>CM053601.1:49771347-49821281 GCA_028646575.1 Pseudocheirus occidentalis
AGCTTTTTCTCTCAGTCCGCTCTTCTCTGCTCTCTACTCCACGCTGGTGTGGCTTCCTTGAGTTCAGCGTTCTTCTTACCCCAACCTAAGTAGGCACTTTCCTGGGCTGGGAGTCCGCCTAGCTCAGTCTCTCCGTGGGTTCTGTCCCTCTTGAATTCGTGCAGATTCACTTTTTAGCCTTTAGCGTTTAGCGCTAGAATGGCTCTGGCTGCGGCAGCGGCTTCTCCCCACTGCCCTGGGCTCAGGCCGCGTTTGCTGGCCTTGGCTCCAGACCTGCTGCGATGGGTTCCTCCTGCCGAACTGCCTTCAGCAGGGACATGTTTTCTGCAGTTCCGTGGATTTTGAGCTGTAAAATTTATTGATTTTATGTGTATTTAAGGTGGCCGTGCAGGAGCTGCTGATCCTTGCTGCTTCTACGCCGCCATCTTGGCTCCACCCCCCCTAGACCAGGGGTTCTTAACCTTTTTTGTGTTGTGGGTTCCTTTGGCAGTCTGGTGAAAACCATGAACCTTTTTTGGAATGTTTTTAAGTATTTGAAGGAGAAGCTGAGTTAAGTTAAAAGTTAAAGGTTAGCAAAAATAAAGATAAGATTATTTTTTCTCCAAGTTCATGAATTTCCTTAAATCTATCCGTGGACCCCTGAGAAATAATCCCTACTTGCACTGTACTATTTAACCTCCCTGCATTTTCATATACCTCTTTAAGCTTTGAATATTCTCCCTCCCTTTTTTCTTTTTTGGCTTCTTGAATTCCACCTTCTTTCCAAAGCCTGCCATGAACCAGCTCCTCCACCTATTTCCTCTCCTTCCCCAAGTCAGTAATCACCTTTGTTCTTTGGACCTCACAGAACAGCACTTAGTACCTGTCTTTTTATACCTTGTATTTTTATGTAGTAGTCGCATCTGTATTGTATCCTTAAGAGCTGGGATCCACAATTGTTGAATTTGTTGTCAGCTATTATGAGTAATCTTATTCAGAATTCAAAAAAAAAACCCAACAACTTGTGTTAGGTATCGTCTAGAATTCAGAACTTATTTTGATAAAGATTTTGATTAAATTTTTTCATATATTGTTTCAGATATCTACTTTAGTGTCTTTTCACAAGTGCATAATTTTTAATAACTTGTCAAGAAAATTGTAATTAGGGAATATCTTAATGGCTAAGTATATCAATAGAAATTTTAGAAATCAGGACAACAAAGAATTTTCTTGCTTGATACCTTTAACTCATTCTAATTTCTGTTTTTAATCAGCAATGAAAGATTTGTTTTTTTAAAAGACAAATGAGTATTTCGTATACTGATTATGTCCTGAAATTTTACTTATTGGTAGTGCTTGTGTAATGAAATATTAAGCTTCATGATTGCTTGCTTCAAGATACCCAGGGTTATTTTTGCTTTGGTAGTCAAACCATTGTTGCCTGTAGCAGTTCTTAAAACTCCTTTGACCTCTCAGAGTGTCTTATAACTTGCACTTTAAAGTTTAAGAGCTATTCTAGAATATTTTCAGCAAATTTTTCTTATGATCCCTGGATTATTTTTCCTCTTTTATGACTACTGCATGGTGAAGTAAGACTTTTTCTAGCACATTAAGCTCCTAAATTAAGTATTTAATATTTATGAAGAACAAGTAGTACTTTAAAGACTGTAAGTGGGAACAAACAGGATTTTTCTTCTTTGGGAACTGGTATTTGAACACCCAGTACTTTAAATAAAGAACCACCTGAAGCAGACGAAACAAAAGGTACCTTTTTGCATTCCTCCTAAGTGCTTATCTGCCTGCTATTTCACACAAGCAGAACTTGGGAATATACTAGTAAAGAGTTTATTCTTGTTTTTGAAGGTCTATTAAACAATGGTCTATTGAAAAGTATATATTTTGAAAGATATTGAAAACAGATTGTGTGCTCTGGCTTTATTAACTATTAAAGTATGTATATATTGTGTCTGTCTGGCTAAAATGATTAAAATGTATAATTCTGTTATCAATAAAGAGTTCATCCAAGGAAAGAACAGTTAAGGGAAAAAATTAAATAAAAAACAGTTATCAGTATCTTTATCAGGAGCAGAGAATCATGCAAAAATATATACAGATTTTATGAAACTTAAGTGATACTATATTTTTACTTTTATGATTTTTAGCTGGGGATTTTCTATTTCCTTTCTTAAAGCTTTCCTGCAGTTAGAAAAAAAAGAACAGCAAAAATTTGCTATTGATCGACCTTCTCCAACACCTAAGAAAAACTACTCTTTTACAAAGGAGGAGGTAAGACAGATTGATCGGGAAAATCAAAGGTTGCTCAAAGAACTATCCAAACAGGCTGAAAAACCAAGAGCTAAGAGTGCCATTCCTAGGAAACCTGTTGTTCCACCTCCCAAGCTGTATCATAGTGCTCTCAACAGACAGAAGGAACAGCAAAGGATTGAGAGAGAGAACTTGGTAAGTTACCTTTGAAGTACTAAAGAAAATGCATGTATATTTTCTATTCAAAAGATAACCTGAATAATCATATGATAAAAGAAAGTAAATTGTAGCCTTTTTTTCTTCTTAGTTATCTGAAAACAGGAATAGACATCAATAGACAATTTTATCCATTGGACAAACATTATTGGTAAGCTTTGAAGAGCACTGAACTCCCAAATGGGGTTCCTTACAGCTCACTGCAGTGTTACTGAGCACCCCCTTATTTTACAGGTGAGGTTAACTAAGACACAGAGGAGATGGTACTTGCCTCAGGTCACAGAATTAAAGCCTAAGTCTTCGAGCTCCTAAGATTATGATAACAGGTTGTAGACTATGTGTGTTTTTGACTGGAGCCTGCCAGTTGATTTTTTTGGTGGTGCATTGACTGTCACTTTAATGGATTTGTTATATTTCATGCAAAGTAACTTATTCACCATCAAGATGAACCTAGAAGTACCAGTCTAGTAGCTGATTCTGCCCTTGAAAATCAAAGTGTATTAGTGTAAAACTTACTGTAGCTATCAGAATCCCTAGTAGTTTGGAAGAATATATGTAATAGGATATTTAAATGTATGTGATAAATGTCTTAGAGGGTTATAGTGTTGTGTGAGGTATGAAGGGAAAGGTTGTTACTGACCTAGTAAATCAAGATGATTTTGTCTTAATCTTTTAAAGTCAAACTAAAATGCTACAAGTTCCACAAAGATTGGGGGAGGGGAGAATAGGCTAAGTCAGGGGTGGGGAACCTGTGGCCACATGTGGTCCTGTAAGTCCTCAAGTGTGACTCTTTGAATGAATCTAAACTTCACAGAACTTTCTGTATGAAACAGAAGCATTCAAAATTATTTTCAAAAATAATTGTTGTAACAATTAAATGTTTTAAGATACCCATTCAAAATTCTGTGTTCTAGAGGGCCGAAAGTGGTCTCAATGCTATAGGTTCCACCCCTGGGCTAAGTAAAGATAAGGAGGTGGGAGAATGCAGAGTCAAGGACAGAGAATTGATGAACTGGAAAGAGCATTCAGTTTGGAGTAAAAAGACCTGTATTCAAATCCTGACTCTGCCATTTGGTTCATGTGACCACCTTGGACAAATCACTTAAACTTTCTAGTACTCAGTTTCCTCCTAGAAAATGAAAAAAATTATTGTGGATATCCCTGTGGTCTTTTCCAGTTGTAAATCCTGGGACTCCATAGTTAGTTGGACTTGTCTGAGGTACACAGATGGCGTGTCTGAAAGCACAGAATTCCTCTATATCACATTTGACTTAAAGCAGATTGAGCTGTAGTAAACAGCAAATATTAATTTTCTTATAGTCTTAGTCATGGAAAGGGCTCTTAATCATTTTTTCCAATAGCCTCCCTTTCAATTCAGGAATCCTTTCTTTAGATAGCCTTGACAGATAGTTACCCTGTCTTTTATTGAATATTTAAGGTGATAATTTTGCTGTAGAATTTAGAAAAGTAAGGGATCAAGGGATGAGGAACCAACTGGAGGAGAAATGGGCCAAACAGAGGTTGCAAAGTAATGCCTGATTTCTCTAGGCCTGTATCCCAGTTTGTTTAAAAAGTTTGACTTCCCCTTGGCACACTGGGCCCTCTGGACCACCTGCTAGAGTCATTAGGAACCTCAGATAACATCATAGTTCCAGTTTTCTCCAGAACTTTTATCTCTCTTTGTTGTTAGTGGGCAAATACCAGCAAGACACTTCTGCCTCCAGCTGCTCAGTGTCCAGCACTAAGCCTGGTCAGAGATGTAAATAAGAATGGACCAGGCCGTGTGGGTAGTTCAAGGAAGAACTCCCTTTATTGATTCTTAAGACAAGGTTTTTATAGAGCATTGAGACAAATGAACAGTACTCAAGTTTTCTTATTATCTTAGTCTGTCATATCCTGGGAGTAGCACAGAGAGGATATTAAGGATTTGACATCTAGATGACTAAAATCTTGGGGTAAAGCCTTTGATCTCAAAACTCAAATAACATCCTCTTAAATGTAGCGCATATTAAAGGAATACTCCAGGAGCAAGCTTTTGAAAACCAAAGGACTTCCTTTAGAGCAGCTGACAATATTTTATCTGAGTCCTAGATGAGGCCTCCGCTCCCCACATGATCTCAGTGTCGAATCAAATATTTTGGCCCTCAACAGACTTCAGAATACTGGGACACAAGATTGACCTTCCTCCCCCCCCCCCAACATTATCTGCCCTTGATTCCATAATTTGTGCCTGCCCTTTTCAAATTTGGTTTCTTTCTGAGCTCCCTGTGCAGCTATAGAGTCCCAGACCATGGGATCATCCTCATCCCTTCTCTGGACTTCTTGAAATCTGATCTCCTGAATTGAGAATAGTGTGAGGTTTTATGTCCATATTGTCCCTCCTTATCTATTTTGAGCCCCAAGATAGCCTGGTTCCCATCATGAATTTGCTAAACTTCCTGATACAGAGTCAAAAGGACTGGGTTTGAGTCCCTTCTTTGCTGCTTTTTGATTGTCCATCCTTGGGAGAAGTTACTGCTTGGTAAATTGAGGAGGTATTAGAATAAGTGATTTTTAAGGTGAAACATTCCAACTTTTTCTTAAAATTACTTAGTTTTAAAATTTCTCTCCAATTATATATAAAAACAATTTTTCACATTTTGAATTCCAAATTCATTCCTTCCCTCTGTTCCTGTCCTCCTCATTGAGAAGGCAAGCAATTTAATATGAGTTATACATATGTAATCAGGCAAAACATTTTCATAATAGTCACATTGCAAAAGAAGCCACAGACTAGAATAAAAGCCCCAAGAAAAGTTATCTCCAGACTCATGTCTCCTTGTTCTAAAAGTCTCTTCTGTTTCAGGTGAAGTCCAAATGACTGGAATGTTTTATGTCTTTTAATAAAACAAAGCCTTTCCATGAAAGTTATAATTGATGGTACTTTCTGTGCAAAGTAGAAGCTTTCCAGATAATTTCATAGGTTATTCTTTTCAAAAATAATTTTTGCAGCAATGAAATGTTTTGAGATATCCATTCATTTATTGAGCTCCTCCTGTGCCTGTAGAGCATTGTGCTCACAACTGGGGTCAAGACAAGGATGATAAAGGGAATCCCAGTGATGTAGTCTGCCCAGATACTTCCTGGAGTTTATGATCTGTTGAGTCTCTTAAGACTTTATTGTAGACCTAGAAGTTTTTATTTTTCTCTGATTCTTCATCTTTTTTAATCTTTTCTTATTCCCTATTAGGACAAGAACATTTTGAGGCCTGTGGGGTTGGTGGAAGCAGTGTAGGAAGAAAAGGCAGTTATGCTGAGTATCTCGCCATACAGACAAGGACGGAGCTTGGGGGCTTTAACAAGTAGTGGCTGAAGCACCCTCCTCCCTAGCTTTGTTGCTTTTGATTCCTTGCCTTGCTGCTGAGTTCCAGAGTAAGCCAGTAAAGGCAGAGTCTTTGAGGAGTTAAAGCATAGGTGTTGATCCTGTGAGAACTTCCAAGACTATAACTACATAACTGTGCTCACCAGTCAGTTATAGTCAGTGTACTTCTAGCATCCTTTGTACCACACGCTACATACTTCTGGGACAAGATTTTTAGTAGAGTGGACTGGTGAAGAGAAAAACTGCTGTTTGTTTATATTTGAAGATAATAAATACTTATTGCCCAAGTAGAATTGATTTCTTAATCATTTTCAAGAAGGGATGAGTAGTATTTTCCCCTGTTATAGGGAAGGATAAATGAATGAAGTATTTTTAAAATTAAAGAGCTAAACTTAAGAGTATTAAAGATATTAAGGCAATTTATTCATCACTTACTGTGGGCCAGGCACTATACTTGTGTATATATAAAACCAAGTTAAAACAGACAATAATTTTGACCAGTAGAGGGGGCTATTGTTCTTGAGACATTTCTCTCAAGTTTGTAACTTCATTAAACAATGAAAGCAAATTTAAAGATGGAAATTAATTTCTCACACACACATCTCCATTATGTTGGATAATAAATAAAAGTGTGATCCCGATTCATAGGAAAAGTTAGCAACAAGGTTATTTTGTTTATTCCCGCTTTATTCTTCCTCTAACTAGAAATCTGTCAGGTAATTGCTAGCGATTTTTCGTTCATCAGTGACCTTGAGCAAATTACTTTCACTTCACCTGTGAATGAAATAAAGATGAAGTTTCTAAAAGGAAGATAGTGATCTTTGGTCTGAGTGGAATAACAGCAACCAGAGTTCAGTATGAGAAGAGAGAAAAGGAAGGGAAGAACTTAAAGCAATATGTAATATCCAACCTAATTATTTGATTTTTCAATTTGATTTACTCCCTGTCTTTCCACTGGAAGAATGAATCGTGCCTCAGAGCAGCTATGGTTCTCTAGTCCATCATGCATCACTTCAGGAACATTAAAAAAAAACTGATCTGGCAGTTCCTTAAAAGCTGCTCACCAGCATTTAGTCTTGCCATTGTCAGAAAAGACATTCAGAAAGATAAATTGCCTTCCTAATTAGGAGTGTGTGTTCCCAGACAAAAAGAAAACAATTAGGCAAATCAGTTGAGTAAAAGAGGAATCTTCTTTGTGTGTCAGGTGAAAATTTCTGTAAAACATTTAACTTGGAACCAAGCAGAGTTTTTTTCCTAGTCATTCAGCTGGCATTTACTGAATGTTAGCCCTGAAGGAAGACAGGAAGAAGATGGTCGAGACTCTCCAAGAGCTTATGATCTAGAGATCACTGTACAGCTAAGAACTAAAGAATGTAATGCAAGACAGTAGTAGTTAGTATATAAACTCCAGATTTGTCTGATATCTTAATGTAGATATACTTTGAAACTGTTGAAAGGTTGAGATTGTTTTCAAATGATCCACAATATTTTTCCACGTAACTTACATAGCAAATACTAATTCAAAGTTCTAGATGAGGGTCTTTCTAATTCTTCTTTCCAACTTAGACATTTAAACTGATTTTTCTTAACGAAGGCTTTATTGAAAAGACTTGAAGCTGTGAAGCCAACCGTTGGTATGAAACGCACTGAGCAACTGATGGACTATCATCGCCATATGGGCTACCTAAATGCATCCCCCATCTCCAGACGAGTGAGGTCTACTCTTAGTCAAATTAGCCCCCTAAGTAAGTATATTGCTGTTAGCTCTTTGCATGTTCATGCCTTTGAACCTAGCCTTTTTGTGTATAACTGGTTTCTTTAACATAATAAGGGGAGAGGCTTTTTAAAATGCTATCACTTGAAATATAACATCTCATTTTCTTTGGCATATCTGACATTTCATTCACATGAGTACAGATTGTGAACATTTCATTTAACAGAGCTCTTTGTAATGCCAAAATCCATTTGTATTACATGGTAACTATCAGATGAAACAGTTGGAAATGTTATTGCTAGAGAGAGACAAATCCCAACTGTTTTATTTCATTGTGTTTATTAACATAAGAGCACTTAATTCATTGGCTTGTGGGTCTCAAAGTCAAAGATTCTTCTTAACTAGCTTTATTGCTAACATCTTGTAATCTTGTGGGTTTTCTTCTCTTCATAGGGAAACTGGGCTTCTTTGAGTACATGGTTCTAAAAACTTATTTTAAGAAAAGTTTTCCTCATGACAGCCTGTGAAATGGGTGTTAGAAATGTTATTTCTAGTTGGACAAATTCTAGAACAGACGCACAGAAAAGTTAAGTTTTAAGGACCATGTTGCAAACCTAGGTGTAGTATCATTAAATGGATCTGAAACAAGTTGAATGCCTTGACCAAAAGAGTAGTTGTAAATAACCTAAAGTTAACTTGCTTAGTGAAGTGCCCTAATGAAATCTTGATTATTTAACAGTTATAGTGGACTTAGATGAAGGTGTAGAAGGCAAATTTTCACATTTTTGCAGATAATGAAAAGCTGGGTTAGATAACTGATTAGTTTGATGGCAGACTCAGGATCCATACTATCCGAATAGGCCAAAACATAGGGTTGAACCTAAGAAGATGAAATTTATTAGAATCAAATGAAAAGTCTAATGCTTGAGTTAAAATCAGCTTCACAAAATGCAAGCAGGGAGAGACCTTTGCTTGGTAGCAGTACATCTGAAGGAAAAATGTAAGGGTTTTAGTGAACTTGACTGTAAAGCTCAGTGAGAGTCAACAATATGTGATCTAGCAACTTAAAAAGCTTCATGTGATCTTGGAATTCATGAAAAGAGAGCAGTTGTGTCCAGTACTAGGGAGCTGCTATCTTGGTTATTCTCTCCCTTTGTCAGGTCATATCCAGTGTATTGTCTAGATGACATAGGAAGGACGTTGGTAAATTATAAGAGTTTCCAGAGGAAGGCAACCAGATGGTGAATGACCCAAAGGTCATGCCGATTAAGAATTAATTGAAGGAACTGTGGACCTTTTTGGTGAGGAAGAGAATCTTAGGATTTGGAGAGTGGAAACTCCCCAAGTGGACTGCCTTCAGCTCTCTGAAGGGCTTTTGTTCAGGAGAGGGATTTGAATTGTCCTGCTGGCCCCAGTAGACAGAACTAAAAACAGTGAGGGAAATTGCAGAGGCAGATGTAATCTTGATGTAAAGAAAAGCTTTCTAAAAATGGATTTTTCTAATGTTATCAGAAAATGGATTTGAAATCAGGAAGGCTAAACGCTAACCCCACCTCTAACATTGACCACAATCCTTTATATTTCCTGAACCAGTTTTCCTATTTTACAAACAGAGATGATATTTTAGTACTTACCTCATAGGGTTGTTGTGAGACTTAAATGAAATAATATATAGAAGTGCTTTGCAAATTCCCTCACAAGAGTTCTTCATGCGTAGGCTGGATGACCACATATCAGAGGGGATCCTCCTATATGTTGGATTAGGTAAACTCTGAGAGTCCCAACATTGAAATGTTGTGATTCTGTCTGTTATAAGTACAACTTAAAGTGGTATCTTATAGTGATAGTCAAGGAACTTCCATTGAATCTTCACACCTTGAATCCCTTCCCCACTTTAAGGTACCCTTTATCTCCATGGCTTTCTATTAACTCTCAGATAACGTATAAAGCTTTATCTCATGAAATAGCACAATTCATTTACTCTCATTTGATCCTCCTCACAATAACCCAGTAATAGAATTATCTCTCATTCCATCTTTGCCTATTTAAATATGTATTTGTCTGTGTTT
This sequence comes from Pseudocheirus occidentalis, assembly GCA_028646575.1. Taxonomy (NCBI): domain Eukaryota; kingdom Metazoa; phylum Chordata; class Mammalia; order Diprotodontia; family Pseudocheiridae; genus Pseudocheirus; species Pseudocheirus occidentalis. The sequence continues at coordinate 49,780,952 of CM053601.1, forward strand.
AGTAAACGCTTCTTGGGAACCTCGCCAATAAAGTTGGAAGAGGATGCTCATGATTTCTCCATTTTGTAGATGAGAAAACTGTAGCCCAGAGAGGACAAATGGTTACAGCCAGTAAGGGGCAACATCAGGACTTGAATCCATATCTCTTGATTGACTCCAAATTTCTTGTGGCTTTTTTTCACTGTATTATAGCTGTTTTGTTCCTTTTCTTCCTTCAGATTGCCCTCACATCTCCAAAATTGGTATCATCTTGGAGAAAAAAGAAGGGAGAATTCCATTTTTCTATTTTTAGATTTTTTAATCCTCAGAAAATGTTTTAAGATGAAAGATAGAAAATGAAGAACCTCAGATGTCTGTACCAAATTTTAAATGATTGACTAATTTCCCGTATTGTTTGTGTGTTATCAGGAGGAGCCTCCAGGTCACCTAGTGCAACCAGTGCGCTCAGCCGAAAGAGTGAGAGATCCCTTTCTGATGCATCCAGTGGCCCTCTGCTGAGACCTAAACCCCTTAATGTTCGTACTGCTTGGTTATAAGAAAAAAACAAATATTTTATTTTGAACATTGTTATTCAGATTTCTATTGAAGTGCTCTTGTAGCTTACTGTAATTCTCTGTGCAAAAGTTTGTAATCCTATTTTAAATGATTAAAGTATATGGCATTGTGTTTTAATTTATTGTAACTTGATGCAATATTTACTTTCGGAAGGTCAGTTTCATGTGAAATCAGTGTTTCCTGTGTGGATGTATTTTATACACACACATATATATTTAATACAGGGGTGGTAGTATACAGGTAAATTTTCTAACCATATTAACAAAATTCATTGATGATCATGCTGACAGAATGGTGGTATTGTAATACTTAGGACCCAGGACTTTTAGCTATTTTGTTTTCATTTTTTCCCAGTAAACTTTAAACCATGAGCTAAGCTCCTAAATTTCCTTATTCTATTTTTTCTGTCTGCTTCAGGACTTATGTGAGTGTGATTTATGGCCTGAATTTGTAATTGCAGCACTTTCTAGGTGATGGTTTTCATTAAGAAACACATGCTGAAATTTTCTTTCTTTTTTTTCTCAGATGGAGCTGTTAAGTTGGTCTGAGAATTGTAGGGTGGAATGATAGAAACTGACAGTGGGGCCATCCTGATAGTCATCTTGATTCTCTCTGGGTGCTCTTGAGTAAAATCTTAAAACTTTGATCCATTCCCTTTTCCTCTGAACTGTGAACAAATGTCAGAGAGTACAGAGTATGAATTCTCCCACATTTTTGCACCTTTTTCAGTTGAGTAGAAATATTGCTAATGAGCGAATGAGGGAAAGTTTGGAATTCAGTTCTGCTGCTTTGTGGCACTTTTTAAAGACCAAATTGGCAACAATATTAGCCTTGTGAAACAAGCAGCAAAGCTAGTATTTTTTGATTCACAGTAAAATGGCACTGACATTATGAAAGGCTAAGGAGCAGCTCCTGAGGCATCAGACCAATCTGTTTTAGGAGGCAGCATTAATTAGTATGTTATGTTCTTACTTATTATTAACTGAATTAAGGAAGACCTTGGTAAAGGACTCTACATTTTATAGTAGCCCTTGATGTTGATGCTAGTACTTTATAGGGCTATAAGGAATAGTGCTATAAAACATAAATCCTTGTTCTTAAATGTTAGTGCTTTCTTTGGCCTTACCCTGGAGTTGTAATTTTTGTCAAGCTTTTATTTAATAGTGCAAGTTGTCTTAACATTGGTAGTAGAAAGTGGATTTTAATGTAGGTATAGGTAATAAAAGATAGGTTGTAATTAGAAACCTTTTCTGTCCTTATTTTCTTTAATAAGATGAAATGTAATGCTGCTGCTGTTGTCATTATTCTATTTCTCTACTTGCCTTCTCAGCCTCCCTGCAGAATGTTTGGGAGGGTTCTGTGTTCAATGCCAAATCTTTTTTTGAGAGAGTTGTGATTCGTAGCCACAAAAATAAGGAAGTTGATTTTTATTCTCCACTTTTAGCTCTTGCTGTGTTTTGAAATGGTCAACAGGACAAGTTAATTTCTTCAGCACCCTAGGCAGACGACAAACTATGCTATGTTAAATATTGATTCTGAATTTTCTGACTTGTGTATCAATTCATATCCTCAGTGTCTATTAACAGTTTGTTTAGGTTTTGTGGGGAGGAAGGGGTGACGGGGTGGGTTCAGGGTTTAAACAGTCATGTGAAGAAAAACCGGCTCTGAGATTATCCTGCTTCTTTCATTGGGGATGTAATGTTCATTGGATGCTGCTATCATAATTATTTAATGTGCTGCTCTGGTGATCAGACTATTTTGCCATTTAATACTTTGCTTATAAAATGAGATACAGTTGTATTTAATACCAAGATCACATTTTAAATTTGCACTTTTAATATTTGTATAACAACTTTCTTTGGGGGGAAGCATGTTGGACATTCAGTGATGAAAATTGTCAGTTTTTGTATGTTGTTTTTGTAAGTTGTAAGGGGAGGGGAAATTAATATAAAGTTTATGTTCATAACTACCATAGTCTCCAAGAGCATTTTGTATGCATCTATTAAATATTTGTGCTATCTTTCAGGTCTTTGAAATGCTACTGAAACGTGTCTGAAGAGTGCATACACATAGCTTGAATAATAAAGCTAAACGGTCATCTTAGGTACCAACTTAACAACTCTAGATTTCACTTGTGGGAAAAATGAAGGGATCAACAGAGTATTGGGCTTAACAGGGATTGAACCTGAAGGAAAAGAACAAGAGAGGAAAGTTGGGAAGGTTACTAGTCTTGTTCATACTTGTTTTTATCTCCACATTGGATAGAACTGGATTACCATGGTCACTCAGGTGTGCCATAGAAACAGCCCAAGAGTTGAGAAGGATGGGAATGTCCTGATTATAAAAATAAAAGTACTTTGAAGGTAGCTTAAGGTAGAACTTTAAAGAAAGGATGAGTCAATTGCCTAGTGTAAACATGAAAGACTATTGTATGTTTAGTATTGCTTTACATTTGAGCCAATGCAGTAAAGACATATAATTGTCATTTCAAGATTCTGATATCCTAGAAAGAACCTGCAGCTAAGTCATGCTCCCAAACCCCAGAGCTAAAAGGTAACTTTAGAGATCACTTAGTCCTTCCTCTCATTTTGTGAATGAAGACATGAAGCTTCATATTAAGTGGTTTATTCCTTAGGTGTAGGATTATTAGCCCCGATACTTATTCAGAATTGGCTTAATTTTAGTCAAATGTAACCAGACTATTGAGCTCTTGAGAAGCAAAATGCTTCTTCCCTAAATTCTGAGGTATTGAGAACTATTTCTTAATAGGAGAGATCCATTTCCCTTGTTTGAAAGTTCAAGGCATGGTCAAACGTTTTTATAGGCTCCACAAAAACATTGTTAGCTAATATTCTAAATGAAATGTTCAGGTTGGTTTGCTTGAATTTGCCACTGGTTTTTAAACAGTGTTCCACAAACCCCTGATTTCAGAGAGGTTCCTGTAGGCATTCCTTGAACACAGAGGTTCTTGTAGGGGAATTGCTTTCATTCAACTTTCTATCACCTCCATTTACAAATGCTGACTCAACAAAGGAGAGTCTGGAAAAGAATACAAATGTGTGATTTGATAACCACTAGATTTCTCTCCTATAGAATGTGTCACGTTATATAGTAAGTGTGTAAGTTTATTATCTTAGTCTGTAAGTGATTGTACCTGATTTGTGGGGGAGATGAAGTATGTAACGGATAATTTAAATTTATATGTATTTATTAACACAGGACTGTCAAACAGTTCTGGCACAATAACTTAGGAAACTAGCAACCTTCTTAGCTCTCAAATGTTTATCAATTTTTTTAAAAAATGTTAGAAAAAGTTTATTGGAATTACGAATCTTTGCTTTTGATCTTAGCTATCATAAAATGTATTGCTCTCATTTGAAACATTAGAAGAATGATTTGTTAGATGAAGAGTAAATTCATATGGAGTTTTTCCTTTTGAATAGAAAGAAACCAAGGTGGCACAAACAGCGTTAAGGAATAACAGTGTCCCAGCATTTTCTTGAAAATACGACAATAATCTTGAACAATATATTAACTAAATTAGATCATTTAAAAGATAGGCTTGCCAGCGTGAACATCTTAAGTATTAATAGGAGAGATCCATTTCCCTTGTTTGAAAGTTCAAGGCATGGTCAAACGTTTTTATAACATTGTTATAACATTGTTATAACATTTTATAACATTGTTAGCTAATATTCTAAATGAAATGTTCAGGTTGGTTTGCTTGAATTTGCCACTGGTTTTTAAACAGTGTTCCACAAACCCCTGATTTCAAAGAGGTTCCTGTAGGCATTCCTTGAACACAGAGGTTCTTGTAGGGGAATTGCTTTCATTCAACTTTCTATCACCTCCATTTACAAATGCTGACTCAACAAAGGAGAGTCTGGAAAAGACATTTTTGCTGCAGTACACATTGTCTTATATTTTCAAAGGCTTTTGTTAAGCATCTAGTCCCAACATCATTTTTCCGCATACATAGAGTTATGAGATTTCTCCTTTTAAATTTGCACGTGTAATGCTAGTTTTATGATTTTTAGTAGAAGCAACATAAAAGCAAAGCATAAGCCATGTTGCCATTGGGGGGAAAGTGTTAAATATCTTAAAGATAATATCTCTAACAGTACTGTTAGAAATATTAGCATTAAACTAAAGGTTGGATGCAGTGAATACCTTATAATGGGTAACGGAATCCTGTGACTATTTCTTAGAGATGGTTGAGAAAAGCATTTAACATGATAAGGTTCCAGTGGGTTTACAGTCACATTCCCTTATATATAGTTCTTAAAAGTAAGTGTATAAAGCTTTAAACAACCTATGTTGTTATCTTTGCTGTAAAATTGCTTTGGGGAAAATTATAAGAGAAATTAAATTAATATTTACCTTTTGATTAGACATTGTCTTTTTAGGTGAACCTAACTTTTCAGATTAGCCAGTAGTGTGAGATTAGCTTCTGTTATTGGGCCTCCAAAGATCTACCCCAGAAAGCTGGCTTTAATTCTCATCGGCTATTGCCAGTTCTTAAATGGCTTCTGTCACATTTAGGGCCAGGAATGGACAGAAGAAGCCTTTTACTCACCTGAGACACAGTGGGAATTTAAAAAGAGAGAAGAGAACAAAGCAACTAAGCCTGAGATTTTCAAGTTTTTCATGGAGCCTTTCGTCTAACCCTACATGAAACCCTATCTTGACCCAATCTGGAAAGTGCTGCTATTAGCCCAGTGGTCTTTCAGAAATATGTGTTCTGGAACATACATTCTCTCCAGAGGTAAGGTTCAGTTTTTTCCTTGGTGAAAAGCAACTTTACCTTTATCACATAGCTAAACCTAATCTAGCTTAATGGAGTATACACGTTGTACACCACTTTTAAGTCGTGAATCAGCCTACCTCTTACCTAGCTCCGACTGACTTCATATTTGAGCATGTATTTAGTCTGTCTCCTACATCTCCTGCAGTTAGGACTAAGAGTGGCTTAGCTGTGTCTATTAGTACTTAATAAAAAAATGCTTCTTCAGTGACTTGATACCCCCGGCAAGCCCTGAAATACTTTCTTTTAGCATCACACTTGACTTGGCCAACAAAATCTCCTCTGGAGGGGGCAAGGTAAATTAGAGGTTGTGTTGAGAAAACTAACTTTCAGTGCTTTGCAGTCAGTACAGGTTAGATTGTAGTTAGCTTTTGTACAGCTACAAAGGCCGTTCTTTCCTCATCCTTTAAGGCCCAGTTCCAGCCTTCTCTAATTTCTCCCACTCACATAGTGGCCTTGCCTTTCTCTTTAACCTCTCCTTACACACATTGATTTATCATTTAATTGTGTTCTTTTTATCTTTATTCCTCCATCTAGCTGTTAGTTCCTTTTGGAATTCAGTTAAACATTCTTTAAACACCCAAATGTGCAAGAAACTATTAGGTGCTGATCTAAGCAGTTTGGCACATAGGTGTTCAATAGATAGTTGATATCTGGATTCTAATTAATTCTGTCCCTCTTATAATTCTGGGTGAGTGCTTTAAATAGTAGTAGAGCAAAACCCAAATACTTAGATAATTCTTATTCCTGTTCCCTGCTCTGTTTTAGATGGAAAATTATGCAATTTGAAAAGGCCTCTCTAATTTCTAATATACTTTCCATGTGTAGTTTTGCTGGATTTACTTTTGGTTTGGGGTCATGTATATTGCTTGAAGCAGTCGTTTTTAAAATTACTTGAAAGTAAGTCCCAGTGTGTCAAGATATTTCTAGCTGTTCTTGAAATAATGTAGTACATGTGAAATATTTTTAATTGCTATCCATTTCATTCCCTTCTAATCTTCCACTCATTCCCCCTCGTACTGTACATTGGGTTTGTGTTCTTGACTGTAGCTGCTACTGAAACTTCATATTCAGTGTAGTGGTAAATGTTTACAAGAATTGTTACGTATTTACAAATAATTCATGATGTGCAGTTGTACCTTTACTTGGGATAGTTTTCCTTTGATTACAGTTAGGATTTAAAGCCCTTCAATCCAGTATGACACTTAGGAGTTTAATAAAGTAAAAATTTAGAGAACGAGCCTTAAGTAATATTTATTGAGGGTTCACATTAGGTCATCATCACCATTTCTCAAATTGTAGAAGCATAGAAAGAAATGTTACCTTATATTTGTTAATATACTTTAAATCTGTATAATGCAAAATTCATTTGTAGTCCAGTGGATCAGAACATGTTTATGCTATAATATCCTTGCCAGTTTTGGTGTTATCCCATATCGGTGTGGTCAGATTCCCTAAGAAATGTCTACTAATGACAGGTAACATCAGAAAATGGATCTGGGACCAGTGAACTTAAGAGTTTTAATTGAATTAGACGAATTTTTTGATCTCATCATATAACACTAATACAAAAGCACCGCCCATGCCTCTCAATACATTGGACCAGGCACCTTTGAAGAAAGCTTTGGATCCTTCATCTTTTGCAATCTTCCTCCAGCAGTCAATTGTTCCGGTATACATAATATCAGCTGTGGAGACAAAAATTGGTGAGTTATTTATAATAATCTCAATAGACATTTATTTTCTAAGAAAGTCTTGTGCCCCAGTCCTGGCTGTGTTTGTGAAGTTCAGGCTGCTGGAACTGTATGCCCGGCTCTGTATAATGACAGTTGCCCAAATCTTCCTTAGCTTTGTAGGCAAGGATTTTCTCTTCTTAGTTTTTTTCTGGCTACCAGTGGGATTGGGAAGAAGATAGTTACATAGATAATTCCATAAAATGACAAGCTTTAAACAGACAGGGAGCTTTTTTTTTTTTTAATATAGATATAGGGTAGGGGCGGCTAGGTGGCACAGTGAATAGAGCACCGGCCCTGGAGTCAGGAGTACCTGAGTTCAAATCTGGCCTCAGACACTTAACACAAAAAACTAGCCGTGTGACCTTGGGCAAGTCACTTAACCCCAACTGCCCTCCAAAAAGCAAAAAAAAAAAAGAAAAAAATATAGAGATATAGGGTAATCTTAAACTGAATCCAGGAGGTGATTTGCCACACTGCCTCAGACTCTTTAAAGAGATAGGTTGCACTTGATGGCCAAATAACTGAAGCAAAATATATCAGTTTAACTGAATCAACTCCATGCTCTTTGTCCTTGCACAGGTTCTAAAAGCAGTAGCCCAAAAGCCACCACATTGATAGGGTTCTTTTGTTGGTTTCCCCCATTTTCCCACAATCACTAGCCACTCTAAAATCCTTGCCTTTTTTTCTTTGATTTCTTCTTAAAAACAAAATGGGGTGGGCGAGTAGAGGGAGGGCTTAGTTTCTGATCCATAATCTCACTTTCTCCCCTTCCTCCTCCTTGCCATTTTAGGTTAATAAGGAGAACTGTGAATCACAGGTCACCCTGATGCTGGGGCTACACAAGCCACTCACACCAGATGACCGAGGTTGCCCATCCCCTCGCATGCAGTAACAAGGAAGACAAGAAAAACATACCCCCTTTGCGGCCAGATTGCATCATCATCCTCCGCCGGACTGTATCGAAGGGGTAGGACACCAGGCCTGCCACAGCAGTCACAGTCTGGGCAATCATCCAGCTCACTATGATGTGCACATTCTTGGGGTCAGGCAGCATCCCTGTAGATTAATGCCAAAAATGCCAAGTGCATACATTAGTTTACTCATCACTTTGGTAGAACGGGAAAAAAAGGCCACTGTGTCCCCACTTAGTGCTTCATGACCTTGTCTTTAGATTTAGCCCCCGTTACATTCTTCATCTGAGTGTCAAGCAGTCCGCCGAGAAGGGCAAGCTTTCTAAGGGGGAGGCCCACAATGCTGGTCAGGTGCCTGACTTGGGTAGGGCCTGTGGAGCCCATTACATGCTTATTCCTGGGGAAGGACTAGTTACTCTGATAGTGCCTGAAAAAACTTAACCCTCCTCTTGGAATAATGAGGCCATCAGTCAAAGAGGACAGAATTTTACTTCTCTTAAATGTACCTGCTTCCCCAACCAGGAACATCAGGTTAAGTGATTGGGGAGAGTCCCTCCAAACTCAGAGTCCCTTGGATAATTTTCATTCCATCCCCATTAAATAACCTCTCACCCTTGGCTGTATCATAGACCCCGAAGTAGGCCGCCCTGTAGATGATGATGCCCTGGACAGACACACTGAAGCCTTGGTAGAGACCCTTCAGCCCATCAGACTTGAAGATCTTGGTAAGACAGTCGCCTAGGCCACTGAACTCCCGTTGAGCGGAACCTTTGCCCACATCAGCAGCCAGCCTGGTCCGAGCAAAGTCCAGTGGGTAGACAAAGCAGAGGGAAGTGGCCCCCGCTGCTCCCCCAGAAGCAAGGTTGCCGGCAAAGTAGCGCCAGAACTGTTTGTGCCGATCCACACCCCCCAAGAAGATCTGCTTGTATTTGTCCTTGAAGGCAAAATTAAGGGCTTGGGTGGGAAAGTAACGGATGACATTGGCCAGGTTACCCCTCCAGAAGGAGAGGAAGCCTTGCTCCTTGGGGATTCTCACCACGCAGTCAATTATACCTTTGTACTGCTGCTCTGCTTTAATTTGTTTGCTGGCATGTTGGACCTAGAACATGGGAAAAGGCGGAGGAGATGGGAAAGGGAAAGGGTTGGAGAAAGAAAATTGATTTGTAACTGACAGGTATCCCAGCTCAGGACCAATAGGCCAAAACCAGTGCTTCCCTCCATGCCCTACCCTCAGAACTTAACCCTCCTGCCACTTTATCTAAGCAGTTGTGGGGATGCTGCTCAGGATCACACTAGATGTGGAGGGAAATTGCCACATGATCAAATCATGGAACATAGCGAGCTGAAAAAGTTAAGAGCTAGCCAACTAGCACGTTTCTACTGATGTGGGAGCAGCCACGAAGATCAGTGAGTGAACAGCAGAATTCCCGATTCTCAACACCACATTCCTTGCACTACCCTAGAGTTGCCCCAGCTGCGCTGTTCCCCTCACCGGCACGGTTCTTTGCATTTAACGTAGGCTAAAAAAGGGTAGAGAGGTAGGAAGAGAGGATGGGAAGTGACTGACTTGGTAAGAAAAGGGGAGACTGGGTGAGGGCAACTAAGCTGCCGCCAAATTGCCCTGTTTCTGCGCAAAGCCCGGCTTAGGAAGGGTAGAGAGAGTCCTGCCCAGTGTAACTCGATCCTCAGGAGGCTTTCCATATTTAGGCACTTAAGTGCGGGAGCCACCTGACACCGGCAATGTCATATACACCCCCCCCTCCGTCCCCCGGCTTTACACACTACCGTCTTTTCCCCTAGGTTAGGCTCTCAAGGCCGTTCACCCCTTTATTTGCGTCCCTATCCCACTTCTCCTTGGGTTGTGGACCGCTGGCCCAAGGCCTGTCCCACCTTCCACCCTAACCAAGGACAAAGCACCTGTCTTCAAAACCACTTAGGTAGCAATGCCTCCCTGGGCCAGGACTCTTTTTTTCGTTCCGAATACATGCATACTCCCTATAGGCTCCAATCCTCACCTGCAGAAGCAGTTTGACTCTCTCGATGGGAGCTACTGCAGTCTTGGAAACCGCAGCGGCGATGCCACCCGCCAGAAAGTCTTTCAGGAAGCTCAGCGCTTGGTCACCCATGATGGAAGTCGGTCGCACCCAGAGTCTCTCGGGACCTACTCCCTAACCTTCCCCCCCAGCTAGAAGCCCTGACCCCCTTCTCTATCCCACCACCACGATCCAAAAGGGGCAGAGCACTTCTCCCCCAGACCTCCTTATATGACCCTGTGTCTCGCGAGAGAAGGAGGAGGGCCCTCGGGCCATTTGGCTCCGTGCGTATTGGCTGGACAGGTGTCTGGATACCCTCTCCATCCTATTCCTCAGTAGAGGGCACGGGGGGCGAGGCGCTTCCGGGAGGCCCGAGCGGGTCCGGGGACTGCTGCTCCCGCTAGGGACATTTAAAGGGCAAATTAATATTATCTAGCTTGGGCTGTGGAGGGAACATTATGTCACAACAGCATGTGGCCCGCTGTATTTATAGCTTACTGGAGCCGGCCTCCAGTAAGGACTGACTTGGGAGGGGGGGAGACAGATGTGGAAAACGACTCCTCAAGGGCTTTAACCTTGGGCTTGCCCTAGTTCCTTCGTGAAAGAGGGCTTCGGGGAAGGGGTCTGAAGCTTCGCACCCCACTTACTCCCCCCAGCCTTCAGGGAGCGTGAGAGGGCGCGCTCCTTTGGCTCTCCGAACAACATCCCCTGACAGCAGCCACAACCCTCGCAATCCTTGGTCCCCGCGAGAAATGGAGATGTGTTAACAGCTCGTGTGCATTTGCTGGTGGTGTGTATTATATGTACGTTTCTCATGTAGGTGTGGGTTCTGTCCTCTCTCATTTTACATATAATCTACTTCAAGTCAGAGATGTACTTCATATTTCCTTTGAAACCCCTGGTAGGGATTAGTATGTGACTTTGTTAACCAAGGACATTTAATATGATGGACTGCTGTTAATGAAGTTGAAATTGTCCTGATTCAGGACGTCTCTGATTAGTTTGCCAAACCTAACGTATTCTGATCGTACCTACGTAATTGAGACAGATTATATAGGAGATTATTATTATTAAGTATTATTGTTACCAAGGATTATGAACCCGCATGTGCTGGTGTTCAACATAGAGGTTAGAATTTTGACTTACTAATATTAGCATAAACACAACTTCAAAGGAAACGAAGTTAGTACTGAATATTAGAAAATTTTATAAAGTTATAGTTCTAGGGCTGGCAGGGGACCAGTCTGAACCCCTCATTTTACAGCGGAGGGAACCACAACCCTATTTGAGAGCGGGGTCCTCTGGTTTTAGTCGAAACTCTTCCCACTGTACTACTTCAGAATCTCTTCTGACCTTTTAAAAATGTACAGATGTAGAATACATCTCTACATATAGTAAGGACGTTTACTTTGTCCTTTGTTACAAAAATACATTGTGATGGAGAGGACCGAGCTCTGGGATAGGAAGCAGGAAACCCTGGGTACAAGGCAACCTCAGTAGAATGTATTTGTGGCAGCGACGGGAAGAAGTGACCAGTTAATGGCCAGTGTTCTGTGATGACGCTGTCCGCATTTAGCTAGGCTCTGAATAGGAACTTGGGAGTCCAGCACCCGGCAGCTCTGCAAGGAGCCCTTTCATTGACAGGACCTACTCTCTTTGACGGCCATGAGGAGTCAGGGGAGGACTTTAGGAACGGCAATCATTCAAAAAATAATAAATACTGGCACTCTTGCTAACTCTAGTAGAAAAAGCCCTGGACTTAGAGCCAGAATATCTGACTGGCAAATACCAGATATGTGATTTATAGGTCAGTCACAACCTCATGAGTCTTAACTTCTTTTTTTATTAAAATGGGGATAATAATGATTGTACTTGTTATTCCTGTAACAAGGTTATGAAGCGTTTTATTACATTTATAAATATGTATAAATTATATATATTTACATTTATGTAAATTCACATTAAATTTATATTGTATATTTACATTCATGTAAATTTACATTAAATGTATAAAATATATTTACAAATACTTATGAATAAATTATTACATTGATATAAATAAAATATGAATTTATATACACATATATGTATATATATACCTATATACCTACACTTGTGTGTGTATGTGTGTGTGTGTGTAAAATTTGCTTTTTCAACCAGAATTTCATAGAAACATTCCCACATGTTTATATAGTTCATTAAATTATCATTTCTGGGGAGCTCCATTAACTACATTTGTGGAAAATTTGATGTGAAATTAGATGTGAACTCTGCTTAAGCTGTATTTTGAAGATTTTCCTGAAGTCTGGGAAGAAGGTGCTTCTCTTGGTCCTTTCTCTAGAATTAATGTAATCCGGAGCCTAGCTCCCCTTCAACTTTGGGGTGACCCGGACCAAGTTGCATCCTGGGTATCTGACCAAGCAGGTTCTCTTTGGCTTGGTGCCCCGCCTAGAGGTTATTCCAGGAAAATCTCCAAATATAGATTAGGTATAATTCACTTCTAGATTCCCACAAATGTGAAGAACATGGGTCCCCAGTTCCCACACAAAAACTCAAAATGATAAATGTATGACAGGTAGAGGATTGTCTTTATTCCATTCCACAGAAAATGCAAAGGATGAAAAAGAACCACAGGAGCCCATAAAGAGATAGAGAAAACATACAATACATGGAAGAAGGAAGGAACGGAGTATTTATTAAGCACCTACTAACATGTATTAGGTATTGTGCTGAGCCCTTCACAATTATTATCTCCTTTACTCCTCACAATAACCCTGCAAAGTAGGTGCTATATAGGTGCTTACCATCTTATAAGTGAGGAAACTGAGGCAGACAGAGGTTAAGTGACTTACCCAAGATGACACAGTAAACATCAGAAGCTAGATTTAAACTCAAGTATTTCTGATGCCAGGTCTAGTAGCTCTATCCACAGCTGCCTCTAAATCCAAAAATATGTATTTAAAACACAGTAGTTCCCTTCAGAAGAAATACAATTTGGCATGGCCACCTGGGCAATCCTTTGACGTTATACTAAGTTCCACTTTCCCACAGGATCCTTAGGTAGTCTCCTTAGCCTCCCCCCCCCCCCCGACCCCCCAAGGTACTAGATAGGCAATCACTTTGACTTTGAGTCAACACCGGCCAAATAACTAACTGTATTAATTGGGAGGGGGCCAACGAGAAGTCGATGGGATTGTGAATAAGGATCAAACCCCTTGCGTCTCCTACTCACGCGCCTTTCTTGGCTTCCTTCTACCTCTGGAGGCCTTTACTGAGAATCTTTCCTCTTCTTCCACAGGGAGTAAGAACTCTCCTTTACTTTCATCCAGGTTCTGGCCATTTAATCACCCAGTTCACTGTGTCAATCTCATATGAGGCCATTAGGATTCAATCCTACTAATTAAAACCTAACATTCTAGTTCAGGCCTGACTCAGACCAATCTGTAGTTCAAGTTCAGGACTGGAATGAGATTAGACATTCTTTGAGCATCTAACAGCTAACAAAAGTTTACTCAAACAATAGCATGGAAAACATTCAGCAGATAGAGCACTAGTTCAAATTGATGCCATTATCTTACAGAAATGCTTTTAACTGTATACCGCTGGATTATCCGCCAAGCTTCAAAAGCACTGATTCTTCAGGGGCTCTACTATTTATGTCTCATGCAAACATGAAGTCACATCAATGGCTCAAATTGTAGTCCCTGGGACAAATCAATTCTTGAGAACAATTTCCCTGCTTCTTAGAGGGAAGGCAGCACAGCGGCTGAAGTCATCGGTCCATAGCAGGTCTTGTTACTGCTATAGGAAGGAAAGAGAATGTCATAGCAGCCTATCTATGCCCGCTCATCTTGAGCTGCTCACTTCCATCCAAAAAATGAGGTCTGCATGAGGCTTACTCACCGGTCACTGGCTCAGAGTTCAGCCTGCAGCTGAGTGCTGCTTGTAATATCAGTGAGGTGATAGGTGTACATCCTTTCCTCTCACAGCTGGTGTGAACAACTGGGGTCAGGTTAAGTTTAATCATCCTGAGTGGCCTCTCTAGGTTCAAATCCCACCTCAGATTTAGTAGCTGGGTGGCCCTAGACAAGTCACTTTGAATCTCTGTTTCTTCACTTGAAAAACAAAGAGGTTGGTTCAGTGTCTTTTAGGGTCCCTTCCAGCTCTGAGTCTACAATCCTATGATAGTGAAAATAATGAGCAGATAGGACTCCAAATCCCCAAAGCATGTATTAGTGAATCAAAAGGAAATACATGTGTGCATGTATGTATGTATGTATGTATGTATTGTGATAATAGTAGGTAGAATTTATATAATACTTTAAGGTTTGTAAAGAACGATACAAGTATACATATATAGATATATAGATGGATGGATAGATAAATTTAATTTAAAATTTTATAGAATTAAATAGATAAATAGATGGATGAATAGGTAGACAAACAGTTGGATAAACAGATACATACAGATACATAGATGATAGAGAGATGGATGGATGGATGGATATATAGATTTCACTCACCTGCTGATGTAGGTCATATGATATTATAAAATTATCAAGAATGCTGTTAAATGGGCACTGTAAAATTAGGTGCTCTTACATCTAGTCCAATGGTTTCTTAGGTGGTTCTCAGCTAGAATTCTGTGTAGTTTGTCTTGGGTTCCATTTTGCTCATTTTAGGAGGTATAGTCAGCTTTGGATCAGTTGGGGCTCAAGGCCAAGGTCCACACAAGCAGGTGATACTAGCTAAATGACTTCATTGACCAATTTGGAGCTGGGTTCCCAGCTTTATGATATAGGCCATGAAACTACCCAATTGATCCCTTCAGACATCATGCTATGCCCAATGGTTGACACAGTTCATGCCATGTGCTTATTAGGTTTTTATCTTCTTAGGGCCTGAAGAGTCAATCAAATGTGTATTTATGTATGTGAGTGGGAGTAATTCCAGGGCTATATTCTCCTAATTGCCCAAATTAAGTATTTGATAATGCCAACGGAATATGCATAATAATTGTTGAGTATACCACATGTCTATTTAGTTTTCCTAATATAGGATCATTTGTGCATTTAATGATTTATACTCTACATTTCCTCATCATCCTTTTAAGCACAGAGTCCTGTATAGCTGAGAGGAACCTTTGAAGTCAATTAGCTCAAGTTCTTAATTTTACAGATGAGGAAACTAAGGCCCAGAGCGGTTACTTGACTTGTCCAAAGTTATATCATGAGTAACAAAATGAGATCTCAAATTCAGCTTTGGCTCCAAGCCCGGTGTTCTTTCCTCTCCAGTGAGTCATCTGAAATTGCTGACTTTTGGCTTCATATAGTTATGTCAGTTCTTTACATATGTTGCATGAGATCTGCCTTGTCTTCATTCTAGTGCATGATCTTCAGGAATCCTTCCAGTTTGAAAGTGATGATGGTGATACATCCTGAATGAATGAATGAAAGTGATGGTGGTTTCTTTTAGCAGGGAATATGAAGGTTTCTTTTTTTCCTACTGGAACATGACTGACTGTTTTTCCCATAGCCACACATTCATCCCTTACAGTGAGAGCTGCATAAACATAGGATTCTATTTTTTTCCTAGTGCTTTTGAAATATGTTATTTTTATGTAGAATTCTATGAAACATTTAGAATTTTTTTCAATATATGCTATGAAACACAGACCCATAATTCGCCTTACTATCATCCAAACATCCTAATAATAGTAATCGACTGTTTTATTATTATGCTGCTTCTGGTATGCCATATATTAAGTTATTAAGAATAATTTTTTTTTTTTGCTTTTTGGAGGGCAGTTGGGGTTAAGTGACTTGCCCAAGGTCACACGGCTAGTTTTTTTTTGTGTGTTAAGTGTCTGAGGATGGATTTGAACTCAGGTACTCCTGACTCCAGGGCCGGTGCTCTATTCACTGCGCCACCTAGCCGCCCCTATTAAGAATAATTTTTGACAGCAATTCTAGACTCTCCCTATTTCAGCTGCACTTTTTGTAGGTGCCACTTTATTTTTTATTGTTGCTTCAGTTATATCTGACTCTCTGTGAGCTCATTTGGGATTTTCTTGGCAAAGATACTGGAGTGGTTTGCCATTGCCTTTTCCAGCTCATTTGACAGATGAGGAATTGAGGCAAACAGGGTTAAGTGACTTGCCCAGGGTCACACAGCATTTATTAAGCACTTAACTATTTGCCAGGCACTGGGATACAAATAGCTAGAGATACAAAAAGAAGAAACAATACCATCCTTGCCTTTAAGGAGCTTACATTCCAACAGGAAAAGATAATACATATGGAGGAATGGGACCAGGGAAGGGTTATTTTGGTCAAGAAAACCATAAGGATGGTAAGTGGAGTCCTGGAGAAACTGATTGATGTATCCTTTCCAGGAATGGTAGTGTCCCGATTATTGTTTCCAGAGGTAGCAGCAAGGAAAGGGAGGACATGGCTTAAAGATAGCTGAGAAGGGCATTGTGCAGGTCTAGATTGAACTACCAGGATGGATGGAATTTAAGTATACTCCCATCAATATGTTTGTCATGTAGAAGAAGTCTGTTTATGATCTGAGATATTTGGTGCTAGTGGGATGATTCACTTATTTACACTAACTCCTGAAACCTTCCTAAGCCATAGAAAGACTGTGATATGTTGGGGGCAGCAGCTAGGTGGCACAGTGAATAGAGTACTGAGCTTGGAATCAGGAAGACTCATCTACATGAGTTAAAATCTGGCCTCAGATGCTTACTGGCTGTGTGACCCTGGGCAAGTCACAACCCTATTTGCTCCCACTTCCTCATTTATTAAGTAAACCGGGGAAGGAAACTGATCTTTACCAAGAAAACCCAAAAAAACCCCAAAGAGTCAGACATGCCTGAAATGACTCAACAACAAAATGTTGCTGGAGGGAGCACCCACACAGAGCAAAACCCAAAGCTCCTACAAAGATCACAGCATTTAGAGAGGAAGGAACGTTCAAGGTCAGGATTGCCTCAGTTTATAAATAAGGAAAATGAAGTCCAAACAGGTCCTGACTTACCCAGAGTCACAGGGTAAAAGGAAAGTCACAGTAATTTACCCAGAGTCACAGTAAACAGATTTTTTAAAATCTAAATTTTAAATTAAAAAAAATCTAAATGTAAAAATTTAAAAAGCTAAGATTTGAACTTGGTTCCCTTCACTTCAAATCCAACTGCCCTTCCTCTGACTCACACTGCAATAAACATTTTTTGGTGTTTTTGTCTCTTTATTCATCTAGATGAATTTTACTATCAATTTTTCAAATCTTATAGTAAGTATATCCCACAATGTTTTATATTGATATCATATTAAATCTCTATGTTAGTTTAGGGAATTTTCTTTTCTTTGCTATATTTACTCTTATCAGGCAGAGAGAGAGAGCCACTATTTTTAGTTGTCTCTATATGGTACACCTTGCAGAAAGCAAGAAATAGAAGTGACTTCACTTTATTTCCTCTAAAATCAATTGGAGTTGACACATTAGCTTGGGAGAGAGGCTGGAATTTTTCCCAAAGGGATTTACCATTGGAATATATGTGTGTGTGTGTGTGTGTGTGTATATATACATATATATATACACACACACATGTATATATGTATGTATTAGCATTTTCCTTCCATTCACTTTCTGAGGAAAAGGGAAGCCTCAAGTGGCTTCTAAGGACATGACCTGCCTCGTGATCACAGGATCTTCATATCACTTACCGAAGGACAGAGAGAATAGGACTCCTCCGTAGGACACGTCCACTGTACAAATCCAGCCCTGCCTGGCTCTCAGCCAGCACTGGAATTGACAAGGAGTCTAGGAGATAGCCCATTTGGTTTGCAAATATGGGAATGGTATCCTAGAGTGTTGAGGGTGGAGGAGGAGGAAATATACTGATAGGAAGAGAGAGGGAACACTCAGGGTGTTTAAAAATAAAAGGAAATGGGAGATTCTAGGCAATTACCCTGTTTGGCCATATTAGGGATCCCAAGATTTTAGAGATCGCCTACCCTATCACTCACATTTTACAGAAGGGGGAAGTGTGACTCTAAAGGCTAAGTGATTTACCCAGGTTACACAGGAGTGGATGTCAGAATTTGAGCCCAAATCATTTTATTTAATCAATGACTTAAATAAGGATAGTTTTTTTTTTAAATAGTACAGGAAATAAAGTTTGAAAAACATTCAAGGCTTACATGGTTCTAAAGCACTTATTAATGAAGCAAGGCATGGAATTGTGAAACTCTTCATTTTTGCATGTAAATCATGCTCGGATCACTCTGCCTCTGAATTTAACCTGTGATTTCCTCTCTGCGCATGCTGTTCCTATGCCTGGAGTGTTCTCCCTTCTCTACCCTTTCTGAATTCACACCTCGCCTTTAAGGCTCGGATCTCCCGTAGATCACTGTTTCAGGGTCTACATGGCTTGTCTTCTTTGCCTACTGAACTATAGTACTGTGAGGGGAGGGATCTTGCCTTAGTTAAACTTTACATCTTTCTCAAAGCTAGCACAGCGGTCTCTACATGAAGGAAGTATTTAATAAACAATGGCTGATTTGAATGGAAAGTTTGTGTAGTCTTGAAAGATAAAATACTTCTACTTGAACAACTTTTATTTGTTCCCACCCTATTTCAGGTGAATAAGATCCTCCCAGAGTTAGGTTATAAAACCAAGAAAATTTATTTCCAGTCTCCCCTTTCTTTACATGTTGTAGATATGGAATGGATCAAATAATGTGCATTTTAATATGGATAAATGAGAACTTTCAAAAAATCAGTTTCATAAGTACAGGCTGGGGAAGACTTCATATCCTGGGTTACATTAATGAGACTGCAATTTGTTTGTTTTTCTAGAAAAAAAAAAGACCTGAGGGTTTCAATAGACTTTAAGCTCAATATATCTATAGGATGATGTGGAAACCCAGAAAAACCAATGCAGTCTTAGGCTACATTAAGAAGTATCTACATCTACATATTATCTTGTAAAGAATTTATTGATCAATTCCCGTAGCTCCCATGTTCATAGATTCTTAGCTGGAAGGGCTTATGGAGCCCACTCAGTGCAATCCATACAATTTATAGAGTGCACTGAGGTCTTGAAAGTGGGGAAATGATTGCCCAAGATCACTGAGACAATAAGATAGTAAGTAGCAGAATCAGAATTTGAACTCAATTCCAGCATTCCTCACATTACACCACACTGCCTTTTGTAATGATGACAGTTTTTGTTGTAATTGTTAAGTTTTCAGTTGGGTCCAACTCTTCATGACCCCATTTGGGGTTTTCTTGGTTGCAGATACTGCAGTGGTTTGCCATTTCCTTCTCCAGCTCATTTTCTGGATGAGGTAACTGAGGCAAAGAGGGTTAAGTGACTTGCCCAGGGTCATACAGCTAGTAAGTGTCTGAGGTCAGATTTGAACTCACAAATATGAGTTTTCCTGACTCCAGGCCTGGTGCTTCATGCACTGTACCACCTGCCTATCCTGTGCCAGCATTTGACACATGCCAAAAGGAGTCTGTCACTGGAAGATGATAACCTCTACTTCAATTGAGGTTTTAATGTGCTCATAGACTCACAGAATATTATGATTCCATAGGCCTTCTGTGGAATATTCCTGCCCTCTTTGTTTCTATTTATCAAGGTTCCCTATGAGCTTTCAGAGGTGGTATATGGGACCAGTAAGTGACTAAATTTATAAGACAGTGGTTGACTTCTGGGAAAGAAGAAAACCTTGGTTATTTAATATTTTGGTTAAATATTGTTTCCCTTAATAGAATGTAAGGACTGTCCTTGAGAGGAGGAGGGTTAGTTTTATTTTTGTTTTTATACCAGTGCCTGGCATAGCACCTGGCAGAAAGGTGCTGAAGAAATGCTTGCTGATTGATTGATCTAATACTATGCTATTAGTCTCCTAACAAGTTCTCTGAAGGAAAGATTTTGAAATTAATAAAGGGGAAACTGAGTCAATCATAAGGTGCTCATGAACTTAAAATACTTTCCTGAAGATATAATTTCGAAGGCAAAATGGAAAACTTTTTTTTAAAAGTCTTTATTTTTGTTATATATTATGGTAGTACCTTGCCATAGTGGTCAATGGGAGCAGTATGTGTGTGTGAGTGTGTGTGTGTGTGTGTGTGTGTGTATTTGTGGGGAGAAGTGATGGGGGTGATTTGGTCCCAAGTTTTACCAAATGCCACAGTGAGGCAATTTATAATATGATTTTTTTCTGTATATCAGTAGTGCTGGTTTCATTTTATGCTTTGGTTTCAGTTGATACTAATTCAATTTCATAGTCAAGTACTCAAATACCTCTTATTGTTGTTGTTGTTGTTGTTGAGTCATTCAGTTGTGTCTGAATCTTCATGACCCTATGGACCACAGCACATCAGGCCCTTCTATCCACGAATGTCTCCCAAAATCTATCCAAGCTTACGTGTGTTACTTCCATGATACTCTTTCCATCTCATCCTCTGCCAACCTCTTTTTCTTTTGCCTTCAATCTTTCCCAACATCAGGGTCTTTTCCAATGAGTCCCATCTTCTCATCATGTGGCCAAAGGATTTAAGTTTCAGCTTCAGTTTTTGACCATCCAGTGAACAGCTTATGTATTGACTGATGTGATGTTCTTACTGTCCTAGGGACTCTCAAAAGTCTTGTGTAACTCAAATATTCCTATCTTCCCACAAATTCGCCAACAAGGCATTAACCCCATGTTCTAGGGGCCTTCTTTGAAGTTTGTTTTCTGTTTGCTTGTTTTTACATTGTCACAATACTCATGGAACATTTGAACTGCCCATCAGTTAAATTCCTATGCAACCGACCTATCTTATGTTTATCTGACCAGAAGATGTTAATCAAGGTTTTCTTTATTTTTATGTCTTTCAAGGAATCTTTGGTAATTTTTTCATAAGTATAGCAGACACCATCTTGGAGGACAGCTTTTAAGGATGGTATTTTGCTCTACCAAGTAAAATATTTTATACAAACACATAAAGTAAAAAAAAAACTTAATGCACACATTATGTATACATGTACATGGTAATGGAAATTTGAAGATGTTCCCTGCCCCTTAATACGCCTGAAGATCTTCCCTGCTTTGAAAATAAACTCTACCCTCTAAGAGGCTGAATGTAGCCACATGGAGCCTGTGGTGGGAGGAGTTTGCTGAAGAATGGAGCAGAGCCCACAGGAAGCTGGGAGTCAGAGCCAGATATGTGGTGGGAGAAAGAGGGCGCTCAGGCAAGGAGTTAAGTCAGGCTTGTGAGTAAAAGTTGGTCATACCTTGTTTTGTGGGAAGGATAAAGGATGCCCTGGCTCTCTGTGCTATTGTGGATTATTAACTTCTTTGCTACTATGATGAAACTGATTTACTGGTTTTGGAATTTGGTTTCTGGTGTCTGAATAAGTGTTTTGCTTCTGTCTTCTATACAGAGAGCCTGTTATATTTTGCAATTGAGCACCATGCAGGAATATTTATTGTGATCATTAGCACTATAAATATTGCATTGGCACTACAACATGTATACATGTATATGTTATATATATATACATATATGCATAATGAGATTTTGTATTCTGTGTATCTTTGGGTTATTCATGGAATGAAAAACATATAATCTATTGTGGCATATCATATTTTTTGTTTTTAATTTTTTCAATGAACTCAAATCTGTCCTTCCTTCAAAACCGAAAAAGAAAGAAAAACAAAACCCTCATTATAAATATGTATAGTCAAGGAATATAATTTATGACAGCCTATTTGTTCTCTTTTAACACTCCCATCAAGGATGCCCTCGATGCTTTCAGAGTTAGTCCCATAAAAATGTTATATAGGTGGAAAAGTAGACATATGAATTGGTAGATACTAATGTTCTCTCACTTTCTTAAGAGGCAATCAAAGGAATTGACAGTGTTGGTTTTATTTTTGTGTCCAAGGGCAACAAGAAACATTTTGTGGGAAATTTGGTACTTTCCAAAAAGATCACCATGGAAATAATTGTGACTTACAGATCATAATTTGCAACAAAGAACAAAAAAGGAGAGAAATTCTATGAACCATTAGATAAGAGCCTTCAAATTAAATCTACATACACTTAGTTATTCAGACTTCAATACAGAGTAGGCAAAAAAAAAGTTGGTAAAACTGTTTCAGGAGTAAAAAAATAAAAATAAAAATAAGAGGCCGGAGGTCAGAAGCCTTTGCCTCTTAAGTCCTTTCCTCTTGAAAAGAATCAGGATCAGGGCGGCTGGGTGGTGCAGTGAGTAGAGCACCGGCCCTGGAGTCAGGAGGACCTGAGTTCGAATCCGGCCTCAGACGCTTGACACAAAAAACTAGCCGTGTGACCTTGGGCAAGTCACTTAACCCCAACTGCCCTCCAAAAAACAAAACAAAAAAAAAAAAAAGAAAAGAATCGGGATGTGCTAGACAGGATGAACACCAAAGGAAAAAAAATGAAATCAATTCTACTTTAACAGAAGTGACAGTGTTGTTGTGGAGCTCATTCTCTCAAAGGAGAATGTATACGCCTTCTTTCTATTAACCTGCCACTTGCTTTTGTCTTCTGATTTCATTTACAATGAGCATGTCAGTGCTGATGTGATTCCTCTGGTAGGATAGCGCTATATTGGTCATTAGACAAAGGTGTCAGGACAAACAACTTTATAGAAGGTCTAAAAACTATGTGGCTCTTAGGACAGCATTTTATAGTATTTTGTAGTTTTTTGCTAATAAGGACAAGGAAGCAGCCTGACAGAATGGACAAAGAGCTGGAACCAAGAAGACCTGGTTCAAGTCCTGCTTTTGCCACATATCGGCTGCATTGCCCTGGGAAAGTCACTTAAGCTCTATTGTTCTAGGCAGTTCTCTAAGACCATGAATTGTAGAGAAACTGGCAACCTATATTGGTAGAGAGAGTTTCTTCCCCAGAGAGGTCCCCATAACAGATTGCATTAGCTATTTTAGGGGCCACACCATACTGCTGATATGTATTGAGCTTGTGGTCCACTCAGATACCCAGATATTTTCAACTGCTACATAACCATGCCTCATGGATTTATGAAGCTGACTTTTTTTTTTTTAAATTAAGTGTGGAACCTTATAATTAGTCCAATAGAATTTTATTTACTTTTGTATTTTGTTGCTGAAGTTTTTGAGATATTGCTGAAATATATTAAGATGAGAGATTTTTGAATCATAAGAGAACTTAGAGGTCATCAAATCCAATCCTCACACTTTACAGATGAAGAAACTGAGGCCCAGAGAGGTCAAGTGACTTGTCTAAAGTCACACAGTCTGTATCAGAGGCAGGATTAAACTGGCTCCATTCCAGCCCTATGTTGACTTTGCCACACTATCTCACCACATTTATTTATTTATTGCTTTTTGGAGGAAGAAAGGCAGGGTAATTGGGGTTAAGTGACTTGCCCAAGGTCACACGGCTAGTAAGTGTTAATTGTCTGAGGCCACATTTGAACTCAGGTCCTTCTGACTCCAGGGCCAGTGCTCTATTCACTGCGATACCTAGCCGTCCCTCACCACATTTATTAATAATGAAAGGCCAGATATTATAAAAAACATTCTAAGAATCACAGTAGTGACAAGACAAGGATTGCAACTTAGGCTTTCTTACCTCAAATTCTGTTCTCTGTAAGGGATTGCTGTAGAGCTGGAGACAGGCATTACTCAGCGTCATGTCTTGACTCCAGGTCATCTGATGCCAGATCCGAGCCTCTTAAATCTTCCTCCCATAATGATTAGGAATCATTCTGGAGAACCTTGGCCTTCTGTAATACCAAATTATGGTCTTCTGGTCCCTAATTTCCCCAATTATAAACCTGGCAATTGAGGAGCTTAACTGACTTCATAAAGTCTAGGGCACCATATAATGACATGCAATGCAAAACATTATTAACGCAATTCACTAACAATAACATATAGTCAGTCAACCAATAAAATGTATTAACGTTAATATTAGCAAGTACTAATTAACATTGGTATGAGAAAGGAATTTTAAAATATACGAATTATATGTTAATCTATTAACATATATTAATTAATCTATTAACATATATAAATTAATTAATGAGCATGCCTCAGCAGAGAAATAACAGAAACAAAGTAGTTTTCAAATGTGCCAAAGTTATGGTCTGGGCTAATTGTGCTAGTGTAATTTAATAAGAAATTATGCAAAGTAGCCACTAGGGGGAAGCATATATTTGTCATATTTCAAGATGGGATTTCTTCTGTGTGAGTATTCACTCTCCAAATCTCAATCCAGCTACACCTTCCTGCATGTTCTTTATTAGTTGCTATGCTGAAAACAACAGCAGCAGCAGCAGCAGCAGCAACACCACAATTCCTGGAATTCAGCCTTCTAGTGATCCCTTTACACTTAGTTAGGTTGGTCCACTGATCACAGAGGTACAATCCATTTCTGGGCTTGTATTTGAAGTCTTTTATCTTGGTAGAACCTCCCAGGGTTTCATGATGGAAAATCCACATCCAAAGAACTGGTGGAGTCTGCAGGTTGAAGCTTACTATTTTTCACTTTATTTTTCATGTTTTTTTTTCCTTTCGATCTGTTCTTTCACAATATGAATAATATAGAAATGTTTTACGTGACTGTGCATTTATGACATATATCAGATTGCTTACCATCTTAGAGAGAGAGAGAGGAAGTGAGGGAGGAAGGGAGAAAATTTGGAACTAAAAAGTGTTTTTTAAAATGAATGTTAAAAAATTTGTCTTTACATGTAATTAGAAAAAATAAAATACTATTTAAAAAAAAGAACCTCTGAGTTAGAAGCAAACACTTTTGAAAAGGGACAGGGTCAAAGTAGAAAACTGAGTAAGTGGGGGTGGGATAGGATGGAGGGAAATATAGTTAGTCTTTCACAATATAACTACTATGGAAATGTTTTGCATAACTACACATGTATAACCTATGTTGAATTGCTTGTTTTCCCAGTGCGGGTGGGTGAGGAGGGAAGAAGGAAAAGAATCTGGAACTCAAAGTTTCAAAAAACAAATGTTAATGCATGTTACATGCAACTGGGAAATAAGATATACGGGAACGGGGGTATAGAAATCCATCTTGCCCTACTAGAAAGTTGGGGGGGGTGGGAAGATGGGGGAGGATATAAGAGAGAACAGATCGGGGGAAGGAGTATTCAATAGGCTTGCTATTTTGGGAGGGGAGATAGGGGAGAGACGGGGAGAAAAATTTTAACTCAAATCCTGTGAAAATGAATGCTGAAAACTAAAAATAAGTAAATAAATTGGGAAAAAAAAGAACCTCTGGGGGGGCCAATTAGGTGGTACAGTGAATAGAGCACCAGCCCTGGAGTCAGGAGGACCTGAGTTCAAATCTTGTCTCAGGCACCTAACACTTACTAGCTGGATGACCTTGGGCAAGTCACTTAACCCCAATTGCTCTGCCTTCCCCCTCCAAAAAAAAAAAAAAAGAACCTCCTAGAGCTTGCCAAGTACTGGTATAGATTTTGACAACTCCATATTAACTACCCTTCACACACACACACACACACACACACACTATAATTTATTCTCTCTTTTTTCTTGTGTACTTATTTTGTGGTTTTTTGTTTTATTTCGTTTTTTTGAGACAACTCCTTTTCTTACCCTGGTTGGAAGGGCAGCAATCACTCACAAACTTAATCCCACTACTGATCATCGTGGAAAACTTGACCTGCTTCATTTCTCATCTAAGCTGGTTTAAACATTCTGGTGGCATCTCCATCCCTGAGGACCCAGTGTATTGGTGCCAGCCCTGGTGTACATACCCTATCAGCTTAGCCCACTGAACTTTGGACCTCCTGAGCTCCAGTGACCTGGAGCTATCCTCAGGCTATCCAGTAGCAGGAATTATAAATGTGTTACCATACCCCTTTTATTTTTTTAATTCAGTTTTATTTTCAGTTCCAAGTTTTCTCCTTCCCCATCCCCCTTCCCTACCTATTAAGAAGACAAGGAAAATAAAGCCCATTAAAAATGTATATAGTCATGCAAACAAATTCTCATATTATTTGTGACCAAAAAAGAGAGAAAGGAAGGAAGGAAAGAAGGAAGAAAGAAGGAGGGAGGGAGGGAAGGAAGGAAGGAGAGAAGGAAGAAAAGAAAATATGCTTCAATCTGCACTCTTAGTCTATCAGCTAATAGATAGCATATTCCATCATGAATCCTTTGGAATTTTGGCTGGTCATTATGTTGATCAGATTTCCTAAATCTTCCCAAGTTGATTCACTTTATGGTATTGTTATAATTTTATATTTTGTTCTCCTGGTTCTGCATACATCACTTTTCATCAATTCATACAAGTCTTCCTAAGTTTCTCTGAAACGATCTCCTCCATCATTTATTACAGCACAATAGTGTCCCGTCACATTAATATGCCATAAACTTGTTCAATCATTCCTCAATTAATGGACATCCCCTCAGTTTCCAATTTTGCCACCATTAAAATAGCTGCTAGAAATAGTTTGGTACATATACCATGCCCATTTTCAAGACTATTATACTGGAGTATTAGAATTCTGGTATAAGAGAGTTAGAGGAATCATTTTATCTAACCCAACCTGTACAGGAACGCCCTCTTATAACATCCAGAAAAGTAGTCATTCAGCCTCCATGGATCCTCACAAATGAAATTCTTTCTGGAGAAAGGCTTGCCAGTGATAATACAACAGTGATTCTCATATTTATTGGTCTCAAACCCCTTTATAATCGTAAAAATTATTGAGAATCCCCAAGAACTTCTGTTTATATGAGTTATGTAAATAATGCCTTAATTTCATTATAAAAAAAACAGTTGTGACCTCCTGGACCCCCTCAAACATCCCAGGGATCCATGGACCACACTTGAACCACAGCTGATCTACAAGAATTATTTGCATTATAGAAATGTTTTTGAACCTCGGAGAGAAGGGCCAGCATGGAGTAGTGGATAGAGAGTTATAAGGAGACTTACCATGTGACCCTGGTCAAGTCATTTAACCTTTCAGTGCTGCAGGCAAAATTCCAAGACTATAAATTAAAGGTGTTAGCACTCAACGGTAGATAGAATATCCTCATTAAGAAATTCTATTTCAATGAAATCACAGATCTGTTCCAAATTAATAAATAAAAATTTACTGGTAGGTCAGACAAAAATAATGAAAAACAAGATTAAAACCTTTCATTGTTAGGGGCAGGGTTATGGGTAGGTGTTTTATTTTTTAATCAACAAAAGCCCAGTTCATTCAAGAGAGATGTCTATTTATGTCTGTTCCATTATGGAAATTGTTCCCCAATGGATATGTTATTGGCTCTACAGGTGGCACCATAGTGCATGGAGTGCTGAGCCTGGAGTCAGGAAGACTCATCTTTGTGAGTTCAAATATGGCCCTAGACACTAGTGGTGTGACCCTGGGCAAGTCACTTAAACCTGTTTGTAAAATGAACTGGAGAAAGAAATGGTAAACACTCTAGTACCTTGGACAAGAAAACCCCAAATGGGGTCATGAAGAATCAAACGCGATTGAAATGACATAACAACAGCAAAAATTAGCTCTCCCTAAGACCCATCTCCTCTTCCTTCTTCCAGCTTGCTTGGTTCCCAAGCCTCCAACTCATATACCCTCGTCCCCAAAGGTCAAGGTCAGTGATCTACTGAATCATCTGCCTTTGCGTCAAATCTGAAATCCCTTCAGCTAAGGCTGAGAAAAGGGCTAATTGTCCACAGTCTCGCCTGCCTTACTTTCATCACCCTAGGGCTGGGGAACCTGAGGCCTCAGGGCCACAAGCGGCCTTCCAGGTACTTGGGTGCAACCTTTTGACCGAGTCCAAGTTTAACAGAACCAATTCTTTGATGAAGGGGTTTGTTCTGTGAAGTCTGGATTCCATCAAAGGGCTGTACTTGAGGACCTAGAGGGCCACATGTGCCTTCAAAGCTGAAGGTTCCCCACTCTTACCCTAGCCTTTTAGGGAAACCTGGAAAGGTGATATTGCAAGAGTGAATCATCCAAGTGAGAAGAAATAACATATCTCATCTTAGGTATTTTGAGAAGGCCTTCCAAGCGGACGTGGAACATTCCTCCCTGGGTCAAACCAAGAACAGAGTGAGCTTCAAAGGGCTTCAGGGAAGAGATTTTTTCCCCCTACTGGTAAATACGATCTGTTGGCCTGTGGGCTGTCTAGAGAAACAATCCAATTCGTAAAATGTGTTTTGATGCCCACAGGTGGTGACACATTATTATAGAATCAATTTGTTCACAGGTCTCCCTACCTGCTCTCTGGGTTACTCGTTTATGTTGGCACCTTTTAAAAAATGTTTCCAGTGAAAGAAGGGGGTGGAGGCAGGCTGCAAATAGTGGTCACTTTAACAGCTGACAAACTACAAAAGCAGATTCAGCATATCTTAGGGCTTGGGTGACATAGCCTGGGCAACCAAAGGCAGGGTCTGATGGATCGGGTCAGAGGTTCAGAGAGACCGGGCTCAGGTGGGAGCAGATAAACCCCGCAGATCAACACAGAGAAAGATTAAGTCCAGGAAAAGAAAGCTAAGATGAAAAAGTCAGGCTAGGACACTGAGAAATTGAGTTTCAGAGACTGATAACCAAAAGGCTGGGCAACAAGCCGTCAGAAACCTACACCAAAATGTCTAGATGATGCTTTGCTGTTTGGATTGTTCAGCCAAGAGCTCCTCCCATGTGCTGATGCTTGATGCGACAACAAGGTCATCTATAAATCCTTAGTCTAATGGCTTCTTCAAGAGGTTGAAGTCACCCTGGGATCTTGAGGGTCATGCCGGCAAACCCAAGCTCTGGGCAGCCCCACCAAGCTAGAAAGTCTCCCAATGTGCTTCTGGTAACTGTGTGCCTGCTGCCCGAGGATCAGCCTGTTATGTTGAATTTTAGGAAGGGGAAAAAACGTCTACTCTTGTCTATTTGCTTAAGGCGCTTGCTTTAGATATGATGTTGTCATAGCTCACTGGAAAAGTTATTCTTGTTTTAATATTTATATTTGGATAAATTTGTAACAGAAATTATTTGAAGCCTTATATTAGTTTCTGAGAAGCAGTGTGTTTATTGGATAGAGGGTTAGTTTTGGAGGCAGCAATCCCTGGGTTCAAGCCCTGCCTCAAACACTTCCTAATGTTTATAATGTAATGTAATGTAATGTAACCATCAGTAAGGTCCACAACCGCTCAGTGCTGAATTCAAGGTTTTAGACATGTTGCCAATTTGTGAAATGAGGGCAGATGCTGTTTTTGTATTCAGCCTTTGCAGAGATCCCTTCATCCTGATACAGCTTTCCGCCCCAAGCAAGGTCCCTCTCCAATTTCTTTAGACACCATCTTCCCTAGCAGCTTCCCCATGTGGCTTCCTCCCATCCCAAATCCAGAATTGGCTCCAGCTCTTCTGACCCAACTTCCTGTTCCCAGGCCAATAGAAAGTCCAAGCTATGGAGGCTGCCAGATGTGTTTCCAGATGGAGACGAGGCAGCTGCTTCCAGAGCTTTGTTGTTCTCACTGTATATCCTTGCTGAATGTGTTAGGTCCAAGCAAGCCTCCTCCTTTCTTAAATATTCAATTTCTCATGAGTGCCTCATTTCATATGATGGAATTGTGAGAATCATGTGAACCAAATTGGCTCCATTTTGGTTTTTTTTTCATTATTTTGCTCATTTATTTAAAATGTATGCATTTTTATAGCAGATCAGCTGCCCTGAAGATTAAATTTAGGACACTGATTTATCTTTGACCTGGAAGCTCTGTATTGTCTAGTGAACTTAGTCTTTCACCTCTTGCCAGCATGCTTGCTTCTTTTTAAAGGAAATTATTATTTTTAAATTTATTTTTAGTTTTCAACATTCATTTCCACAAGATTTTGAGCTGACTCCAACATGTGGCTCAATTCTGGATCTAACTCTGTTCCTTTTCTATTCAATTATGGTTCTAGCCCAATTTCCATCTTGTGAGAAAACTTGATTCAATTGTAGGGATTGAGAGAAAACTTGATTGCATTGTTTGAACCTAAACTTGCGTGGCTGGGAAGCTGGACCACCTCTAGAGACCTTTAACTAAGAATATAGGTTATGCTGACCAGAAACACAGTCAGATCTGAAGACTGATACAAGGAGTTTTCTCACAATTACGCATCTCAAGCAGCCTACATGTCTTATCTCAACACTGACCCCGTATTGGTCAATTAGTTACTGTTTCCTTGTTCCTTTGACTGAATACAGACACTCGGGGAGGGGAGGAGTGGAACACCTTTTTCTGATTTCAGGGAATTTCACCTGTTTGCTCTCTTCCTCCCAACTTGGAAAGCCCCTGATCTTTACTCCAATTAGAAATCAGATTACCTAATCTTGTATCCTGGTTTCTATCCTATTAATTGCTTGCTTTTAATGCCTAAAAATCTGTCTTCTGTATTTGGAGTAGGGTGCCAAGCTGAGGATGCCTGGTTCCTATTCGTTATGCAATCCGTATGCATTGCTTAATAAATTGATATGCTCTGAAGCTTGAGCCTTTTTTTTCTCAGTTATTTTATATTTCACTCATCACACATCCCAACATGGAACCCAAGCTAAGAGAGTGCTTGGTATTACAGAACATCCCCAGTGCCTTTTCTTTGCAGTTGTTCTGGAGAGAAATTTGCTGGTCGCCACATGAAGAATAGGGAATTGTTCTGGGCTGAGTCATTCAGGGTTGGGGCTCCTGTTCAAAATAGTGGGGATTAGAGTGTTCTCTGGCTGCCATTAGAGTCTGATGGCTTTGTCAGCAATGACAGACTCTGGAACTGGGATTTCCAGACAGTGGCAGCTGCTGGGTCCCCAGACTTGGTCTGTTGGTGATCAGGGCCAGAGGAGGAGGAGCTAAAGACACAGTCAGTGCTCCCAAACCCATAGTGCCTTGAGAACCTGATGGCCTAGAGGTCAGTACAGGAGAGGTGACCCTGTAGGAACAGGGGTTTTTATCTACTGTTGAGGTGGAGGAGGGACAACTCTCTTCATGCTATGCTTTGGTATGCTCCCTGATTCTTAGAGGGGTACCAGAGGGGTAATCTTTTCCATGACCTGTGAGAAAGGATAGTTTCATATTATTTTCCCAATACCTTAAAGAGTATGCAGAGAATGTCATTGGAGAGAAAGCAGGAGATGGTGGGAGGTAGATGGTTCTATATAGAAATGCTTAACATTTTTATTTTTCATTTTCACCATTCTTAATCATACAGTATGGCCACAGTACCTTGAGCACTCAAGTCTTGGGGATGTGGGGAAGTTGCAGCATTTGACCCAAAGAGGATTCTAGATGCAGAGTTGAGACTAGAGTTATGGATTTCCTATTTCTTTCTGATTTAATAGTGTTTTGAAAATAATTTTCAACATTCATTTTTTATAAGACTTTGAGTTCCAAATTTTTCTCCCTCTTTCCCTCTTCACCCCCTTCCCAAGACAGAAAGCAATCTGATATAGATTATACATGTGCAATCATGTTAAACATGTTGTGAAAGAAGAAACAGAACAAAAGGGGGAAAAACCATGGGAAAAAAAGAGAAAACACTATGCTTTGATCTGCATTCAGACTCCGTCAGTTCTTTCTCTGGATGTTGACAGTATTGTCCGTCATGAGTCTTTTGGAATTGTCATGGATCATTGTATTGCTGAGAAGAGCTAAGTCTAACACGGTTGATCATTGAACAGTGTCGCTGTTAGCATGTACAATGGTTACCATGTACTCCTGGTTCTGCTCACTTCACTCAGCGAGGTTTTTCTGAACATTTCCTAGTTTGTAATGATCCCCACAAATACTTCAAACCATTTCCCTAGTTTAAATTTCAAACCTGGTCAAGTATCAGTTGAAGACTCCTTGGTCTACAAGGGTGACTTCAGAGACAACAAACATCATTTCCTGGTTTTCCCTCTGCTTCCCCAACTACTTCTCCTCTGTTCTACCACCATCTCTCTTTTTCATGAAGCTCAATGGGTATTAGAAATGGGTCTTACTCTGC
This sequence comes from Pseudocheirus occidentalis, assembly GCA_028646575.1. NCBI lineage: Eukaryota > Metazoa > Chordata > Mammalia > Diprotodontia > Pseudocheiridae > Pseudocheirus > Pseudocheirus occidentalis. Next base: position 49,813,009 of record CM053601.1, read on the forward strand.
CATTTTCTTAATTCAGGTTCAATACTGGGGCAAAATTAGACACTCACAAGTCTTTGAGCAATTGAGAAAAGAAGGTTTATTTTGCCTTAACATGGCAAGGATATGCAAAAATGACATGTTAGCACTTAAATTCTCCAGATGTTTCCCCCTCCCTCCCATCTCCATATGGAAATACATCTGGTCAGCAGAAAAGGATATGGTGAGTTCGGTGGTCTTTAGGCATTCACCAAGTCGGAGGAGCCCCAACTTTTTATGGGACTTTTTGTAGCCTTAGATGACCAATCAGTAAACATTCTTTAAGTGCCTACTACATGCCAGCCACTGTTTTAAGGGAGGCAGAAATGATGAACCCTCAAGGACAATTTTGTTGCCATCTAGGGAAAACAAATTCCTTTCCTGAAGAAAGAGAAAATCCTGGTCCTATCAGGAGAAGGGGGAAAGGAGAAAGGGAAGGGAGTAAACATTTATAAAGCACCTACTATGTGCCAAGTGCTTTTAAAATAGTAAGTCATTTTATCTTTGCAACAACAGTTACAGTTCAGGAAACTGAGGCAAACAAAAGTTAAGTGACTTGCCCACGTTCACTCATCTAATAAGTGTTTGAAGCTGGATTTTATTTTCCTGACTCCAGGTTCAATGCTCTCACCATTGTGCCACTATCCACCTCTCTCACAAGATATATGATCTCCCTTGAAGTTCTGTCCTTGGACACCTTTATTGATGCTCAGAGGATCACAGGTTTAGAGTCAGATGGGACCTTAGAAGCCATCAAGTCCAACTCTTATCATAGTACAGAAGAAATTAAAACATGGAGAGCACTGGTGAATTATCATCACATAACTTGTGAGGAAGGATTGGAACTCGGGGCTTTCTAATTCCAAGTCTAGATGCATTCTCATTCATGCTAATGGCTGTAATATCTCATCTAGGCAGCTGCCTCCAAAAGCTTTTATCTCTACTCTCGTTTTTTCCCTCAAAGACTTTTCTTTGCCAAACTCCATAGTGGCATCACCCAGACTCTCTCGTGTGTGTTTCTTTGGAATTCTGGTTGTCTTCTCCTTCACATCTCATACTCAATCAAGCTTGTAGTCCTTTTATTGAGGCAATTTGTTCTGTGAAGTTTGAATTCAGCAAAGGGCTGCACTGAGGACCTAGAAAACCACATGTGGCCTTAAGGCTGCAGGTTTCCCACCCCTAGTCAATTCCTTAAGAACAGGAAAATACAGATTTGTCCTTTTTGCATCAGTTGCTCAATCATTTCCGACTGTTTGTGACCCCATTTGGGGTTTCCTTGGCAAAGATACTGGAGTGGTTTGCCGTTTCTTTCTTCAACTCATTTGACAGATGAGAAAACTGAGGCAAAGTTTAGTAACTTGCCCAGGGTCACACAACTAATTGGCCGAGGCTGATTTTGAACTGAGGTCTTCCTGGTTCCAGGTGAGTGCTATATGGACTGTATCACTTAGCTGCCTCTGTAGAAGCACACAACTTTTATTGCTATGCGTCAGGACTTTAAAATCACATGTAAAAAAATTGGAATATGAGGACAAGGTGAAGCCAGAATTTTAATGTTCACATGAAGACAAAGATAGTAGTGTGTTAGTATTTTGAATGGTTGGGCAAAATTAATTAATTATAATTTTTAAATGAATTAATTTTAATCCCTGCTCCTTAACTTAAAAATGCAATGGTTTCCTGGTTGAAATCATTCATGTGGATCCTTCGACTTCCAGGTGCCCATTATCCAGGTTTTGGATTTTCCAGACTTTGGTTTCCTTTCTTCCTTCTGCTCACCTTCCAAATGTTTCCTTTCCAGTCACCCCAGAGAGTGGGAAGACTAAAGGAAGGACAAGCAGAATTCTACATCTGTCAGCTTTGCTCCTGTTAGCAACCAAGGTTTGAGAAAAAGTTTGAAAGGGACCAGAAGTTGCAAGTATTGGTTACAATGAAGATTTGAGAGCATGTAGCGATTTCATTTCATTTTGTAGGGGCAACTAAATATGAAACATTCCTCTTCTGAGTTCAAATGTGACCTCAGACATTGACTAAATGTGTGATCCTGGGCAAGTCACTTAACCTCTGTTTATAAAATGAGATTTGGTAATAAAAACACCTACCTTACAGTGCTGTAGTGAGAATCAAATGCAGTCTATGTAAAAGCATTTGACACAGTGCCTGGAACATAGTGCTACATAAATGTTAGCTATTATTATTGTTAATTCTTATTATATGTATATTATATATGCATATACATATATGCACACACACATATAGATATATAGGTGTCTGTGTACACACATAGTATATTTACACACGTGTGTACATATGTGTATGCATATAGTATATTTACACACATATAATGTGTGTATGTATGTGTGTCTGTGTATGCATATAGTATATTCACACACATAATATGTGTGTATGTATGTGTGTCTGTGTACACACATAGTATATTTACACACATATGTGTACACATGTATATGCATATATTTACACACATATAATATGTGTGTATGTGTATGTATGTGTGCCTGTGTATGCATATAGTATATTAACACACATATAGTATTGTATGTATGTATGTGTATGCATGTAGTATATTTACACATATGTTATATATGTGTGCATATAGTATATTTACACATATATAATGTGTGTGTGTGTATTTCAATATTTTCATCTCAAAGCTGCCCTGCTTATTTGTATCTCCCTCTGGAATTCGTTCTACTAAAAAAAAAAAGATTTTCAATTCGCAATCAGTCTGCTTCTTTTCTCAGAAATAGGAGTGAACTGGAGAAGTTTTTTTTCTTCTCCTAGGATGACTCATCCTCTCTGAACACTTCTACGATTCCCCACCATGCCAGCCTTTATTTTTAGCCTTGGCCTTCTCCGGTGGCCCAACCTTTCCTCTCAATGGATCAGTTTACTGCAGAGCCCACATGCCAGGCCTTTCAAGGCTTGTGCTGCAAAGGGGCTGCCTCCTCTAAGAGACAAGCAACATGGACCTGTAGTAACTGCTTTATGTTAGCAAGGGAAGCTTTGGAAATACTGCTTGGACAGCCTGAGTGGGTCTCCTCCTTTGCATCCTTCCTGCCCCCTGCTGTGAGGAATCAATTATGCATCAATGAATCCAGAAAAAAAAATGGAGCTAGAACACTTGGAAAATCATACTAAAGAAATAACCTCAGCCTCTCACAGCCTTGTAAATGTGGAAACATTTTAATTCTGGGTTTATTTCAAGATCAGATTCCACTGCTATAGGGAACGTCCAGTGAGGAGGCCTGCTTTGCTGATTTCCATCTCCCCTGGCTCTTAACAAGTGTTAGTCTTAGAGAGAGGTCCATCTGTCCATTCCAGACACTGCTAAGTGATGTTCTCAAGGTCACACAACCAGTATATGTCAGAGCCACCCTTGAGCTCACTTCTAACTCTGAGGCCCTCACTTCCGAACTCTGACGCTGTCTTCACCACGTTCCAGTGTAATCTCTGAAAAATGCTACATGGCCCTCCTTCTCCTTCCTCCTCTCCTCCATCCCCTACATATTTGGATGCATTGAGGTGTTGTGTTGTGGGGTTTTTTTAAGGGTCCAGACCTGTAATTTCATCAGTATAGGAGCCCCTATGGGCAGCGAGGTGGCCTAATGGATAGAGCACAGGGCCCAGAGTCAGAAAGGCTCAGCTTCCTAAGTTCAAATCCAGCCTCAGACACTTACTAGCTGTGCAGCCTCGGTCAAGTGTCTTAACCCCAATTGCATCAATGTCCTTGTCTGCTGGAGAAGAAAATGTCAAACCACTCCAATATCTTTGCCAGAACAACTCCAAATGGGGTTACAAAGAGTCGGACGGAGTGGACAACAAGGACCTCTGCTTGTTACCTAATGATCAGGCCTGATCATGTCACTCTCCTGTCCCTGCTTCATCACCTGTATTCTATAATAGACTGCAGGGACTCCCTGCTACCTCCAGCATCCGTCATAAACTCCTCTACTTGGCAGGGAATGCTCTCACAATGTGGCCCTGTCTGATCTTTTTACTCTTACATTGTATTTAATTAATTAATTTAATGTATTTATTCCCCTCCACCCACTCCATGGTCAGCTATCCCAACATTCTTCTTGTTTCTCATACATTCCATATCTGGTTTTGGGGCCCTGGCACTGGCCATCCCCCAGGCCTGGAATGTTCTCATTCCTCTTAGAATTCTGACTCTTAGAATTCCTTACCTTCTTTAGGATTTATTTCAAGCACCGCTTCTTCCAGAAAATTTCCCAGTCTCCACAGCTGCTAATGCTTTTCCCTCTAAGACCAATTTCCATTTTCTTTCTGTCTGTCTCTGTTTCTGTACAGGTGTGTATGTACGTATGTATGTATGTATGGATGGATGGATGCATGCATGTGTGTCTATATGTATATGTATGCATGTACACATGTGTGCATATTATATATACAACACACACCTACATACTGTATGTTCAGTCATTTTTGGTTGTGTCCTATTCTTTGTGACCCCATTTCATGTTTTCTTGGAAAAATCCTACTCCAGCTCATTTTATAGATGGGGAACTGTAGTAAGTAGGGTTTGGGGGTCACATGTATACACACTACATATACACATACATCACACAATGTATTACACACATGTATGAACACACCCGCACATGTGCACACTGTCTACATATGGCTATACACACATGCACACGTGTCTGTGCATGTATATATACATGTGTATATATGTGTATGTACATACACAAATACACAGATATGGCTATAGTCTCCCACATTCAAATGTAAATTCCTTGAGGGCAGTGATTATTTTTGCTTTTTCTTTCTATCCACAGGACTTAACACTGTCTGGCTCATTATATAGCATTATAAGTATGATGATTGATTGATTGACTGATGAGCTGAAGGCATCAGTGAAAGAGCTACTGGGATTCTCATGCAGCTGTGACTTCAAGGTCAAGCAAGGAGGAGGAGGAGAACATGAAATCAAGTGTTTACATCTTACAAATTAGTTGCTTAAGGATCCCTCTTGTCCCCAGTCCCTCCCCTCCCCTCCCCTCCTCTCTTCTTCTCTCCCCTCCCCTCTCCTTTCCTTCCCCTTCCCTTCCCCTAGGCTTTAAGGGAGGGGTATTTTGTTGGGGCCTTGAAGATAATTAGGCTCTCCAAGGCTGTTGTGATCATTTTAATTGGAGGTGGGGAAACAAAGTGTGGAGTATAGCCTGGATTTGGGGTAGAAGCCTCCAGTCTGGGTCCTGGTTCTGCCTCTATGTGTCATTTCCTTTCTTTCTCTGCCCCTCAGCTTCATAAGCTTCGGAGAATTCTGAGCTCATGGAGTCCCATTCCCTTCTTTTGCAATTAAGGCGGCTGAGGGCCAGAGAAATGAGCTAACTTCCTCAAGGCACACAATAAGTAGCAAAGTCTATATTTGAACCCAGGTCTGTTGGCTCCCAATCTAGCGCACTTTCCACTACTATATATGAGGAAATTGGGCTGAGTAATCCTGAAGGTTCCTAAATACCCTAACTTTCTTTGGTTCTTAAACCCTGCCTTTTGTTGATAAGGAAACAGGTCCAGAGGGGAGTGTGGCTTGTCAAAGTTCTGGGGTTGGGTCTCCTAACTCATTTTCCAGTGCCCTGAATGGTAGCCTAGTGATCAAAAAGGAGTAACAGACCCATGAAACGTGTTACTTCCCCAGTGACTGATGGGAGAAGGAGAGGAATGAGTAAAGGTTTGGAGAATCCTGACATTAATGAGGTTTAGGCTCTGGGAAACCCCTTGAATCTTCCCACTTGATAAGGTATTTGCCTGAGCTCAAATCTCTGTTACACTTAACCTAGCCTAGCCCTCCATTGTCTAGCTACTTCCCACCTTTGATCCTATCAAAATATCTGTACCCAAATCTGTTACCCTTAAACTATCCTAGCCCTTCATTGTCAGTCATCTCCAGGTAGCCTTCAGCTATTTCCCACCCTCAATCCCATTTCTTGAGTCTGACCTGTCCTGTCAAGATCTTCCTTAGACTCCTCCTCAAGATCCTCCCTAAAACCCTCCTCTAGAACACCCTAGATCCCTCCCGCAACCTTTCTTTATATAAGATTCATCTTGCCTTCATGAAGGCACTGAGATTCAATCTAGCACAGACTCAGTCTTTGTCAGATTGTTCTGACCCTCTTGTGCAATACAAGTGTCACAAATACTTAAGACTCCTTAAGAATCTACCCATTATGATTTAATAATATGAATAATAATAACTCTAATAAACTCAGTTTTACTTTGGCTGAGAGAAGGCTTGAGTTGAATTCATTTGGCAGGACCCAGCGTGTTTGTATTATGGGTCTTGAGCTCTCCTAAGCCCCCAAACCTCAACAACATTATTATTCACATTTTTGTCTTCCAGTTTTCTTGTCAAATGTGATTCTCACTTTTGTCCTTACTGATTTTTTCTGCCTGTGTTAGTTTTCGGGGTCAGTAGGATCATAATAAAACACCAGACACTTTTAGCCCAAACTGATTTAGAACAAGTTGACAAGCATGTTGTGACCCAGACACAAGTCTTTTTTTCTTTTCTTCAGTAGTTAGTACCAAAGGAAAGACTAGCCTTTGCCTGAGACTTGTTGAGGTAATATATAATAGCTTTTCCTTGGCCCTTGATAATGGATGATTAAAGACCAGTTGAAGGAAACAGCCTCTGTTCTAGAATTTGGATCTTGTTTATGACTTGGAAGATGGACTTCCTTGTCAGAGAGTGTGTAAAATTGGAGAATCCTGAGACGGGCGCTGCCTTTGCTCTTCTTGGCTTGAGTTAGCACAGGCTCAGGTACCGAAGGAGAATAGACTCCCAGTTGGCTTAACGTGACTCACCTACAGAGAGAAAACACTTCAAGAAAATCCCACAAGCTGCATTTTTGTCAAAAAGCAACTACCTCCCACCTACTGCGGTTTAGGGTTTGCTGAATCCAGATGGCAAAGGAAATACAGTGAATATATCTGTATCAAGTGATTACAATTCCCTCAAATAGGGAAAAGATATTTGCTTTTCTTAGCATTGAAATAACTGTGATCATTTCTCTAGAAGAGTTCTCAGGGGCAAATGAAGGGTCATATCATCTCTTTCACCCCTGCTTGAACTCACTAAAAAATAACAATAAAATGCTTTTTGTGTGTATCTTTATGTATATCAAATATATAATCACATCATATATAAAATCAAATATGTATAATCAAATAATCAAAATACATATTATTTTATGTAGGTCAAGGAAATATATAAATATGTATATGTATGTATATATATATCTTTATGTAAATCAATTGGCAAAAAAAGCTTATCAACAGTTTTTAAATAATGTAGTTAATAAGTATAATAATTATACTTTTAACCATTTAACGACAAAACTAATTTGTACACCTTAGTCACTCAAAGGTTAAAAATGCTTCAGGGTCAGAGTTTAATCAGTTTCAAGTTCCAGGGTCCTTTGAGAATTTTATCCCAGATCTAGTCCCCACCAGGCTATTTTACATGTGACCTGACCTTCTACTGTCCCTAGACAAGAAATGACATGGATCTTCTTACTTATAACCAAAAGAAGCCAAGCACAGCAAGGATAAACCAATTAGCCAAATGAAAGGGGAGTTTTTTATTTCCTCTCCTTTTTTTGTGGAGGCAGTCTGGGTTAAGTGACTTGCCCAGGGTCTAACAGCTAGTAAATGTCTAAGGCCAGATTAACTGATATTCTTAGTATATGCTGCTGTGGCTGGTACTAAAAACTTTCCAAAAGACAGGCAACACTGCATAGTGATTAAAGATCTGGTCCCAAAGCCAGGAAGACCTGGGTTCAAGTCCTTCCTTTGACATGTACTGGTTGTGTGATCTTGGGCAAGTCATTTAACCTCTTAAGTCACTTAGCTTTAGTTCCCTCATCTATAAAATGGGAGGATAAGCAGCAATGTTTAATAACCAGTTCTTGGGTGGGGGAGGGTCTGGGAGAGTACGGAATGTCCATACCACACACTTCTTACAATTTGCATCATTAATATTTTCTTTATCACTGTCTTAAGTTTAGACAATCAACAAAATAGTACACCAAGTATGATTTGTGGTATCTGCTAATTCCTGAAGTGTAAATGCTCACAAAAATTTAACAATCTCTAGGAAGTCAGCTCAGACACTCCAGCATCCCTCTCCTCCAGCTCTAAAGCTATAATCCTCTAAAGCCACAGATTGCAGAAGGTTTGCCTTGGCTGAGGAGAGAGAGAGAGAGAGAGAGAGA
>CM053601.1:49821781-49842522 GCA_028646575.1 Pseudocheirus occidentalis
AGAGACAGAGACAGAGACAGAGAGAGAGAGAGAGTTTTTCTCTCCTGGGGTCCCCAATTCTAATCAGAAAGAGAAAAAAAAAAGCAGTTAAATCTGTAGATGGTGTTTTGAAACTGCAATGAATCCAGAAATCACTTCAGGCCTAAATAGTCTTTCCTTGGCTCTTATTTTAGTTTAAGTAAATTATATGCCTTCTGGGTAAAGGAATGAGGAATATCTAACTCAGCATTTCCTTTAGGGACCGTGGTGAGTCAGATAGAGACAGAGACACAGACAGAGATGGGGGAGGCAGAGGGAGACGTCTGGGGAAGGAGAGCACACTTATTTCTTTATCTGCCAAAAGGGAAGAGAGAAATATCAAGAGGCCCCCAAAGATGTTATTTTTCTATGGACTCTTTTTTATTTATTCCTGCTAAGTGACCATGGAAGTATCTGAGCCACCAGGTGGCAGAACTCCCTTTATTTAGGTAGAAGAACAAAAATTGAAATATTTGTCTATTGTAGGGAAGCCACTTAGGTCATGGAAACAGGAAAAGTTCATGAAGGAGTTCAAATGAATGATCACACATTCTATGATGGAAGCAGCTAGGTGGTGCAGTGGACAGAGTGCTGGGCCTAGAGTCAGGAGGACTCATCTTCCTTAGTTCAAATCTGGCCTCAAACACTAGCTATGTGATCCTGGACAAGTACCCTGGCTGCCTCAGGTTCCTCATCTGTTAAATGAGCAGGAGAAGGGAACAACAAACCGCACCATTCTCTCTGCCAAGAAAACCCCAAATGGGGTCACAGTTGGATCAACTAAAACAACTGAACATATTCCATTACATTGTCATTTGTCCTTGGACACATTCACATTGCCCATTCATACTCTTATCTGCTTTCCTTTTTTTTTTAAAATCAAAACCATAGGTCTTTAGTGAAACAAATCTCTTCAGTGCCGCATTATTTGCATTATAAAATTTTGTTATGGTTCTGTGACTCTTGAATTAACTTAGTTGATTGAGTGCCTCCAAATTGTTCTTCAAAGCATTTTCAGGTTACCCAGAGATAGAGTTCATTTTGTTCTAATTAGTTGAGAAGTAACTAAGTTGTTAGACCTTCTCAGGAAGACCTGAGTTCAAATCAGAACCAGTTGTTGACTCTGGGAAAATTGTTTAATCTCTGATGACTCAATTTCCTAATCTGTCAAGTGGAAATAATAACAGCTCCTCCTTCCGGGGTTGTTGTGATCATAAATGGGCTAACACTTGTGAACCACTTTGCAAACTTTAAATGGTTGTTATTACTGTTAGTTAAATGTACATCTATTTTAAGACAACTAATTTTTTTCTACCTCCAAGTTCTTTTGCATTTAGTTTAATGTGGACTTCTATACTTCATGACTCTGCAATTTCATTCTCTAAAGCAGATTGCAACCCCTCTTAAACTGAGTCAATAATAATGATGATGATGATAACTAACATGTATATACAACTTAATGTTCACTTTGTAATTATAATTTTTGTAATTATAATTTGTAATATGGGCAGTTTGTAATTATAATCTCATTTCATCCTCAAAACAACCCTGAGAGGTGTCGCTATTATTTCCATTTCACAGAGGAAGAAACTGAGACAAACAGGGGTTAAGTGACTTGCCCAGGTTCACACAGCTAAGTGTCTGAGGCTGGATTGTCGTCTGGGTCTTCCTGACTCCAGGGCCATGACTCAACCAACTGTATCACCAGTTGATTTTTGAGAGTTGCTGTGGCTGAAAAATGCATCCCCCTATAGCCAATCTGGGAGTTTCCACTTAGAATCCCAAGCTCCCTTAAAGGCTCTACAGAAGATCTTTCTTGGTCTTCCCAGTTAGCACCCTCCCCTCCTCTATTTCCTTTTTATATACTTCAGAAACATTTATCTGTACTGCACAATGTCAATTCTTTATTTACAGGGATTGTTTTTCATTTTTGTTTTTGTATCCTACAATCCCTTGAACATCGTAGGCATTGGTTGAACTAGATTGACTTAAAAATGGACATCACATGATATTCTTTCTTCTATAGACCTTGTTTCCTAAAAAAATAAAATAAAACACACACACATATACACACACACACATATACACACACAAACCCTCCAAAACAGCAGGGGTAAGGGAATTTTCTGGGGGGAGGGTCAAATAGGAAGGGAAGAGCAACCTAGCTATAACTGTCTTTTTAAGAGTTCTATGGATTCCAAAGTCATTATTTTGCTGTTCATCTAGACTTTCTAGAAGCATTTTCCAATAAGTGATTGATGGATTTACTGGATACTGGAATGGTAATTAAAATGTAATGTTGATTAATTTAGCAGATACTTAGCCTGTAGTAACTTAGGGCTAAGTGCTTCTTAAATTAATTACCATTACAGATACCCACTATATAATTGTCCTTATGAATTGAAGCCATTAGACATTATAGAGATAACTATTAACTATTCACTATTAGTGTTTTTAGGTCTAGAGAGTACTTTTCATGGAACAAACTTTTGTGAGGTGGAGTACATATAAGAATAACAGCAACAGTAGCATCTATGTAACTCTTTAATTGGAGGCAGTTGGGTGACTCAGTGGATAGAGTGCTGGGCCTGGAGTTAGGAAGATCTGAGTTCGAATGTCGGTATTTATTAGCTATGTGACCCTGGGCAAGTCACTTAACTTCTGTTTACCTTAATCCAGGGAGATGGAAATGGCCAACCACTTCAGTATCTTTGTCCTCACCAAAAACCCCATTGACCACAGTATAGCAATGCTATTCATAATGCCAAGAATGAGAAGAAGAAATCAAAGAAAAAATAAATGAATGCTGAGCTCAGGGATTCTTCATCCATCATGCTAAATCCCATGGGAATTTGTGGAAACTGAGATTTCTCCTCACTAGCTGACGCTAGCTTTGGGGCATTGATGCAATGGATTTCTAACAGCCCAGGCTGTTAGAACTCAGTGAGGTTGCATTCTGCCAGCCAACCCTAAGAGAACATTCCTTTCCATGCCAAGAGCCTTTGGAACATATTGTTAAAGAATCACCTTTCATGATCATTCAAGGGGACAAATTATTAACCCACTGCTTCTTGCTTACTGAAACAATCAACAACAAATATTTACTAAGTACCTACTATATGCTAGGCAATGTGTTAGGCATTGAAAATACAAGAACCAAAAAAAAGAAAAGAAAAGAAAAGAAAATTCATACTTTCAAGAAGTTTACACCAAATGGAAAGGTAACAAGTAAGTACCTATATAAACATATTGAGTATTATTCTAAAGCGAACAAATACCAACATATACAAAGTAGTTAAATAGTAATATATGTCTATGTTCATTTAAGATATATATGTCCATATGGGTAGTCTAAATGAGACTCAACCTTGGTATGAAGAGGTATTGCTTATGTACCCCTCAGATACTTACTAGCTGTGTGACCCTGGGGAAGTCACTTAACCCTGTTTTGGCTCAGTTTCCTCAACTGGAATGAACTGGAAAATGAAATGGCAAACCACTCCAGTACCTTTGTCAAGAAAACCCCAAAGAAGGTCATAGAGAGTCATACTTGATTGAAATGACTGAACAATTAAAAACAACAACAACAACAACAACAAATCTACACCTTTCAAGGAGACTGTAATCCCTGTTATAACGGGATCAGGAAAAGAGCCCGGGCTGAGTACTCTTTTTGCCGGTCTTCAAGAGAGGATCTTAGACTAGAATTTTATATGTATAATAGATATAGATATATACATACAAATATGTTTGTATATATGTGTATGTATGTATATATGTACACACACATATATATCTTCTAACACAAATATTGCTTGTCTATAGTTATGATTCTTTTAAAAATTCAGAACAAAAGTTGCTTTCCTGGTCACGTATATCCTTAGCTTAAGGGAGGAAGATAACCCGAAGTTTGCACCTGCTGACTTGGGTCCTTCCCAACAGATACCAGCCATGTAAAAACCCCACCACAAATAGCAAATAGTAAGTTAAGCCCATTTATTCAAGCAAAACTGCAAAAAGACATTGGAGAAATTTTACAGATTAGTATATACCAGAAAATACATGAGAGTGAATGAACAAGTCTTTGCTGGGAGTGAGATGAGATCTCATATCAAAATGAGAGGCACCAAGCTCACCCAAAGGGAAAACCTCTGAAGTCTCTCTGGAAGCAAGTTAGATAGAAATCAGGGGCATGTTGAAGCTTTATCTATAGGTCTGCAGTTTCCAAAGTGTCTCTCATTCTCCCTCCCTCTCTCTGTCTCTATATCTCTTAGAATCTATGGAACAACAAATATCTCTCCTTTTGCCTATGTAGCAGCATGAACAAAAATCCCAGACCTGAGTTACACAGGGCTTTGGGAGGGAAGGTATTGGGAGCCAAGATAGGACTGGGATCAGATGTCTACTTGTAACCTTCTGCCCCAGTGATTGGGAGATGCTGGGAAATGGATATTGAGAATATTTCTGTTAATTTCCTGCTAGTCACTTGCTTTTCTATTTTAAATAAATTGTCTTTTCTTCATGCACTACTTAGATGTATAATGTGATCAATAATGGCTTGTCATGGAGAAGAGGTTGGAATAATTAATTAGTAAATAAGGATTTATTAAATAGTATGTGTTTACCTGTGCTAGGGATACAAAGAAGAAGCAAAAATGGGTCTCCTCCTCCAAGGAGCTTACATTCCACTGGAGAAAAAAGAAAATATGGAAACTCAGGGCATTAATGTCAGTAGACAGGAACTAAAATCCAGATATGAATAACCAGAGGTAACAGAAGGGTCTCATTATCTGGGGATGTTTGGAGGAGGGCTGGCTACATGGGGGGAAGAAGGAAATTTTAGTTCCGTTTTGGAGCTTTTGAGGTTGAGTTGCTTATGGGATAATCAAATGATGATGTTCAACAAGTACTTAGTGACAATAGACTAAATTCAGGAAAGAAATTGAGTCTAGATTTCTAGATTTGGAAGCTTTTGTAGAGATGTCAATTAATGAGAGCAGATGAGAATGAATAAATGCATGAATATTAAATGCTACCTGTGCACCAAGTATTGTGCTAAGCATAAGGGTTACAAATACAGAAACAAAGCAACCTTTGCCCTCAAGGAGCTTACATTCTAATTGAGGGAGACAATGTGGTCATAGAGACACAGGTGGCCAGGATTGCTTTGGTTTGTGAAGTCACAGAGATGGTAACTGAAGTTGTAGGAGACTTGGTTGATACGTCCTTTCCAGTAGCAATGGCCACATTGATTTGATTATGAATTCTAATGGAAGATGTGGAAAGCAGGGGAGGGAGGGAAGAAGAGGTCACAGGAAACAAGATGATGAAAGCAGCAGGGAACAAGATGGCCAGGATAGAATTTAAAGCATGGCCTTGGCTGCCAAGATAGAGTGGGCTATTTGGCCACGTGAGGTTGTGTTCATAATATTTACCTGACTTGACAGGCCCAGGATGGGAGTTCCAGAGCTGAGTAGACTAAGTCTTCCCAGGGTCCCAATCTTGTCTCTGAAATTTGCTGTCTTTGTAATTTTGGGCAGTCTTTCTGAGTTTTAACTTCCTAGGGATAGTACCTAAAAATGAGAGTGTTTAGAAAGTGCTTTGTAAGCTTTAAAGTATTCCATGTCTCTGGGTGAACCCCAAAGCTCTATGTAAGCTGTGGGTCTTTTTTTCCTAAAAGGTGCAATGTATCATCACTTCATGGGGCCATTCCGTTTGTTGACTATTGTTAGTAATATGGTTTTTACTGTTGGCACAATATTATTTGGTTTTGAATCTGCAGCCTCCTCCTTTGTTAATTGCCAAAGGTTGCATTTTAAAATCCAAATGCCTCCAAATGACTAACGTGAAAACCAAAGGCATGGATGGGGAACCTGTAGCCTTGAGGCCACATGTAGCTTTCTACGTCCTTGGGTATGACCTTTTGACCGAATCCAAGTTTTAAAGAACAAATCCTTTTATTAATTAGATTTGTTCTGTGAAGTTTGGATTCAGTCAAAGGGTCCAAAGGCAAGAAATACGTATAATGCTATGAGTGACACAGTGGATAGAGCACCAGACCTGGGATCAAGAAGACTCATCTTCCTGAGTTCAAATCTGGCCTCAGACACTTACTTAGCTGTGTGACCCTGAGCAAGTCACTTAACCCTGTTTGTGGTAGTTTCTTCATCTCTAAAATGAGCTAGAGAAGGACATGGCAAACTATTTCAATATCTTTGCCAAGAAAACCCCAAATGATGTTACAAAGAGTAGGATATGACTGAAATGATTGAACAACAACAACTCATGTGAAGGGAAAAAAAAAAATCTATGTTTTCCTGTTCTTATAGAGAAAAAATGTCCCACCTTCCTCCATCCTCCACCAAAGATAAACAGAAAAAAACCTTTTCAATTCAAATGGGCTGGTATCAACAATCAAGATGGAGAACAAATGAGTTAGAGAAGTAATGGTAATAACCAATGAGAAATCAATAGCTTTTCCAAAGGAAAATGAGTCCTTAGACATTGGGAAAGTTTACTATTTAAAATGAAATACCCTGAGTTTGGGACTGGTGAGCCCAGACCCAAACCTAGAACCCTATGCTAATCTCCTGAAAACTTCATGGCATAAGGTGTATCATAAGAGCAAACAAAATGCTTTTTCATTCATTATAGAAGGGGTCTGATCTATGTTGCTTTTCCCCTTATAAAACAAAAGATTCTGCAGGTATTGGTATATTTATACTTAGATATGCCTGGGCTATGCTGTATTTCAGAAACTGTACAGTGCTGTTGGTGATCAGAAATTCCACCAAAGCTCACGGTCTTATTGTTATCATTTGTCCTTTGTTCTGGAAGAGGACCAATGACATTATGGGGCAATGTCTTGACTTGCACGTGAGTTAGATTTAAATGAGATAAAGCCTCACTCTCTTCTCCAGAGTAATCAAAGTCTAGTGACAAGACAAAGGTCAAGACGACTGGTGATGGCCCAGGATGCAGTGGATGACTTTGGTCTTTCTAAATTAAGGTCTTTCCCAGTTCTTATTTTGTTTGAAGACACACCCGTTCAATGACTGCAGGCTGGGTAAGAGTTGAGACAAAACATCACTCACATAGATGAGAAAAAAAATGAAAAGATGAGTGTGATTTGGTAGAAAATAGGACCAGAGATAAGACCTTTGCTTGGAGTGGATGGGGGAGTAATAAGTGACTACACACAAGAAAGCAGAGCTGCTCAATTTCTTACTTTGCTCCATTTCTCCACCAAGGAGAATGACTTTGACACTGAAAATGATGGAATACAAACAGCTAATAGAGGGCTCATACTCAGGATTGTAAGGAGTTAAGAATTAACTTATGTAAACCATTTTATACTGTTCTCCTCCTGGATACTTGCTCCTTCTTGGATTTTCAAGATACTGCTCCTTTCCGGGATTCTTCCTACCTGTTCAACTATTCCCTTGCTGGTTTAGGATCCATGTCACACTCCCTGGCTTTGGGTCTTCTTCAAATCTTTCTTCTGGACTCCCTTTTCTTCTTTCTCTGTCTTCTCTTGGTAGCCTCATTGGATTCTATAGGTTTAATGACCTATACTGATGATTCCCAGATCTATTTGTGTGAGTGAATAGTTCTGTTTGGCTCTTTGTAACCCTATTTAGGGTTTCTTTTTTGTGGTAAAGATACTGGAATAGTTCACCATTCCCTTCTCCAGTACATTTTCCAGATGAGGAAACTGAGGCAAAACAAGGTTAAGTGACTTTACCAATGTCACACAGCTAGGAGGCATCTTAGAGCAGATTTGAACTCGGGTCTTCCTGACTCCAGGTCTGGTATTCTATCCATTGAGCCATCTAGCTGCCCCACTGCAGATCTGTTTATCCAACCAGAATCTCAGCTAGGTGGCACAGTGAATAGAGCACTGTCCCTGGAATCAGGAGGACCTGAGTTCAAATCTGTTCTCAGACACTTAACACTTACTAGCTGTGTGATCTTGGGAAAGTCACTTAACCCCAACTTCCATGCCCTCCTCCCTCCAAAAAGCAAAAAAAAAGTCTTAAATCACCAATTGCCTTTTGCACATTTCAAAGTAAAAATCCTAGAGACATCTTAAATTAAATATGACCAAAACTGATTATTATATTTCCTCCAAAACCTTCCCCTCTTTCAAACTCTTTCATTTCTGTCAAAGGCATCACCATGCCTTGAGGGTCCCAGGTTCAAGAGCCTCAGCTTTATTTTCTATTTGTTACTCTCCGTCACTACAAATATCCAATCAATTGTCAAATCTTGCTATTTCTACTTCTACATCATTTCTTATATCTGACTCCTTCTGTCTACTCCAATCACCTCCCTTTTTAATGCCCTCATCTTCTCATGCCTAAATCAGTGCCACAACTAGCCTCTTAATTCATTTTTCTGCCTCAGCATCCTAATATGTCCTACACACTGTTGCCAAATTAACTCTTTTTAAGATTTACTAGGTCACTCCTTACTCAGTAAACTCTAGGGGCTCCCAATTATCTCTAAGATAAACTATAAACTCAACCATGCTCCCTAATATGAACAATTTGTAGGAATGCAAAAGGCAAATAATTCATAACTGTTAATATCATTAATCCCATTCAAAAGTGAAACAAATCAGGTTTAGTGAGATAAAGCAGCTTGTTCACTCAAAATGACTGGCTGGACTTCCTGTCCAACTCAGTAGCCTGGAAGACTTAAAGACATCCATTCAAGCATCTCATTTATAGATAGAGACTGTCCCTTGGGTGAGCTTTTCTTCCTTATTTGGTTGCTTTGGAGTCATTTAGCATCATGTGATTTGTAAGTCATAAAGAAAAGTAGGACTGCTTCCATTCCAGACCGAATATTAGAGGAACTTTCATATGATCAAATATGAAGAATCACAAGAATAACTAACTCAAAATGAAATGACAGAAGAAACCTTGACAAAAGCCAAAGATCCTTCAATTTAAATATATTCTCAGTGTACACAATAAATAAAAGTGTACAGGAACAAAGATCACAGAAGGAATGAAGCTTCAGTGTTGTGAAATTACAAAAAATCACTTAAATAGAAAGTGAAAAGAAGAAAAGCAAAAGGAAACAGGGGGATCCAAAATAGTTTCCAAATACTCCTGGAGAAATAAGACCTCAAGACAAAACAACCAATGGAATCTTGCTGAAAGTGAGCCATCCTTTGAGCTCAATGCACTCTCTGTGCTTCAGTTCCATATATCCATCCATCAATCAATCCACAAGCATTTATTATAAGCTTACTCTGTGAGAAGAGCTGCCCCACATCCAAACCACTGAGCAGAAGACCCTGACCCCTGAGCAGTGGGACAAGGAGCAGCTGAAGTGAGGCACTGAGCAGTAGTGGGAGGGACCCCCTATAGATTAAGACATTAAATCTCTGGTCTATGGAAAAAAAATCAGGCATTTACTAGGTGCTGGGCCCTATGCTAAGCACTTAAGACACAAAGAAAGGCAAAATCTATAGTGTAAAGTGTGACAGCTTTATAAATCCCAGTTCTCCCTGGGAGGTAAGTAGTTGATAATGATGACTGATTTTTGACAGCTAAGACCTCAAACAGGTAAAATAAAACCATTACCACGACCTTCTGTGATTCAGCCCCCAAACCAGAAATAGAACTTAGTCCTTCTGACTCCCAGGTCCTGTTTTCTGTATGCTTCCTGACCTTTCATAGCCTATAGAGAAGCGCTCACCATCTTTCTCTTGACCAATTGAGAAGAGGCCAAGGACAAAGAGTAGCTTAAGAATTCCTTCTGACACCAAGTATAGAAAGGGAACGACTAAAGAGTAAGAAGAGTCAAGTGATATTGATTGGCGACTGACCAGAGATGAATGCAGAACATGGCCCGCTGTCTTCTAGAGGCCAAGACTTGACAGAAAGGGCAAAGGAGGGCTTGAACAATGCAGGGAAACTATCCGTTCTTTGTTGTTCACATGGGAACGAAGGGCTCCCAATGAGGGAGACTGACTGACTCCCAGCTCATAACAACCCTCTTTTATATGAGGGAGAGAGTCCTTCCTCCCCTCCTCCCATTGAAGGGGAGATCTTTTTCTCTCCTCTCTTCCTATTCTCAATCATCAAACTGAGAAAAAGGAGAAAATATTGGTAGGAAAGAGAAAGAAGGTTTATGGGAGGAAAGTATATGTGGAAAGCATTCAGTGAGAAGGAGAACAGAAAAAGAAAGCTAAGAAAAGCTATGGGGTAGCTAGGTGGCAGAGAGAATAGAGGGCTAGGTTTGGAGTTAGGGAGAACTGAGTTGGAATCCTGGAATCCTCAGACACTTAGCTGTCTGACCAAGTCCCTGAATCTCTTTCCGTTTCAGTGGCTCCATCTGTAAGAAGATAATGATAACGTCTATCTTATAGGGTTGTTGTGACGATCAAATGAGGCAAAGTGTATGAAGTGCTTTGCAAACCTTAAAATGTTGTATACATGTTAGCTATCATCATCATCATGGTCATCATTGTTATTGGTAAAAGATATGAAGAAGGACAAAGGATATGAGTAAAGAAAGAGAAAGGAGAGAAAGAAGGAGAAAAGGAAAGAGAGAGGGATGGAGGGAGGGAGGGAGAAAAAAGAAAGAGGGAGGAAGGAAAGAAAAAGGGGGAGGGAAGAATAGAGAATCAGGAGGAAGGGGAAAGAAAAGAAGGGAGGAAACATTGATGGAGAGAGTAAGAATCAGAAAATAGTTCAAAATTGAAAGGATTGAACACAGAAATATGTGCTCAGAATATTAGACAAGAACAATTAGGTAAGTACATTGGAAAATCATGGAGGTGATAAGAATAATAACTCTGATTTTTATAATGTTTTAAACTTTACAAGACTTTTTTCTGACAGTACCTCTATGAGTTAAGGAGTATAAGTATTATTGCTTCCACTTAACAGAAGAGAAAATCAAGTCTCAGAGAAATGAAATGATTATCCCACACGGTTAATAGGAGGCAGCTGATGGTGAGGTATCTAAAAAACTGAAACTGGAGTCAGGAAGACCTGAGTTCAGATGCTTACTAGCTCTGTGACCCTGGGCAAGTCATTTCAGTATTTTCTTTTGTAAAACAGGGCTGATAGTCCCCTTTCTCCCAGAGTTGTTATGAGGGTAAGTGCTTTGCAAACTTTATAGTACTGTTTAAGTGCTAGCTATTATAATTAGTAGTAGGAAGTGTTGGAGCAAGGATTTGAATTCAGTCCCTTGACTCTAAGTCTAGTATACACACTATCAAATCAAAACGATGATTGGCATAAAAAGTAATCTAATAAATAAATACGTTAAAAATTTTAGTGTAAAATGTTATATTGAAACAATGTGTAAGTTTTTCTATGTACATGAATGATTATCCCAAAGTAACAGTTTTACTTTCATTTAATGACAGTATTCATTAGACTAAAATATGTATGTTATAGAATTTTAGGAGGGGATTTCTATAAGCATTATTCTTATCTTTAATGTATATTGTTTAACTACTTTATTATATTATAGTCCACTTGGGGGAATGCATCCAGACCTATGATTTCATGTTATAGAGCAGTGTCAAATTCAATTAGTGACTTTAAAAAAATCACAAATTAACATGATCTATCTTGTATTGTATTTTTATTTATTTCATTAAACAGTTCCTAATAACATTTTAATCTGGTTCAGACCACATTCAGGAGTTTTGCCAGCAGCATGGTGAATATGACACCTCTGGTGTAGGGAATCCAGGTTTCCAGAGGTGAGGAAACCCCTTCTGCCAGAGTATCTCTTCTGCAATTTATAAAGTTATAGAGTTATTTGTAATCCTATTTACAATCCCACAGCTACTTCGAGGTAAAATGACTGGACCAAGATTGAACAATCAATTAATAAACATTTATTAAGCACCTACCATATGCCAGGGACTTCGTCAAGCCCAATGTGTGTCAGAGGAGGTAGAATTTGCACCCAAGTCATTCTGACCTTGAGGTCAACTGTCTATTCACTATCCCATGCTGCCTCTCCCAACCCAACTATGTGATACTCATGAAAAGAGGTCTTTTTGGTTACAGATACTTTTAAAAATAATTTCATCACTTGGACTTTTTGATCACTTCAGTTTTGTTCATCTTGAAAAAACAGGACAGCTTGATTGCTTTCATGTCTAAACAGACCTACTTTTTCCTTTGAGAGATCTGAAGGCATGTGACTGGGCTTAAGGAGTTTAGGCAGAAAAGTCTATTTTAGCACTTTGTAAGAGCTGTGTTTTCACTAATATGGGTGCTCTATCCCTTCATGGTGGTTGTAACCTCTCCCTGCCTTAAGAAGGTTGCTGTAGCCAGTGCTCCGGCATGAACCTCCCTGAATTTAAATATATCAGACCTTTTACCACAGACATGACCCATTATCAAATCCATCTCTGAAGTCTTTCCAGCCTGGTCAGACTTCTCCAAGCTGGGAATACTCTCCCTCTTCATCTCTGCTTCCTGGCTTCCTTCAAGTCTCAGTTAAAACTTCACTTTTCCCAGGAAGTCTTTCCTCATCTCCCTTATTGCTAGCGCCTTCCCTTATTGATTATCTCCAGTTTACCTCATATCTAACTTGAGTGCATAGCTGTTTGCATGTCGTCTCCCTCATTAGACTGTGATCTCCTTGAGTGCAGAGACTGATTTTTACCTTTCTTTGTATCCCAGTGCTTGGAATAGTGCCTAATAAATGATGAGTACTTAATAAATATTTATTGACCAACTGAATTGACTTCCAGGACTCATTCTCCTCTCAATACCTATCACCTTCACACCATAGGGCAGCTTTGGAGCAGGATTTTAGTGAAGGAGTGCTGTCCATACATTTAAAATATTCTTTACCCAAAATTATTTTGCAATGTTACATAATATGATTTTTATTTTTAACAGTATTTTATTTTTCCCATTATATATAAAGATGATTTTTAACATTCATGTTTACAAAATTTTGAGTTCTAAATTTTTTCTCCCTCCCTCTCTCCCTTCCCCTCTTCCTATAATGGTAAGCAATTTGATATAGGTTATATATGTGCAATCATATAAAATATATTTCCATACTTGTCATGTTGTAAAAGAAGAAATAGACTAAAAGGGAAAAATGCACAAAAATAAAGAAAGTGAAAATAGTATGCTTTAATTTATATCCAGAACCTATCAGTTCTTTCTTTGAATGTGGATAACATTTTCCATCATGAGTCCTTGTAATTGTCTTCAATCATTGTATTGCTGAGAAGAGCTTAGTCATTCATAGTTCACCGTCACACAATGTTGCTGTTAACTGTGTACAATATTCTATTGGTTCTGCTCATTTCACCTTGTATCAGTTCACATAAGTCTTTCCAGGTTTTTCTGAAGTCCACCTGTTCATCATTTCTTATTGCATGATAGTATTTCATTGTATTTGTATAATACAATGTGTTCAGCCATTCCCAGATGATGGGCACCCCCTCAATTTCCGTTTTTTGCCACCACAAAAGAGCTGCTATATGTACAGATAGATCCTTTTCTGTTTTTTATGATCTCTTTGGGATCCAGAACTAGTAGTGGTATTGCTAGATAAAGAGTATGCACAATTTGGTTGCCCTTTGGGCATAGTTCCAAATTGTCCTCCACAATGGTTAGATCAGTTCTCCACCAACAATGCATTACTATGACATAATTTTTAAACAAAGTTCTAAAGACTCTCTTACTGACCTGCAAAAGCAAAACCAAGTAGCCTTAAACTACAAGAAAGCTTGGAGCATTTGGGGTATCAGCATGCGAAAACCATCTAATCAATTACTGAGTCCTGTCCGACCTTTGCTGTATCTCTTGTATCTATCTTCTTCCATCTATTCCTATCATCTTTCCAGTTTAGACCATAGACTATAAATAATAGCCTCTAAAGCTATTCACTTCCTCCTCCAGTTAATCCTTTAGATTATCAAATGAATCTTCCTTATGCATGGTATGACTATTACTCAAAATCCTTCCAGCATTCCCCATTTACAACTCAAAGATAATCTTAACTCCTAAAACAGCATTGAGGGTCCTCTGTTATCTAGGTCCCACCCTAACTTTCCCTCCTCATTCTCCATTATTCCTTTCCATACATTCTTTGCATCTGCTGTCCCGCCTGGTTCCAACTCTACAGAACGAGGTGCCCCCCCCCCAGGATAAATTCATCACTTCTTGACTCACCACTAGACTGCTAACTCAAACCTTGATTGACACCATACCTCTCAGCTTCCCCTCTCTTCTGTTTGGACAGCTGGAGGGTAGAGTACCAAATTACTCCCAATGCCTTCCTTTATAGAGGGTAGAAACTGGATTCAAATCAGTCCAGTTTGCTTCTGTTGCCCGACCTGGTTTCAACTCCATGAAGCAAGAGATGCCTTCACCCCAAGTACTCCCTAAAGTCCCATTTCCCAGTTCTTTCCTGCCTCCTTTTGTGTGTTGTCTCACTCTTTAGATTGTAAGGTCTTTGAGGGCAGGGACTAATTTTCTTTTTATTGATTGTATCCTTCTAGATTAAGCACAGTCATTGGCACACAGCAAGCATTCGATAAATGTTTATTGGATTGGTTTTTAGCACCACTGGAATACTATCCATCTCCTGTATTCATTCTTCACTTTTCTTTTGCTCATGTTATCTCCTGTGCCTAGAATGTTCCTTCCCCTGTTCCAATTCCCCCTGCTGGAAATACTACCTAATCTTCAATAATCAGAACAAATGCTGACTCCTCCGATCCCCTAGTGATCTTTCTTTCCTTAGATGTCATATAATCTGAATCCACCGATCAGTCAACAAGCATTTGAAGTCATACAATATGGTAGACACTGTGCTAAGTTAGGGGGAATCAAAGAAAGAATAGTAACAGTCCCTGCCCTCAAGGAGATTATATTCTTTTGGAGGAGACAACACATATGTACGTAGGCATATTCAAAAGATAGCTAAATAAAAGGTAACCTTAGAAGACATGACACTAGCAGCTGAAAGGCCTCCCATAGTAAGTGATGCTTGAGCTGAGTCATGAAGGAGACCTGGGATTCCAAAAGGGAGAGGGGAGAAGAGAATAACCCAGGAAGAAGGCATAGCCAGTGCAAAATTTGTACAATGACAGGGGGTAGAATTCCATGTATGAGGAACTGGACTATAGAGTAAGGACATAAGAAGTCTAGAGAGATGAGAAGAAGCTGGGTTGTGAAGGGCCTTCAATGCCAAGGGAGTTTATATTTGATCCTGGAGATAATAGGGAACCAATGGAGTTTATTAAATTTGGGGTTGACACAATAGACTTGTGCTTCAGCAAAATCACTTTGGCAGCTGAGTGAAGGATAGATTGTTGTAGGGAGAGACTTGAGGCAAGGGCGTTGGAGGTGACGGAGCCTTACACCGGGATGTGGTGTAAGTAAAAGCAAGGGGGAGGGAGGATGTCCAGGAGGTGTTGGGGAGACAGAAAGAGCCAGATTTGGTAGCTGATCATGCTTTGTCTGCATTTTTGTTTGTTCTTGTTAGAGTCTGTTTTTATTGTAATTATTTGTATATGTATAGTGTGAGATTTTAAGTACTATTAGGGCATCTAATCTTTGTAATCTTTGTAACTCCAGGTGCGTACCTAGGGGCTGTAAGCATGAAATGAATTGATGAATTGAACTGAAATGAGCAAGGTCTGATGATGATAATAATAATAATAATAATTAACATTTATATGGTACTTACTATGTGCCAGGCACCGTTCTACAATTATTATCTCATCTGATCCTCACAACAGTCCTGGGAGGTAGAGATTATTATCCCCATTTTACAGATGGGGAAACTGAGGAAAAGTTAAGAGACTTGCCCAGGATCACATAGCTAGTAAGTATCTCAGGCTGGACTTAAACCCAGGTCTCCCTGACTCCAGGCCCAGTGATCTGCCCATTTCCAGGAAAAGTTAGGAGTTCAGTTTGACTGGAATTTAGGCTGTGAAAAGGGAACTAGTAAAAAAGCTTAAACAGAGCTAAGATTGGATTCCAAGCAGAGGGGAGGGTGTATGTGTGAAACAGAATCACTACAGGTGGGGATAGTTAACAGTATGAAGAGGTCACAGGAAACTGAGGGTCTCCCTTTAGCCAGATCTTAGATCCGTGTGTACAGAGCAGGAGAAACTGGGGAAAACTGAATGTGGGAGATACATTGGTTTGACCGGAGTAGAAGACCCAAGCAATAAACATCTCAGCTTTCCTTTTCCTGTAAGGAGGGCCATAAAACTATTAGCCCTCACACCCCAAAGGATAAATTTTCTCCTGAGATCAGTCAACTTGGTTTCTGCTTCTCAACCATCTATCTTTTTTCTGATGGTTTCCAGACCCCAAGGCCCCTTTGGTCCCTTATAAAATCCTGTCAGGACCTCCCACAGGTCTAGCTTTGTTCCTTTCCCTCCCAACCTACTGCTTCTCTAGACTTAGTCCTTCTCCCTCCCAGAGGCTCACAGCTGTGCCCTCCTCCACGATCTATAGCCCCCCTGCTGCAGGAAAGCAGGCCAGGGAGGGGATTTCAGATTGGGGATTAGGAAGGGCTTTCAGAAACCAAAATTCAGGACGAGACTTATTCAAGGTGAAAATTCCATCCAGTCCCTTTTTAAGCATCTTAGAAAAACAGTGGTCCTGAGGATGGGCCACCTGGGAATAAGCCATATTTCCAAAGGAGACTCTCTGGCGGGGCAGAAAGCCTAGGGAAAACACCTGCTCCCCATCAAAACATTTCCTTTATTGGTCTTCAACAAAAATCTTCAGCTTTGCCTTATTATTTATTTTCAGATTGCTTTCTCTCCCACTAACTCCACTGAGACCAGTTTCAGAAGTAGCACTGTCCAATGCATTGATGGGACCTGTGACTGTCCCAGGGATTTGGGGAGGGGAGGAAGCAGTACAGTAGCATGTTGGGGCTCCGTGCAAACAAATGGCTACCTAATTTTAGAGACTCTTATTTCTTAAGTCATTATTCTAAGCCCTTCACTGTTTGTTTCTTTATGGGCTTATTTACAATGTAAATGTTTTCCTTAACCCTTTTACCCCCACTAAGCTACTATCCCAGCACTCCTATGCTACTCAGGTAAATATCTTTGAAAAACTTGGGTATCCCTAACGTGTCCATTGCTTTCCTGAGCTTCAGTGAGGACTTTATTGGTAATGTATAGGTCAACTCATTTCCCATTCTCCTCCTCCTCCTCCCAGCCCCAATCACTGATAACCCTCCCCGTGCACCAAACACCAGCTGCAAACACCTGCTTCACTTGTTATTTGATACAGTTCTCATATGTAAATAAGGCATATTTTAGTGTGTATAAAGTAGATTTTTGTTATTATTTCTCAGAGTTCAGTTTCCCAGGATCCATAGCCATAACAAATCTCTTGTTCCTGGATATTAGATATGAGTTCTCATAATCATGCTTCAAAACATCTCCACCATGCTTGTGCAGCATTATATAATGATAAATAATATAAATGTTCACTGTGGCTGTGCAGTGAGATATAGGGATGGGGTGATGGAAAATTGTGCGGTTGTTGTGGGCAATGTGCTTTCTTTGTCCATTGCCCCTATAAAACAGGTGGTCATTGGTCAGTGAATGGGGAACCTTAGGGTTGAATGCACAAATGCTATGTGTGCCTCAACTGGCCCCCAATTGAGGCTTACCGGGAGCCTTAGGGTTGAGTGCACAAGCTGTAATACTGTGTGCTTTGATTGGCCCCCATTGGGGCTTGAGGGGATTTAGAGGGATGCACAAGTTGCTCCTGTCTCATTTGACCCCATCGAGACATAGTTGCCCCACTTCTCGTTGACCCCTGTGAGAAGGGTGATTAGAAAATGCTGCAGGAGTTTCTCCTCCCATTATCAGCAGTCCTCTTCTGAGAAAACTAGACTAGAATAAAGTAAGATGATTAACCCCTTCTTAGTGTGTTTCCTGTCTGACCGGATCAAGAATGAACCTGTGCCAGCAGCCCGCCTGTGTGCTGTTTTATTTGTCTTACATCATATGATACTCATCACTTATTTGTTACAGTTTTCTTAACTCTGCCCACAGTCCAAACTTCATGGTTCCTATGGTACCCGGGTATCATTCCGTTAGTTGATTCCGGGCTCGTTTTCTGGTTACCTGATCTTGGTTCTGCTGATGACCTAGGCTTGTGGTCCTTTTTGAGATCATCCCTCTTTTTAGTATCTCTGAAGGTGTCTAATATAACATATCAATTTCCCTAATAAAAGATTCCATTTCTCTTCCTGTCTAGTTCCACTCCCCCCAAGACTTTTTTCTAGTTCTATGATTTCATTAGCAATGAAAACCCCCTCTACCAAGGAAGGCAGTGTAGTTCTAGGGAGAGAGTGCAGAACTTAGTGTCAAAAGTTGTATGTTTGAATCCTCATTCTGCCATTTATCACTCATGTGTCGTTAGTACTTCCTGGGACTCAGTTTCTTTATCTGTGAAATGAGGAGGTTGAACCAGATAGCCTCCAAGGTCCTTTCCAACACAAGATCTATGAAGGTTGAAGGGCACTTGTTCTATAAAGTAGAGTCTTAGATCATTGCCTGGAGGTAGGGAAAGCTTTAGCAACATTTACACAGTCACACAGCCAATGGGGGGGCACATCTGAACCCAGGTCTTTCTGATTTGGAGGTCAACTCTGCATCTACTATGTCATAGTATCCTTAAGACAGCTTGCTGAATGAAGAGGAATGCTATGTAATTATAATGATTAAACCTGATTCTGAGGAAGAGATGAGAAAATGTACCTTCTTTGCAAAGGTGAGGGATAGGAGAGGAGACTATGGCTCTAGAACAGTGGTTCTCAACCTTCCTAATGCCGCAACCCTTTAATACAGTTCCTCATGTTTTGGTGACCCCCAGCCATAAAATTATTTTCGTTGCTACTTCATACCTATACTTTTGCTACTGTTATGAATCATAATGTAAATATCTGATATGCAGGATGTATTTTCATTGTTACAAATTGAACATAACCCACAGGTTGAGAACCACTGCTCTAGAACATTGCACACAGTGGCTAGTAGATAGAGCTTCAGTCTTGGGTTCACGAAGATCTGAGTTCAAATTTGAACTTGACCACTTACTAGCTGACCCTCAACAAGTCATTTAGTCTCTCAGTCTCAATTTCCCCATCACTTAGCCCAATGCCTGGCATAGAGTAGGCACGTAATAAAAGCTTGTTGACTAATTCATCTGTAGAATGGACTTAATAACAGCTCCTCCCTCACCGAGTTGTAAGAGTCAAATGAGATAATACATGGAAAGTCTTTTGCAGACCTCAAAGCACTATATAAAGTTTAGCGATTTTTATCCTACACTCTCAGGCTGCATTGATAGACTGGTTAGCTGGCTAATGAGTGGTAGAACTGAGCCTGAAACTTAGGTCTTTCCCATTGTGTTTCTCACCCACATCAGTTACAGAGTAATATCACTCAGGTTTCTGATTGTATGTGAAGAGATCAGGCGTGAACTGCCTTTTTCTATTCCTTTAACAACGAGGGTCATTTGGACCAGGTGTTTTTTTAAACACCTCCACCTGTTAGTAAAATTAGCTCTTGACTCATAATCAAAAGGCTGGATATTTTTTTTTCCATTTTGAAATATAGACGGAAGATACTTTTTCCAGAATCTGATCTGAGGATGAATTTGACTTTGTGGTACTACCCAGATGTTTCTGAGGGGAGCAAGGTCATTATTTGGCAATTAATTGGTATTAACAGATTTCAAATTGTCCTCAATATTGAAAAGAGAAAAAGTGATAAAGGACCTTCTTGGTCCTATGGCATATATTCTTTTCTGTATTTTGAAGATGAAGAGGTGTAGTGGGCAAAGATTTAGAAGGAAGCAAAAGGAGAACCTGGAAAAAGATAAAAAGCAGCAACAGCCACTCACAAACACTTCTTTAGAGAGACAAGAATGGAGAAGTAGCATGATTCGAGAATGCCTGGCAGAATTGCCATTTACTTAAAATCATAGGGAGATTCTAAATATTCCTTGCTCAAAGAACCAACCTTTGTTGTTCAGGAAAATCTCCAGGAATTTGGTTTAGCCATTGGTGCTAAAATGCCATAGAAACAAATCTGATGTTCCTTTAATTAGCTTCAAGTCATGACCACCTCCCTAGTATTCCTCCCATTCCCAGTACTATTGTCCACCATGGTTTAATTCCCTTACACTGATGATTCTATAACAGAATCTATTTTTATTTGTAAATTTTTTTGCTTTTGAGAAATATTTGAAATGGTAGAGATTATTAAGGACCTGATGACCTTGTCCCTGCTATTAGCTAAGTGAACAAGGGTAAGTTTCTTCATTTCTCCATCCCAATTTTCACATCTGCATCATCAAGGGAGTCAAACAAGACGGTTGCTAAGGTCCCTTCCATCCCAAATGGTCCACATGTTAGGTTGCTTGGTAACACTCTCCTTTGCCACCTGTGTACTCTCTTTTGGGCATGAGGATTGAGATAAACTAGATAGAATCTAATTTATCTAATGTTATCTCTGATGTGCCTCATTGTCCCCACTCTTTTTTAAATTTAATTTTATTTATTTTTTTATTTTATTGACTTGTTTGTTTACTTTTAGTTTACAATATTCAGTTCCAGAGTCACTTGAGTTTCAGATTTTTCTCCCCTTCCTCCCCACCCCCCACTCCCGCCATGGTGGCGTACAATCATGTATAGGATCTGCAAACTCTTTCACATTGTACAAT
>CM053601.1:49843022-49863137 GCA_028646575.1 Pseudocheirus occidentalis
CTCTGAATGTAGACATCGCCTTCCATCCTGAGACTTGTAGAGTTGTCTTTTAACTGTGCGTTGCTGAGAAGAGTCCAGTTTTTCAAAATTGGTCATCACACATATGACGTATCTGTGACTGTGTACTGCTCTTCTCACTCAGCATCAATTCGTATAAGCCTCTCCAGGTAATTATGAAGTCCATCTCCTTCCCATTTCTTATAGCACAATAATATCCCATCACATTCATATACTATAACTTGCTCAGACATTCCCCAATTGATGGGCATCCCTTAAATTTCCAGTTTTTTGATACCACAAAGAGAGCTTCAATAAATACTTTTGTACATATATGTCCCCACTCTTAATTCCCAAGCCTACTGAATTCTGCAGATGGTAGGTGGTGCAGCAGATAGGGCAACGGGTTTGGAATCCAGAAGACAATCTTAGACACTTACTGGCAAAATACTTCAGTATCTCTGTCAAGAAAAGTCCAAATGGGGTCTTGAAGAGTCAGATACATCTGAACAACATGTGCCAGGCATTATGCTCAACACTCTCCAATTATTATTTCATTTGATCCTTACAACAACCATGGGAGATAGATACTATTATTATCTTAGTTTTACAGATGAAGAAACTGAGGAAAACAAAGATTAAGTGACTTGCCCAGGGTCTCATAACTAGTACATATTTGAGACTGGATTTGAACTCACGTCTTCCTGACTTCAGGTCTGGTGCTCTATGCAGTGTACCACCTGAGTTCCCTCCCAACTGGAAACTCTGAGTTACTGAACTCAGAACTTTTCATCTAAAATAAACTTCCTAAAGTCGAAGAGAAGGGAATCAAGTGGACATTAGGGGCCATTATAAGTAGATTTATAAGTAAGTAGCAAATTATTTCAACAGTGTGTTACAAATATATGGTATGAGTCACTTTAAGAAAACCCAATATATAAAAATTCAGCTTTACAAAAGTCTCTATTTCTTTTTCAAAAGGTGATGGGGTTTGTAAAATGTACCCTGAAAGATCCCTTTCAATAGGGAGCACTTCTAGAAAATTCTAAATTCAATTCAATTTATGAAAATTTGTATATTGAAATATTTAGGAACACGTGCCTATTTGTCTAATGCAGTGAGCCTACTCAGGGTGCTTAGCTTATTAGTGTATTTCAATATAACTAGTTTCAGGGCAGCTGGGTGGTACAGTGAATAGAGCACCAGCCCTAAAATCAGGAGGACCAGAGTTCAAAATCCAGCCTCAGACACTTGACACAACTGGCTATGTGACCTTGGGCAGATCACTTAACCCTGATTGCCCTGCCTTCCCCCTTCCAAAATTCCCCCTAAATAATGTAACCAGTTTCCTTGGTAATTTTATATATTTTGTTTTACACACTTAAAATCATTATTCTGAAAGGGAGTGCATCCATCATCATCACCAGACCACCTAACACAGGGCTGTAGGAGGCAAAAAAAAGGTGAAGACCCACTGTTCTAGATCTATGGTCTAGGGACCAAATAGACTAGGGGAGTGTCTTTTACCTCCTGGGGGAGGATGCATCTACTGCCTGATCCTTCCTGTTCTAATAATCATAATGATGGCAAAGATGGCCGTGATAACAATAACTAACATTTATAGGGCATGTCAAGGTTTGCAAAGTGCTTTGTAAATATTGTATCATTTTATATTCATAACAACCTGGGAGGTAGGTGCTAGTATTATCCTAATTTTACAATTAAGAAACTGAGGCAGAAAATGCTTAAGTGACTTGTTCAGGGACACACAGCTAGTAAATTTCTGTAGGCAGATTTAAAGCCAGGTCTTCCTGAATGGAAATCTAGTGCTTTATGCTTTTCAAGACACTTTTCTACATCCACAGTCTCACTGAAACCTAATAGCAACCCTATCAGATGTTTCAAGCAGGTATTCCCACTAACAGATAAGAAAACTGAGGCAAAGACCATTGTTTAACAGCTTTAAACAACTCTACTCTTCAGTTCGCATTTTATGTAAGCTATCCAAGGCACACAACAGCAAAGTTTTGGTACTTTATATTCAAATGTTTAAAGAAAAATCCCAGCAAATATTTCTCTGTATCGTATTAAATAATTGCAAAGTTTTCATTTATGTTTTCAATGCATCATTTTATCAAAAAATTTAATACAGCCAGCTAAGCTTACTTGGAAAATATTTACAGGTTAATTTCAACAAATACATTATCATAGGGTTTTTTTTATTGCCTTTAAGTTCCTGTTATAATTCTTTTTCTATTCATTTTCCTTTACTGTTCTTCTTCTATGGGTCTAGTGGTGCACACCCTCTTCTTTATTTTAGAAAGATTATTTTATATTATTGTATATCATTATTTTATAAAGATTGTCTAGATGTCTTTGCATTCCTTCCTTATACTTTTGGTCTCAGCTGAAGTATCATGGTATGACATTACATTAATTTATCACAATTTACTTAAACATTTTCTTGTTGATAGACATTTAGGTTGTTTCCAGGTTTGTTTGTTTTTTAAGCAGTGTGGGCAGAGGGAAGAAGGAAGGTGAAGTTGAGACTGAATATAATTCTGTCATGAAAATCTTTGACTTGATAACTTTTTTATTTTTAAAATAACACTTTCAGAGTATAGGGCCAACAATGGAATTCTTGGGTCAAAAGGTATCTTTGTAATTTTTCCTGATTACTGCCATATTGCCCTCCTGAAAGATTCTGCCAATTTGCAATTCCACCAGTAATGACTGAGTCTACCTGTTTCTCTACCACTGGTGGGATTTATTTTTGTTTCAAAATCCTCCAAAAGGTGATGGTGAGCCCAGACTAAATAAATACATACAGTCTAGTGCCCTCTTTCATTGCGTTACCAAAAGAAAACCATTCCCTTCTCTTCCAAAAGTCAGCTGTGTCTTATCAGCTTTGCAAAATGATGAATGAATGAATGCCTTGTTCATTATTACTGCTTAAGTCATTCTTACTTATGCCAGTATTTCAAGGATTATGTTTACATTGTTCTTGAGGGCTTAAAACACTTTCTTACTGATGAATAAACACTGCCACTTTCTAAATATGGGTATGCAAAATGTCTCTAAATCCATCATGAAATGCTTTGCAAGAGCATTAAGAGGCTGTTTTGAGAAAGCCACTTTTTTTTCTCGACATTTTCTTTCATGCTAAACAGTCCAATTGAAAGGCCTTTCAGAGTTAACTTGTTTAAGTGATAGCACTGTTTAAGCGTAATGAATAACTTTTTATAGAGGACAATCACACACAGTTCAATATGCTGGTATTTCTATTTCTGTGCGCCCCGAGTGCCGGGATTCTGGGGGAGAATTTCTTTCTTTGAGAAAACTGAAGCTCTCAAAACCCTGATTAACCTCTGATATTCACGGGGTGCGCTTGATCTTGAGGACTGCCCACAGTAACAAAGAGTTAATGGCAGCCATATGCTTCAGGCATTGTGGGTGCTGGTGACCCAAATGTGAACTTGGGGGGGTAGCTGATGCTCACTGCTGTTTGTTTCGGGTTTGGCATGGAGATTATGGGTGGAGGGTTGGAGTTGCTACTTGACAGAATTCCCCTTGATGAAGATGGAAATGTCAGAGAGCCCTAGTTCATGGCCATGTTCGACCCTAGGAGTATTCCTTCACTTTCCCGTATTCCTTCCTAGTCTCCTTCTTTGTATATGGACAGAAAGCCTTCCTCAAGGAGTTGGGATTCCTTAAATCTCTCCTTGGGAGTTTTTTCTTTATTCCATTTATAAATGTTGATAAAAAGAGAGTAAGATATATATACATATATATATATATTTTTTTTAAATTAGCAATATGATATGGACATATGATAATAATGTTGTCAGACATTTTAAATATATGTATCTAGATGCCAATGTGGGAGTGAGTAGTAGACTGATGGAATGAGGCAGAGAGTGGTGTGTGTGTATACATGTAAGGATACTGTTGGAATTCTATCGTTGGTGCCCAAAGTCTGCTGCTAGACAGTAACTTTACTGAGTAATACTGACCTAGACAGAGTGACTTTTTACCTTCTTCTTACAATCTTCTCACTCCTCCCAAACTCTAAAAGGCATCTTCCCAATTTCTGCCAAGATTAGCCCAGCTGGCAGAGCATTGAGGGCTTGGGATCCAGCCAAGCCAAACATGCTTTCTTAGCTGTCCACAATGCCACACTGATCTATCACAGAGTCAAAAGGTTCAGCTTCTCGAGATATATTTAATTGCTTTTAACAGGTTTTTCAAAGCAGTTTTAAGTTTGTAGGGTTAAAATATTGAGTGATGTTAGGTACACACACACACACACACACACACACACACACATGTGTCTCTTCAGGAAGTATCACTCAGTCCAAACAGCTTTTAGTATGGTTAAAATTGTGTGTATGTGTGTATACACATATGTATGTGTATATATATATATATAAATACACATATGTGTGTATACATCTCTCTCTATAGACACTCTATGTTCACACATATACACATATCTAGGTGCTAGGTGGCACAGTTTATACAGTATAGAGCCTAGAGTTAAGAAGGTTCATCTTCCTGAGTTCAAATCTAGTCTCATACATGTTGATCCTGGACCTCACTTCCTCAATGAGCTAAAGTAGGAAATGGCAAACCACTCCAGTGTATTTGCCAAGAAAACTCCAAATGGCACTTTTGTATTTGCATCCACCTAGTAAGTACTTAATAATTTTTTAAAAGTTCATTACTCCATTAAATCACATTTGACCACTTGGATATCAGATTTATCAGAGATATTGATGCAAAAATTTCTCGTATTTGGCAGCTTTTTTTTTTAGTTTAACCACATTGGTTTTGTCTAAAAGACTTACTTTTATAAAATTAAAATTGTCTATTTGTATCTTTTAAAAACACCTATCTCTTATTTTGCTATGATTCCTCCCTCTAGCCTTAATTGTGAAAAATATTGCTTTTTTAGTCTCCTTAAATGTAATTATCTCATAACTGCTAAGAAAGACAGCAAATTGGTGTGACCTTCCATATTTAGGTCTTGTATCCATTTGGAAGTCTTAAAAATCATATTGTATAAATATTGTGTAAATGCTGGCCTAAGTCTATTTTCTACCAAACTGCTTTCCAACTTTGCCCAGTTAGGAATAAGGAATCCTTGACCCAGTAGTCTTGACTTTAATTGAACATTGGCTGTCTGCAACCTCTGCTTCTAAATCTCATTTATTTGTTCTGTCCCACTGATCCCCTTTTCTATTTGCTAACTAGGCATACTTGAATTCTTAAAAAGATTGGTAATTTCATTAGTTTGGGCATCCTTTCCATCAATACTGATCAAACACCCCCTGCCCCTCCACCATACCTTATTGAATGGTTTTATGGTAGAGGAAAGAGACTTTATTGACGGTGGTGAAATTTGTCTTGGTCAAACTACAGCTAAAAAACACTCATCCTAGCGGCCGTGGCTTTGGTGTCAAGCCTCTCTGTATTGCACTTACATAGGCTTGTCCTAGAGTGACAAGCAGGCTTGTTAGACTGTGTGCTCTCCCAGCAAAGCCTCTAACCAGGCACGGTCATCTCTGTATCCCACTGAGGCATCAAAGCAGGACTTCATAGAATGGGCCAATGATCTCAATGATTAGAAGTCACCAAGCCTTTCATTTTTTATAGATGAGGAAATGAAGACCTGGAGAGATAAAGGGACTTGCTGATGTCATACAGATAGCAAGGTTGCAGAGATAGAATTCAAACTCGGATCTTCTGTTTCTATGACTCTACTCTGCCTTTCAATTCGATGAAAGTGGTGATGTAAATTATACTTAAAATTTGCAAAAATTTGCAATGCAAATTATACTTAATTTCTAGATTGTCACTAATCAAAGTTTGCTCTGAAAAATGGAAGGCTTTTCTTCTGTTTTTATTTCTATTTTCTTCCTTTATTTCCAGATCTTACTATTGTCATAAGGAGTCTCATGAAAGATTATATCATTCATAAAAAAATTTTTAAAAGTGATGGATACTCCTGCCATCGTGGCTCTGGCTTAAACCCCTGTCCACAGAATGCACATATTTAAGTGCTAGAAATTCTAAGCACCTTACTTTTTTAGCCAACCCATATGAACCCATCTGCAGGAGAGTGTCATGACCTCTGAAAGACCCAGGAGAGAATAAATCCTCAGAATCAGACTGTATGGTCAGACAAATGATTCATCCTCCAGCTCAGACATTCCTCTCTGGGTTTTCTGAAGGAGGCAATGTGAGCTGATAAAATATTGGACTAGGTATGGCAGTCTTATATCTTCCAACTTCGGTCTACTATCAAATTGCTTTGTGTCTTGCTTCTCCAGCTGTAGAATAGGGGACCATCTTTTCCATTCCAAAGGATATCAGGGATTGATTTATCAAAAAGAAGAGTCATAATCACATTTCTTGAATCACACAAGTCAAGCTCACATTTCTATATCATAGTGTCTGGCACATGGTAGGTGCTTAATAAATCCTTGCTACCTGATTGATAGCCTCTTGTGGCCTTTAAACAAATTATTATTTATTTATTTTAAACAGTCATTAAAAAAAATTTTGAGTTCAAAATTCTATCCCTCTCTCCCACCACTCCCCACCCAGTGTGAAAATAAGAAATAGGATATCAATTATACATGTGAAATCATGTAAAATACATTTCCATATTAGTTATGTTACCAAAAAAAGCAAGAAAAAGAAAGTAAAAAAATTAGGC
The DNA here is from genome assembly GCA_028646575.1 of Pseudocheirus occidentalis. NCBI lineage: Eukaryota > Metazoa > Chordata > Mammalia > Diprotodontia > Pseudocheiridae > Pseudocheirus > Pseudocheirus occidentalis. The sequence continues at coordinate 49,849,741 of CM053601.1, forward strand.
TTCTATCTGTATTCAGACTCCATCAGTTCTTTCTCTGGAGGCAAATAGCATTTTTTCATCATAAATACTTTGGAATTGTCTTGAATCATTGTATTGATCCAAATAGCTAAGTCATGCACAGTTGATTCTGTAAAACATTGCTGTTACTGTGTACAATGTTCTCTTGATTCTGGCCCTTTACAAAAAGATTTCTTTATGACAACCCTGTAGTATAAATAGTACCCATTTCACAGAAGAGAAAACTGATATCCCAATGAGTAAGTTCACTTGTACAAGTCTATACAGCAAACAAGTGGCATTTTTCAGGCGTGTCTGACTCTGTCACCCCATGGTGACAGACACCCCTTTCATGGCAAAGGTCTTGGAGCAATTTTCCAATTTCTTTTCCAGCTTATTTTACAGATGAGGAAATTGAGGCAAGCAGGGTGAAGTGACTTGACCAGCTACTAAGTGTCTGAGATTGGATTTGAACTCAGATCTTCTTGGGGCTCTATCCATTGCACCACTTTCCTGGCCAACAAGTGACATAGATAGTCCAGGTTGATTTTTAAAACCACAATTGTCCATTTTATTTTCTTTTATTAAAAATTGTACTTTACTTTAACATTTTTTTAAATTTTAAGTTCAAAATTCTCTCCCTCCATCCCCTCAAGCACTTATTGAGAAGGCAAGCAATAGGATATCAATTATACATGTAATGTCATGCAAAACATATTTTCATATTAGCCATAGTGCAAAGAAAAAGGCAAGAAAAACGAAGAAAGTTAAAACAGTATACTTCAGTCTGCACTGAGTTTATCAGTTCTCTTTCTGAAGATGGGCAGCAATTTTCATCATGGATCCTTTGGAACTGTCTCAGATCTTCGTTTTGATCAGAGGAACTGATCGTTGTTACAATGTTGCTGTTACTGTGTACACTGTTCTCCTGGTTCTGCTTGCTTCACTTTGCATCAGTTCATATAAGTCATTCACAGCTGATCATTGTTACAATGTTGCTGTTACTGTGTACACTGTTCTCCTGGTTCTGCTCGCTTCACTTTGCATCAGTTTGTATGGATCTTCTTAGGTCTTTCTAAAACTTCTCCCTAAACATTTCTTATAGTACAGTAGTATTCCATCACAGTCATATACCACAACTTGTTCAACCCTTCCCCAGCTGATGAACTTCCACTCCATAATCCAGTTTTAATGGGCTATGTGGGCATTTAAAAAATGCTCACAAATTCAAACTGACATGTATAGTCATGAATATTTTCAAGCCAGGTGGTACAGTGGTTAGAGTGCTGGGAAGAATTGAGTTAGAATCTAGATTACTAGCTATGTGTTGTCTGTCCAAAGACACTTAACTGTTTCCCTCAGTTTCCTCCACTGTAAAACAGGGACAATAATAGCACTTAACTCCCAGAATTATTGTGAGGACCAAGTGAGGTAATATTTATAAAACATTTAGTATTATGTCCACTATATAGCAGGTGCCCAATAAATATTTGTTCCTTTTCCCTTCACTTCAACACAGAGGAAGTAAGAACAGTAAATAAAATCATAGGGTTATAGATTTTAGAGATGAAAGGGACCTTTCAATTTATCAAAGCCAACCCTTTCATTTTTACAGATGAGAAATTTGAAACCCAGAGAGTAGATGTGATTTGCTTCTCAGGTCCCTTCCAGCTCAAGATAATAAGTGACATAGCTGAGATTTGAATTCAGGGGTTTTTTTTTTGCTCCAAATATAGAGTTCAGTAGTTCTTTGTTTTGTTGGTCCTCTGTTTTTGAAGTGGACCAATGACATCATGATGTTGGGGCAAAATAGTAGATGATGGGTGGCACCTAAACAGTTGAATCAATTACTGGTGTATTCAGCTTTATATTAATCATAATATTCAGAACAAGAAGGAACCTTAGAGATTTTCAAGTCCAATGGCCTAATGTTTCAGATGAAGAAACTGAGCCTTCAAAGGTGATTTGCTCATTCTCACTTTAGTATCCCATAGAACACTTTCTTTAATAGACATCATAGGCAAGATCTTATTCTTCTTCTTTCACAACATTTGATCATAGATTTAAAGCTGAAAGGAACCGTAAAGGGTACTAAGTTCATCCCCTTTATTTTAAAAATAAGGAAACAGAACCAGAGAGGATAAGTAACTTGCCCAAGGCCACTTAGCCAGAAAGAGGCAGAATTGAGATTTGAACAGAGGATCTCCACCCTCCTTCCTACCCCCTCCCCCATCAAAATCTCTTCTTCTTCCCCCTGTACCAAATATCTCACAACTGCCAAGGAGGACAGCATGTTGAAATGTGCTATTTCATAAGGATTTTTATTTTTCTAATTCTGGAACAGAACTGATAGAGCAGGATGCTCTGCTTCAAAGATGCCTAGCAGAAATATTAGACTGGCAAAACTCCATTCTTTGCTTATGCTATAGGACTTAGTTGGTCCTCAGTGGTGTATTAAAAAGAAGTGGTGTTCAAAAAATCCAGCAATACCACTGCTAGGTCTATATCCCAAAGACATACTAAAAAGGGAAAAGGACCTGTTTGTGTGAAAATATTCATAGCAGCTCTTTTTGTGGTGGCTAAGAATTGGAAATCAAAGGGATGCCCATCAATTGGTGAATGGCTAAACAAGCTGTGGAGTATGATTGTAATGGAATATTATTGTGCTATAAGAGATGACAAGCAGGATGAGTTCAGAAAAACCTGGAAGGACTTACATGAACTGATGCATAGTGAAGTGAACAGAACCAGGAAAATGTTGTACATAGTAACAGCAATATTGTATGACGAAGAATTGTGAATGACTTAGCTATTCTTAGCAATACGATAATCCATGACAATCCCAAAGGTCTAATAGTGAAGCATGCTATCTGCCTCCAGGGAAAGAACTGATACTGTTTGAATACAGACTGAAGCACTTTCTTTCTTTCTTTTTGTTTTCTTTTATTTGAGTCTTCTTGTATAAAATGACTAATATGGAAATGTTTTACATAATTGTACATGTATAACTTAAAAGTCCTTACTGTCTCCCTCCCACAGGAAAAGGGAGAGAGAGATAGAATTTGGAACTCAAAACTTTAAGCAAAAATGTTAACAAGTTGAAAAAAGAAAAAAAAGTCATGCTGTACCTCGCCAACATAGGAGAATTTCCATGAAGATAAACTGAATCATGAAAAGTGAGTGTAGAAGAAACCTTAGAGACCAGATTAATCTTGTGGAGATCTTTTACTTATTCATTATTTTTGTTTTTATGCCCACACTGACTTCCCTGTCCTCATAGACCATTTCTAAAAAAGCAAACAGAAACAAGAGTCAACTTGAACTATATTTTGAAATATTGACAATCCATGGATTTATTATCGTTAAATAATATAATTCTCATTAAAGGAATTATTCATTGAAGGTGACAGTTCCGGGTAGGAAGTCTGATACTCTTCATTAGTCTGTCCATGGAGAATAATGTGGCTTTTTGATGTGACTGTGTTTCTTTCTTACCTCTGACTCTTCAGAGGGAGTTGATGTAGATTTTCACAAAGGATACTTTTTTCTTAGGAGGAAAAAATTATTGTCTGAGGGGTTGGACCCCTATAGCATAGGAAAAGCCCTATAGCATACTGAATCATTGGGCTCTGTCTGGATGGTTTGGTCACTGTCAAAGTGGAGGAACCACTTGTATCCAAGTATCATGGTTAGGATGGTTGGGAAATTTAATGACAAATTTGCTCATTCTGACCATGCTATCCAGAAATCCAGAGACTGACATTTGCAAGTCAAATAATGGCAGTATCTTTTGTCAGACAATTAAAACATCTTCACTGAGATCTACAGAAGTAACCTTTGTGTGGTCTTGGTCTCAGATGGAAATGGTTCCTAGGGACAGTTGGCAGCATGAATTTTGAGACGACACTAGATGTGTGTGGGAACTTGCCAAAAACAAATTCAAAAAAGAAAAAAAAGATTTAGGATCAGGGTTTTCTTTCCCGTTTTTTTTCATGGGTGGGGGCAGAGGCAGGGGGTGGGGTGCGGGTGGAGGAAGGTGACGTTAGAGATGCTGGTAAAAGTTAGTCTTGGTCAAGCTTGGGATGAACAATGGCACAGTGTTGTTGTGGGCCGTTTCCACGACTTCAATATTCTTCCCATGTCAGTATAATCACTACTGGGAGGTAGCTCGATTAAGGATTACCATATCATTAGTAGTATCCATGACTTTTGTTCAAAGACTACTTGTGTAATGTTGCCTTGTGGATGAAGCGCCTAATCCGCTGAGCCGCAGCTGTAGAGAAGGAGGCTTCCTTCGAGCCGCCCACACTGACTTCACTGTCCCCTTGGATCAGTTCTAAAAAACAGACAGAAACAACAGTCAACTCAAAGCCAGAAAAAAAGAAACACCCTTTCTACATTTCCACATTCATCCCCAAGCTTCAATCCCTGCCAATGTCTCCCATTCAAACCTTCCCTAACATCCAGATCACCACTCGGATGGTGGCCAGATTAAACGGAAACAATACAGTTTTAAATGTAAAGTTTGCATCTAATTTTTTTCCCCTTTGCATAAGAAAAAAAAAGCACATTGATTCTATCTATGTGTCTGTCTAATGCTCAGTCTGTAGTTGGTCAGTTTTTTCTTATTTTCTTTGGCAACGTGAGGCTCGCTTGTGTCTCTAAACTGTGTGATTCTTACATTTGTCTTGTGAAGACACTGGGTGAAGCCTTTGAAATCTACCCTGAGGAACAAAACTCGATGGGTGGATGGATATTGGATGATAGTTTTGCTTTTCTTGCATTGTGGCTGTTAAGAAATTCTTCTCTTGATGAACTTAAGCACTAAACACAACCCTATGTTCTTCAAGAGTTCTAAACCTGAGGGAACCAAGTTAAATGTCACTAGGTTGGGCAGAAGGAACCCTCCCCCCCCCCCCCATACACACACACACACAGCTAATGAATGGATGTGCACATTTACTCAAACTTTGGGTTCTTGATGTAGGAAGTCTAGGAAGGATGGGTGAGGACTTTAGGGGTATAGTTTATAATGAAGAATAAAAACCGTCTCTATTTGATTAACTTAGAGTAATAGAGAAAACTAAAATGAATGTTTAGTTAGAAGTCTTGTTTCCTAACCAAGTGAAATTGTACTACATACCTTCAAAAGAAGGGATTTTCTTCCTCTTGATGTGATTCCTTAGTACAAAACATTATTTTAAGAAAATGTTGCCATCTGAAATTTTGGGAGAGTAGTGAAGGACTTGGGGAAAGAAGGTACATTCTAAGTTTGTCTAAATTAGAAAGTTTTTTTTTAACCGTATCTTAGTAGCTGGTTCATTTTTTGTGTGGTTTGTTTGTTTTGAGGAGTCTGCAAAATGATTTGGAACCATTGCCTTTGGGTCAAACATCTTTAATTCTTTCTGGTCTCCAAGGAAATAGTGCTTCTTTATTTTTTTTTTACAGGTCCAAATCTGTCTTTATTTCCTATTCTCATTTACAGACTTTTGCTTTGTACTTACATTTTACCTGACTTACTTGTGAAGATGGAGTGAAAATTTCCAGCACAAGGAATATGTCAACATCCATAGTAAATACTTATTACAGTGTCCATGGGAGTGTTGCCTGTCTACCTTCTTGGACACAGGGGGAGGTGAGCCACACAGCATCTGTGACTCATTTTTCCCCACCCCAATTCACTCATCTGGTTGGGACCATTCCTAGATGGTGAGGAAATGATTGGAATAGCTGCTGCCACAGGGAAGAGTTCATAGTTCCTTTGAAGTAAATACAGACTTTCTCTTCTGCAGAAAAACCCAGAAGCATAGCATAGCTCTCAAGAGCACTGCGGTATAAACTTAGTGCCTTCTGGCAATTACAAAAAAAAAATGTCCAAGAGACAGCTCTGGTTGAAAGACCATGTAACAGTTACAGCTTCCAGCAAAAGCCATATGTTAGAAGCATTCTATGGAAATAGTGCTTCTTTAATTGGGAAACGTCTTACTCCCTGGGACAACTCTCCTTTCTCCTTTCTGTGGCTTTAACTTCTAAAATATCTTCTGCATCCAACATCTGCAATTTCTATTTCTTTAGCAGATACTTTAAAGGTGCAAGATTCTATCTGACTTTACTAGGAAAAAAAGGTCAGCTTTTGCCACCTACTCTATAATGATTTTTTTAAAGGGTTGGAGTTAGAGTTAGAGGGTCTCGGTTTGAACGCCAACTCTGACATCTACAACTTGTGTGACTTTGAGCGAAAGTCACTTAACCTCTGTGGGACTAGATTTCCTCATCTGTAAAATGGGGAGACTGGACTGCATGATTTGTGAGGTCTTTTCTGACTCTAAATCTATAACCCCATGATCCGTAGGAAACATCTCCTATAGAAAGGATAGGGAAGGGGCAGCTAGGTGGTACAGTGAATAGAGTACCAGATCTGGAGTCAGGAGGACCTGAGTTCAAATCTGGCCTCAGACACTTAACACTTATTAGACGTGTGACCTTGGGCAAGTCAATTAACCCCAATTGCCCTGCCTTCCCCCCTCCAAAATTTTTTTTAGAAAGGATAGGAAAGAGCTTAAATAGTTTGGGCACTTTACTTTCCTGAACAGAGAAGTCATTGAATAAAAGTTGCTCATGGTCGTCCAGGAGTGTTGACTGTTGCGCATGAGCATGTCTTCTGAGTTTTACATATATGCTCTGAGAACACGAATTGCCTTTATCACAATTAAAAATCATGTGTTGGTCCCTCCAACTTCTTTTCCTTTTCCCTTCACACATAGACACATATATCTAGGAATTAAAGAATGTCAGAGACAGAGGCTTTTAGAGCTCTCATCTACAATTTTTATATAGATGTGGGCAGCCAGGTGGCAGAGTAGACAGGGCCTGGAGTCAGAAAGACTCTTCTTCCTGAGTTCAAATCCAGCCTCAGACACTTACTAGCTGGGCAAGTCACTTTACCTTGTTTGCCTCAGTTTTCTCATCTGTAAAATGAGCTGGAGGAGGAAATGGCAAATCACTCCAGTATCTCTGCCAAGAAAACCCCAAATGGGGTCTTGAAGAGTTGTACATGATTGAAAAAAAGGACTGAACACATACACATGCCTCTGGAGATAGAGGGTTATGGATGAGATACAACAAGGTTAGGTTCATTGGATTACTTAAACCATCAAAATCAACAATTTCCCAGGACTGACGAATCTATATTTTGCATTTCATCTCAGTTCTGTGCTGTCTCCCTTTTTGTAGATGAGAACCAAGACTACTTTTTGCCTTTCTATTTCTAGTGTTTAGCAATAACCTGACATATACTAGGTGCTTAATAAATGCTTATTGACTGACTGGTTAGCCAGGCAAGGGATTGATCTCATTATCAGGTAATTTCCTTCAAGATTGCTAGTTAAGGACTCCTTCTGAAGCATAACCAGGGAGTTCTGTCATCTCCAAACTGCCCAGTCTAGTTAGAATTTGTGATTGGCTGTAAGCAGGCAGGGAATCTAGACACACCTCTAATTGTCAAAGTCAGATAAGGCTACCAAAGGATATCTTTATGTCTTCAGACAGTTTAGTACCTATGTGCCCAAATAAATGAGTAACTAGCTAACCAATGAAATTTTATATGCCAAATGTCATCTCAAAGAAGGGAAGAATTCATGACCATAGACGAAATAGAAAACATTATGAGATGGAGAATGGATAGTTTTTATTATGTTAAATTAAAAAGGGTTTGTACAAATAAAACCAATGCAACCAAGGAAAGTGGAAAAGTGGGAAAAAAATTTTATTTGTGTCTCTGATAAAGGGCTCATTTCTCAAATATATAGAGAACTGAGTCAAATTTATAAAAATACCAGCCATTCACCAGTTGATAAATGGTCAAAGGATATGATTTTCAGATGAAGAAATCAAAACTATCTATAGTGATGAAAAATACTCTAAATCACTATTGATTAGAGAAATGCAAATTAAAACAACTCTGAGGTACCACCTCACACCTATCAGATTGGCTAATATGATAAGAAAGAAAAATTATAAACGTTGGAGGGGATTTGGGAAAACTGGGACAGTAATGCACTGTTGGTGAAGTTGTGAACTATTAGAATCGTTCTGTAAAGCAATTTGGAACTATGTCCAAAGGGCAAACCTTTGATCCAGCAATGCCATTACTAGATCTGTATCCTAGAAAGAGACAAACAGACAAACAGAGACACAGAGACACAGAGAGAGAGAAAGAGACAGAGAGAGACAGAGAGAGAAAGAGAGAGAGAGAGAAAGAGAGAGAGAGAGAAAGAGAGAAAGAGAGAGAGAGAGAAAGAGAGAGAGAGAGAGAGAGAGAGAGAAGGACTTATTTGTACAAAAATATCTATAGTAGCTCTTTTTGTGGTGACAAAGAACTGGAAATTGGGAAGATATTCATCAATTGAGGAATGACTGAACAAATTGAGATATATGAATGTAATGGAATGTTATTGTGTTATAAGAAATGATGAGTAGGTGGATTTCAGGAAAAAAAAATTGGACCTACATGAGCTCATGAAAAGTGAAGTGAACAGAACCAGAACTTTGTACACTGTAACAGCAGTTTTGTGTGATGATCAACTATTAATGAGTTAGCTCCTTTCAGCAATACAATGATCCAAGACAATTTCAAAGAACTCATTAAGGAAAATGCTATCCATATGCAGAGAAAGAACTGGTGGAGTCTGAATGAAGAATAAAACATACTATTTTTCACCTTTTTTGTTGATCTGTTTCATCTTTTACAACATGACTAAATAGAAATGTTTTACATGATTGCACATACATAAACCTAAAAAAAATTGCTTACCCTCTTAGGGAGAGGGGAGGGAAAGAGGAAATTATGGACTCTTTTTTTTTTAAAAAAAGATTGTTAAAATTGTCTTTACATGTAATTGGGAAAAAATAAAATACTATATTAAAAATTCACGTCAAAATTCCATAGGTCATTCAGATGTTTTGTTGCAGTGGAATTATGTAAAAATTATATTGCTGGAGCTCCCCCTCCCAGTCTGCAGGTGTTAATGATAAAACATCACATGGTGAATTAGTGAAAAGAGGAAATTTAAATCCAATAGGGGAGGAAAAGGATGTGTCCCCCCTTGTTCTTTCTGTCTTCCAAGTATACCTCATGTTGCCTATTTTTATGAGTGTTTGAGGAGTTTAGCAGAACTCTGCTGGAGAAGAAAAACAGAATGGTAATTGTGACAAATTGGACTTTCTCTTCCTCTATTTGTATACAAGCAAATAGTCAAACTACAATACAAGCCTTGTTTATTCAGAACTAGACTATCTTGAGATTCAGATGTCTTGATCTGATCCCAACGCTTCTCTTTCAGTTCTCCCACAAGGCAGAAAGTTTTTTACTCTGGAATTAAACTTACTTTGGAGAAATTTCAGAATATTTCTTTATAACAAGGAATGTCTCCTTAATGTATTAAATCATCATTTAGGGGCAGCTAGTTGGCATAGCAGATGTGTAACTCTAGGCAAATAACTCTTCCTTTCTGAGTCTCGGTGACCTCATGTACAAAAAGCATGGAATAAACTGGATGGTCTCAGAAGCCCTTTCCAGCTCTATAATTCTATGATTCTAAGTAGATCTCCTGGGAGTGCTGTTAACCTAAGTGAACAGTACCTGGTTAAAGCTCAGTAGAGAGATACGTAACAATCGTCCCAAGGGGTATTTTACAACAGCTTATAAAACTAGGATGAAATGACTTCTTGGAAAACAGCTTCATTTACCCAAGTCTCCTAAATAAATTAGTTTTGGGTGCCATTTTCCTTCACATTTTCTCAAAACTAACCACGTCTACTCAATGGTATTACTAAAGGCAGGAAATGAGAGTAAGGAGCATTTCATGCTTTTCCAATTAGTAACCAACTTCTTTTCTATTCAAGGAATAATACGGCATGATCTTCTGTTAATTCTCTTAACACATGCTACATTACCCGAGGGTCAGCTTCTGTTTACAAGCATACCAACTCAGTGGTTTCTGGCTTCCTTTGCTAGCCTCAGTGACACTGGAGAAATACGCGAAATTCCACCTAAATATGGGACGAGAAAAGATTTATTGAGGTGCTGCAGATGAAAAGAAACATCAATTTATTTGAATGACTGATTAGTCATCGCTCCAGTAAGGCCCTTCTCAAAGGTGCCACATGGTGGTGTGCAGGTCACACTGGATTCTTTATCAATCAGTCAACAAACATTTCTTTAGCATTTACTATGGGCCAGGCATTGGACTAAGTGAAGGGCATATAAAAGAAAAAGCAAAAAAATGGCCCTGCCTTCATCAAATTTAAATGCTAAGGGGGAAGCCAACATAGACATAAATTAGTACATATAAGATACATACAGAAAGTAGGAATTAGCTTTACAGGGGAAGGCACAAATATTGAGGGAGAGGGAACAGGAAAGCTGCCTCCCCCCCAATTGGACATGGCATTTGAATTAAATCTTAATGGAATCCAAGGATTATAAGAGGATTTAGGGAAGAAAGCATTCCAGGAATGGGAGATGCCCAATTCAAAGTCATGGAGACAGATGTAAGGAACAGCTCTAGACCACTGTAAGGATGTAAGAAACCAGCCATAGAGTACAAGAAAGAGAGTAATGTGGAAGAAGACTAGAAAGATCAGAAGGAGATGAGTTGGTGGAGAGCTTGAAATGACAAAATTTACCTTTTATTCTTAAGGTAATAGGGAGCCTCTGGAGTTTAGGGGTAAAAGGGTGACATGATCAGAGATGTACTTTAAGAAAATCACTCAAGCAATTGTGTAGAAGATAGATTTGAGGGTGGAAGAATTTGAGGCAAGGAAACCAGTTGGAAAACTGTCTCCAACAGTCTAGGCAAGAGGTTACAAGGGTCTGAACCAGGGTTGTAGGTATATGAGTGGAGAGAAGGAACATATCTGAGAAATTTGGCAACTGATTGGATATGTGGGATGAGTGTAAGTAAGGAGTCCAGGATGATACCTGAATGCCTGAAAAGAAGTGAGTAGGAAGGTTTTGGGGAAAGCTAATGAGTTCTTCTTGGGGCATGCTGAATTTGAGATATCTATGGGACATCCATGGCACAATGGATAGAGAGCTGGGCCTCGTGTTGGGAAGACCTGAGTTCAAATATGGCCTCAGACACTTAGTAGCTGTGTGGCCCTGAGCAAGCCACTTTACTCTGTTTTCCTCAGTTTCCTCATTTGTAAAATGAGCTGGAGAAGGAAATGGTAATCCACTCTACTATCTCTGCCAAGAAAACCCCAAAAAGGCTCACAAGGAGTCAGGCACAACTGAAAATGAAAATTTTTTTCAGGCAGTTAGGTAGCACAGTAGAGTTGTGGGTTGGTGTCAGGAATACCTGAGTTCAAATCTGGCCTCTGACACTTACTAGCTGTGTGACCCCAGGCAAGTCACTTAACCCTATTAGTCTCAGTTTCCTCATCAGTAAAATGATGTGGAAAAGGAAATGACAAACTACTCAGTATCTTTGCCAAGAAAACCCTAAATGACATCATAAAGAGTTGGACATGACTGAAAAAAAACCTTAAAAAAAAAGGACAACCAGTTGAAAATTCCAGTAGGAAATTGTTGATGTGTTACTAGAGCTCAGGAGAGAGATGAGAGCAAGTTAGATCTGGGAATCATTTATATAGAAATGATGATTCCTTGGGAGTAATGAGATCACTAAATGAGAGAGTGTTGAGAGAAAGGAGAAGTTCAAGGCCAGGGCCTTAGTGGACACCCAAAAGGGTGGGTATGAACGTGAATGAAAAGCTACTAAAAGTTAAGGCTGAAGAATACATGTTCTGGTAAGTCCCACCAGGCTGGAAAGGCTTCAGGTAAAGACCCTGCAAGGGATGCACTCTGGCTGCCCCCTGAAAACCAGCCTGACAGAGTCAACAGATGTGGAAAACCAACCCAGCTAAGGTTGGAGAGGGTCATCCCCCAAAAGTTGGCTTCCATGGATATTTCCATGGATATTCTTAACACATGAACTGGTGCAGAGTGAAGTAAGCAGAACCAGGAGAACAATTTATACAAAAACGACATTATAAAGACAAAAGACCTTGAAAGATCTCCAATCTAGCCATGATTCCATGCTATCCAGTTCTGATCGAATACTGAATGACAGACGCATTTTTTGGACGTGGCCAATGAAGGAATTTGTTTTTGCTTGACTGTGCATATCTATTACAAGGATTTTGCTTCTCTTATTTTCTTTGTCAATGGGAAGAAAGAAGAGGAAGAGAAACTAGTTTTTTTTAATTGAAAAAGAAATTCAATTAAAAAACCAAAGGCTGAGTGATTTCTGTGGAGAATGAAGTTGATGGTACCCATAAAGACATGATGCTATAAATGTCACAAGTCATTTCACCTAGTAGAAAACACCATTTTACTTGGTGTAGGTCACAGTGCACCTCATTTTTCCTGTCCTGATTACTTATTATATGATGCATGCTCACTCATTTCTTGCTGACTGATTAAATGGCTTCCAGAGAACAGTAGCAAGAACCCAGAGCTGTTTCCAGGAATGGAAAATGTTTCCTGTGACAGGGCCATTGGTCCTCAGAATGTCAAAGTAAATTTGATCCTATTCAGAGTGACTTTGTTGGTCTCCCAACACCTGAGATTGCCAGCAGGGCCACCCCCACCCTTCCCTTTGACTGCCCTTGTAAGCACCTCCAGAGTTCTCTTTGGAAGCATGGGTGCAGGTTAGGAGAGAGCAAGGGCCAGCTGAGGCAAATGTGTGAAAATAGGAGGCTAGAGTTCAGAGTACCCAAAGGCAGGACAACTTTGGAGTCCTTGGCTTTCCCCGCTGTCACACTTGGCACTCTTAGCAAAATGACCTTGGATTCTGTCTCTGCAAGCCCTCTGGCAAGGTTTCAGATCCAGTCTAGTGGGATCAGTTTCAAAGTAGGTCTATTAAAAGTCTTAGGATAATTCTGTGCCAAGTCCCTTTTGACATTGGCCATTCCAGGGATCACGGGTTTTGTGTGGTAAAAGTTCATCAAAAGCATTTACATATGACAGTTTGTTCCAGAAGACACTTCTGGGTTTTTAGCAGATCTTCAGACAATATGGTACACTCATCTGCTGCTTTCGTATTTATGCTTGAGCTTTTTTATTTTTCTTTCTCATTCACTGAAGAAGACTGATTGGAGAAAAGGCTAAACAAAGTCTTCAAGGGACTTTCCCACAGCCATAAAAAGTGGTGGCTGAATTGGGAATAGTAGCTAAGAAATTCAGTTCCCACCAAATGGTTACAACATGCTTCTTCCCATCAGTGAAATAAATTAGCATGTTAGAGCAATTATTTTTCTAAATTTATTTATTTATTTACTTTCAGTTTACAAGATTCAGTTCCACAGTCCCTTGAGTTTCAAATTTTCTCCCCTCC
>CM053601.1:49863637-49938704 GCA_028646575.1 Pseudocheirus occidentalis
AGGAATTCCTTCAAGGTTGCTCGTTTCGCTTGGCCACATCTGGCAGCAAAACTAAGAGATAGTGTTTTAAGGAAAGAATTCTGATTTCTCGGTCAGATCATTCTTAAAAAGCAAGAGAATAGTGGTAGCTAGGTGGCACAGTGAATAGGCCCTGGAGTCAGGAGGAACTGAGTTCAAATCCAGCCTCAGACACTTAACATTTACTAGTTGTGTGACACTGGGCAAGTCACTTAACCCCAACTGCCCTCCAAAAAAAAAAAGAGTCAAATATGACCGAAAAATGACTGAACAACCATAGCAATATGGAAGATGGACTGAAATTGGAAGAAATTTGAGGCAGGGAGATCGAGAAGACTTTTGAAATAATCTAGCTGAAAGGAGAGGAGGGCCTGTTTAAGGAGATAGCTATGAATAGAGAGAAGGATAGGAGCTAGGTGGCAAGGTGGTACAACATCAGTCCTGGAGTCAGGAGGACCTGAGTTCCAATGCAGCCTTATTATTGGCATGGCAAGTCACTTAACCCTGTTTGTCTCCAACAGCAACAATAATGAGACAGAAGTAGTTGAATGTGACAAATGTTGTAGAGGCAGAAGTGGCAAATTCTGGCAACTTTTTGGATATGTGGCGTGAGGGACAGCCTAAGGTTGAGGATAATGTTTAGGTTATAAACCTGGGAGACTGGAAAGAAGGTGGTGCCTTCAACAGAAATAGAATAGGTTGAAAGTGGGATGGATTTGGGTGAAAAGAGATCAGAAGTTTTATTCTGGAAATGTTGAGTTTGTCTCAGTTCAAAATGTCTAATATGCATTTGATGCCATAGATATGGAGATGATAATTAAATCCTTGGGAGCTGATGAGTCCATCCAATGAGAGAACAGAGGAAGGAAAAGGAAGAGGGCCCAGGCCAGGCCATGGTAAATAACTCACAGAGATGTGGTGTGTTTAACGAGCCAGCAAAGGAAACAGAAAAAGAACCTTTAGATAGGAAGGAGAACCAGAAGAGAGAAGTGTTACGAAAGCCCTGAGAGGAGAGAGTATCCAGGAAGAGAAGGTGGTCAAGAGTATCAAATGCAGCAGATGGTTTGGAGGGATGAAGGAAAAAAAAGAGCATTTGACTGGGTAATTAAGACTTCATAGGTAATGTTGGAGAGAGCAGTTTCAGGTCAGTGATGAGGTTGGAAGCCAGACGGCAGTGGATTGAGAGGTGAATGAGAAGGGAAGTGGAGGGAATGAGTGTAGACAGCTTTTCCCCCAGAAGTTTGGGTGAGAAAGGGAGAAGAGATATAAAACGACATCATGAAGGGATGTTAGAGCTTAGTGATTTTTTTTTTAGGATGTGGGAGTAAGAAGAAACCAGTAGACAGGGAGAGTATGAAAAAGACACAGAGAGAGAGAGACAGAGACAGAGAAACAGATAGGGTGAAAAAGAGTTAGAGAGAGCACAAGAGAGAGAAGAGACAAAGGACAGAGAGACAAAAATAGAAGGAGAGAGAGATCAGACAGACAAAGAAGAAGAGAGAGAGAGGCAAAGACACAGAGAAACAGAGAGAGTCAGAGACAGAAACAAGGTGGCAAAGACCAAGAGAGAAACAGAGAGATGAGAAACAGATGATAGAAAGACAGAGAGAAAGAAAGGAGAGGAAGGAGAGGGGGAGGGAGGATGTGGGCAAGAGAGAGAGAAAGAGAGAGAGAAAGAGAGAGAGAGAGAGAGAGAGAGAGAATGATTGAGGATGTAATCTACTGTAGAAGATTGAAGGGGATGGGATCAAGAACATAGGTAAGGTTGTCTTTGGTAAAGACAAAGATGGCCATATTGGTAAAGTCTGGAGAAAAGGAAGAAAGATTGGGGAATTGTATTGAGGGGTTTTGAGATGGAGAGAAGGGAAGAAGAGAGTACTTATGTTGAATATCCTCTATTTTCTCAGCAAAGTCCTTAGCTGAGAGAGGGTGGGGAGGAGAAATGGTACTGATCACTTGTATGAGTTTGTGTGTCCACCTCTAGATGAATCCTTTTAGAATGTGTCCTAGGAAGGAAGTGGGATATTGATGTGATGTGCCCATTCCCTTCATGCATTCTAGGCACAGAAGGCAGCCTATGCAAAGGTGCCCACACAGAAGGTTGCTAAGTGTGATTGATGGCTTCTTCAGCACTGGCCCTACGCTTCAGTAACTAGGATTTTATGGGATAGAGTGGCTCAGAGGCTCCACCTACTTCCACACTCAAGGGATGACGCTGAGGAAAGAAGTTAGTACCTTTTTACATGCCTTCTCCCATGGCCTGGCACACTTATTTCACCTTTTTTCAGATTCTTGGGGCTCCATCAGCTTTGGAGGATTCTCCTTTGACTTTTCTCTATGTCTTAACTCATATTAGGTGATTCTCTTAGGCACTTTCCATAATCCCTCACACTGAACTGGTTTCATTCTTTCTGACACCAGCATAGAATTTCCATCGGTTCTCAGTTTTCCTACCTAATGGAAACCTGCATGCCTGAATTGCATGATGATTCTGCCACCAAATTTTCTATTCCTTATTCTCCTTATCTTCTACATCCCCATCTCAACTACTAGTAATGGAGTAGCTTCAATTACAGGTTAAGTAAAGGTCTGTGTCATCTGAGGATCAGCCTTCTTACATCCGGTAAGTTTCATCACCAAAGGGTTGAGCATCACTTAATTATGTTGTGGTTGTTCATTATGCCATGCATTATACCATTAACCAAGAAAGCAGAAGTTGTGATTTGCATTGTAAGGGAAGTACTATAGCTTCATGGATGAGACCATGACTAGTACAAGTATTTCAGTGTGCAGTGGGCACATTACTAAGTATATCATTACATTGTCTACAGCAGTGGTTCTCAACTTTCCTAATGCCGCGACCCTTTAATACAGTTCCTCACGTTGTGGTGACCCCCCAACCATAAAATTATTTTTGTTGCTACTTCATAACTGTAATTTTGCTACTGTTATGAATCTACCTGATGTGAAAGATGTAGTTTTATTGTTATAAATTGAACATAACCCACAGGTTGAGAACTGCTGGTCTGCAGCATTCTTGATTTTGTAACTTGTTTAAAATTCATTCTTATGGATTACTATAGAAATTCTTGATCATAGGTAAGACAAATTGTATCTATTTCTACAGGTGATAAGATCAGAGCTCCAAAAGACTAGGGCATAGTGATTATGACCAGTATAGTTGGAAACAAGAATGATAAAAGTGAAAACAAACAAGGTAATCATAATGATATGGCCTCCAATGAAAATTAACCTTCCTCCCTTCTTCACAGAGATGGGGGACTACAAGTATGGAACACTGCATATACTGATGGACATGGTTGATGTGCTGGTTATTTTTGCTGAATCAATTTCCCCTTGCCCCTCTTAAATATTTATTATTATTACTATTACTATTACAAAGCAGGTGATCTTAATTGTTTTTGTGTTAGCTTGACAACAAACTAACACAAAACTTTCTCAGAATCTTAGACTCCTTTTCAGAATAATGTTTCAGAATGTTTTAAAGTAATTTAGTTTAAAATAAATTAATAACTAATTAAATGTATAAAAATATTTTCTGAGCCCTTTCTCAGAATGGTGTTTTAAAGTAATTTAATTTAAAATAAATTAAAAATTAAATAATTATACATTTTAAAAATTAATTAAAAATACATAGGATTACAAGAATCTAATTATACTAAAATACAGTTATCAAGGTATTTTTTAAAAGTTCATTCCCCCTTCCAAAAAAGGGGGGCAGCTAGGTGGCACAGCAAATAGAACACTGACCCTGGAGTCAGGAGGACCTGAGTTCTAATCTAACCTCAGACACTTGACACACTTACTAGCTGTGTGACCTTGGGCAAGTCACTTAACCCTAATTGCCCTGCCTCCCCCCCCCTCCAAAAAAAAAGTTCATGAACCCTCACTTAAGAGCCCTGTTAATGGATTACTCTGACTCTCTGGGTAGGAGACAGAGAAGACATATATTGGGAAATGGAGACTGTATAAAAACAAAAGATATGAAAAACTTTTTTAGTATATAAAAAAAAGACTGGCACATGATGTGATTCAAATTCCAAGTCCCTAGTTGTTCCATTCTGTAATAAACTGGATACAATTTCATGCATTAAAAGGATTGCCCAGTGCAGTGTTTGGCCTTTAAATGCTGCCTTTGACAAGCTCACTTGTATTAACTTACTCTTCCAGTGTTATGTGGGGGAAGAAACTTTGCCCAGGACGGAGCTGTCAGCACCCCCCAAACTATTCCTCCGACAAGGACCCTTGTGGCCCCATTTTAGCTACAGCTCTGTTGCTAGGGTGTGATGGTTAATGCCAGAAGGACTCAGAAGATCTTGTCAGCTCATATGACTGTAGTTAATGCTGCAAGGGCTTACTTTATGCAGCAGTCAGTTACTATCCTTTATCACTAGCTTAACACGTGTTTCCTGGCTGCCACCAGTATTTTGCCAGTGCATTCAGTTTGTAGGAAGCTGAAAATGTTTTCATATCAAGTTTAGAACTGTACCAGACTCTGTTCCTTCTCATTGTACAATTACATAACAAAAATGTGATCTGTGTGGGTTAGGGAGACATATTGGTTAGAGAGCCCACCTTGGAGTCAGGAAGATTTAATTTCAATTCCTATCTCTGACATACTAGTCCATGGGACCATGGGAAAATGACTTAATTTTGTAACCGAGGAAATTCACAAAGATCATTATTGGAGGTAAGAGCTCCTCATACCAATGAAATAATAGATCCCAGTTCTTCCTCACCTCTTCCCCACCACCAGATACACCTTGGGGGAAAAAAAAATCTCAAAAAATCACCATTGAACTCCTTCCTATAAAGTTTGATTGTATAGAATACTTTGAAAGAATTTGCAAAAAGGTAGATTTGAGTTGGATGTAATGGAAAACTCCATCACAATTAGAGCTGTCCAAAAGTGAAATGGGTCACTTTGGGAGATAATGTGTCTCCCATCCCTGAAAGGCTTCATGTGAAATTGGAGGACCGCTTGTTGGGGCGTTATCGCAGCAATTTCTCTTCAGGCACGAACTGGATAAAATGGAGTCCTGTCTAATTCTAAAATCCTGTGATTCTGTGAGCAGTAGTTAAGCACGATGGGATATGTGTTCTCTACATATTTAAATAGTAGGACCATAAAGATGTGATTGACTGTGAAATATCATTTACAAAAGCCCTCCTATTCTGTTCTTATACCCTACTCAAGGATACCCTCGTTGCATGTACAGATTATTCTCAAAAAAGTGTATGTGAATGGGAAAGTCAGCATATGGTTGTGTAGTTACTGATTTTTTTTGTTTTGTCGCCTTTTTTAAAGATCTGAGCTTGGTGTGGACATTGTTTTTGTTTTTGTTTATTCAATTACTTGTGTCCTATGTTTCGTGTCCCCATTTAGGGATTTAAAAAATATATACTTAGTATTTTATTTTTCCCAGTTACATGCAAAAAACATTTAACACTCATTTTTAAAATGTTGAGTTCCAAATTCTCTCTCTTCATCCCTCCCAAATCCCCCTCATTGAGATTGCAAGCAATTCAATACAGGTTACACATGTATAGTAAAGCAAAATATTTCCATATTAGTCGTGTTGTGAAAGAAAACACAGATGAAGAAACTCCCCTCAAGAAAAATAAAGTAAAATAAAAATATGCTTCAATCTGTATTCCAAATTACTCTACAGGATGGTTGAATCAGTTCACAATTCCACCATCTCATTTTTCTAACATCCCCTCCAACATTTGTCGTTTACCTTTTCTGTTCTATTGGCCCATCTAATAGGTATATTGTTTTAATTTGCATTTCTCCAATGCATAATGAGTTAGAGCATTTTTTCATGTCTATAGATAGATTTGATTACTTCATCTGAAAACTGTTCATATCTTTTGATCACTTATAAGCTGGAGAATGGCTCTTATTTTTGTAAATTTGACTCAACTTTTATCAGAGAAACTTGCTTCAAATTTTTTTCACAGTTACTGTTGCTAACTGCATTTTCTTCCATCTTATCCTCCCCCTCATTTATTCTATTTTTTCTTTCTTTTTACCCTGTCACTCCTCAAAAGTGCTTTGCTTCTAACTACCCCCTCCCCCAATCTGCTCTCCCTTTTATCACTACCACCTTCCCATCTCTCATTCCCTTCCCCTCCCACTTTCTTGTAAAGTAAGATAGATTTCTATATATGAGTGTGTGTTATTCCCTCTTTGAGCCAATTCTGATAAGAGTAAGGTTCACTTCCTCCTCTCCTCCCCTCTTCCACTACAAAAGCTTTTTCTTGTCTCTTTTATGTGAAACAATTTACCCTGTTCTACCTCTCCCAGTGCATTCCTCTATCACCCCTTAATTGTATTTTTTTTAGGTATCATCCCTCCATATTCAACTCATACCTGTGTCTTCTGTGCTCCTGGTTTGCTGTGGCTAGGGCTATGCTGGCACTACTTGTGCTAGCTTGTGCTCCACTCTCACCTAGGTGCAATAGACCTTTTCTGCTGACTTTCCAAGTTGTCTTTGTCTGGAAAAGTAGCTCACCTTATCCTTTTGTGGGTTCTAGTGCTCCAGGAATTGTTTTATGACCTTATTTAAAGGTATTTGGAGGGGTTTTGGGGAGAACTCAGGCAAGTCACTTCCTTTTTTCCACCCTTTTGACTCTCCCTCGCATTTTGGGATTTTCTTGAAAAAGATACTGGAGTAGTTTGCTATTTCATTTTCCAGCTCATTTTGCAGATGAGGAAGCTGAGGCAAAAGATGTTAAGTGACTTGCCCAAGTGGCGCAGGTAGTATGTTTCTGAGGCTAGGTTTGAACTTAGGTCCTCCTAACATGAAAATATATTTTGCATGACTGCACATGCATAACCTATGTCAAACTGCCTGCCTTCTCAATTGAGGGGGGAAGAGAGTGAGAGAGGAAGAGAATTTGGACCTCAAAAATTTTTTAAAAACAAATGTTAAAAATTATGTTTACGTGTAATTGGGGGAAAATAGAATGTAAATTAATTTTAAAAAAAGATTTTACAAAAATGAAAAAAAATTGACTTAAGTCCTCCTGGTTCCAGGATCAGTGCTCTGTCTACTGTGCCACCTAGGTGATGATGTACATGCTGGTAAACTCCTGCTACTGAGGAGGTTGAGGCTGGTGGATCTCTTGAGTTCAGAACTTCTGAGCCACAATAGAACTAAGGCCTATTAGGTGTCCAACTAAGTGCAGCAGTACTATGGTGAGCCCCAGAGGTAGGTGGGTGGGTGGGGACCCAAGTTGCCTTAAGGAGGGGTAAACTGGCCCAAGTTGGAAATAGAGGAGGCCAAAGTTTCTGTGCCAATCAGCGGTAGAAGTTCTATGAGTGGTTACTGCACTTCCAACCCGGGCAAGCTAGGGAGACCCAATCAATGATGATGATGATGATGATTGAGGATGATTGAGGATGACGATGATGTCTGAGATTTTTTCCCCATTTCTCTGGTATTTCCTCCCCTTCAGATAACTTTGAGATTTAATCCTTTACTCTCCTCAAAATTGTGTCCCCTATATACATATGGTCTAGTCCATTTGTTCTTCCTACCTTTGTTCTTTTCAATGTGGCTTCCATTTCCTCTCCTCAAGTACATTTAAGAATCTAAATATGGGGCTTCCACTGTCATTGTTACAGTAAAATCTCAAAACAATGGAATGATGGGGAAGATACATTTAATGTAATGGATCTTAAATTGTTGGAAAATTTAGTGCTTTCAAAGAGGATACTATACAATAGTTAAACAGAGATATAACAATAAATAGGAAAATGTTAAAACTCTAGTTTATGATAGCCTTAGATTACAGAGACCTAATGTAATCCATCAGAAGGAAATATACATTTAATATATAAAAATGAGTTACCAAATTATCAAGAGTCCTCTCTTTTAAAAATTTGCATTCTATTTTTACACATATAAAATAATTAAAATCATTTTCAATTTATTTTTAACTTTAATTAATTAAATGTATTTTTAAAAAAAGACTTATTTATTTTAGTTTTCACCATGCACCATTCACTATTTTATAAAACTTAAGAGTTTCCAATTTTTCTCCCTCCTCCCCACCCTTCTCAAGATGGCATAGAGTCTGATGTGGGCTATACATGTACAATCATATTAAACATTTCCACCTTAGTCATGTTGTAAAAGGAGAATCTGAACAAAAGGGAAAAACCATGAGAAAGAAAAAACAAAGAGAAAATAGTATGCTTCGATCTGGATTTAGACTCCATGGTTCTTTCTCCAGTTGTGGATAGCATTTATTTTTACACATATTTCAAGAGTTTTATTAAATGAGGACATTTGTGCTTTGGCAGGAGTGTGTCTTGGTAGATTATATCAACTGTCTCTTCAACAGATTCTTATGGAAAAGAGAGATGAGGGTGTACACCAATTATATTGGGGAAAATTTGAGCTAAAAGGGTATTCATCAAAGTGAGATTAGCTCAATCAGAGAGCTACTTTGCACAAGAAGCTTAACTTCCAGAACTTCTAAGGAGAATTAGCTTTAAATTTGTGGTGTCATTTACTTCAAAATTTTAATAATAACAGCAGCTAAAATATACAGAGCCCTCACTGTGTGTCAGGCACTGTTCTAAACACTTTACAATTTTTATCAGATATGATCCTCACAACAGCCCCAGGAAGTAGGGGCTATTTACCCCCATTTTATAGATGAGAAAAACTGAGGCAAATAGGGGTGAAGTGACTTGCTTAGGGTCACACAGCTAGTAAGGCTGGATTTGAACTCAGGTCTTTCCTTAGGTTTGAATCCCAACTCTGCTACTTACTAATTGTGTGCCCATGGGAGATTGAATTCAGGGCTGAATTTTGAATATTTATCAAGAAAGTCCTTGACATTCAGTGATTCCTGCCCTCTCTCTTTTTTTTAAACTCTCAGATGAATGTTAGTTTTGGGAAATAAAGTATTTTTGTTTTGGATTTTAGGAAGCAAGAATAATTGAATTAATAAAGGAAGCTGATTCTTCTCACCTTATTTGGGAAAATCATCACTCTCAACTTAGCTGAGTTTCTAACACAACTCCTGAGACAGTTAGTTATAAATTATTATAAATACAACCTTCCCTGTCTTGCACCATCTAATTTATGTGTTCTTTTTTTAAAAATCAATTTAATTTTAGTTTTCAACATTTACTTTGAGTTCTATAATTTATGTGCTGTGGATGCAGCATTTGCTCCACTATGTAAAACAGAGTCTGAACACTTTGATAGAATGTTTGTGCTAAGCATCTTTACCGTCCTGTCTCTTCTCTGGAGTTTAATCACCATGAAAAGCACCGCGTCTTCCTCCTCCCAGAGCCTTCCTGGACGTGACACTCTCAGCTTCAAATATGTGTAACTTTTTGCCTCCAAGCCCCATGCTGAGTTTCTGTGTTCCTTTTTTCCCCAAGGGTCATGTCCTACACAGGGTCCCCACTGTGCCTGGCCGGGCTGGGTCAGCAGAAACACAGGATGTGTTTTCATCCTTTATTATTACTTGTCTAAACCTGCAGAAAATAAGATTGCTATTGATTTCACCCTAAGCTTTACCCCGTACAACGTATCTGACCCTATTTACTGGGAAATGCTTTATTTAAAGCTTCAGATCCCTTGTATAAGGGGTAATGACAGATCCTGAACTTTTCCAACTGGAGCAGGACCATGAGAGGAATAGTAAAATAGGAAAGGTAGTGAAAGGTTGATAAACAAGGCTCCTATTTCTTCCTTGGATCACAAAGAGAATGTTCCAATATGAGCAAGAACCACCATCCATTAGACAATGCATGTTTTCTGTAATTTTGGGATGTTTTAGTAAAACATATTAAATCCTGAAGGGTGGATTGTGGTGTGTGTTTTTTTTTTAATGTTAACTTTTCTTTTGTTTTGTTTTATGGGAAAGAGAAAGACTACATTTCTGGGTTCTCCCCAGAGATTCTTTTTTTTATCTGTTTTAACCAACAAGGGACTTTTCATGTATTGATATAAGCATTAATTTGCTAATTTGCAGACATTAAATTGCCCGCAGCTCCCCAATCCAGCATCCTGAATAAAACTAAAATGTTTTCGACCTTTATGCTTCCTGCTCAAACTCAACATTAGTCCCAGTATACATACACACATACACACACAAACAAACGGTTTTTTTCCTCTTCTCTCTCCTAGATCAAAGTCAGTGACTGATCGCCTTAAGGAAAAGAATGAGTTAAATGGACCAATATTCTAGGCTTGGCTCTAAAAAAAGTAGACCCTTTCAGGAGCCCCTCAGCACCTGCATCAGCAAGGTCATTTGCACATACATAAATAAATAAATTAACAATGAATAAATAATTTAATCCCAGCCACACAAAGCCACCTTGCAGACTTGGACCTCTGTGGCTTGCTCCCAGTGAATTTGACCATTTCTAATGCTTTTTGATAAAGTCCTCAGATACTTGCTGATGGTCAGGCTAATTTTCTTATTGTTTTCGCTTGATTAGTTCTGTATGACCTCAGGTCACCCTTAAAACCCACATCTCTCATGAAGGCCCCAAAAGGCTGTCTTTTTTTTTTTCTTTTTCTTTCTTCTTTTTTTAAACAAAAAGATGGAAAAGGCCTGCCATTTCTCTGGACAAAAGCCTGGGTTTTTTTTTCCCTCACCAGCCTACTAAAGCAGCCCTTCCGTTCACCCCAGCACAAAGATAACTCATTGGAGGGGAGGGGAAGACTTAATTTTTTGACCCCTTTATCTAATGCACTTCGGGGCCTGCTTGTGTCAAATCTTCCAAGTCCTGGAGCAGTTATGCCACTCTCCCCTTTCATCCAAGCATTTGGTTAGTCTGTGAGATCACCAGGACTAGACACCTGCCCTCCCTCTGTTCAAGGCCTCTTTAAATAGGTTCACTAGGAAAAGAGACTTTTCTTTGGTTGAGTGATGGGGAGGAACTTTCTTAGAGGTGGCCCACCAACCTCTGGCTTGAAAAATGGCATAGCAATTCTGGGTAATTTGAATGGTGAATTCAGTAGGGAAGAGAAACCATTCCCAATGTGGGTCAGTGGAAAGAACCTGGTTCTGGAGTCAGAGGGCCTAAGTTCAAACCCTGTCTCTGTCTTTGTGAACTTGGACAAGTTCACAACTTCCACATGCCTCAGTCTCTTCCTTTGTAAAAAAAAAAGGGGGGGGGGTTGGACTGGATCCTTTTGAGGTCCTTTTCAGCTACAGCTTTTTGATGGAATTATTAAATTATTAAATATTATTTAATTACAATATTAATAATAATTAATATTAATAATAAAATTATTTAAATATTGAATAATATTAAATGTCTAGTCAAATGTTGTAGTTCAGTCATGACTGACTGTCTGTGACCCCATTTGGGGGGTTTTCTGGGTAAAGACACTGAAGCGGTTTGCCAATTCCTTCTCCAGTTCATTTTGCAAATGAGGAAACCGAGGCAAACAGGGTTAAGTGACTTACTAAGTCTTCCTGACTCTAGGCCCAGTGCTCTCCACTGCACCACCTCGTTGCCATTGTAGTCAAAGGATTTAGGTTCAAATTCTGACTTTGTCATTTATTATCCGGTTTGACTTGAGAAAATCATCTAACCTTTGGGAACCTCAGTTTATTTATTTGTAAAATAAGATGGGTTAGACCTCTGAGGTTTCTTCTAGCTCTGATCTGTTGGAAGTGTTCTGTGACTTCAACATGGTCATGCAAGAGAGTACTGTTTCTTACCCACACACTAATCATGTGCTTACTGTGTGCTAGGCACAGTGTTCGATGCTGAGCATACAAATTTGGACGTGAGTTTGCTCCTGCCCTCAGGGAGTTTTCATGATAAAATGCACAATGCTGCAATCATATTTTGCCATTTTTATTTCAGCTCTTATATAACAAATGTAAGTAGTAAGTGATCAGCTTGGCCCTTCAGTGAGGAGAGTATTTGCAGCATAGTTTGTGAATGTCTAACTGAAAAATAAACTCCCAGAACTAATATATGAGTCAGTGAAATGATTAATCCTAAAAGTAAGTGAGAGAGAATGGAAAGAGGGTTCTATTTGGACCCAAATGTTCTGTAATTAAATAATGGCTTTGAGACCTAAACCTTTGTGACCTTGGGCAAATCATTTAGCCTCAGATGTAAACTGAGGCAGTAGCTAGATGGTAAAGTGGATGGAGTGCCTGTTCTGGAGTCATGAAGACTTCTCTTCCCAAATCCAAATCTGACCTCAGACATTTAGTAATTATGTGACCCTGGGCAAGTCATTTAACCCTGCTTGCTTCAGTTTCCTCATCTGTACAATGAACTGGAAAAGGAAATGGCAAACCTCTCCAGTATCTTTGCCAAGAAAACCCCAAGTGGGGTCAAGAAGAATCAGACACAACTGAAAAGACTGAATAAAAAAAAATTGGGAGAGTTGGACCCAATGACTTGTAAAATCCCTTCTAGCTCCAAATCGATGAACCCATGACCCTGTGAACCCTCTAACCACTGCGACCTCAGTGAATTTGCTGTCAGGGTGTCATTGGCATTTTTTGATATGTAGTACTAGGATATTTCCCTCTTTCATTGTCATTTCTCATTTGAATGACTAGGGAGAATAAACTGTGTCCTCAGGGAAATGTTTATGGAGATAAATGAGGCTGATGACAGTACAGGAGAAAAAGAAGGAAAACATCAGGGAAACCACGACCTTGGGCAAGTCTTCTTCCTTCTCCAGACTTCCCCATTGTTCTTCTGTAAAATGAGGGAATGAATTAAAATCCTTGTCCCGTTTAATGTTCTATTTTATTGGTGTAATTTATCCTAAAGTGACAGATAATCCATTACCTCACACCAATCCTATTGTTGGGAGGCTCTAATTATTAGGAAGGAAGGAGGGAGGAAAAGATGGTTGTTGTTGTTGTTTGTTCTTCATTCTCAAAGAGAACCATGACACCAGGCGGATGATGCCATGACATATAAATGTGCAAAGTCACCAGCCTCACTTTTTCCTCCAGGATCATCTGAGTCCAGGGGGACAACATAGGTCAGAATGACTGGAGATGCAGTGGGAGACCTTGACCTTTTTAAGCTAGAGTCTTTCTGAGGTCTCAGTCTGTCTGAGGCAACACCCATTCAGTGATTAAGGCTAGGTAAGAAATGAGGCAAAAGATGGACTAGAGTGCCTACTCAAAAAACACAATGGGAAGGGAAGACCCTCAGGGTTTCTGGCTAGAACAGAATTGCTATTTATACTCACTCTGAGTCATCAAAACCCAAACAATAATCAACTGAGGCTTGGGTTGGGATCTATTATTGGCCAATCAGTAAGAGCCAGAGTGATATGGGTTTAAAGCATGGTCCAGTAGCTCCATTTGAATCCTAATGGGCTTTATCAAAGCCTGGTTTTTCAGAGCTACATTTCAAGAAATCAGAAATGAAACAACATGGAACAAAAGAGTTAATTGTTCCAGGGTTTTTGGTTTTTGTTTTTTTGATGATAGAATAAATAAGTATGGAAGAGGAAAGAAAAATCTAGCCCCCCCCAAAATCTTGTGAGGTTTCAGCAATTAAAATTTGTGTTCCTTTGGACAGAGCACCCACTTGTAAGGGTATAATTTCCTGTGTGGACAGAGAGAGAAGGAAGGAAGGAAGGAAGGAAGGAAGGAAGGAAGGAAGGAAGGAAGGAAGGACCATTGCTCACCTGGAACTAGTTATTTCAGTCCTCGTTATGGCAGTTACTACTATTTCTACTATTGAAAGGCCACTCTCTTATCTCCCACTAATCTGGGCATTACAGGCCTAAACCACAACAGGTGGGTTGCCTACTCCCTCTTCCCCAGCTCTAGGCTCCAGCAGATGTTGGCCATTTTCTCTCAACCTGAGCTCCTTATTCCCATAATTTTCCCCTTTGGCAGTTAAGAAGTCAGCCATCTATATCTGCAGCTACAAGACTGATGGTCTATTTCTATAAATACATATGGTGGCATCTGCTCAGCTAAGGTGACCCACCTCTATGGATCTGACCTCCACACCCATGGCTCAAGCTCATAGCAGCCACTAGGCAAAGTACCTATTTTTGTATCTCAGATCTCCTGCTACCCCAAGTCCTTAGCTTAGGTCTCTAGACCAGGCTTTGCCACACGTCCAACCTCCTTCCACCCCCCCCCTCCCCATCACCTTCAATGAGGAGGTCACTGTTCTCTAATCCCACACTCATTCCTGAATCCCCTGCAGCTACAATTCCCAAACCCTGTATGTAGGGTAAAAAGAGCCACAGCTGCTGTCCTCAGTCCTCCCCTCCCCTTCTCCATGGCCTCCCTCCCCACTCTTCCCATCCCCATGCAGCCACAGCTTCCACTCAGGACAACTTTTCCAGGTCTGCGCCTTCACTCCTGTATTACTGAATAAACATAATGACTAATGTTTTAAAAGAAAAGGAATAGAATAAGTAAGTTCTATATTATATATATATACACATATACACACCTACATATATATATATATATATATAACTATATGTGTGTATTTATATGTACACACATATAATATATACAAAGATAAAACTGTTTCAGCAATGGAAGTTGAAACATCACTGGAAGTGAACTACTGCATTTCACCACATGATCATTGCACCCAGTTTTTTCAGTCCCCAAATTGGTTTATGATCTTTCATTGCATAATCATCACATGGTATAATTCTGTTCCTCATGCCACCTAAAAGGTAAACAGATAAGCAATGTATTCACCAGTGGCATATAGATATGCATTTATCTATCGTGCATTGTGAACTGTGAGCCTAGAATTCTCAGCTCATGCATTGTCAGTATTCAAATTTAATGCGTATTCACAAGTATTCCATTCATCCTAATCTTGCACCAAAGACAGTATAGTAATAAATGATTTTTAAGTAATACTGGCACAATAAAAAAAAAGCTTCACAGAATGGTTACACTCCACTTTTTTGCAAAAAAAATTGGCGTAAAATCTTCAATGATTATGCAGTGAAATATGCTAAGACATTTCAAAGGACAAAATGGATTAAATTATAAAAATATTAAAAGAATTAAAGGAAGACTGTCAGAAAGAAGAGGGGAAAAAGCTGTAACTTCGGAATTAGTATATATATTCAGGCCCAGGTTCTCTCCTGAACTTCAGTCCTGAATCATTCATTGCCTGTTTAATGTTTGAAATTGGATGTCCTGGAGACATCTTAAATCTAACATGTCAAAACTGAACTAATTGGGGTGGCTAGGTGGCACAGTGAGTAGGGCGGCTAGGTAGCACAGTGAGTAGAGCACCGGCCCTGGAGTCAGGAGGATCTGAGTTCAAATCCGGCCTCAGACACTTAACACAAAAAAACTAGCCATGTGACCTTGGGCAAGTCACTTAACCCCAATTGCCCTCTAAAAAGCAGAAAAAAAAACTGAACTAATTGTTTTTATTCCTAAACATTCTCTTCTTCCAGACTTAGGGATTGTGGCATTCTTTGTACTTGTACTTCATCTAGTATGTATGGGATAGAAACCACTGCCAGGTCTTCAAAATCCGAATCTGAGGCAAAAAGCAGAAAAGGTCTTTATTCCTTCTCATGAGAAAAAGCATCACTCAAGGGGCATCAGCCAGGGAGTCTCACCGTTGCTCAGTCAGGTGGGCTCACAATCTCAGGCTAATAAGCACAAAGCAATCTCAACTCTTTATCATCATAATTATTCATTTGACCCTTCCGCCCAATCAGAAGAAAACATCCTTCAGTCCCTTCCTTGTGTATATCTACACACCAAGTCTGGGGAGGGGGCGACCAATGAGAAGAAGGCTAGTGCTGTTTCCTTTAGGGTTCGTTACCCCATGCCAGGGCCTGTGGAAACTTGACCCTTTGCTGTCTCTCACAAGAACAATACCTGGCACATAGCGAATGCATGATAAATACTTGTCAGATGACTAATGGATTGAAATACAAAAGCTACCCTTCATTCTAGGTCTTCAAGCAAAGGTTTGGGGAACACTTACTAGATAAGTTATAGAGGGGAGTCTTGTTTAGATGTGGTTTGTATTAGGAGGCTTCTGAGGTCCTTTCAAACTTTGAGATCCTGTGCAATAAGGTATAATTAATAAAAGTGCAAAGTAAGATAGGGCAAAAGCATCCATTAAAGTGGCAAATAGAATAAATGAAGTGGAACAAAGACCAATAGATAATGAAGATGGAACCAAAGAATGCCCCAGCACCGGAAGGAAAAAACAACTAATGGATATGCGAGAATGTAGAGCAAGAAATTGGAACCTTAAGCTAACTGGAATTCTAGAAAGTACTAAAAAGAAGGGGAAATGGACACCATATTTGAGGAACTAATTAGAGAAAAGTTTCAAAGGTGGGCAAGGACAGGCAATATTCAACAAATTGAGAGAATTCTCAGGACCAATTGATGGATAAATCCTAATGACAAATGTCCAAGGAACTTGGTTGATTGATTTCAGAATTATAAATGTTGAGGTTAGGGAACCATAAAATGTTGAAGTTTAAGGGTTAGGGATGCTCGAGATCCCAAAATACCGAAACGCTGAGTCCTGCCTAATTAATTTGACTCAAGTCTTCTCTCAGCCAAAGTAAAGCAAAGTTTATTAAAGGTTCTTCATAATGGGTAGACTCTTAAGAAGCCTAGGTATCTATGGGGCCTGTATTGGACAATCGGCCAGAACAATCTGATAGAGTGAGCCTGGGCTAGATAATTCTCTGGCTCCTTCTTGGAGGCAAGCTGGGTCTTACATACAGAAAGGTTGTGGGAGGAATCTAGGGGTGGTCTAGAGGAGGAGTTTGGGGAGGGTCTTCAGGAAGCGTCAAATGAGGTCAGACTCCAGTAATGAGAGTGTTCGAAGTAGTTGGAGGCTACCTGGAGATGACAAACTATGGAGGGCTAGGCTGGTTTAAAGGTAACAGATTTGGGCATAGATATTTTGGGAGAATCAAGGGTGAGAGGTAGTTGGACAATGGAGGGGTAGGCTAGTAACAGAGATTTGGGCCCAGCTATAACGAAAGGCATATGGCCTCAGGTAAATGCCTCATCTGGGAAGATTCAAGGGGGTTCCCAGAGCCTGTACCTCATTAATTAAGACCAAGAAAAATTACCTTAAACATTGAGAAAGAAGAAAACAAACTTCTTAAAGTGCCATTTAAAACACTATTAAACTTTTTTTAAAGGAAGAGATACAAATCTGAACAAAAGTTCTCCAAAGTCTTAAAAGTATAGGAATAGATTTCAAAGTTGTATGTGATACAAAAAAGACCATATTATTTGAAAGCAAAATATACCCTTTCAAGGTCCAACAAGACTTCAAAGAATTTATCAACAAAAATTTGCAAAAGAAGATCCCAACAAATAACAGAAAAGGACTTCCAGATTGACTAAGTAAATTTCTGACAAAATAATAATATCCAGAATGGACAAAAAACAATCACAAAATCCTGTTATTAGTTATAATAAGATTTTAATTATGATAATGTATAATAGAAACAATGGAAGTAGCATTTGAGTTTAAAATTTCTATTAGTACTAAAGGGAAGAGAGAAATGCAGCTATATTTCTTAATAGAAAGGTCCTTAAAATTGATAAGAAGTAATGACCAAAAAAGAAGGAAAAAAAACCTGGTGATTCTGACAGAAAATTGGCTATTTATAACAAAAAGAGTCAACCTTCAGAGAATCATAAGAGTGAATAATTTAACAGACAAATTTAATTTGGTTCATTAATTAGTTTTAACAACATAAATAATTGTAGAAAAATCAAAATTTATTTTCATTCCTCCCGACAATATCAGAAGCAGTAAGAAGACAATATCCCAAGACAAATTAAACTTAAAATTTACAACAGTAATTTTGAATAGTCTGAATTCCCCCCCTTAAATGAAAAAAAAAACCAAACCTTATTGAATGAATGAAGAAATAAAGCTCATCACATATTACTCACAGGAGACATATTTAATGCAAACAGATATAGATAGATAGATAGATGATAGAGAGATAGATAGATAGGTAGATAGATAGACAGACAGACAGGCAGATAGATAGATAGATAGATGTGTGTGTGTAAATTTAAATAACATTCATCTAAAACATCTAATATCCATCTCAGGTCTAAATCTGTTATCCCATGATATCATGAAAAAAATAAGCTAAAAATACAGGAATGAATGCAATTATATAGGCTAAAATTAATTAAAATAAAAAAGCATAAAAATATTTAACTATTGTCATCACAAATGATAAAAAAAACTTTATAACAAATATTTTAAAATTTGCCACTCATAATTTTATAGTTAATTTAACAAAAGAAAGATAAACCAGAAAACAGGAAGAAATGGATAAAATAGGGCATTTCAGTACGCTATCATTAGAGTATAAAAAATCTAGTAAAAAAAACAACCAAGGTTAGAGAAGTGCTTGTTAAATAAGTTAGAAATAACTTAGTCAACATATGGAGATAACAAAATGGGAGAAGTAGTGAATATACACATTCATTTCCTTTAGCAGAATTGAATGTATACTTTGGACACAACAGTGCTAGATACATTTTAAGAGGCAGAAATCATATATACTACTATTTTTCAAAGCACAATGCAATAAAATTTGAAATAACAGGAATAAAAGAGAACCTTAAACAAACCTAAAGTAATTTGATAATAATTGGGTTAAGGAAGAAATCATTAAAATATCAGGCTGTGTGAAAGACAATCAAAATACAAATGTCACATTAAAAAAAAGTCTGTGGAATACAGTCAAAGCAGTTCTTAAAAGCACATTGATAGCATTGAATGTTTATATTAAGAAGAGGAAATTAATTAATCCTGTACTGTGAGACTTAATCATGTTTTTTGAAGTTAGAAAGTACTGAAAGACAGATGGAGTAAGCTTTGGAATCCCAAGGTACAGTACAAACAAAAAGCCAGACCTCAGACCAATTAGAAGCAAACTGGCTTCATTGAGGGGAAATCCTCATCCTAAGAAGGATCGGTCAGGGATTAGGGAAACGTTCAGGTCAGGTTGGGTCCAGTAGAAGGGGGAACTGGTAAAATCTGGTGCCTAATTAAGAGGGTTCTTATCTGGGTCAAGAGGGAGCAGACACTGGGGAGAGGCAGTGAGGAGCTTGGATTTGGAGACTGGTGCTGATTGGGATTGGTGGTTAGTTAATATTCAGACTCCCAGCTGGTAGGAAAAAAGGGTTTTCCATCATTAGTGTGGGGGATTGAGTTGTGTCATTGAGGGCAGAGAGGCTACTGAAGTCTTTACAGAAGCTGTTGAGATGCTCTACTTGAACATTCTTGTCTTCAAGAAGAGGAAACTACCACATTCCCCTCCCCTAAGAAGTCAGTTGCACAAAGTTGCATAGCTACTTAGTAGCAGAGATTGAAACCAAGGTCTTCATAGTCTAAGTCTCAAGGCTCCTTCTGCTATGCTATATGTCTTAATCTCCCTCCTTGTGCCCTCTAGGAATGAAATAATAGCCCAAAGAAGAGATAAGATAGCAGAGAATAGAAAGAAATGGAAAATGAAAGAATGCTTGAATAAATAAAAGAGTTAGTTTTTCAAGACCAGTGAAACTGCTAAACAATTTTAAAAGAAGAGGGAAAACACAAATCTTTTTGTTTTTTGCAAGGGGTCAATCTCACAAAACTAAGAAAGAGGAAAAAAAATGTTTTTCCACAAATCTTTACTTGGACATCTCAATACCTACCTTACATGTGTAAGTAGAAATGTCCCTTAAGAATCCACTGATATTTTCAAGGTGATCTGAACCCTAGCATTGACAGGGATTCAAGTAACTGATGGGTAAAGAAGGGACATTAAGGGAAGCCCCTCTGTTCCATGTGTATTTTTCTCCAGGGAAGCTACATTCACCAAGCTTCACTTTACTTCCTGCTCTTTGAAACTGACCATTTGCTCCTCCCACCCACCTTGCATATCTTGTTACCCAAGCTTACTTTCCAACTAAAGTATACATCTGGGATAACTCTCCCAGTTTACACTGGTCTAGCAGGTCAGACTCCCCAGAGGGCAGTGATTTCTGTATTCTTTACAGTTCTAGGGGTAATACAGAAAGACTTGGGGTTTCTGGTACTATTACTCATGTGTTCTCATCTGGTTATCAATATATCAACTAATTGACATCAGATAGCTTTTACAAACAAGGATATTTACTGGGAAAGCATAGCAAGGACAGAAATTATTAAATATCCCTCAAACGGGGGGTGTATTTCCCCCTTTTACACACAAAAGACCTCTAGGGCTAAAATTTAAAAGGTATTTTGAATACTTTCAAATTTAATGCTTTTAAATATAAAATTGCAAAGGCATACATGTAGGGTTCATATAGAGAATACATAGGACTGAGGTATATCTGTTGATTCTTGGTTTGGGACTTTTCTAACCTTCTAAAAGTCCTCACCAAGTTAACTTTGGAGAGAGGTACAGGCTATGGGTGAGTCACTCCCTTGTTCCTTCAGCAGTATCTTCCTTACAGGGCAGGATGTCTTGGCTGATGGAGAACTCCCCTGCTGGACTTATTGTCTAGTCCCCTCATTACAAATGTGAGTTCCCTGTGGGCAGAGACTGTCTCAGTTTTGCATTTAGATAAACTTGTGGAGAAAGCACAAACCAGTGTTAGATCTTTCATCTAACTCAATAGCACCTTTCTAGATACAAATGTAGTACAAGTTGTTCCAGCAGAGACTATCTACTCTATTTTAATCCATGATGAAATTATTCTTGGCCACATTTCCACTAACCATGAAGCATGGTTACATGGTACAGTAGTGCCCACATGGATCCCAGATTAATCTTGATGTTCACCAACAAAGCTAAGTAAGTCATGGGCCCTCCAAGGTAAAAAAAAAAAAATGAATTTTGTATTATTCATTGTAATGGCTTAACTCTCAAAGCCTCCAGTTTTATGTTCATAAATTTAGAGGTGGAAGGAAACTCAGAGATCAAATAAACTTTCATTTTACAGCTGATAAAATTGAAGCTTGGTGATGTTAAGTAATTGTACCCAAGGACACATGGGTGGAAAATCGGGAATCTGAACCCAAGTCCTGTAACTCCTAATAACACTGTCCCTCCTGCATCACTGTGTCTCAAAGGTATACCTCATTCCTAAACTTTTAATATTTTGTTACTGTAAGAACAGGAAAAATAAAGGACACATAGTCAGAAACCTAGCCATGCATTCTTGTTATTTGTTTGTCACCTTTATTAAGCTTGAAAAAGCAAACTCTACTTATCAAATAAAATCACAGAATTTTGCCTAGCTCTTCTCTAATCTTTGAATGGGTATATAATCCTGTGTAATTCCAAAAGGAATTTGAGATCATTTCTAAGGTTAAAATTTAAAATGAAGGGGGAAAGAACTGAAAGGAACAACATGGGATAAACTGGTTACCACAACTGAGCCCTGAATGTTAGCTCTGAGTTTCCTTTCAGGAAAGGTGAAAACGGAGACATGCACTTAAATAATTCTCCTTCTTGAATATAAGAATGTTTGTATGTTGATCTAAATAGATGGACTTTTTCTATCACTGAGTTCAGGAGGTATTTACTCTGTAGAGCCTTTTGTAAAAGTCGTCTGGTACCATCAATTGGTCAAACTAGCGAGTATTTATTAAATATCTGTCATGTGGCAGTTGCTGCCCTAGGTGCTAGGGATACAATCAATGTTTCTTGTCCTCAAAAGGTTGGCATTCTATCAGATGTTTTCAATTAAAATCTTGCAAAGTAAATGTTCTTTCGTATTGTTGAGACTGGAACCTTATCTCTCTCTCTCTCTCTCTCTCCTTGAAGAAGCTCTGATACCCTCTCCCTTATGAACACACACAGCCTTCTGTCTGCCAATCCAGAGACATCTTTGTCCACGTAGACAGCCCCTGGTGAAACTCCTCAGGTTTAGTTGAAAGGTAGGTTTCATAAAACAGCTTAGAAAACCCAAAATACTGATTGGATAGTTTAACACACATATCAGGCTGCCTCTCTCAAACTCCTAAAGTCTCACTTAAGTTCTTAGAAAATGCTAGATGAGTCAATGAATTTTTTATTGAATTCTGAGGAGCCAATGTTCCATGTTATGGTTAAAGAGGGAGTGGGAGTTCACATTTTCATGTGAACGTGCAGCAAGAAGGTTTGTATTCTAAAAAATGATTCCTCTTCTCTAAGGAAGTAGATTGTAGGAATACTTGTAGGAAGATACAATTTTCCTCCTGGGTAAAAAAAAAAAAACCCTGTCAATCTGATCAAGAACTTGAAGAAGTACTTGTTTGAGACCCTAGAGTTCTAACCAAGTCACTCTCTTGTTCAAAAAGTGTCAGTGGCTTCCTGTTTCATTCTAGGATAAAATAAAAATGCCTCTGTTTAACATTTGAAACCCTTCATGATCTCTTTCCAGCCTATCTTCCTAGGTTTCAAATTAATAACTGAATTGCATTGAAATAAACAAAGGGAGAATTTGGGTCTGAAATTTTTATATGCCAAATTTTAGGCATTTCTTTAAAAAAAAAAGTGTTTGCTTTGTTGAGGTGTATTATTCTGTTTTCTATAAGCTTTTTTCCAGACATACTGAACTACTTTCTGATCTCCAAAAATATTCTGTCTCCCACCTTTGTGCTTTTGCATAGACCCTACACTGGAAATGTTCTCCCTCTTCATTTCTAGTTCTTGGAATTCTTAGTGTCTGTATTTTTAAAAGGCTTTGGCTCTCTATCTTATCTGAACTGGAAGGGTAGGGGCTACTCATGGGCCCAGTCCCCCTCAGATTGTCAGGAAGAGTGTCATATTTGGGGTCAGAACACCAGAGTTTGAATTCTGGCTTCACCACTTGCTGTGGTACCTGTGTGCCCTTGAGCAAGCAACAAAACCTTACTCAACTTTTCACCCGAAAAATGGGAAAATAGCTCTAGATGACCTCTAAAACCCTTCCCAGCTCTACATCTTTAATAACTTTTTATTCTCCTGAACACAAATTTTTAAACACCATCCCGCAGTAATTTCTTTGAAGGCAGTAAGAAAAATGGCTAGAATTCTGGGCCTGTATTCGATTATCTATTACTAGGCTGGGTGATTTGAAGTGAGCCATATAGGCTTCCTAGGTGGAGTTAGCTGTGTGATCCTGAGCAAATCACTTAACCCCTGCTTGCCTCAGTTTCCATATCTGTAAAATGGGCATAATAACAGCACCTACCACCCCCGCTTGTTGTGAACATGGTTGTAAAGTGCTTAGCACCGTTCCAGGCATATAAGTAAGCATCATTTAAATGTTAGCTAGTATTCTAGTTAGGGCTCTCAAAGACTATAAAATTTCCAGTATGAGCATGTATGGCTCAGAAATCAGCAAATTCTATAAATTAGAGATTGATTTGTTGTATTGTTGATTGTCTAGGCTTAAGAAAATGTTGTAGAAAATATTAATAATGTATATTAAACTGAAAAGTGTGACATGGGGAAATTGGCTTCTTAGGCATTTAACAGAGCACTCTTAGTTTGGGCCCTGGAGTGAATGCTTTGTAAATTTTCAGGCTCACCTGACTATTCATCAAGTCACTTCACAAGCTTTTGACTGACCGACTGACTCTCTTTCTGTCTCTCTGTCTCTCTGTCTCTGTCTCTGTCTCTGTCTCTCCCTCTTTCAGTCTCTCAATCTTTTTCTGTCTCTGTCTCTCTCCCTCCGTCCCTCCTACTCCTCCTTTCTTCTTCTCTCCTCTCCTTTCTTCTCTCTTCTCTCTCTTCTCCTTTTTCTTCGCCTTCCCCATTCACCTTTTCTCCTCTCTTCTCTCTTTTCCTTCTCCCTCCCTTTCTCCCTCTCTCTTTCTCTATCCCCCCTCTCTCTCAGCACTGCCAAAAACAACCTAATGAGCTCCCCCTGCTGTTCAGCAACTAACAATGCAAAGCTCATGCCCCAGCCAACCCATCTTACCTTCCTAGACCTAGATTCATGTGACTAAAGTCAATAAAGGTGAAGGAAGGTTAGTTGAGCTTTCCTAGCCAGAGAGACAAAATCAACTGGAAAAGGAAGATGTTTCATCTATCCCACAGCCAATATAATTCCAGGAATTTAGTCTAAGAGCTGAAAAGCAGCATCTACTATTCATTAAAGCAGATCTATGGCAGCCCTGGAGAAAAAACCAAAAACAACACAAAACTGTAGGCATTAGAGGGCACACGTTTTGGAGCAGCTACTGACCTGAACTAGTGAGCTGGACTGAATGAAACCTGTCCTGCCACATTCTTAAAGGAGTAGCTACCTTTAAAGATGAGAACTTTGAAGACCCTGCTGTATACAATGATTGTGTCAGGAACTGTCTTGGGACACAAAGAAGTTGGGTACATTTTGGGCAATTCTCTGCCTCTTTTTGGACTGTGGTCCCAATCCATGAAACCTTGGAAAACTCATAGATCTTGAGCTGAAGGATCCTCAACCCCCTCATTTTGAAGAAACAGAGGGCTGGAGAAATTAACTAACTTCCCAAGTGGGAAGTGAAAGTAAATGGGAATAAGTGACAGAGTCAGGATTCAAACTCGGGTCTGATGACACCATCTTCAGCACTTCCTGCTGAATCATACTGCCTCTTAGGCACAGATTTTCTTACCCTTTCACCCCCCTCTCCCAACCCCACTTCACTGTACTTATGTCAACCACCTTCTGGAAAACTCATATTTCACAATATTTAAGAAGGAATTTTTATTAAAAGGTCAACAAAAGAGAATTGAATAAACAGCTCCTCTTACCAGAAATAGATATAAAACATCAGAGCCACTAAAAATCCAAGGTATGAGAGTTATTCCCAGCCCCCAACTCCTCTTTCTCTTTCCCTCTGTCTCCTTCCATCCCTCCTTCTTTTCCTTCTTTCCCTCTTTCCCTTTCCTCCCTCTCAGATAATTCCTCATGATGGCACTATTATTCAGTCCATCATTTTAATAGGCAAGATGAAAACATCATCCTTCTGCCCTGTCCATTGTGCAAGATGATGGCAAAACTTTTCAGATGTGCTCTTCTTCCTTGGTTGCAACTATGTCCTCTGCAGGTCCTTTCTTCCCTGTTTCCCTCCCTCCGCCTTCAATTTCTCCCAGGCATCAGCCTCACCCATCACCATGCATACCTTAAGGTCGTCACACTTTATTTTCCTCACTCAGTCAAGAAGGAAGAGAAATACTCCAATTTTCACTCAATTTAGCTTCATTGTTCTCAGTGGCTTTTGTTCAACTATGGGCAAAGAACTGTGAGTGTTTTCATGGAACTTTGTCCCCTGTACAATTAGCTACATATGAGTTCTAACTTAGTATGAATTGTTACAAAAAGTGTTACCAAAAAATTGCCCTCTAATAATCTCATTTGTAAGGCATACATCAAAAGATGGTTTGATCTAGAAAGAATCTTTTTTTGTTTGTTTGTCTTTTTGGAGGGCAGTTGGGGTTAAGTGACTTGCCCAAGGTCACACGGCTAGTTTTTTGTGTTAAGTGTCTGAGGCCGGATTTGAACTCAGCTGCTCCTGATTCCAGGGCCGGTGCTCTATTCACTGCGCCACCTAGCCTCCCCTAGGAAGAATCTTAAAAGTAATCTAATCTAGTGGTCTCCAAATTAGAAACTGGTTCCTGGAAGGGTTATAGCATTGCTCCATGGACTTGTGGTCAATGGGAGAAGGTGGGTCATAGATACCTTCCCCATGAGAGGCTGGGCTTGTCTCCAACTCAACTACAACACCATGGGCAAGTACATTAACTTTTCTGACCCTCAGTTTCCACATGTGCATAATGTGAATGATGATACTTACAATACTAATAAAACGTAAGCTCATTAAGCTCAGGGACTTCGAAAAAAACCTTAGTATAAAATTCACGGCACATGGTAGATGCTGAACCGTGTCGCTTAGAGAGGATTGTTGTGAAGAAGGCTCTTACTAACCCTTAAAGAACTATGAAATGGATGATGATGGTGATGATAGTGTAATCATCAATATGCCAGCAAACTAGAAGGAAACATCATTTAGTCTAGGCAGACAACTCAGAAGAATTTCGAGGACATTGTTTGGTTAGAAGGGTGAATAAAATTCCAGAGGGGGGAAAACATCCAGAGCATAAGCTTCATTCTCTATTTTCTGCGTGTCTGTCAATAGC
Source organism: Pseudocheirus occidentalis (assembly GCA_028646575.1). NCBI lineage: Eukaryota > Metazoa > Chordata > Mammalia > Diprotodontia > Pseudocheiridae > Pseudocheirus > Pseudocheirus occidentalis. Next base: position 49,889,782 of record CM053601.1, read on the forward strand.
TGGACTTGAGTAACCTAGTTCTCGAGCCTGGAATATTTGCATAAGACTCTTGTCACTGGTAGAGAAGAATGAGAGGGTGGAGTTGGCTTCTGATGCTGTTCTAGTAAGAATGCTATTATTCATCTCCTTTCACTTGAGGAGAATATAGGGCAGACTACAACTCTACAAGCTTGACTCCTCTGCCCAACTGACTCCAGAGAAGGGAAAAAGACAACTTGCATTTGTTTTAGCCTCTAAGGTGAAAACTTGAAAGTCTTCTCTCTAAATGATGTATTTTCCACTCAGATGAACAATGGAATCTGATCTTTTACCTAGAATCAAGAAACATAGTTCCGCATTTGGTTCTATCAGTGACTTTCTGTGTAAGCTTGGTGAAGTCATTTAAGTTCACTGAGACTCAGTTTCCTCATCTGTGAAATGGAGATATAAGGCAGGATGGGATAATGGATAGATACCTCACCTTGGAGTCTTAGCCAGTCACTGAGACTTACAAAACACGTGCTGATATTCATAGCAGGGTTTCCCCATGAAGAATTCCCCATGCTGATGAGGTCACCAATCTGCCCTGCCTACGTATGCCCCCAATCAATGGGCTGAAGTATCCTGCTTGCAATGTTGTTGGAAAGATCAATGGGATCATAGCACTTTTTAAGCCATAAATTGCCATTTAAACATGATCTGTTTTTATTGTTAAAAATTATTATGAATAAGTTATTTTGTATCAAGTTTTATGCTAATATGAGCTAGACTAGTTATAATAACACAGAAAACTGTAAAGTGTCATCTAAATGTGAGCTATAATAATTATTATGAAACATTCTTTCTATAATTAGTGATTGGTTAACTTATAATTATTATATATTTATTGAACTACAGTTGTCATTATTGTGAATATATATGCTTAAAGACAGAATGGTTAAGAATTCTTTCATCCATCCCAGACTGCCAATTTATTTAGCCAGTAAATTCACTTTAACCTTAAATAGAATGTAATGATCTTTTCTTTCCTTCGTCACATTGTTCTCATACAGAGTGGGGTCTGGCACTATTGGGTTCTTCATCCAAGGTTTCCTTCTGGTTCAGCTTCTGAAAAAATAAACCAAAGACATCCTATTTTCATTTCTATTTTCTCAACATCTTCTCTGTCCTTTCCTGTGCTACAGTGGAGAGCGTATTGAACTTAGAGTCTGAAGCCCTGGGCTCCTACCTCAGCTCTACCGGCTATGTAACCTTGGGTTAAGTTCCTTAACCTTGTGAGCCTCTTGAATCTGACATTTGTGAAATGGAAATGCTTATACTTGCACTGCCTGCCTTACGGGGCTATTGCAGGTGTCAAAAGAGATGAGAGTCCTAAAACACTTGGTAAACCTTCGAAGATTCTCTAAATGCAAGTTATTATTGTGTTTTTTTAAAATTAATTCCTTCTTTACCCAGAATATAAATATGTGATTGATTATTTTTCAGTTTGTTTATTGGATTATCTTCTCCTTTTCTTTAGTTGCAGGTCAATTCTAAGATTCTTCAGAGTTGTCAAGAAGTTGGATGGGACAGCAATGGTCAGCTTTCCCTCCCATGCTTCAAGGTTATTAGTACTCTTTCCACCTTATCTTCTCTAGCAGATCTGCCCCTTCCCTCATTTCTACTGTCTCACTTATCTGCAGTCTCTTCCTGTCTAGTGGCTACTTCCCTCCTACCTACGTGTCCAATATCTTTCGTCATTAATTGAGATAATATTTTTAAAGTACTTAGTGTAGTGCTGGCCACATAGCAGATGCTTAAAAATGACTGTTTACTTCCTTCATTCCTTTCTCTTCCCTTCCCCCCCCCCTTCAAAAAACCTTCAGTGAATCTATCCATCCCCACTAACCACCATCTTGCACCTCTCCTCCCTTTTATGGCCAAACTCCTTAATGAGACTGTCTACAATAAGTGCCTCCATTTTCTTTCCTCTCGCTCTCTTCTTAATTCTCAATAGTACAGCTTCTGACCTCATTCAAACTAGATGGCTCTCTCCAAAGTTATGAATGGCAGCTTAATTGACAAATTTAATAGCCCTTTTCTGAATCCTCATTCTTCTTGACTTCTCTCCAGCCTTCAGCACCCTTGACCATCCTCTTCATCTTGATACTCTTTTGTCTCTAGGTTTTCATGACAAGGCTCTCTCCTGGTTCTCCTATCTATCTGATCACTCTTCTGTCTCCTTTGAGATGTTCAACCAGGTCATATCTGGATGAGCGACAGGGCTCTCTGCTAGATCCTCTTTTCTTCTCATTCTCTACTATTTCACTTGATAATCTCATTAGTTCCCATAGATTCAGTTATTATCTCTATGCTGATGAGTTTCAAGTCTATTTATTCAGCCCTGACCTTTCAGCTGACCCCTCAGTCTCACACCTCCAACTGCCTTTCAGACATCTCAAACCAGAAGTCCGGTAGATATCTGAAACAACATATCCCAAACCAGAACTCATATTTTACCCCAGCCCAAACTCTCTGTCTTTCTAATTTCCCTGTTATTGTTGAAGATACCATCATCTTCCCAGTCAAGTAGACTATGACCTTCAACTTCTCATTCTCACTGACCTTCCCCCCGTTCAATCTGTTGCTAAATTCTGTCAATTTTACCTTCATAATCTGTCTTGAATACTCCCCCCTTTTCTCCTCTGACGTTGCTACCACTCACACACACACAATCCTTTATCACCTCATACATGGACTAGTTTAGTAACCTACTGATTGGTTTTTCTGCCATAAGTCTTCCCTCACTTTAATTCACCCTCCATTCAGTTGTCAAACTGATCTTCCTAAAGTGGGAATCATAAAGATCTATGTCACCTCTTCCCCCACTCAATAAACTCCAGTGGTTCCCTATCACCTTCAGAGTCAAATATAAAACCTCCTTTTGATGTTCAAAACCCTTTATAATCTGCCCCCCTCTACCTTTCCATCTCTTCACACTTTGTCTCCCTCACCTCCCCCAAGATCTAGTGACACTGAACAAGAAATTCCATCACTGGACTCTGGGTATTTTCAATGGCTGTCCCCTATGCTTGGAATGTTCTCCCTCTTCATCTTGGCCTCCTGACTTTCCTAGCTTCCTTCAGATCCCAGCTAAAGTTCCACTTTCTCCAAGAATTCATCTCCTTTAATGCTAGTGTCTGCACTCTATTACTTATTTCCAATTTATCCAGAACATAATCTGTTTGTACATGGTTGTGTGCATATTATCTTCCATATTAGATTATGATTATTGCATTATTAATTTGCAAACAAGGACTGTCTTCTGCCTTTCTTTGCATTCCCACCTCTTAGTACAGTACCCAGCACATAGTATCTGAATTTTTAATAATTTCTTGACATAGTAAAATAATTTTACATTATGATTCAGGGAAACAGGGATAGGATAAGAATTATGGAAGATGAGTTTGGAATATCAGAACAATCTAAGAAAAATAAAAGCAAACGACACCAAAAAACACATGGTGGAGAGGGAGAAGGTAGGTTGGGGAAAGGGACGGAAACTGGGGCAGTCCCAACTAAAACACAGTTGGTTTGTTACTCAATATTATTGATGGGAAGATAATATCCTGAGTTATTTATTATAGCATAATGGGATAGACAGTGATGTATTCCAGATGAAAACCAGCAGGAAAGAGAGGAGAGAGAAAAACAGAAGGGAAAATGGAAATACACAGGGGAATGATTGATTGGGTGAAAAAGCAGGCTTTCTGTCCTGGGTAACATGGGTAACAACACTTAATTCCCTCAGGATGAACGAAACTTGATAAAAAGACAAATCTCTTTGAAAGAAGTTTGCAAAAAATTATACATCTGGAATGCTCCCAAACAAGCATGAAGTGAAGTAAAAAAAACAACAAAATCTGTTGCGTGTTTTGTTTACCCACTTCTTACAGTATAGTGGAAATAGACAGAAAATGCTTGTGTTTGGAAACCACCTCTGACATATATGAACTGAATGATGCTGGGGAAGCCCCTTCACTTCATCTAATAGATGAGGACAGTGATGCTTGTTCTGTCTCTCAAGGTTGTTGTTAGGAAAGTGCTTGGTAAATCTGAAAGCTCATTGAAATGAAAATTGATTCTATTTTTGCTCTTTTGTGACATATACTTTATAACAAAAAGATCAATCATAAATTTATCATAAAATCATAAATCACAAACCTAAAACTCGAAAGAAACTTAGTGGTCATCTGCTCCAATGCCCCCATTTTACAGATAAGGAAACAGGCTCAAATAAATGTATTGCTCAAGGTTATACAAGTAGTGAGTGACAGAGAAAGAATATATTCAACTTTTATAGACTCTCAGAGCCACAGGATTTGAAAGATGGAAGTTACCTCTTGGTACATTTGAAAGAATGCTGAACTTGAAAGTCTCAAGACCCAAGTGTGAATCTCTGCTCTGCTTATGTGACCTTGGGCAAATTACTTAATTTCACTGGGCCAGTGCCCAGTCCACTATGATGGGCTCGCTCACTGTTCAGGCCTCTCTTGAAGCAGAGCCTCAAGTGCCTCTTTGGCACTGGTGAAAAGAAAAAAAAAGCAGCCTTGGAGAATTTTGCTCATTGAACCAAGCTTTTTCCCCCCACCACATTTTCATTTACAGCAGCTAATTCCTAACTCATATGAAGATGGAATTTATGTCCTTTCTCTCTCTCTCTCTCTCTCTCTCTCTCCCCCCTCTTTTCTCTCTCTCTTCCCCCCTCTTCCTTTTTTTTTTTTGCTTTTTGGAGGGCGAGGGCAGGGCAATTGGGGTGAAGTGACTTGCCCAAGGTCACACAGCTAGTAAGTGTTAAGTGTCTGAGGCCAGATTTAAACTCAGATCCTCCCGACTCCAGGTCTGGTGCTCTATTTACTGCACCACCTGGCTTCCCCAAAGATGGAATTTCTTTACTCAGTTTTCTCAAAGGCCACATTGTAGGCAACATTGCTCATGATACAGACTACCAATGACTTTCCATCATCTACCTTTCTTGTCACAACTCTATAGCTGGAGTTTGATGCTTTTCACTGGCACCATCAAAAACAGCCCTTTTGCAAAGTGGGCACAGTGCATCTGACTGCACTTGCCATGCTTCCTCCCTTGCTGTTTTCTTTCTGTTCTTGTCCCCCTTTCCCCTTCCATTTCCCCTTTATACCTGATCCTGGATCTAATTCTAGCTTTCAGTTAGTTACCAACTAATCTCAGTAATCAAGGACTTACTGGTCACTAAGTAAATCTAGCTGCTGAAATACAGGGTCTGAGTGACCTTGCCCAGGGATATTTACACCACACGGGACTCTTGAAGACAGAAAAAACTTGTGACTGAAACTAAGAAATAAGCAGAGTGTAATCTGACCATAGATTTAGAACTAGAAGAGACTTCAGGGACCATTTAGTTACTCCCTTACTTTACAGGTAAAGAAACTGAGGGCCAGGGGAATGAAGTGACCTGCCCTCCATCACTCAGGTAAATAGCAGATTCGGGTCCTCTCATTCCTCATTTAGCACTCTTTGCACCTCAAAGAAAGGGACCTTGAGTGAGTGAATGAGTTAAATAAATTGATAAATGAAGATTTGGTAATCTACTGAAAGGTTGTCAGTTTCTAACATGCAGGAGTTCTTAAACTGTCTAACTTGTTTTTTGAATGTGTTGCTAAGTACATTTCAAGGTAGCTGGTTTCTTTTGTAAGCCTATAGATTTTATTTTGTGATTTAAATACATTATTTCTGAGAAGGGATCCATAGTTTCATCAGACTGCCAAAAGGGACTAGGAAACAAGGAAAGCAAGAACACCTGAGTCTCAATCTTTTGCCTCCTAGACCTCCTTTAAAATGACAACAATGATGACGATGATGATGATGATGATGATGGCTGATGGTGACAAACTATGGAAACTTCCCCTCTACTTCCTATCTTTCCTGCTCTTTAGACTCCTTATCCTGCCTTGGCAATAGGAAGTTATACAAAAGACCCCTGACTTTCAGACTCTGGTAAAAGATTCATAGAGCCACGAGACTGTAGAGCTAATGGATACTTGGACCTGGAACACATGCAAGAACTTCCCTTCTCTGAGACTCTGAGTTCCTACTTACAAAATGACTAGTCATTCTCCAAAGTGCCTTCCAACTCTAATTCATGGGCATTTCTCCACTGATTCAAATCGTAACTTCTTCAAGCCTGAGTAGATGGTCTTCATGAGCTTCTACAATCAGAAAGATTAATCAGACGGTAGGTGGAATTCTGGTGATAAGCCTCCCCACACTTAGCTAGGTTAGTTTTCGGAAGACAGGCTCGCAGTGCATCACCAGTTGCATACTTGAAGTGTTTCCATCTTGCCAGAATTTGTGCTTCATTGTCATAGCCTTTGAGAACACACTGTCACCTTTACTCAATCATGAAGCATTGAGAGAGGGCATGAATGGACGGATGGATGAATGGATGGATGGATGGATGGACGGATGGATGGATGGATGGATGGACGGATGGATGGATGGACGAATGGATGAATGAACAAATGAATGAAAAAAAGCATTTCTTAAACCTTTACTATGTGGCAAGCACTGTCCTAAGTTCTGAGCATACAGCAGGTTTAAGTTGGTTGTTTCTCTTTTGATTTTGAAGAGGACCAATGACATCACAGGTGATGTCTTGACTGGTAGGTAAATTGGTTTCAGGGAGGCAGAATTGCACCAAGTCCTCAGCCTTACTCTTTCTTCCATAGTCATCAAAGTCTATTGGTAGTACAAAAGTCGACTGACTGGCAATGGCCCAGTATACAGTGGATGAAATTGGCATCTTTTTTTTGGTAATTTTTTTTTCTTTCAGAATTTATTTATTTATTTTTAGTTTTCAACACTCATTTCCACAAGATTTTGAGTTCCAAATTTTCTCCTCATCTCTCCCCTACCCCCACCCGAAGATGGCAAGCATACGAATTACTCCTTCCCCCAGTCTTCCCTCTTATATAGCCTTCCCTCCTCTTCCTCCCTTCCCCCTTATTTTCTTATAGGGCAACACAGATTTCTATACCCCACTGCCTGTATATCTTATTTCTTGGTTGCTTGTAACAATTTTTTTAACATTTGTTTTTAAAACTTTGAGTTCCAGATTCTCTCCCTTCTTCCCTTCTCATCCACCCCTACTGGGAAGACAAGCAGTTCAATACAGGATATACACGTGTAGTTATTTACATAGTAGTCATGCTGTGAAAGACAATATACTTCCCTCCATCATATCCCCCCCCTCCATTTATTCTATTTTCTCCTTTGACCTTGACCTTGGCATCTTTGATGTCTGACCAAACTCTGAACACATACATGGCTCAGTATGATTCCTGTAAAAATTACATGAATATTAATAGACCTGGGAGTACAGAGAACCAGAGAAATGTTGATGCCTTCGTGTGCATCCCTTGGTCAGGATAGCAATAGCCCAGTCCACCATAAGACATAATTTAAAAGGATTTTATTTCAAAACCATCATTAAGATATAACAAAAAATACCTTAACACTTTTTAATTGCCTTCAGAAAACCCATGGCACTCAAGAGCAAAGAGCACAAAAATCAAACTTGTGGGTCCTTATGTGGAGAATTTGGGGCTTGCTCAGATGGAAGTCACCCCTGTTTACTGACAGTGGGATAATGGGGTTCATATGCTGCCCTGGTACAAAGAATGTTGTTCTAGTTGAAACTTTAATTGACTACACAAAACTCTAATCCATGTTTGCCCTCATAGCACCTTCCTTTCCCGCCGTAAATTGCTTATATCCCCTTTCCAAAAGCTCTGTTCTTTTCTTTCCCTTTCTCTCACCATGGTTCCTCTTTTCTTTCTGGCTATCCTCAGCATTGTTTGACTCTGTCCCCCAAAATGTCCCATCTTCAATTTCTGTTGTATTTGTCTCCTTAAATTTTGTATTTGTATTTGTCTCCTTAAGGTTCCCCAGTAGACTCCCAGGGTCAACACTGTGTCCTAAAACATAACAACTTTTCACTTTCTCCTTCTCTTTTTGCTAAGAAAGGGTTTCCTGAATTCCACACTGATAGCGTCTCACCAGCTTTTTGCCGTCTTCCCAGTAGCACCCTCTGTTAGGCGCTACTTTTTGACTTCTGTGTACTGACTGATAAGGACAGACACACATACACACATGCATGCAGGAAAAATCCCCCACACATTTATACAGAGATCTGCCTGCACACATGGAAATGTGTGAATAATAATTCAACTCAATTTAGCAAATGTTGATTAACTATGCTTCATTGTCCTATCCCACCCATCCAACCATCTACGAAAACCATTTCAATGTCTGCCTGCTGCCATTGCCCAACTTCTCTCCACTCATACCAGCATCCTCCAAACTGGACCTGAGACCTGACCCTTCATCCCTGCCTCTTCCGGAATCCATACCCAAGTCCCTGAGGAAATTAATCCATTTTGGAGTTCCTACCCTAGAAACCAACACAGTTGATTGGTGACTGAATGTGTGCAAACTACCCCCACTCTATTGGGCAGCTTAGCCCTAAATATTAGACCATGCTACATGATATCGCTTCCCACCCCCCCCCACCAATACATCCATCCATCCAATCTACCTCATGTCCTGCCACTTCATGTGCATCTCTCCCCTCTTTCTACACCCTCAGAACAAAACTACCTTCCCATATCACCTCTCTCCTAGATATGATGTCTTCCCCTGTTAAAATGTAATCTCCCCGAGGATAGAGGCTGTCTCTGTTCTAATTTTTGTTTTTGTTGACCTTAAGCTTAGCACAGTATCTGGCCCATGGTAAGTGCTTAATAATGTTTTTCCGTTCATTTATTCTATGTGAAAAGTGCTGAGCTGAGCACTAGGAATGCAGACAAAAAATAAACAATCTCTGTCAGTGATGAGCTTATACTTTGCTGGGGGGAACAGGTAAGTGAATGAAAATCTTTTTCTGTCTGTCTGTCTGTCTGTCTTCTCACTCCCCTCTATTTACGATCTATCTACCTATCTACTATTTATCTATCTATCCATCTATCTTCCTGTCATCTCTATCTCCTTGTCATCTATCTCTCCTTCCCTATCATCTGTCCATCTATCCATCCATCCATCCATCCATCTATCTATCTATCCATTTACCTCTCTATCTACTATTTATTTACTATCTATTGATCTATCAATCACTCTCCTTTATCTACTATCAGTCTATCTCTCTATCATCTGTCTATCTATCATCTGTCTATCTATTTACTATCATCTATCTATCTGTTTATCTCTCTATCTCTCTATCTATCTATCTATCTATCTATCTATCTATCTATCTATCTATCTATCTATCTATCCACCTGCTGCTTGGCCCAGAGGGGCTGGAGCCTCTCCCTTGTACTCTCTTCCTTTTCCACCAAGGGCTCTCTTTGCTCTTAACCAGAGGCAGCTAAGTGGCGCAGTAGATAGAGCACTGGGCCTGGAGTAAAGAACGCCTGAATTCAAATCCCATCTCATTTACTTGCTATGTGACTTTGAGCAAGTCACTTAACCTCTGGCTCAGTTTCTTGACATCTGTAAAATGGGGCTAATAATAGCACCTACCTCTCAGGGTTGTCATGAGGCTCAAAAGAGATATACACACACACACACACACACACATACACATACATTTCATTTGTTCATCTAGCCCAACCACGTTTTTCAGAGGATACTGAATTCCAGAGAGGTTGGGTGCCTTGTTCAGGGATTACACAGCTGGTAGATAGCAGAGCCATGATCTGTGCTCAGGTTCTATGACGCCAACTCTTTATTGCACCCTGATGGGTAAAGACATTATATGCAGAAGGCCCTTGTTGTTTCACTCTGAATAAGAGAAATTAGCTCTTCAACTCATGAGAATGCAATTATCTCTCCAGAATATAAGCTCCCACAGGGATACTTACTAAATGCCGAATGAATTGAGTAATTCGAAATCATGATGGAAAGACAGGTTAGAGGAAGATTGTGACAAGATTTGAAAAGTCAAATGGGGAAAATTGCCCTATAAAGGCGGAAACTTCTTGAGCAGGATCAGGCATAATATGAATTATGTTACAGTTTTATTATATCCGACCATGTTACCCAGGCAGAAATAATATCAGTAATAATAATAAACAATATATACCTTATCTCATTTGATCCTCACAACAACCCTGGCAGGTGAGTATACAGATATTATTCTCCCCACTTTGCAGATTACAGACAGGATTAGCAAAGCTGAGTGATTTTTCCATAGTCACAAAGCTAGTGAGTAGGATTCAAATCCAGGTGTTCCTACTGGATCTTTAGATCATGGAAAAGGGGGAAAGGACCCACATGTACAGAAATATTTATAGCTGCTCTTTTTATCATGGCAAAGAATTGGAAATTGAGGGGATGTCCATCAATTAGGGAATGGTTGAACACGTTGTGATATATGAATGTAATGGAATGCTATTGTGCTATAAGAAATGAGGAGCAGGAAGATTTTAGAGAAACCTGGAAAGAGTTACATGAACTGATGCAGAGTGAAGTGAGCAAAACCAGGAAAACTTTGTGCACAGTAATAGCAACATTATGTTATAATCAACTATGATAGACTTAGCTCTTCTTAACAATGCAATGATCCAAGACAATTCCAAAAGACTCATGGTGGAAAATGTTATCCACATACAGAGAAAGAACTATGGAATCTGAATGAAGATCAAAGCATACTATTTTCTTTTTGTTGTTGTTGTTTGTTTTTTCTTTCTCCTGGTTTTCCCCTTTTGTTCTGATTTTTTTTTCACAACATGACTAATATGTAAATATGCTTAATATGATTGTAAATGTATAGTCTTTATCAGATTGCTTGCTGTCTTAAGGCGGGGAGAGAGGAAGAAAATTTTGGAAATCAAAATCTTATAGAAGCAAATGTTTAAAACTATCTTTGCATGTAACTGGTGGGGGGGAAATACTATTGAGTGGGGGGGAACCCTCGGTGTTCTTTCTGCTTCCCTCTGTCTACTACATCATGCTGCCTTCCATAGACTCACTCCACTTACTCACTCAAGCTCAAGCCTCACTGGATCGTTGTTTGGGTTTTGATGGCTCAGAGCGAGTGTTTTGGCCAGAAACCTTAAGGGTCCTCCTCTCCCAGATTAATTTTTTTTTTTACTAGATAAAAGAGGCCATTTTTTGCCTCATTTCTTACCTAGCCTTAATCACTGAATGGGTGTTGCCTCAGATAAACGGAGACCTGGGAAAGATATTAACTTAAAAAGGCCAAGGTCTCCCACTGCATCCGGGCATCTCCAGCCATCCTGATCCATGTCTTGCCACTAGGCCCAGATGGCTCTGGAGGAGAGAGTGAGGCTGGTGATTCTGGAAAGCACTGAGTCAAAACCAATTCACCTACAAGTCAAAACATCACCTTCCTTTTATGATTGATTCTCTTCAGGAATGAAGGACAAACAACACCCATAGAAATACACATTCATAGAGTTCTATACATGTGTAGAAACTACTCCTGTGTGCATCTACCCGATGATAACACACATCACCATAGGCACAGATAGTATTTGTACTCAAATGGCCATTTACTAATGTGTTCATAGACCTAGGCAAATGTCTCCACAAATACAGGTGCACATAATAAAGACCTGTAAACCTTTCTAGGGGAAATGAGGATGGCAGGATCACCAGTCCAGTGTTTCTTTTCTTTTAAAATTTATTTTTATTTTATGGAACAAAACATGCATTTCTATAACAGTTATAATAAAAAAGATGATTGCACATAAAATTGCAAATCTATTATGTATAACTTGGTATTCCTTTCAAAGATATAATAAAGTTATCATGTACATTTCTTTCTTTTTTTCCCCAAACACTACTATCCATGACTAACCTAACCTCATATGGGTTGAAAGATTTCCCCTCAGATCACCAAAAACCTTTAGGGCTAATGTCCCTTAAGATGTTTGCAGCTCCCTTGATAGGAAAACAACAATCTTGACCTTGGTTTTGGTTTTTATTCCTAGAGTGAAGGAGGCAGGAGAAGGGGGTGGGGATGGGGGAAAACCAGATTGTCTGTATTTCTCTTGGTGCAGTAGAAAGAGCTCTGGCCTTGGTGTCAGAGTACCTAAGATCAAATACCAAGTGAGTTCAAACACCTGAGCCTCAATGGCCTCATCTTTCAGGTAAAGGGACACCGAGGACCCATCTAGCCCACAGATCTATGATCCTATGAACTTGACCCTAATGGGATAATAGATGTTTTTGTTTTCTCTCACCACACAAAAGCTATTGTATCTCACAATGTTCTTGGTCAGGTGTGTACCTGTGTGGGAGTGTACATAGAAAGTTGGAATCAAAAAGGATTGTAGAGATCATGTGGCTTGTTTTCCAGAAGGGGAGACTGAAGCACAGATAGCTTAAGTGCCTACCTTGGCAGGTAGTGAGTTCCTCCTCCCTGGAGTTCTTCCAGCAGAGTCTGGCTGAGCAGTTTCCAGGGATTCTAAAGTGACAGTGTAGCTTCTTCCTGATTCCATGCCCAGCTCTCTATCCACTCTACCACCAAGCTGACTCTTTTGAGGGTGACAAAGGAAAGAGTTTTGAGCATGGAAATCTATGATCAGGGAATGCTAAGGAGAATGTATCATGCCTGGAGGGTGGGATAAGGATGTTGGCGTTTGAAGGAACAATGGGTATATACATGAATGTGCATATTTTAGAATGGGGATAAATGCACTGGAAAGCCACACTCACATAATAAGCATATGCTTTCCGTAATTGTTTGAAAGCCTTTGTTTTTCTTTCCTTTTTTCCTTTCCAATGGAAAAGGTAAGGTCCAGCCTCAGATACTCACTAGCTGTGTGACTCTGAATAAGTCACTTAACCTTGTTTGCCTCAGTTTCTTTATCTGTAAAATACAATAAAATAGCACTTACCTCCCAGCATTGTTGTAAGGATTGAATGAGATAGCACAGTGCCTGGCACATAAGAAATACTATATTAATGTTCGATCTTAGTAGTGGGGGAGAGGGGAGAGAAAGTAAATGCCAACTGAAAATAAAATAAAATTGTTAGTAGCATATGTCTGGGCTGTGATCAATCAACAAGCATTTCTTAATCACCTGCTATGGATCTAGATGAAGGGACAAAAGAGAAAATACCCAGATGTGTTTGGAAGAGCTGGCTTGTTTTCTTCCCGATCATCCAATGACCTTGAGATGGAGTAAGCCATCCTTCCTGACCTCCCCCAAGCAAAAGAGAATGTCCAGAAAACTCTGTCTTGGTGTCACAGAAGGCACTTCAGAGGCTATTCAGTTCAACCACTCATGGAAAAGATGAGGAAACAGAAGGTCAGGGAGACTGTCAGTTGTCAAAGGTCCTCTAGTAGGGCATGACTTTGGGACCCTGGATCTTTGACTCTACAGCTTTGACACTTTTCTTCTCCCAAACCAGCTCTGCAATTGAGGGTTCTAAGCATGATAGGTCCAGAGAGTTTATTCCACTTTGGAAAGTCATTTAATTTTTGGAAGGCCTTTGGAAAGCCTATTTAATTTTCGAGGGTCAGATTTTCAGGAAGCTAGTTCAATTTTGGAATCTCATCAATTATTTCGTGCTAAGGGAAAATCCTAGGGTGCAACATTTTTCTTCAAGCTGCCTAAGGACATTCCTATGACCCTAGACACAGTATCCAGGAATAACAGGCCTTTGCAACTCCCTTCCCAGCTCCATCAAGATTCAAAAGAAGGTCACTGTCTACTGTGACTGTTTGACCTGGTAGACCCAAGGATTTGAGAGGCCAGACAGTTTTCTAGGGCACTGAGCAACGTCAGGAACCGCTTACAGAATGCTTCCTCTTTCTTCCCTTGATGTTTTTCTTCCTCTGCCCAGATCCTTTGGGACCAGCTACCTCTGTGACTGCTGGACTTCAACTTTGCCAGCAGCTGCCACCTTCCAAAGCCTTTCGTGTCTTCCCTGATACCCACTGGCCCTGACCTAGAATGGGGCCCCCACCAGCACGAGGGGCTCTATTTGTTCAATAACGCTTGGAAGCACAAGTGAGCTCTGTATTAAGGGAGCTGCCGGGTGCCACAGCCCTGACGGCTGCAAGGGGGCTCCTTATCCCTGCAATGCTGAGCCAAGGGGACCGACCCCAAAGCACTAGCCATCAGCTTTGTTCCTCAAGCCTCTGGAGAGAACCTTTGATTTCATGGGGATGATTATTTTTATTCTTGCCCACTCAAGGATGAAGCCCAAGAAATGAGAGATTGCCCCTTTCAGAGTTATCACAATGGGTCACCTCCAGCCAAACCCACTGTTTTTGTTTTTTTGTGTTTTTTTTTTATTTCTGGGTTTGGTTGGGCCTCCCTTGGAAACCAATACTATACAACTTACTTAAAGAAAGGGTAAAGAGAGAGTGCATAAGAAAGTCAGACAGAGAGAAAAAAAAGGCAGGGATAGGGAGGGAGTTAGAAGGGAGTAAGCTGGAATCTATGTATTGTGAGGGGGGTCAATGGGAAGGGACACATTTAAGTCACAATCTTATTTGGATCAATTGCATTCTGAGGTGACATTTTTAATCTTTTGGAAAGTCAAATTATCTCAAGTTCAACTTTTGGTGAAGCCTGAAGAATTGGGACTTTGGATGGAGGTTTGAGAGAAAGACACAACACACACACACACACACACATACACACACACATGCTGAGAGAGGGGGAGAGAGGGGAGGGAGACTTTTATCCTAAAGTCATTGTAAATCCAAAGCAGGGTTTATCCTCCCCAGTTAAATGAGAAAGGAAAAAAAAATCAAGAATACCAACATTTGAGGTACAAAGACTGTCATGGACCAGTGGAAGTTTGCAAAATTACATGTAAATGACCGAAGTTTTTGCCGAGGTGGCCTGTGCTTTCCCAAAGCTAATCCCAAAGAGAAAATCTACTTAGCAAAAGAGAGTTTTGTCTAATTTGGTTAACAGTTGAGAAGTGACAAAAATGCTGAATATATTAATAATTTATATTTCCAGGGTAACACTATATCTTTAATGCTTCGCTGCCAGGGGAATTCAGATTGGCTTAGTACTCAGAGGGGGGAAAAAACCACCCTGAAAGGCCTTCTTCATATTCTGTATCCAGCACTGATGAAAATGGGTGTAAGACATGTGTTTCCATAATAGGCACCATCCATTCTCCTGCTTCTGCATAATTTGTTTTGATCCCATATTACTCAATGTATGTTTTCAGGGGAGGTTTTTCTATTCCTGCTTTAACTTTCTTTCCCCCCAGTTCTGTTCACAGTTTGTTTATACCTTAGCTTCTATATAGTAGCTACTAGGAGGATGTCTGACATACAAGGCGTTTTCTGTTTGCAGATATGTGTGTGTTTTAAAAGAAGATACACATTATACATCATACTTTTGGCCCATTGTAATGAAGATCTATTTTGCCTGTCTCTGAAGAATTGAGTTTGATGGTTTACAAATTGTGGGTCATCCCTTTCCACGACCTCAGTAAACAATCCAGGTCAACTTTCTCTTAAATCCTTCCCAGGGAAATGGAATAAGTTAATTTACTATCCTTCAACTAAACTGGGAGGGGAACACATATCATAACCCTTCAACTATGTGGTCTTCATGCCAAACAACATGCCCTGAAAAGTATACATTTATTATTTCATGGATGTCAAGTGAAAGAAATTTCTGGTGACCTATGAAAAAACTCAAATGGGGAAAAAAAATTAGTTTCTGCTCCACTTACTTGTCAAAAAGACAAAAAGTATCTGTCCTAGCACTGCAGAGTCAGCTTCCTTTTTCATTTTTGAAGATCCTGACTTTAACCTATTTTCTTTCATTGCTAAAACAGGGGTCCAACTCCATTCAGAAGATCCCAATCTCCAATCACCAAAACATCTAAAACTTTCTTTACCATGAGGCGGTCCCTAGAGTGTAACTCCGGGATCATATCTGAGGGATAAAGTCTTCCCGGGAGAGAAAAGCTGGCCCTGGAGTTCAGATTGTGGCCCTTGAGTTCCTGCTTCCAACTCTACAGCTGGACTCACCCAAGGGCTTAGCCTTTCACGACCCTGCCCGAATTCCTTCCAGCTGTCAGGCAGGATGAGAGAGATAAGGACTCTTGGTGACCGCCCCCTTCTCTCCTCCTCATTGCTCTTTTCTCTCTAAATCTTTTTGCTCCCACTCTATCTTTTCCCCAGGGTTAGAACTTTCTATCCCTCCCCCAAAGAGCAAGACTAAGGCCTGAGAAGGTGAATACAGCTTGCTGACCAAGGACAGCGAAAAGATTTGTATTCGTGCGTGCCTTTATTAGGTATTCTCTTGACGAACCCCTCATTTTACTAGCATGGAAAGTCCCTAGTCACTAAACAAAAGTCCCTCCGCATCTTCTCATCCTGTGGTATTATTGTCTGAGCCTTTTCACAAGTTTTGGAGTATCTACCCAGCACCCCGGATTCCTTCCTTTGCTTATTTGAATAACTTGGAGCAGGTTGGTGGGACCTGCACCACTGGGGAGGTGCATCCGGTTCTCTTGCTCATGTGTGTGCACGTGTGTGTATTATGTATGTAAAAGACACCTGGGAAATAAATCTTTCGAACCTGGATAATCCCAGGGCGTTGGGTATTTTTGCAAACGTGAGTTTACCATCCCCTAGTAATTTTCATCCCTCCTCCCCACCCCCCAAGACACTGGATACATTGAGTTCACGGTTGGGAAACAAACATCACAGGCCTTTATTTTTGTTTTCAGAGGATGCTATTTTTAAAAGTTATTAGAGGGGACTTGGGCGAGGCAGGAAACATGTCGAGAATTGTGCTTCTTGAATCCAGCAAACGCAGAAGGAGCGCACTGTTTTGGCGGTCTCGTTTCTGTGGGATTTTGTGAATGGCTGGAAGTTCTGAGGAAGCGGGGTTGGGGGGCGGGGAGGGTTGGGTGTTTGCAGTTGGATTAACTAATGATCATTCCTCTCCCGGGCAGATTCGGAGGCTTGCCGCTCCCTGGATGCTTTTCTATCCTGCTCGACTCTCCTTCCCTTACTTTACCAAGGCCAATGCGCAGAGCGCGAGACACCGGCTGGTGCGCAGCTGGCAGAGGGACTTCCCTGCCCAGACCCGCCTTCAGGAGGGGAGGAGCCGCGAGTGGTTGTCAGACTGCATCCGCTGGTGGAGGAATGGATGGCCGGCTCCCTCATCCTCCTCCCTAGCCCAGGTAGCTTCCTTTCTAATCTCCGACCTCTTCAAGCCCAAGCACTTCGACACCCCCTCATTGCATCCCAGCAGCAACTGCAGCAGTCTACCCCTCACCCCAACCCCCAACAGCCTTCACCTTTATCCCGACCAAGACCAGCTTACCACTACCTCGGAGAAGGCGGAGAAGGCGCACGGCACGGGAGCTGAAGGTAACAACCCGGAAAACCTTCTCCCGGAACGTCTTTCTCAGAAGTTATTTATTAGGGAGAGAGGGGAGGGAGGAAACCTTGAAAAGACTGACTATTCTTCTCCCGCCCTTCGGATTGTGTGCAATATATTTACATCTGTACAATATACAGTATTTCTCCTAACTGTACCCAAGTCAGGGAATGAATTCGTAGGGGCACCGAGGTCTGGGCCTCGGGTGTGTTATAGCACTGGGGCGTGCTGAGGCGTGTGCAGGTTTAAGGTGTTAGGGTGAGAGTGGCCGATCAAATTGAGATAATGCCTATCCAGCCCCTGCACGGGGGCCAGGAAAGGGCTGTGCGGTTGAGTGGGGTTGGAGAGGGCCACTGGAGTGTTGGGCAGGTAGGGGAGCGTAGGGCTGCGGGCAGGACCGTGGGGCCAGGAGAAGTGGCCGTGACCTGGCCCCTGGTGGAAGACGGCTGCTTCACTCGGGCTGTGTCCAGGGTACTCAGGCCCAGCAGGATGAAGCTGGTAGGAAAAGTCTGGCTCGGGGAGAGAACCTAGCGAAGGGAACACGGGCTCGGTGACTAGTCGCGCTTTGGACTGTAAGAAAGCCAGGATTCGCGCGTACTTCGTGTCCTTGGTCTCCATTCTCTCCACCGTGGTCAGATAATGTACCAAATTCTTCATGCACTCGTGGTAACCGTAATGGAAGTAGTTGGCGAATTCTGCTAAAAGTTCTGCTGGAGAGGCAAGAAAGAAGGGATAAAAAGCGGATGATCAAAAAGAGGGCCATGAACTCCTCTTCCCTCGACTTGTGGCTCTCTGGGCTCATAGGGTCACAGACCTAGAGCTGGAAAGGGCCTTAGACGTCCTCTTGTCCAGCCTCCTCATTTGGCAGATAAGGAACCTGAGGCTCAGAAAGGTTGAGTGACTTGCCCAAAGTCACAAAGGTAGTAAGTAGAAGGCGCAGGATACTACCTCAGCTCCAGTGACTCTAAAACCATCATTGATTCAATAAGCATTTAAGCCCCTGTGAGGAAGGTACAGATCTAGTATAGATAAGACCCCTTCCCAGCCCCCTTAAAGCTTATGGTCCATGAGCGAGGATGGAAAGGGGAAGTAAAAATAATAACTTGCATTTATTTATACAGAGCTTCAAGATTAATAAAGCCCTTCTTTCTTCATATGTTATCTCCTCTGATCATCACAAACACATTTCACAAAGCTACTCCATCCTAGTCCCTGGGGCACTTAGTCTGAAATCTTTGATACGTCTAGGAAAGGGTAACAAACCATCTACCTTTTCATTCACAAACGTAAGCCACATTATTATCCATCCCCCCTGTCCCCCACGCTGTGAGAGGAAAGAGAAAGGAATGACAAATCTAATGGGTTTCTTTTGTTTTGTCTTGTTTATTACAACCAAACCGCGGAGGATGTAGGTTAAAAGAAGCATGTCCCACCGTCCACCCGGAATCAGGCACCTAAGTCCCATCCAACCCTGGAGGTCGCTGAGTGGTCCGCACTAGGTAAGGTAACTCAAATGGGTGCCTACCTTTCTCTCTTCCCCGGGGGAAGTCAGCGGAGTGCAAGGCTCTCAAGTATTGTACGGTCATCTCCAAAATCTCCGCTTTCTCCAGCTTCCCCGAACTCTGCAAAGAGAAGCGGATGAAGGCTCAGCCAAGGCACGGGGCTGGGAGAGAAAGCCAGAAGAGGATAAAGGTATCAGATGGCCATATATGTCCAGCTACCTGGTACTGGATGTGTATAAGCCAGGAAAAAAGGATTGGGTGGCCCCTGCTCCCAAGGGTCCACCTGAAGGCCACCCCGTGAAAGCCACCCCGTGACAGAAGGATGGCGCTCCCTCACTGCAGACTCGGCTTCCGTGAAGGGTGGGGGTGGGGGACGGGGAATGATCCGGTCCTGTGTTCGTGGCCCAGGGGCCCAAGCTCTCAAAAAGGCCATTCTCTTTCCTGGGTCTGGCCGGCTTGCCGTCCTTACCTGCTTCGCTAGGGCCATGGGCACCGTCTTGCCCAACTCATTTAAACAGCGGTTGATCCGGTCCCTCCTCCTCTTTTCGATAACTTTATGGGAAACTGGAGTCCTCTGCAAAAAGAAAAAAAATAGAGGGGATATGGTTTTGTATTTTCAGCTTCTGGCCCTCGGAATTCAAGCAAGAAGTAAGAGAAATGAGAAGTCAGAGCTGGGGACATTTCTCCAGTTCTCTCTGGTGTTCCAGATGTTCAATGTATGAAAAAGATACAACTCTCCAGATGTTCAAAGAGTTGTGAGCTTACGTACCCTGGGACTGGAGAAAAGAGAAACAGAATCACTTCCCATGAATAAGTGGCTAGGGTGTCCCAGCCTGACTCCTCTACCAAGTTGGGCCAAACTCCCAAGCCGCCTGCTTGAGTTATCTCGAAATGAGCCCCAGTCTGCTGACGTTTAATTTCACGGTTGGGTCCCAGATTCTAGGCTTTTACCCCTCTAGTCGCACCCTCATACTTCGGGAGGGTTATTCAAATACACTCTACGAGTCCAAACTGGGAGTAGCCTTTCACAAGAAGGCGAGGAGCGTGCAAATCTAGACGCCTCCAACACCAGGGCGCAGGGACAGATCTATGGAACTCCAACTCACTTTGCGTTCCTTCAGCTTGTCAGACATCCTTGGAAGAAAACTCCGGAAAGAAGTCACCCGCTCTTCCTTCCTCCTCGTGTGCTTTCTCAAGTGCTTCAGGTAGACTGCAGCCTCCCAACTTCGGAGGGGCTGCTTTATAAAGCGATCATTTAGGGGGAACTGAGTGCATTCATGATTTGAATTATTCCATAGGATTAGAGGAGCTGCGTTTGGGGAATGTATGCATTAAAGATCAGTTTTAAAGAAGTTAAAAAAAAAATTAGCAGCCAAGGGGGTGGATTGGAGGGGGCAGATCAGCTTTGTTAATCCACGTGGCCCTTCAAAGGACACGTGATCTTGCCAGGGATAACATTTGCATGGCAACAGCCCGGGCGGGAAAAGGACGCATCAGACTGGAGCTTGTGTGCTTGTGCGTGTGCAAGCCGGAGCTCCAGCCGCCTCGGCTGCAGCCAGCGGAGCGCAGGGGCGCAGCAGCCGCCGGCACCGGGGGGCGGGTGCACTCACAAAACCCAACTCCCTTCTTTATTCCTACCGCCCTGGCTCACACGATCGCCTGTTTACAAATCCCAGCAAGCCGGCCAGCCAAGCGCCGAGTGCATTTTAAAGCCTGTCCAGAGTCATTAAAGTAATTAAGTAAGCCTTTAATAGGCTGTTCCGCCGAGTTCAAGGGAGAGCTCTTGGAGACGGAGTCGCCCCGTTTGTTCTCAGCCTTTTCTCACACGACTTGGTGACACGTCCATCGCTCTGCTTTTTGTTTACCCCGCTTTATTTGTCGGACACCCCGGCAGGTGTGGGGCTGGGGCTGGGGCTGGCACACGAGGCTCCTGGGCTGCCTCGCCCCTCCCGCTGCCCTTTGGCACGCGACGCTATCCCCCACCACCACCCCGCCACGTTTGTCGTTTTTTTTGTTTCTTCTCCCCCTTCCTCTCCCTCTTTGCAGGGGGAAGAGGCTCAATTTGTAGCCTATTATCCTATACGAAAATGTCCATTGAAAAGTATGAATAGTTTCATTGGGCTAAATTTTAATAATGCCGGAGGGTGGGGGAGGAGAGAAAGGCTGGGGGGTGAAAGGGGGGGGCGACGCGAGGAAGAGCGGGGCCGAAAAGAAAAGGGGGAGTGCAGCTGGCCGGGGCAGGCATTATGCGTCGTCACCTGCGAGAGGGGGCGCCTACAGACCCCCTATTCATTTGCCTAATTTTGGTCAATTTAACAAACTTCAGGAGAAATTATTGTGGCTTTGTCAAGGAGGGTGAAGCCTTCTGATCGAATTAACAGCATGTTTTGATCCGGTAAATGTCATTAGAAAGGGAGAAACAATCGCGCTTAGAGTGCTCTGAGTAATGCGCCCAAGTGGAGACGCCAAAGCGCACAGCTCACAAAGGGAGCAAGTAGCTGCCACAGGGAACTTTTGTACCCTCCCATCGCCCAAGTTTTGACACAAAAAGGCATTATTTCATACTTGAATACGTTTAATCCAACGATTGTCTATTTTCTGCAAACATATTTTCACAGCATTGTTAACTTTTTATGTTCCCCTTTCGCGGGCGCCTTTTCTCGACGTTTGGGGGCGGGAGAGCGCAGACACTTTGGGCATCAATATTTGTCACTGAAAAGGGCCCCGTGAAGTTAGGGAAGTTGATCTCTTTTTTATGGTTTTAGAGAGAGAAAATATCGAGGAAGGAGGAGGGAGGGGAGAAGAGGACAGAAATGAAGGAGGAAATTAACTGGACGGGCCGAAAGGAAGAGAGGGGGGCGGCGGTGGCAGCTGGGAAGCCGGCTCTGCTGTGTCTTCTCTGCGCTTCTGCTGTCTGTGTAGCACTGGGGTCCTGGGGTCCTTTCTCTTCCGCCCCTCCCCCCACCCCTCTTCTGTACACTCCCCCAAAGTGCTGAAGCCGGGACGGGGGCGGGGGGCTGGGATTTCTCGCGGATGGAAACGATCAAATCGTGTTATAGTTTATGATCGCCGACGCCGGTTTCTAATCCTTTCCATCTGGAAACTGCAAAGGCTTCCCTAGAAATAGTTCTTTCCCCCCTTTCACACTCACCGTACCCCGCTCCTCATAAATAACTTTTACTTGGGATTGATCACAGAGGAGACCTAGTTCCTCTAAGACTCCTGAGTTCACCCCTTTGGGGGTCATTAGTTATCTTGGGTGGATAAACACAACTGCACTGTGTTTGGTGATGCAACTACCCGGGCGCAGAGACTTGCTCAAGGATGTGCGGTCCTGCGTGGCCTCCAAGTATAGGGTCAGATTGCCCAGTGGTCCACCTGCTTCTGCCTCTCCCGAGGTGGGGAGGGGGCTATTCACTGTCCAGTACCGCATCCTCCCCCACGCCCCACCACCCGCCCACGCTGGGCTTATCTTCTTCCAATACATCTTCCCAAGATGTTTTCTTTTCTTCTTCACGCCAGATTGGACACAAACTCACACCCTCCCGCAGGTTGTTCTGTCAGCAGGTTTGTTGATTTCACTATATTCACTCCCACACAATGGGATTAAAAACTAACCGTTATCATCCAAATTAACTAAACCCTGAATGGCAAAAAGGGAGTGCGCCCACTACCCCCCCCCCTTTTTTTTTTAGCTAGCGGAGATGGAGTTGATCCTCTTACGGTTGGTGTTAACCACCAGCTGCAGCGGCCAACTTTCTAAGCAAGCAAACTGTTTTATTTCCCAGGGTTTGTTCTCCGAGTTTCAGCTGTGGGGCTGGGTCTTGGGTGCTGGGGAAAGCTGGATCAGTGTCCAAGAACTGGCCAAGGAGGGGAGGGGAAAGGAGCGGGTGAGCTGCCCCGAGTTCCAGGATGGCGTAGAAATGGTCCCTCCTTTCCTCCTTGACAGACCAGAGAAATTGAAGGCTTTCAGTCTGTCAACAAGCATTGTCCCTTCTGATGCCCTGACGGTCCATAGACCGAACATGAGGGCCTGTCCAACTCCCAGGGACATATTCTGCCCACCTCACTTAAGTCCTGTTAATGACATCCTTTATGCACTTGACTTACTTTTGCGTGGGAAATGGCCCTTCAGGTTTTCTTTTAAACTGTTTCAGGCACCGCGTCGAATTTGAAATTTTCCTGGGCTTGGAAAAGTGTTTATGTGGGGAGGAGGGGTGGTAAGTGGAGACAAGGGATGAATTTCAACATGCATTGTTATATCTTTGCTTTCTACAGACTGCTTAATTGACCCCTTTTCCCTTGTAGGTTGTTGGAGCAAAAAGAGTGGAAACGGATAATTTTTTTTCTTTATGGAGAAACTCCACTACTGATACAGTTTTAATTTATAGTATTGGAAATGGGTGCAGGGGAATGTGGGGATGGGGAAGAAGGGACTGAGAAATCACAGGATCCTATAGATGGAGAAATGAAGGAGATCTTAGAATTCATCTGATCCAATCCCTCATTTTCCAGGTGAGGAAACTGAGACCCAAAGATATCTGTGACTTGTCCATGGTGACAAAGATAATAAGTGCAACAGGAGGGGTTTGAACCCAGGGATCCCTAGATTCTAAGTTCAGAGCTTTTAATTGTCCTTGTCGTTGCACCAGGATGATTAAAGCTAGGTGGCACAATGACCCTGGGTCTGAAGTCAGGCAGACCTGAGTTCAAATCTCAATCTCAACACTTTCTGGTTGTGTGACTCTGAGCAAGTTACCTAACCCCTGTCTGCCTCAGTTTCCATATCTGTAAACTGGGGACAATAATAGCACTAGAGACAGCTAGATGGCACAGTGGATAGCGCACCAGACCTGAATCAAGAAGACTCATCTTCCTGGGTTCAAATCTGGCCTCAGACACTAGCTGTGCAACCCTGGGCAAGTCATTCAGCCCAGTTTGCCTCAGTTTCCTCATCTGTAAAATGAGCTGGAGAAGGAAATGGCAAATCACTCCAGTGTCTTTGCCAAGAAAACCCCAAATGGCATCACAGAGTGTCAGACAACTCTGAAACAATTGAACAACAACCCAGCTTTGTTGTAAAGATCAAAGGAGGTAATAACTGTAAAGCCTGGCAAACACTGTATAAATGTTAGCTGTTAGTTATTATTATTCCCCAGAGTCACACAGCAATTATCAAGTCCACAAGTCCTACTATGTGGTAGGTGCTGTACTAAACTCTAAGGATAAAACAGCAACAACAACAAACCCACAGCCTCTGCCCTCATGTAGCTTAGAATCCACTGTGGATTACCAGGGCTATTGACTAGCCATTTTTTTGGCCTGGGGCAAATGAGTTGGGGGACAAGGAGGAGCCCTGAATTTGGGAAAAGGACACTGTCCTGTGGCCTCTAGGGGAATCTCACTATATGGTAACTCCACATTTCATCTCATTATTCTTACTAATGGGTTATTAAGCTCATTTCTTTAAATGGTCTTGAAGCATTGTCAACAGGTTCTAAATTTTGGTTCCTGGGACTAAGACTCAGTTGAACCACCCTAGTTATGGATGGGGATGCACAGTATGATACAACAAACATGCTGTGATTATATAGTCCATTACAGACTAGACTAATGGGACAGATTGATGATGTAGTTGAAAGAGTATTGGTTCTGGAGTCAGAAAACCTGAGACAGAAGGTCAGTTGTGCTGCTGCTCACCTGGAGATCCCCATTGGACAAATAACTTCATTTCACTGGACTTCAGGCTCTTCATCGGTATTCAGTCAACAAGCAATAATTAAGCTCCCACATGGATACAAATAATAAATACAAATAAATACAATAATTACAAATTACAAATACAATACAAATACAAATTACAAATTACAAATACAATAATTACAAATAAATACAATAATTAAGTCCCTGCATGGATACAAATACAAAGGCGTGACAGACAGCGTCTGTCCTCGAAAGTGTACTAGAGGGATATAACTGTTCACTGTTAAGTAATAATAGTAGCTAGCATTTATATGTCTTAAGATTTGCAAAATTCTCTTATTTCATCCTCACAAAACCCTGTGAAATAGGTGCTGTTATTTATCCCTGTTTCACAGATGAGGAAACTGAAGCAAACTGGGGATAACGTGATTTGCTCAGGGTCACACAGCTAGGAAGTATCTGAGGCTGGTTTTGAACTCAGGACTTCCTGACTCCAGGTCCAATGCTTCACCTGCTAAGCCACCTTACTCAGTGATTGGGACATTGGGGGTGAGAAGGATCAATACTAGGAGGAATGAGGAATAATTTCTTGAAGGAAATAGCTCCTGAAGTGAACCTTGAGGGTTCTAGGATTTCTGAGAGATAGAATCGAGCAGGGAGAGTATTCCAAGCATGGGGAACAGCTTGTAACAAGTTGAAAGTGGAAGATGAAATGTTGTGAGGGAGAGGTAGGAACCACCCAGTTAGGCCAGTACAATGGCATATAATATGAACTCCATCTGAAAAGATGAACTGAAGGCATCTTGTGTATTTTGTCCTAAAATCTATGGGGAGCCACTGATGGTTTGGGGGGATGGAAGGAGGGTGTCAGTCTTAGTAATATACAAGATCCCTTCTAACTCTGAATCTCATGTTCCTAAGTACTATGCTAAGTTGGAGGAAGGAAAGATCCCATTTGACTGGGAGATCAGTAAAGGCTTTATGGAGTAGGTAGCTTTTGAGCAGAGGTGTCAAACATACATTGCATTATGAGACATCTAGTCAGAGTTTAATCTGAACCAGATTAAAATGTAACTGGGAAATCTTTAACAAAATAAATTAAAATCCAACAGAACATAGATAATGTTAAGATGTGGTTTTCCAAGTCAATATGAGACCAGTAGGAAACTGTGTATACAGTTCAGTGACCCCTGTTTCTAACTGAGTTGGCCACTCTTGCTTTAGAGAATGAGTTGGATTTGAGAAGGTCCAGTGGAGTGGGGAGTCTGGCAGGGAAGTATGAGTTATTCCAGACTTGGTGAAAGCAAAAGCAGGAAGGCAGGGAAGGGCTGGATGCATACAAGACTGGCAAATAACTCAATTTAGCTGGAGAACAGCACACACGCAGCAGAGCTTTATGAGATAAGGCTAGAAGGTTAGGATGCTGCCAGGTTGGGGAAGGTGGAATGGCTTAAATGCCAGGCTAAGGATTTTGTACTTTATTTGAGAAGCAATAGGGAGTTATGGAAGGGTTGTAAGCAGAAGAGACACTATGTGATGCGGTGAAAGGAACCCTATATTTGGAATCACGTGAAACCTGGGTTCAAATACTGACTCAGATAGTTATTATCTATCTGCCTTTGGGGAAGTTAACGTCTCTGGCCTTCAGATTCCTTATCTGTAAAATGAGGTGGCCAGACTCACTAGTTGGCCTCTAAGATGGTCCTAAAAGAATGACACAATCAGATCTGGACATAAGAAAAAAAGTCAATTAATTATGGTACAATAGGAAAAATACTGACTTTGGAGGCAGAGGAGTTAGGTTCAAACTCTGCCTTTGAAGTTGACTACTGATGTGACCTTGGGCAAATCACAGCCTTCCAGAGCCCCAGTTTCCGCCAGTGTCAGAAGGGGGATTGTAATAAATGATCCCTGGGGTCCTTCCAGTGCTAGATTTGTGATTCTATAAATCAATCAACAAGCATTTATCTAGTGCCTACTATGTGCTAGACAGAAATATGAACAAGGAAACAATGTAATTCCCTCAAGGAATTACATTTGAACATGTCAGACAATAATATGAGAGATATATTTGGAGAAGGAAAGATTTGAGAAGAGGAAGACCAAATCAGAAGTTGTTCAAGTTCTGGAATGCCCACTAGCATTTGAGAATACAGTTTGCCACCTTCAGCCTAGTGATGGGCACGGATGAATGAACAAATAGCATTTATTAAGAGCTTATGGTGTGCAAAGCACAAAACAGAAAAGCAAGACAAAGCTCAGCTTTCAAGGAATTCACATATGAAGGAGATTTCAGTTCCAGGTCCATAAGCAGCACAGCAGAGCAGATGGGATCGAATCTTCAGTGTCATTTCCGCTGATAAAATCAGTGTCTGCTTCTGATTTTGAACCACTGGACAGAGCCAGGGACTTTGGGGTCAAGAACTTTTTTTCCTGGGTTTTTGGCACCTGTGGCTGCTAAGATGCAGAAGGAGACTCTGTTTGAATCTCCCAGGAGACTTTTCCTGGGATGTTTGCTGGGGCTGGGTTGGTGGCCTGGGGAGCAGGTTCACTGCCATTCCCAGAACTCTTAGCCTCAGGATCTTAGGCTGGCTCTATCAGGATCTGAGGGAAGGTAGAGGCTGAGGTGATGGTAGTGGCACAAGCCACCTCCCTGTACTCTGTGCTCCATCTAGGCTGGCCTGCTTTGGGCATGATTGGTACTATATTCACCATGAAGCATCATTGATTCAAATCTCTGAGTGAAGTAAATTGTCATGGGCAGCTAGCCACTTCCCTCGTTGGTCTCTGCTCCTCTTCTTGTCTTGATTCCCCCTCACTCTTGACCCCTCCCTTGTGAATCCCTGCCTGCTTTCCTGATTAGCCCCTGGATTTGTTACCTTTCAGCATTTGGACTTTCTGGCCTTGGATTTTGCTATTTGTCATTTGGCTCTGTCTCCTTCTTGGCTCCCTCTGGCTTTGAAATGGCCTCGGGTTGGTCAGGCCAAGGCCTTATTTACTCTCTCAAAGACTGCCTTGCTAATCTCCTGCTAATCCCCAAGCCTGGGGAATGCAATAGCCTCCCTTTTCAAACTCCTCTGAACCTGCTTTGGCCAAGCCAGTTGCTGGAGTGAGAGGACTTGGACAGCTGGTGGTGGAGCTGGAGGCTCTGAATGTCACTCTCCAGGAGCAATTACATCAAGCCACAGAGAGTTGGGAATCATGGCCTCTCAAGATGAAAATGAAGAACATGAGAAGCTGTGAAGTCAGCCTTCTGGTCCACCAGTCATGCAGTAACTTTGCCACAGTGGTTCATCAAGTGGCCAGAATTTTCTTATACAAACAAGAGCCTTTGGGAACTATGGGGACTTGCTATAAAAGAAGAGGAAATAAGGAAAGAGAATCTCTGTGGCATCTCCACTCATTGGGTAATGAACTTGCTGTGCCTCCCCCTGCCTCCTGAGGCGCCCCCCCCATATTGGTCAATGTTGAAGAGCTCCCTCCAAGAGCTCTAGAAGAATTTTGCAGTGGGACCTCAGCATCAGAGGGTATGGATTTTTTTTTAGTCACATTCCTGGCATGATTACAAATTGATTTCCATAATGATTGGGCTGATTCATAAATTTTAAGAGTCTTTAAAAATGACTTATTGATATTCCTTTTCTCTATCACTATTTCTTTCCTCACTCCCAAACCCTGCCTTAAAACAAATAGCATAATCAAGAAAAACAAGCCAACACACGCATGCACCATTCTGCACTTAGGGGCCACTACATCACTCCATGTTCCTTCCACCATTAGTCCTCAACTTCAGTGCGATGATCTGAGCTCTGAAGGCTCTCTGTGTTAGTTTTTAATGACTGGGCTCATTCTGTGCATTGCTCTCCTGGCTCTGCTCACTTCATTCTGCATTGGCTCACACAGATCTGTCTGGGAGACTCTGGATGAGCTATTTAGTCAAAGTAGCCCAGAGACAGGTTTGATCCTTTGGGCAAATGTGGCTCTGATGGAGAACGCCAGCTCCTTCAAAACACTCAAGATTTACTTTGAAAGTAATCTGTGTTCAGGGATCAGTTTCTTTTTATAAAAAAATTATTTATTTATTTACTTTTAGTTTACAACATTCAGTTCCATAATCCCTTCATGGATTAGCTTCTGAAAGGAAAGGTGGGTCTCACTCAGAATAAATTTTCCCCAATAGAGAGGTCCATGATCCTACCAGTGTCCATCAGACAGTGTTCACCCATGGAGCTGTGTGTCTTTTCTCAGGCCCAGGACTAATGAAGCCCCTCTAATACCTTCCAAGTTCAT
The DNA here is from genome assembly GCA_028646575.1 of Pseudocheirus occidentalis. Classification (NCBI taxonomy): domain Eukaryota; kingdom Metazoa; phylum Chordata; class Mammalia; order Diprotodontia; family Pseudocheiridae; genus Pseudocheirus; species Pseudocheirus occidentalis. Next base: position 49,918,673 of record CM053601.1, read on the forward strand.
TAGCTAGTATTACAAGTCTGAGCATGAGGGAGCTAATCAGAGATGAGAGCGGGGAACCATCTCAAATCAGTCCTTGTGACCCAGTCTGGGTAGACCTTACCCTAGAAGGAAGAAAGGAGTAGACAGAGACAACTAAACTGACTAATGAATCTACAAACACAGGGATTTTCACCAACCTCTAAGAGAAACCTTTTCTAACTTACTCATAATTTGTTGTATTAATAAGGAACTTGGGGGTTGCTTATACTAAATTGGTACTCATTGGAATGAATTCAACTCCCTTTGCTTTCTTATTATAAATCGTCACACCCCCAAATGCTTTGGCATATAGTTGTAGGTAAGCCCGGCCTTCCTGGAGCTACCACTTGTATAGCTTTGCCTCTTGGGCATTAGAAAGGAAAGCTGCAGGGGTGCCCAATGAAGCTGACCAGCACATGTATAATTGTATCCTTTTGGTTTGTGTTTACCCCGGGTGGTTTGCAAATAATCAGCAAACCCTATGTGTTTTATATTATACATATAATCTGATTTAGTTCCCACAACAGTTCTGTTAAGTAAGCAGTGAATATTGTTATATTATCATTAATATATAATATAATAATAACTATGATATCATTATAGTTATTATATATTGTAATTATAATATAGTTATAATATATTTTACTTATAATTATTATAATATATTATAATTTATATAATTCTATATTTTACAAGACAGCAAAACAAAGCCTGAGAGTTAAATGACTTTCCAAAGTCAAGTGATTAGAAAGTGGCAGGGTCAGAATTCAGACCAGAGATTTCTGATTCCAAGTCCAGCCTTCAGGGTTATCACAGCCCATAAGGTATTACCAAAAGCTCTGATTTGTTTAGGGACTTTTGTCCCTTCAAACTGATTACAAATACAATTACAAATATGGAGAAAAGTGTATCTCTAAAGAAAAGTCTAAGACCTAAGTAGTTAGTAAAAGAACCTCTTTCAGTTCTGTGGCATTGTGCTTCATGCAAACTGGATATAATTATCAGGAAAAATAAATGAAGAATTCAGGGAATGCCGGGTGAACTGTGGGAACATTGTATGAAGCGAGAGAGATGATGGAACTGGGGGGGGGGCGTTGTTTGTGTGTGTCTGTGTAGGCAGGGGCAGAGGTTAGGCTAGAAAGACAGCAGGTGAGGCCAGAAAAGTCCTAAATGCTGGGGTCTCTCTTCCATGCTCAGGCTGTCTGAGGCCACCACCCTTCAGCCAGAACAACCCTAGTTCAGGGATGGGGAACCTGCGGCCATATGTGGCTCTCTAGGTCCTTAATGTGGCAGCTTCAAGGCTGCAAGTTCCCCACCCCTGAACTGGGGTTTATAGCGCTGATGTTTGTAAAACAAAAGTTCTTTAACAGTGCATTTGGAGCGCTGTGCCCCCCTGCTGACTGAGGGAAGAAGAAGAATTCTCCAGTGATCTGGGATCACAGGAAGCACTATTCAGCTCCCCAGTCTGATCCAGTCTGCTCTCATCCACCATTCAGATAGTAGAAGGAAATCATTCAATTGGGTTGCTTTCGTCCAAACGGCAGACACACACTTGGGGTTAGGAATGTTGGGCAGTTTCTCTTTGTTTCTACGCATGTCTTTGCCCTGTATTCCCCTGGGGAATCCGACGTGGCAGGCTGTGTGACCATGTGGTCCGAGGCCTTGGGCATGGAGAACAACCAGGAGATCTGACTGTGATGAATCTGTGTGACAAGATGATTGAAAAGCCAAACCCTCGACAACACTTTGTGAGTCATTCCCTCTCTCTTAAGGCATGCCTGGGTCAGAGGGCAGGAGACCCTGTCGTTAATGACATAGAAAATTTAACAAGGCTGGACAAAGTGTGTAAGTAGGGGGAAGGAGGATGGCCCTCGTTTTAATTCTTTCTAGGCAGGTAGTCCCAGACCTGCGCAGGACCATTCTTCCTCTACCCTGCCCCCAGCATCCATCGTCAAAATCCTAGGACCACACAAGGCCCTTGGAGCTGCTTCCAGCATCTTGGATTCAGAAGGAGAGAAAAGGAAGAGATGGTGAGTCAGCAACAGCAGCTGAACTTCTCGGAGAGCCCATCTGCAGCAAGTGACTGTCCCCTCCTCAAAGGTGGCCTCCGTCCCCAATGCAGCAGACTTTCCATTTAATTCTGCCACAGTTCTCCACTCCTCCAGTTAAAGATTCACTCAGGCTAAATAGCATTATACCTAATGCCCATATTTAAATGAACACATAGGATCATAGGCTCAAAAATTTAGAGCTATAAAGGCCAGAATTTAATCCCTTCACTTAACAGATGAGGAAACTGAGGCATGTAGAGGTTAAGTGACTTGCCCAGGGTCAGAGAGCTAGTGTGTGTCTGAGGCAGAATCTGAATCCATTTTTTCCTGACTCTAAATCCAGTTCTCTGTCTACTACGCCAGAGATATCTGGGAAAGTCAGCCAGCTATCGCAGTGGATGCAGTGCTGGGCCGGGAGTCGGAAAAACCTCATTTCAAATCCTGCCACAGACACTTACTATCTGAATGACCTTGGGCAAGTCACTTAATCTCTGTCTGCCTCAGTTTACTCATCTGTAGCTGTAGATAATAATATCACCTACGTCCCAGGGATTTTCTGAGGAGCAAATGAGATATTTGTAAAGTGTTTGACACATAATAGGCACTAAACAAATGCTATTATTGTTATTAAAATTGTCGTCAGCAGCATTGTCAAGGGATGTTTGGATACATGACCTCATAGGCTGTGATGTTAATGGGATATGAGACCTTCCCCACCCATTGACAGGCCTCATTAAGGGAAGCTCGCTCAGGGGAGGCTGCTTGTAGGAAGACTTTCACACCTTTTGCTCATTTCTAATTAGGCCCTGAGTCAGGAGGGTGGTGATGCCTTCTGGTCCTAAGAAGTGTATGTACACTCTGAGTTGGTATTTTGCTTCGGGGACTTGCTTATGAGAAGGATCTTGTCTGGTCAAGATTCTGAGTGGCTGCACGTTCAGAGCCCCTGGACTGTTCAGATGTAAAAGCTCGCTTGGTCCAGGGATGGATGTAAAGTGCATAGTTGATTCAGGCTGTCAGAGCCCTGTCTGTTGGTCTTTATTTCTCTGCTTGTATTTATACAAGCTCTGTTTATGTTTTCTCTGAAGTTCAGGGTGCTGACTTTCCCCTTGAACTAGTGAATGTAATTAAAACAGATTGCTGACCCTGTAAACAGCTGTTTCTCCTAGTAAAGCAGATCTAAGAACCTGTGCTAGTGGCCATCCTGGGGATGCCAGTGTGGTTGCCGCTACATAGATCTAAGTAGTTCCTCTGTCAGTCTAAACTGTAATGCCAACATGCCTCCTCATCCTGTGAGACTCTGGTCCATCCCACATCATCCATAGACTATTGACCCAATCCTAGGAAGCCTTCCTTCCATTCATTTAATGCCTTTTATGTCAGTTATTTAACAAATGGGAACTTATAAAACCAAAAAGAACATGAAGTGGCTCTTAATCCACTGTGTGACCATTTCTGACTTCTATAGGCCCTTCTGGCAGAGTGGACAAAAAACGAGGCGCAGAGGGTGTAGACTGACTAGAAGTATCTATTTAGCCATTGGTATCTGACATAAGGAGGCAGGTAGGTGGCGCTGTAGTGGATAGAGGGCCAGACTTGAAGTCAGGAAGAACCATTTTCCTGAGTTCAAATATGACCTCAGACACTTACTAGCTATGTGACCTGGGCAAGTCACTTAACCCTGCTTACCTCAGTTTCCTCAACTGTCAAATGAGCTGGAGAAGGAAATGGAAAACCACTCCAGTATCTTTGCCAAGAAACCCCCAAATGGGTCATGAAGAGTCAGATACGACTGAACAACAAAGATATTCTACATGTGAGCCAGGGACCAACAAATCAGCATCCACTGGAGGAGCAGGGCCATATCAACTTCCTTGTTTTTGATAAAAGGAAGGTGTAATGGGGGGGGGGCTGACTTGTAGGTTCTCCCTGGAGAAGCAAATGCAGAAACTGGAATTGGTAGAGTTGGTTTGATCATGGATGCAAAGATAACAGGAATCATCACTTCATAGGACATCTGGTCACTTCACATCTCAGGGCCCATGATAGTATTCTTTATCCATTTGGAAAGAGACCACCATGAAGATATTCCAGCCTTTGTGCCAACTGCTATCTACTATAAACATTTGTAAGTATTCTCCAGGTGAGCCAAGCTCTGGGATACAAGGATAAGGAGAAGTTTAAAAAAGAAATTATTAAGAGCCTCTAAATTAAATCAAACATATACTTTAATAACCAGTTACTTCAACACAAAGGCTCATGGGAGAATGAAAGAAGACATGTTGACAGAAATGGCTCAGAATAAAGAATTGAGGAATACAGAAGGTCAAAAAGGCTTCTAGCCTATTCCAGAAGACTCATGTCTATTTATCATGAAAGATTTCTTCCAGGAGAAAAAATGTAGATTCTGGGCATGACAAATACTAGATAACATTATGAAAATTAACTTGTCTACATCAGGGGTGGGGAACCTGTGGCCTCAAGGCCACATATGGCCATCTAGGTCCTCAAGCGCAGCCCCCTGACTGAATCCAAACTTCACAGAACAAAACCCCTTAATAAAAGGATTTATTCTGCAAAACTTGGACTCAGTCAAAAGGCTGCACCCAAGGACCTAGAAGGCCACATGTGGCCTCAAGGCTATAGGTTCCCCACCCCTGATCTACATAATAATAATTATTATAATAGCTTCCATGTACATAGTACTTTAAAGTTTACTAAAAAGCTTTACCTATATTATCTCATGATCCTTACAATAATCTTATGAGGTAGGTATTAGTGTTATCTCCATATTACTTGGGTGAAAACAGGCTGAGCAAGGTTAACACTTGCCCAGGGTTATATGGCCAGTAAATATGTGAGGCAGGATTAAAACTCAGGTCCTCCTGACTCCAAGTCCAGCACTTGACCCACTATGTCACCTGGCTGTCTACATAGTGTGTGTGTGTGTGTGTGTGTGTGTGTGTGTGTGTATGAGTGTGTGTACACATACATACATATTTGAAATTAAATAATTGGCTACTGATCTGGAAATCATTCATGAATCAATGTGTAGTCAAGTGTGTGGTGCAGTGGATAACACACTGGCCCTGGAGTCAGGCAGGCTTGAGTTCAAATCCAGCCTTAGACACTTACTAGTTGTGTGACCCTGGGCAAGTCACTTGACCCTCTGTACCTCAGTTCCTCATCTATAAAATGAGCTGGAGAAAGAAATGTCTAACCACTTCAGCGCCTTTGCCAAGAAAACCCCTCCAATGGGGAGAGTCTGCCTCCACTAAAGTGACTCAACCATACCAATACCAACAAAGTGTTGACTTGTAAAAACAAAGACCGAAATCTGAACACCACATTTTAAGGCTTATAAAATGAGAAGATAGGGCAGAATATTAAATCAGATCCAGCCTAATGAGACACATAGTGGAGATAACTTTGATAACCCTGTTCTTGTTCGTTAATATTCAGTGACCTATAAAAGAAACTGACCCATGTTTATCATGGATTTTATTCTTCTGAATTTCAGGTAAGGACTTGTGATTTTAGGGCTCTTGGGGTCTTAGAGACCACGTATTCCAACTCCCTCATTGGCTAGATGAGAACGAGTAAGCATTGGAGGAAATATAGGACAAATTGTGCAAACACAGTCAGGTAAACAGAGTGAGGAATCATTTGAGCTGAAAAGGATGGAAAGGCAGCAGCCACAGGGAATAGCCCTGAGGGATGCTCAAGCCTCCCTTTTCTCTGGGGCTGCCAACAGTAAGGATGTGGAAGCAAAGTTTCTACTGCTAATATTTTGAGACAAGCCCCCAAATGGTGAATTCATGGAGTCTAAGGCCTATGAACTCTCTGAGGTCCCTGACTAAATTCTAATGATCTTTCCTTCATGGGATATCTGACAATATTTTTTATTTTGCAGCATTTTACAAATACACAGTATACATTGATTCTATGATTTAGAAAATGCTTGTTACCATGGGAAACCTGGGAAAAGAAGACTGTGGTTGGTATATTTAGACACTATTAGATAAAGGTCACCCAGAGACACTGAAGTTATAAATTGTTCGAGCTTAAATAAATAGTGCCTTTATGTCATACCATCTCAAGTAGGTGAACATAAAATTCATCCTTATTAAACAAGGAAAAGAGGAAAAAATAAGCTGAATAACAATAACTTCTCTGAAAATTGGAAGAGATCAGACAAATCATTGAGTCCATAAGATGGCAAGAAATGCCAGAACAAAATTTAAAAATTGAAAAAAAATTAAAATTATAAGATATATAAAAAATGACTAACCTGGAAATTATATCAAGGAGACATAACTTGAGAATCATTGGAGTTCATGCAAAATAATTTCTATTTATAGAGCACTTCAAGACTTGCCCCACAACAACCCTGCAAGTACAAGTATTATTGTCTTTATTTTATAGATGAAGAAACTGGGCCTCGGAAAGGTTGTGACATGTCCATGGACACACAGCTTGGAACTGTTAGATTCAAACCCAGGTTCCCTGACTTCCACTCAAGAGCTCTTTACTCTGTATCATTAGAGGTCATTTTTTCCTAAATCAATAAAAAAGTAAAGACCTGAGTACAAACAATGAACATCAATGAGATGGGTGGAAAATTCTCTTATGGTAGTTAATGGATTTTTTCTTCTTTTTTTTTCCTTTCTAGAATTTGGAAAATGGCATTGGACTGACTTAATTTCAGCAATATTCAGGATTCCAGAGGTCAAAGTAAGCAAGTTATAATTCTAGTTTTCTTTCAAACATTTACATGCCTTGAATTTCTGAAATCTCCTCAGTTCTGATGGTTGTGGTCATATCCACAGCCAAACTACTATAGGAACAGGGGCAGTACCCATTGCTTTAAAGAAAACTTGTCTAGAGCCCTTCAATAATGTTTTGATATGCTTTTTAAAAATGCTTCTTATTAATGTTACTGTTTTATTGTTGTTTAGGCATGTTTCAGTTGTGTTCAACTCTTTGTCACCCCATTTGGGGTTTTCTTGGCAGAGAAACTGGAGTGGTTTGCCATTTCCTTCTCCAGATCATCTTACAGATGAGGAAACTGAGGCAAACAGGTAAAGTGACTTGTCCAGGGTTGCACAACTAGGAAGTGTTTAAGGTTGGATTTGAACTCAGGAAAAGGAGTCTTCCTGACTCCAGGTCTGGCGCTCCATCCACTGTGCCACCTAACTGCCCAAATGGTATTGTAAAGGCAATAATAAGCTTAGGCATTGTGGATGCTTTGTCCTTTGCCTCTTTTCTCTCTGGCATTTTGATTGCCGGAGGCTTCTTTGGATTTTGGAGTAATTTGCATGGCTTGACTTTGGTCAGTATGACAAGAGTCAGAAAAGGTGAATGGAAAGAGGTATGGATGTTTTCCCTTTGTTTAAAAAAGACTAAATGAGAGGTGCTAACCACATGTAGGGTGGGGAAGAGAAAGGTATACTGCCGGTATCCTGAGGATGGGAAGAAATAAATAGAATTCAGTCATTCCATATCAACTCGGAATAAGCCTGGGACCTGTAATTGGAAAGTCTAAAAAGCCTGCACAGCCACCCAAGGTGAAATTCTGTAGGCAGACAAAAACTGTGGGCCTGACAAGAAAGCTGGCAATATTTTAACTAGCCCAGAGATATGTTGTCCCTGGCTATCTAACAGTAGGAGCTGCCATAACGTTTTCCTGAGGAAGGGAGAAATGAACGGAATTAACACAGGTAGCATCAGACAATGCTGAGTTTCATTCACACGAGCCCGAGATAGAGAAAGTGAGAAACAGCATCATGACATATATACGGAGGCAGTGTCAGAGGGGTGTCAAGGGAGTTTCTGGACCAAGGGAAAGAGCTCCTGATCCAGATTCAGAGCTTGGGAGGACTTGGAAATGAGGAGAAATAAGGCATAAAGTCAGATGTGGAGGAACAAATAAGAACCATGCCCTCCAACGGTACTGTAAATCATGCAGATTAAGTCGGTCCAGGGACTGGGGTTGGTTCTTTACAGGCCTCCGGTTTTTCTCTTCTTGGTATGGCCTCAAGGTTGCACTAGACTTTTCTAAGTCTATAAAAATGGTACAGTCCTAGGGAAGATGGGGTTCACCATTGGGGGAAATTTCCTGATTCTTAGAGGAGTACTACATATTTGTAGGGGAGGTAGAACCTATCAGAAAGAAATATGTATGTGTTTTTACTATCACTTGTTCTAAGTTTCATTCTTTAGTTATTTACATGGGAACTGAGAACCCAATTAAAAACAATTCAGTCTCAGGTGTTCTTGGGGTGACCATGGGTTGGGGTATGAGTCGAAGAGATATACTTATTCAGAAGCCCCTAAGATATGAATGTGATTCTATGTGATGCTACAACTACTTTGGGTCACACATAGCAATGGAAAAAAATATAAAGAAAAAATTTTCAAATCCCTTATATTTCATTATAGTTCACTACGTAGGAAAAAGGACCCTGGCTTTAGACTCCAGATAAGTGAGTTCAACTCCCACCTGTTATATGTATTTGTTGCATAACCATAAGCAGGAACATATTTTCTAAGAGCCTCCATTTCTTCATCTATACAAGGAGAATAATAATATTTACATTATCACTAAGGGGTCATAAAAGAAAATCTTGGCAAAACTTTAAAGTGCTAGAGATGCAAAGAATAAAAAAATGAAAGAAAAAGATCATCAATAAAACATTAAAAAATACACAGCAAAAATGAAGACATTCAGGAGGGGACACACTTATCTAGGACAACTTTGTTATCACCTTGTATGCACTTGTATTACCTTTATGCACTTCTAAAAAATCAAGTGGACTATATGTAACAACCACCACAACAAAATCACCTGCTCACTGGCCACTTAATTAAATGGCTCAGGATAGTAAACAATTAAGTATACTTCCTATGGAATGAGTAAAGAATATTGTGCACACATATACAGACTGCCAGGTGACACCACAGATAAAGCACTGGATCAGGAAGACTCATCTTTCTGACTTCATATGTGGCCTGTCATTGCCTAGCTGTGGGACCCTGGGCAAGTCATGAAACCCTGTTTGCCTCAGTTTCCTCATCAGCAAAATGAGCCGGAGAAGGAAATGGGGAACCACTCCAGTATCTCTGCCAAGAAAACCCCAAATGGGGTCATGAAGAGTTAGACATGAGTAAAACAACACAACAAGAATATATCTTCCCACTCTCACAACTAACACCCTACTTCAGGCCCACTTCTATTTCTCAGATTATTGTGACGGCTTCCTAATTGGTCTCTCTGTCTCCAGTCTTTTCAGACTCTACTTCATCCTCCATACTACTGCCAAAGCAATTTTCCTTACGGTCAGATGTGATCATGTTGCCCCCTCACTCAATCAACTCCAGGGGCTCCCAACAGCCTGAAGGAAAAGAAACAAACTTCTCTGGTTAGCTTTTAAACGTCTTCACAACAGCCCAGACTGACCGATCTCTCCAGCTTCCTTGTACATCCATTCCTCTCATGCCTGCTCCCTATGATCCAGCCAAACTGGCCTTCTCTCTTCTCCTCACCAAGGACCACTCCCTTTCCCATTTCTCTGCCTTTTCGAGGCTTGGCTATCCTCCGTGTCTGGACAGCACTTTCTCCTTACCTCTTCTCATGAAGTCCCTCCTTTCCTCCAAGATGCAGCTCAAGCACCATCTTCCTCAAGAAGCCAAGAAGCTTTTATGGATTCCCCCCAAGCTGCCCTGTACTGAAGAATGACATATATATCTTATATGTTTACTGTCGTATTCTATACAATATGGGCAGCCAGGTGGCACATTGGATAGAGTGCTGGGTCTAGTGTCATAAAAATGAGTGTTCCTGAGTTCAAATCCAACCCTAGATGCTTAGTAGCCGCGTGACCCCAGGCAAGGTACTTTACCCTGTTTGCCTCAGTTTCCTCATCTGTAAAATGAGCTGGAGAAGGGAATGGCAAACCACTCCAGTATCTCTGCCAAGAAAACCCCAAGTGGGGTCATGAAGAGTCAGACAGAACTAAACAAAAAAAATATTATATACAACCTATAACATAAATATTTTCCTATTCTATATTATAATATAGAATGTAATATTTCCTACAATGCTATATGATATGTATGAAGTAATTAAATACAAGATCATTTGAAAGGGAGTTGAAAGATATAAGTATATATTATGTATTTTGGCAAGGTTATAATATAACCTTGTTTTCCCCTTTAGAAGGTAAATTCCTCATGAGTAAGGATTGTTTCATTCTTTGTACTTGTATCCCATGAACCTTAGCAAAGTGCTTAGCATCTGGTAGGTGTTTGATTAAATGCTTGTTGACTGATCAATGCTGTTATGATTAAGAAAATACACATTGATTTAAAAGGCCTACTGAATTTATATTCACCATTTGTCATCTACTTTCATATTTTCGCAGGTAGCTAGAATTATATAATAGAAGCTCACTCCTCCTTACTAATGAACAGATGACAAGTGCCCAATTCTACTAATATAAGCCCCAATCTATGATTTGAAATTCAGCACATAAAATGTGCTGGATTAAGAGCATCATTATGGACAGAACTGTTGCAAGTGAATGCTCCTTGATCAATAACATTTAAGAACCTCATTTTAAATAGATTTTTCTATACTGAATACTCATGACCTCCAAGGAATAGAGAATGAAAAGCTTTCAAAACACAGAGACTTGCATTCATCTCATTAATTGTTAACCAATCAGAGTTGATTACCAGCTGTCGGGAACACCCACTCTTCCAACAGCTTATAAGAGTCAATGAGCCTCCATGATCCATCTTTGGTTCACAAGAGATGGCCAAATAGCCATCCTTTTATTAATTATTTACTAGCCATAATTAATACAATGATTAATTACCCAGAAAAAAATACAGAGGTGGCTAGGTAGCACAGTGAATAGAGCACTCGCCCTGGAGTCGGGAGGACCTGAGTTCAAATCTGACCTCAGATACTTAACACACACACAAAACTAGCCGTGTGACCTTGGGCAAGTCACTTAACCCCAATTGCCCTCCAAAAAGCAAAAAAAAAAAATGTTGGAGATGAGGAAGGAGTGCATTTCAATCAGTGAGTCAATAAACATTTTATAAAAAAAAATACAGAGATCTATCAGAAGGAGTCAAAGTCTTTGGGGAACCTCATAGGGTGTGTGTCATCTCCAGTTGTCCTAGAGATGTGTACGTCCCCATGCTCTTATGAAATTACAGAAGAGCAGTCATCTTATTGATCTGTACATCAGTCCAAAGAACACTAAATAGAAAAGAATAATAAGGTGGTATATTTTTTCAGGACCATTTCTATCCGAACCCCATGAAACTATAGGCAAATGTAATAATTAATAATAATGATAATAATGTCAAATAGTACTAACCCTCAAGGCCACTTGGAATAAAAGGCTTTCAAAATATAGAAGCCCAGCGGAGAAGTCAAAGCCGCGTGGGAACGGAATGAGACGCGCGCCGTCCTCCTCCTCACGATCCTATCGCTACTGGAGATATCTTCCAAATGTCTTTCAATGAGCCTGGAGAACATGTTTCTGCCCTAATATTTTTATTCAATCATAAAACCAGTTGTTTTATCCACTCGTGTAGTAGTTCACAGAACATGAAATATAATATAGAAAGGAGAGAGAGGCAGCCGCGGCTTAATGGATGGAGTAGACCTCAACACCGGGAAGACCAACTCTGACACATACTGGCTGAATGGCCAGAGGCACCAGGTAGCTGAAGCTCTCGGTGCTCGGGGCATCTCTCTAAGATTCTAATTTGAAGAGAAGGTACTGACCTGATGGTAGAGAGGGTTTCCTGATCTAGAAGTTCTCTATATCAGTGACATCACAATGTCAACTTGTCTCAGGACCATTTTTATCTGAAATCAATGGAAAAATATGTGAATGAAATGCATAAGAATGACTGTAACTCCCATTTCCACCGTGCTTCATAACTTACAAAGTCTTTTCCTTATAGTAGCCCAAAGAAATAGGTAAGATAGGTATTATTAACCCAATCATACATGCGAGGAAGCTGATTTTCTGAGAACAGACTTTTGCCTATTGAATGGCAGAGATGGGACTGGAGCCCATGGGTTTAGGTGATATCTTTGCATTATTCTGTGCTCTGGAAGGATCTCAATGGACCATAAATTTTAGAGGGGAAAGGATCACGGAGGACAGATAGCCCAACTCTCTTATTTAACATTATAGGAAACTAAAGTCCAGGGAAAGTATAAGTTTAAGCTCCACAGGTGCCCAGCCTGGTACCACCCACCCACCCAATGTCAGACTTCCTTCTGTACAGCACAAATACATGCACCACATGTGCTGTCTTTTTACATTTCAGACACACAGGTATGACAATAAGTAGATTTGTCCTCAAGTTTCTCTGAATCCCTCTTATTCCTTCTTTATTTAATATTCTTTCATTCTGTATATTCTATGCTTGTAATATTCTATGTAATGTTCTGCTCTTCCTTTCTGTAACATTCCACTATGTTCCCATATCATTGATTTTTCCCACTCCCGTACGTCATATGTGACTTATATGTTGGGGGGGGGTTGGCTCCATGATATATATGACACACTCTCCCACCTCTCACAGCACTGCCTCCAATTTATTTACCAAAAACAAAACAAAAATCCCACTCCATCTGCTGATAGAACAGAATCTATTTTGAAAATAGCCAAATAAGAGATGAATTGTACTATAATTAAGCACCATTTAGTAACTGGAGACCAAGAGTAGCCAATAGCTGTGCTTGGAATAGAATATTTGATAGAACTGCATGGATTTGGGAATATTCTGATGCCCTCTAATGGCTGACTGGAGGTCAGTCCACTGGGGAAACAGGCAGGGTTAACAGAGATGATTGCAGGATAGGTCCAAAGAAAGGCGAGATAAAATAGTATTGTGGGCTGTTGATCTAATGCTGACCCCTGGAGGACAAGCTGTAATATACCAGATCCTAACCTACCACTGGACAGGCCCTTGGCTGATTTTTTTTTTTTTGTCTGATGTGTTTGGTTCATAGTGCCCTTGAAAAAGTCTTTGAGGCTAGGACATCATAGTTTCAGCTAAACGGTGCCCATCAGCAACCATGTGGGACATATAATATATTCATATTCCCTTCCCCTGCCCCCAGCTTCTGTTTGTAGCTGGGCACAGTCTGTCCCTGTTTATGTGTCAACCCGGCCCCACTGGACAACTGTGTCCCCACCTAACTGCTCCAGACAGCGCAAGACTTGGAAGGGATCCAAAGACTGCCCAACGGCTCACATATTCCAGTCTCTGTGAGGCAAATGGCCAGTGTCAGCACCAGGCAAAATGTCCAAGTAGATGAAATTTATATTTCTGATCCTCTTAGGCCTCCTGACATCCCCTTCTTTTGACTCCCCAAGAGCTGGCTGACTCTTTTGACTCCCCAAACACTCTACTGCCGTATTCCACCCAAGCCTGCTTATTCCACCTCTCTGCTCTAAAACAGCCATTTTAATTAACTGATTAATTAATTAAATTAATAAAAACACCTTAATTGGAAATCTTTTTATTTTCTTCTTTTTGCTTTTCTTTTTTGGAGGGCAATCAGGGTTAAGTGACTTGCCCAAGGTCACACAGCTATTTGTGTGTGTGTGTGTGTGTGTGTGTGTGTGTGTGTTAAGTGTTTGAGGTTGGATTTGAACTCAGGGACTCCTGACTCCAGGAAGGGTGCTCTATTCACTGCGCCACCTAGCTGCCCCTTGGAAATTTTTTTAAACAAAATGTTCTGTCCCTTTAGGCAGTTAAGCAGGTTTTTCATTAAACTACATTATTATATTATAATAAAAAGAGTTGTTTTGTACTTTTATTGTCATTCAGTGGTTTCAGTCATGTCTGACTCTTCATGGGTCCATTTGGGTTTTTTGTTTTTGTTTTTTTTTTGCCAAAGACACTGGAGTGACTTGCCATTTCCTTCTTCAGCTCATTTTACAGATAAGGAATCAAGGCAGACAGGGTTAAGTGACTTATCCAGGGCCACACAGCTAGTAAGCAGCTAAGGCCAGATTTGACTCCAGGCCCACCTCTTTATCCACTGTACCACCTAGCTGCCTTTTATACTCTGCTTTTTAGATTTACTATACACCTTCCCCACAACTACTCTCCCCAGCTGCCTGATAGTCAAAAATTTCCTGGGTTGCCAGGCTTTTTTTCTGCTTATCAGAGGCATCACCTGTTACCTTAGCCTTCCACTGAGTCTGAGTATCAGCATCCTTGGGGCAATAAGAAATTTCCTGTTCTTACCAGAGAACAGATGGCTAGTTTCCACCTTAAGATCTTAGCGATCCAGGTATCAGCTGCTAGAATAACAGGGGGCAATGAACTACTGAGTCCAGAGTCACTTAAAGGGCTTTCTACACTCTTACCTAAAGCCATACTTAGTCGGGGAAGGGAGGAAAGAAGACTTTTCCTTCTGGCAAAGGCCATAAATGCCCTCATTTTATCCCAACTGACTCCCCAAATACTTAGTCTGGCCATGTACAAAAAATGGATTATTTTCATTTATGTAACATCATAGAATAACAAATTTGGAGCTTGAAGGGACCTTAAAACCATCCTGTCTGATCATCTCCCCTTTTCTGTTCTTTCTTTCTTTCTTTCTTTCTTTCTTTCTTTCTTTCTTTCTTTCTTTCTTTCTTTCTTTCTTTCTTTCTTTCTTTCTTTCTTTCTTTCCCAAGGTCACACAGATAGTAGGCATCAGGAGGGAGAGTTAAACTCCTGTTTTCCAAAAAGGACTTGTGATATTGTGATTTGCGGGGTACAAACTTTTTTTTTTCTGCAATACATTGTCTCTTTATTCAGTGCAGCGGTTCTCAACCTGTGGATCATGACCCCTTTGGGGGTCAAACAGGGTCGCCTAAGACCATTGGAAAACCCGTATTTCCGATGGTCTTAGGAACCAAGACACTGCTCCTCTATCCATCTCCAGGCGGGTCTGCCCACATGCAGATACACCCACATACGAGTATTAAAGGGTCACGGCATTAGAAAGGTTGAGAACCACTGAGTTACTGAGATACACTTCCATAATTTAGTTCTCTGAGAACTGATACACCCAATGACCAAGAACTTATTGTTAACATACCCAAATACATTTGTATCATTGTATTCTTTACAGTCAACTATGATTATTTACATATTCTGTGATCCTTTAAAATTAGTTTTATAAGGATTTCAAACATGTCTTCTATCAGGGTACTTATGGAGAACAAAAAGGAGTCAGATTGCTTGATTTTATATACTTATTCAGAAGATGGTAAACCATTGATATATCTTTTCAAAAGTTCAGTTAACATGTTAACTTTTAGAATTGTGAGATTACTTGTATATGCAGCTTTATGTATTCAAGTATTTTGCATTGTCTGATCATCTGATCATTAGCAAAAGTTGCGATGAAGTAGTAGTTAGAATCATATCCTTTTTGCAATAAAAAAACTGAAATTTTCTGTTCTGCACGGGCAGCTATAAAGTTGTCAGAAAGTAATTGCCCATCTTTAAGGAGCTGGTCATCTTTGCTTTGAGAAGGTAAGATGTCCGACCGAGAATCTGGATAAGACTTCACCAGACGAGCACCGTTATATACCTTCCACTAACTTTGATCTGATCCTAAGTATCCATGAAGGTCTTTGCCCCACACAGACAGAGCACTGGGCTGCAGATTGGAGAGAGTGCTGACATAGATTTGTATTTCCCGGGTTTCTTCAGAGCACAAATCAGAACTCCATGGAGAGAAGAGAGCCGCAGAAGAGGCAAAAATAGATATCTTCTTTGGGTCAGCTGGAAAATTGGCATTTATCAGCTTGGGCAGCTGATGAGCTCTATTACATAAGAGTAAATCTTATAGTTGGTTTTCCAAGGCTCTTCAGTGGCGTTCATGTAAAAACCTATACCAGTACCAAAGTCCCAACTGTCATCTTCTTTAAGATAACAGCTGCATAGACTGGTATCTGGTGCAATGACAATGAGGCCATGCTCTGCTGCAAAAAATTGGTGGTAAATTTTTTTGATAAAATTTTGTTCTGTGCGGGTTAAACAGTTTTTGCCTTCAGTGGTAAGTAGATTCCAAATTTCATTTTGCATTTTATTGTTTTTTTAATTTTTTATGTTTTTGCTTTTTGGAGGGGGGAAGGTAGGGTAGTTGGGGTTAAGTGACTTATCCAAGGTCACATGGCTAGAGGGTGTGGGTGTGTGTGTGTGTGTGTGTGTGTGTGTGTGTGTGTGTGTGAAGTGTCTGAGACCAGATTTGAACTCAGGTCATCCTGACTCCAGGACTGGTGCTCTATTTACTGCCCCACCTAGCCACCCCTCATTTTGCAATTTAGCTTTACACTGTCATGTTCATAAACTTTCTGAAACCCCTCAAAGCACTTGTTGCTGGAAATCTGTTTCAGTTTAGGTTGCTATTCAGTTGCTACTGTTTTCCCACTCACTGACACAAGCTGACTGACAGAAGGTGTGGGTGGTGGTAGAGATGGCTGGAGGTGGGGAGTGTTGGGTACAGTCTTTAAGACAGATTATTAATTGCCAGAGTTAAATGATCCCAGTTTCACACGACCCTTCTCAGAGTGTGTCTATGGGAAGACTGTCTCTAATACACAGTGATATCTAATATAGAAAGAAATGGATCCCTGCACACTGCATATTCACATGGAAAACCACAGATCAACATTGTCTGTGTTGTATTTTATTTCTGTTTATGTTGTTAAACATTTCCCAGTTATGTTATAATCTGGTTTGGGCCCCCTCTGGAGTCTTGCAGGCAAGAAAAGTCTTGCTGAGGCTTCAGTGGGCCACAGCAGACGCCACCATGCCGGGAATCTTTTGGCTCTGGAAGTGGCAATGGTTTCCATCTGTCATCTAGGGCCAGCCTGGGTAAATGAGGCGAAATTTCACAAGTATTCCAAGCAGATCAACACAACACGTTGGAGCGTTTTATTGGTAGCTGCTCACAATGAGCTGCACCACCCTGAACAAGTTATTCCTTCAGCATTTCTTTCCTCATCTGTAAAATAGGGATAATAGCACCCCCTTTACAGGGTTGTTTCAAATGAGATAACTCATGTAAAGTGCTTTTGTGTTATATACATCCTAGTTATTGCTATTATTATTATTATTATTATTATTTCCCATCCTACTCAGCTGACTTTCCCTGGCGAGTTTTAGGTCATTAGATTTCTTTCTGTTCTTTTCCTTCAAATTCCGTTCTGCCAGAATGTGTGAGTGTGTGTGTGTGTGTGTGTACGTGCACTCAAGGACGCATGACACAAGGACACCACTAGGATGTCTCATTTCCACCTCCTTATTTAATATGAATCTTCTTCCTTACAAGATTATCAGTAACAAGTTCATTCTTATCCATCAGATTTTGGTCCAAAATAGCAGTTCCCGCTTCCTACTCCCTCCATTTTTTGACGGATGAAAAGATCATTAAGGCAGGCGTATCAAGAATTAATCAGTTATTCTGCTTTTTGCACCAAGCTTGCAAACCAGGGCTGCTGTTTTTTTGGGGGGTTTTGACACGGACTGTTATCTAGATATGTATACCACCCACTTCCTGTACTTGTAAAGTTGAACTCAGTTCAAAGACAGTGAAATAAAAACTTTCCTACAAAGGGAAAAAGTAAATATTTACAGAGAGATTTGGAAAGGATGCTAGAATTGGTTCATGGCAAAACATCTTCTTTTCATTTACAGTCAGTTATTGCCTGAAATTTGCTCCTGGGCTTGCCTTCCCTACTCCAGCTGTCCATGGACTAGCTGACCTCACTTAACCCAACAAGCCGTCCTAAAAGCCACCATAAGTCTGGTTCAAGGAGGATCCCCTTCAAATGAGATACTATTTGTAAAGTGCTTAGGACAATGCCTGGGACACTGTAGGTGCCTAATAAGCACTTGTTTCCAAAAAAACATTCCTAGCCCTCTCCTCCCCCACCCCATTCACAAGCTTCCTGTTTGCTCTCTCTCAAACACAGATTTGCTGTGATTGACCCAGATACATGTTCTACTATCAGAGAACTACCTCTCTCTCATCATCCAAGAATCTCATAATCTGGGACTTAGCCATCAGCATGTCTGCTGCAACAATTAAGTTTGCTTTTGTTTCTCCATTCACCCCTTTCTCAAGAAAGTGCATAGATTTCCCCCTTTACTCCATTGTGTACTCTTATTATTGGGGTCTTCTCTAGTTATTTAAATATTCCCTTGAATACTTTGGCCTCTAGTCCATCACTTTCTGCAACTGCCACTTACTTGACCTGAACAGAGGTGGTCACATCTCTCCCCTTGTCATTACTACATAGCATGCCACTTCTGTGCACTAGAGCTCTGGGTCTTCCCTATGATCACACTCTGTCCTTCCATTTTGCCCACTACATTGTTCCTAAAACTTTTCTTTTTCTCTGCCATCACCTCCAGGCCCTCCATCTCTTCCTTTTCCTCCTCTCTGGCACTCTAGTTCTAGCTTCACTTTTCTCCCTCTACCACCTTGACCTTGTAGTTAACCAGTTCATGTCTTCCAGGGTCTTCTACCCTTGAATCCTTGACTCCCTTAGTCTTCAGTCCTTCATGACCTTTCAGTCAAGTGTGTGCTGATAAGTGTTTAACAACCATCTCTCTTAAAAATGTATTTGGAACATACTTTTAAGTTTAATCTGCATTGTTAAATCTTTCTTAAGGCCAGGCAATCAACAAAACAATAAGCCATGTCCTGCTTTATAGTGTTTGCTGATTTCTGAGGTATAAATGTTCGCTCTGAAAACTTAACCATCCCTCAACTCTTTGTTCAAGCTAGATCCTGCATACCCTGCAGATAGTCTTTAACCTTGGGCTCCCTAAACCAGCAGTGGGGAACCTGTGGGATTGAGACTAAATGTGGCCTTCTTGGTGCTTGGGAGTGGCCTTGTGACCGAGTCCAACTTTTACAAAACAAATCCTTTTATTAAGGGGATTTGTTCTGTGAAGTTTGGATTCAGTCAAAGTGCTACACTTGAGGACCTAGCAGATCACATGTGACCTCAAGGTCTCAAGTTGCCCACCCCTGCCCTAAATCATCTGCCTTCTCAGTTCATACTCCTGAAATGCTGAACACTCTGCTTATGTGACATCTCCTGCGGGAAGCCCTTCCTGATTCTCTGAATTATTCATGTTCTCTTCTCAAATGATCATGTATGTATGCACTTATCTATTCACAGGACATCACCAAACCATGCAGAAGGGTTCCACTAAAAATTCATGTCATATCATTTGTTTACTGCACAGACTGTAGTGGTCCTTAGCTCCATCTCTTACTGACTCTATCACACTCCCCATAGTAAATGTTCTAAACCTCAAGCCCCCATGCCACTGCCAAGCCCCCTCTCTCATCACCTTGCTTATTTTACTGACAAAACTGAGTCTACCAGTTGTCAGTTGCTTTATATCCTATCCTCCATTCCTCAAAATCTCTCTATTCTTTACCTTATCTCAGGGGATAATATGGCTTCTCCATGCCAAAGCTAATCCCTATGCTGGCTTTATTTTTTAACTTTTGTTTTATTTTATTTTAGTTAAACAGAATTTACTTTCTTTCTCTCCTGCCCACCCACTTTCCAACTGGAAAAAAGATGCTTGTAAAGAATATGCATTATCAATCAAAACAAATTTCTGTGTTGGCCTTGTCTGTGTATGTCTCATTCTCTGTGTTAAATCCCTCTTCCCTCTGTTAGGAGGTAATAGCACCCTTCATCATCCATGCTCTGCAATCATACAGCTGGTAATTCTTTTTTGATCAGAGTTTATGTCTTTCAAAACTTGAAAAACAATTTACTCTTGCATTTTGACCCATTCTGTTAACAGGCACATTATTTATTAACTGTACAATTAACTGCTTGGAGAGAGGTTTTGACTGGCCAAGTTCCTTCTGCTAAATCAAAAGGACA
>CM053601.1:49939204-49976225 GCA_028646575.1 Pseudocheirus occidentalis
TGACTCCAGGGCTAGTGCTCTATTCTCTGCACCACCTAGCCGCCCCACAGCAGAAACTTCTTGTAAAGGTGGGATTAAATCTGATACTTAACTAGAGAAGCTTAGAGGTGAAGATGAGAAGGGAGAGAGTTCCAAGCATGGGAGACAGCCAGTGACAATGCCTGGAGTGGAGAGGTGGGGTCTCTTGTTTGTGGAACAGCCAGGAGCCTGTGTTACTAGGTTTAGGAGTAAGTGGGAGGGAGGGAGGTATAAGGATTGAAATGGTGGGAAGACATCAGGTTATGGAGGGCTTTAAAAGGCAAATTTCTCAGTTTGATCTTGGAGACAATAGGGAGCAATTGAAGTTTAAGGAACAGGAGATGGGGAGTGACATGGTCAGACTTAGGCTTTAGGAAGAGCGGCTGAGTGGAGAATGGCTTCGAGTGGGGAAAGACTTGAGGCAAAGAGATAAATCAGTAGACTATGCAGTGGTTCAGAACCTCAGATACCCAAACAAGAAGGGAAAATGCAGCTGCAATATGCACTTGCCTATCTCATCTAGATTATGAACAAGAGGCTGTCCTCTGCAAGGCTCTTCCTCCCATTCTTGGGCAGCTAGTGGCCCAACAGTAGGATTTTGTGTAAGTGAAAGAAAATAGAAACTTAGAACGATTTCTTGGAGAGGAGGAGCTGGGTGTTGTGATGACAGGCATATATGTCTTTTGTCTCACAAGAAAACTCCATAGGGTATCTGAAGAAGGCACGATTCCTGAGAGGTTTAAATTGTCAGATATATTGAAGTATTTGCTTCCCTTGGAAAATTATTTTTTTTATGCAATCCACACAGAAGCAGGAACAGAATTATAAATTGTCACAGCCCTTTTAAAAATAGTATTTTATTTTTCCACAATTACATGTCAAGATAACTTTTAGCACTCATTTTTACAAGATTTTGAGTTCCCAGTTTTTCTCCCTCTCTCCCCTCCCCCCAAATGGTAGACAATTTGATACAGGTTATATATGTTCTATCATGTAAAACGTATTTCCACATTAGTCACAGTTGTGAAAGAAAAAACAGATCAAAAGGGAAAAAAGGCAAAAAAGAATAAAATAAGCAAAAACTTATGCTTTGATTTACGTTCAGAGTCCATCAATTCTTTATCTGGGCTGGATAATTTTTTCCTTCATAAGCCTTTTTTACTTGTCTTGGGTAATGACCGAGAATGTGCTGCAGAGAAGAGCTGAGTCATTCATAGCTGATTATCACACAGTGTTGCTGACACTATGAACAGTGTTTTCCTGAGTTCATTTCACTTTCCATCAGTTTGTACAAGTATTTCTGGGTTTTTCTAAAACCTGCCTGTTTTCATTTCTTATTGCACAATAGTATTACATTACATTTGTATACCACAGCTTATTTAGTCATTCCCCCATTGATATATATCCCTTTAATTTCCAAGATTTTGCCACCACAAAAAGGGCTGCTATAAATATTTTTTCACATATATAGGTCCCTTTTTTACATGGTCTCTTTGGGATAAAGACTTAGTAGTGGTATTACTGGATCAAAGAGTGTGTCCAGTTTGATTGTTCTTTGGGCATAGTTCCAAATAGCAATGGTTGGATCAGTTCACAACTCTACCAATAGTACATTACTGTTCCAATTTCCCCCATCCTCTCCAACATTTGGCATTTTAACTTTTTTCATATTAGCCAGTCTGATAGGTGTGACGTGGTACCTCAGAGTTTTCAATTTGCATTTCTCTAATCAAAAGTGATTTAGAGTACTTCTTCATAGGCCTATAGGTAGCTTGGATTTCTTTATCTGAAAACTGCTTGTTGATCCTTTGATCATTTATCAATTGGAGAATGGCTTGTATTCTTATAAATTTGACGTAGTTCTCTATATGTTTGAAAAATGAGGTCTTTATCAAAGATGCTTTCTGCTTTGCTTCTAATCTTAGTTCCATTGGTTTTGTTTGAGAAAAGTTTTTTAATTTAATATAATAAAAATGATATACTTTACATTTTGTAATGCTATCTCTTGTTTCATCTGAATCTGTAATTCACTTAATGTCTCCTTTAAATAGTTGAATGCTATACCACTTGGTGCATATATGTTTAGTATTGATATTACTTCATTGTCTGTGGTACCTTTTAGCAAGATGTAATTTCCTTCCTCATCTCTTTTAAATAGGTCCATCTTTACTTTGCTTTGTCTGAGATCAGCATTCCTACCCCAGCTTTTTTTTAGTTCAGTGGAAGCATAATAGATTCTGCTCTAGCCTCTTACCTTTATTCTCTGTGTGTCTCTGCTACAAGTATGTTTCCTGTAAACAACATATTGTAGGATTCTGGTTTTTGCTCCCCTCTGTCATCTGCTTCCATTTTATGATAGAGTTCATCCAATTCACATTCACAGTTATGATTACTCATTGTGTATTTCCCTCCATCCTGTCTTTCCTTTTAATTGTCCTCTCTCTCCTTTCACCTTTTCTCTTCACAATAGTGTTTTGCTTCTGTATACCACCTCCCTGGTCTGCCCTTTCTTCTGTCAGCCCAGTCCCTTCCTTAATCTCTTCCCCTCCTACTTTCCTGTCAGGTAAGATAGAGTTCTGTCTCCAACTGATTGTGTATATTATTCCCTCTCTGAATTTTGACATTGAATTTTTGAATTTTGAATTTTTGAATATTTGATATCAAATATTGATGAGAATAAGATTTAAGCGATGTTCATCACTCACTCTCTCTTCCCTTCCACGGTAATAGGTCTTTTTTGCCTCTTCATATGCAATAATTTACCTCATTCTACTTCTTACTTCCTTCTGCACCCAGTGTACTTCTCTTTCTCATTCCTCAATTATTTTTTATGTCATTCCCTCAAAGTTACCTTATACCTGTATCCTCTGTCTATGTATATTTTTCTAGCTATGGAATTAGTGGTACAATTTTTAAGAATTATGAGTATCTTCTTATGTAGGGATGTAAACAGTTCAACTCCATTGAATCCCTTATATTTTTTCCCCCTCTTTTAGGCTTTTCTTGGGTATTGATATTGGTTCTCTCCTTATTAAAGTTTGAAATCCTTTGATTTCATTGAATGAGCGTTTTGGTATATTGGTATATTGTTTCTTGTGCCAGGGGCTACAGACCCTGGCTGTTTATCTGGTATTGCTCTGATATAACCTGGAGGCCCACAGGGGACCCTTGTGTCTGGTACTGTGCTAACAGATTGTGATGGGAGGGGGTTGCTGGTGCTGCTGGTGCAGACCACCTCCTCGCTGGGGTGTTTCTGCATTTCCCCAGGGCTACACTGATGCAAGGGACTGGAGGCTACCTGTTTGCCTGGGGCTATGCTGAAGCACCAGTGGAGGCCCAGTGCTGGTGGCTGCCTGTTTGTTTAGGCATCCAGAGGGTTGACTCTACCTGTTTGCCTGGGGATATCCTGAAGCATGCTGAAGTATAGCTGGAGCCTGTCACTTCCCCTGGCTATGCTGATGCATGTGTGTGTATGTGTGTGTGTGTGTGGGGGGGTGTCCTGGTATTGCATTTGCTTTTGCCACAGTACTGAGGCTCAGGATCTCCAGCTGGTTTGCTGAAGTGGGATTTCCTGCTGACTTATAGGATACTTCCTATCCTGGACTACGTTCTCCTTTTACTGGAGTGAGACACAGACCTTTCTTACTGATCTCCTAAGTATTTTTTACTTAAAGATTATTTCACCCCATCTTTTTCCTGGTTCTGCTATTCTAGAATTTTTGTGGTGGGGTGCTATTTTATGGTTGTTTGGAGGGGAATGGGGAGACCTATAGCAGTTTACTACTTACTCTGCAATCTCCGGGTTCCCCAAAGTCCAAGTCTCACAGCCTTTTCTCATGTACTCACATGCTGAATATTTAAAGACCTCCTATTTCTTGGACAGAAATGGTGATGACAAACCTCTTTCAAGCCAGCAGTTAAATTGCATCTTAATAGATATTAGGATGAGAGAATAGATTTGTTTTTTCTTCCTTCTTTCTTTCCTTTGTTTTGACTTGTAAAACAATTATTGTGAACCTGACAACATCAATAGACATGAACATGGATTTATAAAAAAAGAACAGAAACAGAGAATATGTAAAATTGTGAACTTCCATTATGTATGGTACAGCTTGGTTTTTTTTTAAGTATATATTAAATTTGTCTCAGTACCAACACCGCCTTGCTTGTCTGTATCCCGTTCTGGCATGAGATCAATTCATATTCCCCTTCTTATGTTCTCTTCTGTATGTATTTTAAATGTTTTGTTAACACTCTTTTCTCTCTTCCTTTTTAGGTATCTCTTTAAATACCTTCTCTTTTTCATAATTCTCCTAAAAATAAAACTAAACTAAACCTTCTTTATAATAAATGTAGTCAAGCAAAACAAATCTGCATATTGGCTGCCATATCTGAAGAGCTGTATCTCATTTTGTACCTCTAGTCCATCACTTCTTGGTCAAGGAATGGGAAGGAAGCTTCCTTATCAGTCTTCTAGAGTGGTGATTCATTATGACATTAAGTTTTTATGTCTTTCACAGTGCCCTAGAGTTTGGCACATAATAGGTGCTTAATAAATGTTGTGTTCTTGACTTGATTTTGCAATGTTGCGCTCATTGTGTAAATTGTTCTGCCCATTTCACTCAGCATCAATTCATACAAGTCTTCCCCAGTTTCTATAAATCTATCCCTTTTGTAATTTCTTTTGAAACAACAAATTTACATTTACATACTGAACCATAATTTGTTCAGTTCCAATTGATGGACACCCACTTTATTTCCAGTTCTTTGAACCAGCTATGCTGCTATAAATATTTTTGTATGTATGAGTCCTTTACCCTTTTCTTTCATCTCTTTATAGTATGTAACTAGCAGTGGTATTTCTGGGTCAAAGGGTAAAGGTAAAGGTTATTGCTTTTGGTGATAAAGATCCACATTGCTTTCCACAACGATTGGATCAATTAATAGCTCCACTAGTAGTATATCAGTAGTGTCCCTTTCTGCCCACACCCCATTCCAAAAATGGTCATTTTCTTTTTTTGTCAACTGTACCAGTATAGTGGTGTAACACTGAGCATGAGCAGCTTTCCAGAGGACTGCTGCTGTGAACAGCTTTCAAGGTTCTTATTACACAGTATAGTAAACCCTCTCTTTATTCAGTAACAAATCAGAGCAAAACATTCACAGAAAACCAAGTATAGCATTCAGAATGTTATACCTTATCACTAAAATAGCCACATAGTTTTCACAAAGTGAAATAATTCTGATTACATGACCAAAGTGGTCATATAGTTTTGAACAAAGTATATTCATTCTGTAACTCATTTAGTAAGTCTTCAATTCAATCACAAAGTACAAAAGGTCAAAGTCCTCAACCCATGGACACAAGTAAGTTACAATTTCATCAGTCACTACTCACTACCCATGGAGAAGTCTTTTCATCTTGACTTGAGACAGGCTCCCAGACTTCATGGCTCCTCCTCCATGGTCCCAGCTCCCATCCAAATCTAACCAATTGCCACCTGAGTTAAAAGGCAGACAGCTCCCAATTTCTTGTCCAGCTCTCCATGGAGTTCCTGCTCCACATGGAAGCTCATAGTGTCCAGTCCACCTCAAGTCATTCACAATTTCTGTTCCTGGGAAGAGAAAACTTAACAGAGCCACAACAATATCTACACGTGTCAAGCTTAGCAGAATTACAACAATATTCACACATGTGATTGGCACTATCAACTCAATTCACTTTCTGCCTGTGAATCAACATAGATCAAAAACAGACAGACAAAGTACCAACACCACAGTCATGCTTCCTCTGGAAGCTCTGGCTGGCCCTCAGAAGTCCTCAGCTGCTTGGCTAGCCCTCAGAAGTCTTCAGCAGCTCCAATTGGTTCTCAGAAGCTCTTGGCAGGAGTGTGGCTGGCTCTCAGAAGAAGCTCCGCCACCACAAGTTCTGTTCTTAAAATGAAAATCACTTTCTCCAGCCTCCATGTAGCTTGCTCCAAGAAACTGTCTCAGTTCTCAATCCTCATTTCTCTTCTCAGTTCTCAATTTTCAGTTCAGTTTTCAGTCCAGCAGTAGTAGCCCAGCCTCCATATGCTCACTGAGAGAAATTCTCTGTCTCTGTCTGTCTCTGTCTCTCTGTCTCTGTCTCTGTCTGTCTGTCTGTCTCTCTCTCTCTGGCAGTAGCTGCTCTGCTTCCACTATGCTTGTTCCAAGAAGTTCTGACTCTCCTAGCTAGGGCTTTTCCTTATATACGGTATTGGCTCCTCCCTGTTCAGCCCTTTCCTGTTACATCAGCAACAGGGGGTTCATATCTTCTGTTTCTTAACAGAGGCTTGATATAATTAGCTTGACACTAAGTGCTAGGTACCTGTTAGCTTGTCAATACAAAAGGATCTTCAAATTTCATTACTATTACAGGTGAATGTAAGGTAGAACCTCAGAACTGTTTTAATTTGGTTGGTGATTTGGAGAACCTTTTTCATATTATTGCTGATAGCTTACTTTCCTTCTTTTGAAGACTGTCTATTCATAACCTTTGACCATTTATCTTTTGAAAAGGGCCCTTGTTCTTACATATTTGTATTCATTCTTTGGATATCTTGGTTATATATCATGGATATTCTTTTCCATTTAGAGTGGTTGGAGTTCATCTGTCACATTTGTGTTGTGTTTTTGTTTAATTTTTAATCAGCAATACATGAATTGTCTTTCTCTATTTTATTCATTTAAGTATTTAGAACTATAAAATTTCTCCTAAGAACCACTTTCGGTACATCCCATAAGTGCTGGTATGTTGGTATGTTGTCTCATTATTATCATTTTCTTGGGTGAAGTTAGTTGTTTCTATGATTTGTTGTTTGACCCACTCATTCTTTAGGATTTTATTATTTAGTTTCCAATTAATTTTTATTCTATATTTTCATGGCCCTTTGTTACATATAATTTTTATTACATCATGATATGAAAAGTATGCATTTAATATTTCTGCCTTTATGCATTGGTTTTTATGTGCTAGTACATTGTCAGTTTTTGTGTAGGTGCTGTGTACTGCTAACATAAAGGTACATTCCTTTCTATCCCCATTCAGTTTTCTCCAGAGGTCTACCACGTCTAACTTTTCTGAAATTCCATTCGCCTCCTTAACTTCTTTCTTCTTTATTTTCTGGTTAGATTTATCTAGTTCAGAGAAGGGGAAATCAAGATTCCCCAGTAGCATAGTTTTGCTGTCTATTTCTTTCTGTAACTCTCAACTTCTCCTCTAAGAATCTGAATGCTATGTCTCTTGGTGCATATATGTTTAGTAATGATATTAGTTCATTGTTTAGGGTGCCTTTTAACAGGATTTAGTTTCCTTTCTTATCTCTTTTTAATTAGATCTATTTTTGCTTTTGCTTGTTTGAGATCAGAATTGCTACCCCTGTTTTTATTTTAACCTCAACTGAAGATATTTTACTCCAGCCTTTTACCTTTACTCCATGTGTATCCCTGTTTCAAATGTGATTCTTGTAAACAACATACTGTAGGATTATGTTTTTTAATCCGTTCAGCTTTCCACTTCTGTTTTATGGGAGAGTTCACCCCATTCACATTCACAGTTATGATTGCTGTCTGTGTCTTTCTCTCCATCCTATTCCCCCCCCCCATTCATGCTTTTCTTTTTCCTTTCTCCCTTTCCCTCTTCACTCGTTTTGCTATTCACCGCCACCTCCCTCAGTCTACCCTCCTTTTCTATCAGCCCTCTCCTTTTTCTTTCCCTTTTCCCTTACTACTTTTTCCCTCTCTTCTATCCACCCCTCCCTTTTCTTTCCCCTCTTCACTCCTACTGCTGTAGGGCAAGTTAGATTTCTATACCTGACTATGTTATTCCCTCCTTGAGTCAAATCTGATGAGAGTAAGGTTAAAACAGTGTTCATCTCCCTCTCTTCTTTCCCATTACTGTAATATGTTTTTGTTCCTCTTCATGTGATAAAATTTAACCTTTTGTGCCTCCTCCTTTCCTCTTCTCCCATTAGAATCCCCTTTCACCCCTTAATTAGGTTTTTTATTATCACATCAAAGTCAACTTATAAATGTCATAATAAAAATACAGTTCTCAAGAGTTATGAGTATCATCTTCCTATCTAGGGATATGAACAGTTTGCCCTTAAAGAATAACATGTGGTGATTTTTTCCTGTCCACCTTTTTATGCCTCCCTTGAGTCTTGTATTTGAAGATCAAATTTCCATTGAGCTCTTGTCTTTTCATCAGGGGGGTCTGGAAGTCCCCTATTTCATGAATATCTTGAATATCCATCTCTTCCCCTGAAAGATTATGCTCAGTCTTTCTGGGTAATTGATCCTTGGTTGTAATCCAAGCTCCTTTACTTTACAGAATATCATATTCCAAGCCCTCCAATCTTTTAATGTAGAAGCTGTGAATTCCTGTGTAATCCTGACTGTGGTTCCACAATATTTGAATTGTTCCTTTCTGACTGCTTACAGTATTTTCTCCTTGAACTGGTAATTCTGGAATTTGGCTACGATATTCCTTGTAGTTTTCAGTGTGGGATCTCATTCAGGAGGTGATGGGTGGATTCTTTTGATGACTATTACCCTCTGGTTCTAGGATCTCAGGGCAGTTTTTCTTGATGACTTCTTGAAAGATGTTGTCCAGGCTCTTTTTTTGATCATGGCTTTTAGGTGGGCTAATAATTCTTGAATGATCTCTTCTGGATCTATTTTCCTGGTAAGTTGTTTTTCCAATGAGGTATTTTATGTTTACTTCTATTTTACATTCTTTTGATTTTGTTTGGCTGATTCTTGATGTCTTACAGATTCATTAGCTTCCACTTGTGCAATTATAATTTTTAATGTATTGTTTTCTTCGGTTAGCTTTTGTACCTACTTTTCCATTTGGCCAATCTACTTTTTAAGGAGTTGTTTTCTTCAGTGTACTTTCACACACACCCCCATTTTGTCAATTGTATTTTTTAAAGCAATTGTTCAGTTTTTCTTCTACCTCTCTTATTATTTCACCTCCAAGAAGATTTTTTTGGGCTTGAGACCAGTTCATATTCCCCTTTAAGGTTTTGGATGTGTGTATATTGACAATGTTGTCCTCTCTTGAATTTGTGTTCTTATCCTCTCTGTCACCATAATAATTCTCTGTGGTCATTGTTTTTCTCTGATGCTTTTTGTTCATGGTGTTTGCATTTTTTTCTTGGCTTTTAAAGTTGATCTCTGCTTCTGTGGCACAGGGGACACGGTCCCACACTTCTTGTCCTACGGACTAGGGGCCTGGTTACCGTCTTTGTGTGACTGGGCTGTAGGAGTTGTAGGGGTCTGGTAGCTTATCTGATGCTGAGCTAGACCTGGTGTTGGTGGCTGGTATGTGCCCAAGGCAGGTGGAGTTTTTCTGTGTTTTATTACGGTTATACTGAAGTTTGTGGGGTAGGGATGAGGGTGGTCTGGCTGTACTCATGGTGGTTTTCCATGCTGGCATCTGCTGCTGGTATCTGCTGGTCCCCCTTGTTGTGCAAAGGCATGCTGGGGCTCCTGGTGTTGACTCTTGCCTGCTCCACCACCCTGGGGCTAAGGATCTCCCGCTGATTTACTGAGGTGGGGGCTTGTCACTGGCTTGCTGGGATGCCTCCCATCCTGTACTGGTCCCCACCAGCCACAGCAAGAGGGACCTTTGCCGTTAATCTTCCTAGTCTCCAAAGCTAAAAAAACTGCTGTTCCCCATCTTTCTGCTGGTTTCACTGTTCTAGGATTTTTATTGGGGCAGTATTTTGTGGGTTTTTCAAGGTCAATAAGGGAGAGTGAGAGCAACTTACTGCTTACTGAGCCATCTGGGCTCCCAGAAGTCCAACACCAGAATTATCAATCAACTGTTTCTAGTCCCTGGAGATTTCTCTGAGTATACTCATGTCCTTGTGCCCAGCAAGCTCTGCAGCTTTGTAATTGAGAATTATTTAATTAAATTTCTTCCCTCAGATCAAGGAAATGAAAAACAATGTCCTCTAGGCCTTCAGTACAGAATGCGAATTTAATTTAAAGAGAGTTGTTGAATGTATCTGTGCTATTTAAGATGTTCACCACTGTCCACTCTAAGTGATTCCTTTATCAGGGAGGTGCAAAAGAAAGTTCATCCATTTCAAGTATGTAATTGTTTTCACAAAAGATGTTTTCCAGTCTCAGAGATGGTTAAATCATAACAGTTACTAGATATCTGCTGAGTACTATAGGTACTACAGTTTCAAATGAACTAGAAGATAGCATTCTGAGCTCATGTTGCTTAGAGTCAAATGAAGAAAAGAAACATATGTATGTGTGTGTTCATGTACATATATACACATACACACACATATATATATACATATACACACCTGTGTGTGTAAATATATAGATCTATCTATCTATCATCTGTCTATCTGTCTATCTATCCATCTGTCTATCTATCTATCTATCTATCTATCATCTATCCATCTATATCTATCTATCTATCCATCTATCTATCATCTATCTATCCATTCATCTCTCTCTCTCTCCATCCATCCATCCATCCATCTCTCTATCTCTCTATCCACCTATGTGCAGTATGATATCAGAGACAGTAGTAGAGGTAGAGAACCAGCTTCCTCAGTCAGGAAGGTTTCAGAAACCCTGCCTTGATATGTTCTAGCTATATGACCTTTGGCAAATCACTTAACCTGTGAATGCCTCAGATAGCTCTAAGACTATCCATTGCTGAAGGTCTTTGTGTTGGAGAGAATTTCTTTTCCAGGAGTTCCCAATACCAAAGAAATGACAATTCTGGGAGAAAAAAAATTCTACAACAATTGAAAATCCATAACTAACTAAAACTATGCAGAGAAATATTCAGTTATTTGGGGAGGTAGAGAAGCTGAACAATTAATTATATGTAGTAGAGGAAACTCTTCTCTTGGAGACATGTGCCACCTTACCATGTTGATCAAAAAAACAGAAAAGCCTCCCCACTCATGTTCCTACTGGCTTCAGTACCCTGCCCATAGTAGGCTGTTAATAGAGCTTGCTTTGCTTTGAGATGGGCCCTCAAGTACTTACAGTACCTGGGGTGGGGAGGTGGCTCTTCGGTGACCTAAGATTGTTGAACTGCACATAAGAATCTCAGACCTGGAATGTGGAGCATAGAGGAATGGCATTCCGAAGGGAATCCTGAGCTATTGGGGAATCAGATCAGGATCTCTGTCTTTTGTAACTTATACATCAATATATGTGTGAAATAAAGATTACATGATATCAGGGAAAACTGTCAGCAATGAAATTCCTACTGATTTTCAACTCTAGAGAACTAGGGAAGCAAGAAGATACATACTTAAGATAACCGCTTAATATTTCTGCCTAATTTCCCTTCAGCACAGTGATGATTACATACATTATTAAATTTGTCATAGTAATTTTGCTGTAAGTTTTATTTGATTACAACATTAAATGATTTTCTTGCTTTCTTAGCCTTTGTAATTTGATGTTCAGGTCACATGATTGCTCACAATGAAAAATGAATCAGAAGAACATTGGGCCACCATTACTGCTACACAAACCTGAAAGCAAGGTACATCCTCACTTCATGAATAAGAAAACAGAAGGCCAGAATAGGTCAGTGGTTTGCCAATAATCATGACCAGTAGTAAACCATAGAGCCAAGTCTAACGCTATCCATCATGCTACCTTTTCATATGTTGTAGGTGTTATTGCTTACTGGTAGAAGAAAATATGTGAGAAAGACATAAATATTGCTTAAGCATAGGGGAGAACCTTCTTCAATGAGAGATGACCAAAGTCTTATGATTGGGAGTTGACCACTTGACCTCTCTTGATTTTAGTTTCATCAGTGCAATAAGGAATTAGATTATTACTAAAGGCCCTTCAGGGTGTAAATGTCAACGATTCCATTTGTTCTCTTCCTGCACACTGACCTTCTATTCCAGACAACCAGGTCTACTCACTATTTGCTTTGTCCCAAATTGCACAGGTTGGAGATAAGGGAATGGAAAGAAGAGATGAGATAAATAATTCATCTCTGTGGAAAAAAAATAAAGCAAAACCTTGTGGTGGTTCAAAGATAAAATGGAAACAAATAGCTACGATTTAGAAGCTTTCATAGGAAAAAAATATTTTCCTTGATAGGATATTGTAAAATGCACCAGGTGCTATTAAAACAGAGCCAAGTCCTAGTACACTGATTAAGGGCTCAATAAATATTGGTTGATTTGATCATCAGTCTGCTAATTGAAGCAGAAGAAGAATTCATACTAGATACTTGTGCCAAGATTCACAAATGTGTGTGCTAGCAAATGCTGCTTTGTTTCATAGATGAGCATCTGAAACTCTCTATTAAATTCTTCAAACAGATAAATGGAAACCATAGGTTAGTTGGCAACTAAAGAAAGAATTCAGCCTAGTGACAGAGAAAGTTTAACTTGTAGATGTTTGGGAAGCAGTGCTGTGAGTTTAAATTCTGGAAGCTCCAGCAAAAATATCAGGAAAGAGCTGTTGTTAATGACAAAATGAGCAGCTCTCTCACAGAGAACTCATCACCCCTCAATGGACTCTCCTACTAGGCAGCATGCTTGGTGGCTCCTCTCTGGGGTAGTTTTTGGAGGGGTCTTTGTTAATGGGAATAATACTAAAAGCACAGTGGATAGAGCACTGGGTGAATTCAAATCTATCCTCAGACATCTACAAGCCATGTGACCCTGGGCAAGTCACTTAACCCTGTTTGCCTCAGTTTCCTCATCTGTAAAATGAGCTGGAAAAGGAAATGGCAAACCACTCCAGTATCTCTGCCAAGAAAACCCCAAATGGGGTCGAAAGTTGGATGTGACTGAAAAACCACCTAACAACAAAAAGCTCAGCCCCAGCCCCCAGCAAACCAGAGGCGGGCCTTGGGAATGACTGGATGACTGAATCAGCAGTGGCAGTGGCTATTTCCAGAGCTATCAGATCATATTATTACAGTACCTTTATAATCTGGCCCTACCTTACTTTTCCAGTCCTGTTCATATCCTGTTATGGTCAATTACTCTGGTGCAGCCATCCTGGCCTGCTTGCTGTTCCTCACACACAACACTCCACTTCCCATCTCCAGCCTGTGCACTGGCTATGCCCCCACCCTGGAATGTTCTTGCTCTCTACCTCTGCCTCTAGAAATCTCTGGTTTCTTTCAAGAGAGACATTTTCTGGTCTCCCCAGAGGCTGGTGCCTTCACCACAAGGTTACCTTATCTGTTGGGTTTTATTGACTCAGAGTGAGTGTAAATAGCAATTGTTTCTGTTCTGGCTAGAAACCCTGAG
Organism: Pseudocheirus occidentalis; assembly: GCA_028646575.1. Classification (NCBI taxonomy): domain Eukaryota; kingdom Metazoa; phylum Chordata; class Mammalia; order Diprotodontia; family Pseudocheiridae; genus Pseudocheirus; species Pseudocheirus occidentalis. The sequence continues at coordinate 49,952,521 of CM053601.1, forward strand.
GGTCTTCTCCTTCCACATAGATTTTTTGGGGGGAGGGGAGGGGATTAGGTAAAAGGAGCCATTTTTGCTTCATGTTTTACCTAGCCTTAATCTCTGAATGGTTTTTGCCTCAGACAAACTAAGTCCTGGGAAAGATCTTAGCTTAAAAGGCAAAGGTCTTCCACTGCATCTAGGACCATCTTCAGCCATCCTGACCTATATCTTGCCACTGGACCCAAATGACCCTGAAGGAGAGACTGAGGTTGATGACTTTGCCCAGCTCTACATCACTTAAATCCATTTCACTTGCAAGTCAAGATACCACCCTGCTGATATCATTGGTCCTCTTGAAGAATGAAGGACAAATGGGGTAGAACCAAGATGGCAGACTCATCAGAATTCTCCCCCATCCCTTCCAAATACCTGTAAAATTGATTCTAAACAAATTTTAGAAAGTAGAACCCACAAAAAAGACAGAGTAAAACAAATCTCCAGCCAAGCAACCTGGAAGGTTGACAGGAAAGGTCTGTTGTACCAGGCTGAAAGAGAAATGCAGTCCAGTGCAGGCCATACCAGCACAGATGGGGCCTTAGCAAACATGGAGCATGCCTTAGGGGACTGAATCACTGGCAGCTGTGGTGGTTTCCAGACTTCTCAACCCCAAAACGCCACAAACTTAGAAGGTCAGTAGGAAAGGGCAGTCAGATCCAGGTGAGAAAGAAGCACAGTCCAGCCCTGAGCCCAAAACAGCTCCAGCCCCCAGCAAACCAGGGGAAGGCCTTGGGAATGACTGAATGACTGAATCAGCAGTGGCAGTGGCTATTTCCAGAGCTCTCAGACCACAGATGATCAGGGGATTGAATAACTCATCAGGAGATTACAGGGGTCTCTTTGCTGGCACTGAGGCAGGACTCTGTTGCTTTGCCCATATTTGGTTTTGGGTCGCAGTCCTGGGCAGCAGTCCTGGTGTGAGGAAGAAAACTGGCATAGCAGAGCTTGTGGCAACAGTGGAGAAGGAACCCTCCCCACAGTTTCAGGGCAGAAAAGAGTGCTTGTGGTCACTCACAGACCAGAGCACAGGCCAGGAGAGGAGTAAGCACTTCTCCTTTGATCACATCACCTTGGATGAACTGAAAACTTACAGGTACCTAGAAGTATCTCTGAAAACAACTGCACAAAATGAAGCTTGGGACAGTAGACCCTCCATACTGGAAGGAGAGCCTACATTAACAAAGAGTTAAAGAGTCAAGAAATAGTCTGGGAAAATGAGCAAATAAGGGACAAAAACTCAAGCTATAGAATGTTACTTTGGTGACAAGGAAGATCAAAATATACACTCAGAAGAAGACAAGAAAGTCAAAGCTCCTACATCCAAAGCCTCCAAGAAGGACATGAATTGGTTTTGGGCCATGGAAGAGCTCAAAAAGGATTTTGAAAATCAAGTGAGAGAAGTAGAGGAAAAATTGGGAAGAGAAATGAGAGTGATGCAAGAAAATCATGAAGAATGAGTCAATAGCTTGCTAAAGGAGACCCAAAATAATACTGAAGAAAATAAGATCTTAGAAAATAGACTAGACCAAATGGCAAAAGAGCTCCAAAAAGTCAATGAGGAGAAGAATGCCTTAAAAAGCTGAACTGGTCAAATGGAAAAGGAGGTCGAAAAGCTCACTGAAGAAAATAATTCCTTAAAAATTAAAATATAGCAAATGGAAGCTAATGATTGTATGAGAAATCAAGAATTTATAAAGTAGAACCAAAAGAAAGAAAAAAAAGAAGATAACTTGAATTATCTTATTGAGAAAAAACTGACCTGGAAAACAGATCCAGGAGAGATAATTTGAAAATTATTGGACCACCTGAAGTCCATGATCAAAAAAGAGCCTAGACTACATCATATTTCAAGAAATTATCAAGGAAAAGTGCCCTGATTTTCTAGAACCAGAGGGTAAAATAGAAATCGAAAGAATCCACCAATTACCTTATGAAAGAGATCCCAAAATGAAAATTCCATGTAATATTATAGAAAAATTCCAGAGTTCCCAGGTCATGGAGAACATATCACAACCAGACAGAAAGAAACAATTCAAATATTGTGGAACCACAATCAGGATAATACAAGATTTAGCAGCTTCTACCTTATGGATCAAAGAGCTTGGAATATGATATTCTGGAGGTCAAAGGAGCTAGGAGTAAAACCAAGAATCACTCACCCAGAAAAACTGAGTGTAATCCATGGGAGGAAAAAAATTGATATTCAATGACACAGAGGAATCAAATGCATTCTTGAGGAAAAAAAATCTTATCCTATATGAAAGTAGGGATAAGGGAAGAAGGGGAGGGGAGTGATAGAAGAGAGGGCAGATTGGAGGAGGGGATAATCAGAAGCAAACACTTTTGAGGAGGGACAGGGTGAAAGGAAACAACATGACTATTATGGAAGTGAAACAAGACTATTATGGAACATGACTGCACATGTATAACCTTTATTGAATTGCTCGTCTTCTCAGTGAAGGTACATAGAGAGGGAGGGAGGGTGAGGATTTGGAACTCAAAATTATATAAATGAATGCTAAAAATAGTTTTTACATGTAACTGGGATATAAGATACACAGGCAATGTGGTATAGAAATCTATCTTACCCTACAGGAAAATAGAAGGGGAAGGTGATGGGGGGGGCAGTGATAGAAGGGAGGTTAGAATGGGGGAGGGATGGTCCAAAGCAAAACACTTTTGAGGAGGGACAGAGTAAAAGAAGAGAGAGAATAGAATATATGGGGTTAGGGGGACTAGGATGGAGAGAAATAGAGTTGGCAATAGTAACTGTGAAAAAAATTGAAGAATGAAGGACAAACAAAACACCTTTTACGTACCTTTTGCGTGTTTTGTATAACATATCTGTATAGATGCACCTTGTCTTTTCCATTAGAAGTTCCCTGAGGGCAGGGATTCCTCTTTGTATCCCCAGTGCCTAGAATAGTGTCTGGAAAAGAAGGTGCTTAATAAATACTTGCTGATTGGTTGATTGGTGCAAAATGCTTCCCATACAACCAGCTTTTGAGTTTGCTGGGTAGGGCAAGTATCAGTTCCATTTTATAGATGAAAGAGTGTTGGCAAATTTCCATGAGCTTATGAGAAGTAAAGTAGAGTGGTAGAGGGCCTGGGTCTAAATCCCACTTTGGATGCTTACTTCCTTTGTGACCTTGGACATGTCGCAACCTCTTTGGATTTTAGTTTCTTCATCTGTAAAATAAGAGAGTTGGAGTGGGTGGCCTTTGAAGTCTCTTTTAGCACTGGTTCAACAAATCTGTGAATCAGTCAACAAATGTTTATTTAGTGCCAAATCTGTACTAGACACTGGGTATATAAATAGAAAGAATGAAACGTTTTCTCAGATTGGTAATCCTAAAATGTTAGGGGACTTGCTCCCAGTCACATAACCAGCAAGTGACCAAACTGGGGTTGGACCTCAAGTCTCCTGAGTATTTTCCAGACGAGTTAAGTGCCTTGCCTAGTAAGCAAGTTTTTGAGGCTAGATTTGAACGTAGGGCTTCCTGACTATTCTATTCACTGTGCTGTCTTGCTGCCCCAAATAAAAGAAATCACCCCCAGAAAAATCACCACAAAAAAATTGAATAATTGAGAAAAACAAGTAATGAAGAGTTCCAGAAAACTGGAAATAAATAAAATAAATAAATAAAAAAATAAAGAAAACTATGTCTGTTCTCTTGGCAAAGAGACAAAGGACTACCAGGTCATGCTCATTGTACTGGTTGTTTTTGCTTGAATGATTTCCTTTGTTAATCAGAGAGGGTTAAATCCAAACCTGTGGATTAAGGGATTTAGATCAAGAAATTATTACTGTGAAAAACCTACATACTTTATGAACTAAAGCACAATGCATATGTAAGCCATCATCTTTATTACTTTTATGACAAGCTGTTTATCCTAATTCAGTTGTAAACTCCCCAAGAGGAAGCAGTAATTAAATTTTGTATTTCTTTTTTATTTCTCAACCCCCATGCTCTACCATACCTTCTGTATTGCAGAACATGGTGTTCATTCAATCAAATTAGTAACTGATTCTCGTCTTACAGGGGACAAATTAGGCAAAGATGTGGATCAGAATAACAAATGTGCATCATTCTAATTTCAATATTGTCATCATATATGTTCGTGTGTGTGTGTGTATATAAAACAGCTGGTTACAAAAGAAGAGAGTGTAGCTCCTATTTGAAACATGTACATTTATATATTAAAATGGGCAGAGGGCTCAGGGTACAGGTTATTAGCCTTTCATTTCATAGTATTTTATTTTTTTTCAATTCCATGTAAAGGCAATTTTCAACATTCATTTTTTGAAAAATTTTGAATTCCAAATTTTTCTCTCTCCTCTCCCCAAGATGGCAGGCAATCTGATATGGGATATACATGTGCAATGATGTAAAACATATTTCCACATTAATCATATTGTGAAAGAAGAAATAGAACAAAAGGAAAAAATACATAAAAACCCTCCAAAGGTGAAAATAGTATTCTTTGATCTGAATTCAGACTCCAGTTCTTTCTTGATGTGGGTAGTATTTTCCATCATGAGTCTTTTGGAATTGCCTTGGATATTATATTGCTGAGCAGAGCAAAGTCAATCAGAGTTCATTATTGCAAAATATTACTGTTACTGTGTACAATGTTTTCCTGGTTCTGCTTACTGTACTTTGCATCAGTCTTTCCAGGTTTTTCTGAAACCCACTTCCTTATCATTTATTATAGCGTAGTAATATCCCATTACAGCCATATACCACAACTTGTCCAGCCATTCCCCAAATGATGGGTATCCCTTCAGTTTCTAATTCTTTGCCACCACAAAAAGAGCCGCTATAAATATTTTTGTACGTGTAGGTCCTTTTCCATTTTTTATGCTGTCTTTGGGATGCAAACATAGTAGCAGGTTACCACTCTTTCAGAAATTTATGAATATAAAGCAGTTTCATTCATTACAAGGTAACTTGGGAAGTAGAGCACCAGCAATCGAGGGAATCCAGTAAGAGGTTCTGTGTACAAAATGGTACTTTAGCTACATTTTGAAGAACAAAACTCAGTGAAGTCAGGGTTAGGAGGTAGATAGATAGATAGATAGATAGATAGATAGATAGATAGATAGATAGATAGATGATGGATGGATGGATAGATGATAGATAGATAGATGGATAGATAGACAGACAGATAGATAGATAGATAGATAGATAGATAGATGATGGATGGATGGATAGATGATAGATAGATAGGTAGATAGATAGATGGATAGATATAGATATGGATACATAGATATACACATGTATATAAGTACATTGTTATACATCATACATTTATTGTTCAGTCCTTTTTCAGTCATACACAATTCTTCATGAACCCATTTAGGTTTGCTTGGCAAAGATATTGGAGGGGTTTGCCATTTTCTTCTCCACATCATTTGACAAATGAAGAAACTGGGACAAATAGGGCAAAGTGACTTGCCTAGGGTCATGCAGCTAGTAAGTGTCTGAGACTGGATTGGAAATCAGGTCTTCCTGACTCCAGGCTCAAGCATTCTATCTATTTTATCACCTAGTTGGCCATATTATGCATACATACACATATAATATGTATGTCTGAGAGAGACAGAGACAGAGAGAGACCAAGGGAGAGAGAAAAGCCATTCTGCTTTGCTAGTCCTTCCTGATATCCCCAGCTACTAGTGCCTTTATCCCCAGATTACCCTGTATCTACCCTGTACATCCCTACATGCATGCACATTTTCTCTGGATAGAATGTAGCTGCCTTTGGCTCAGGCTGTTTTATTTTTATTTCTGCATTCTGGTGCCCTGCATAGTGCCCGGCACATAATAGATCCTAGGTAAATGTGTGCTGAGTGATGGACTTCACAAATACAGCCATTAGTCACTTGTAGTATTCCAGAATGCTGAAAACAGAAACAAACCAATCACCCCAACAATAGGTGCTGCATAGCTCAGACAAAAACATCCCGAGGAATCTAGGAAGAAATTTGGGCAGATGAGTAGCACAGCGAGTAGAGTGCCAAGCCTGGGCTCAGCAAGACTCAGTTTCATGAGTTCAGATCTGGCCGTAGACGCTTTCTAGCCATGTGACCCTGGCCAAGTCACTTAACGCTATTTGTCTCAGTTTTCTCATCTGTGAAATGAATGGAGAAAGAACTGACAAACTGCTCCATTATCTTTACAAAAAAAAAACAACAACACCCAAATGGAGTCACAGACAATAGAACAGGGCTTACTCAACAACAACAAAAAGCTTTTGTTTTATTCAACACACATGACTATTAGTTGGCAACATGGTTATGCCTGGTTCAAGGTCAGACTTTTTCTCCTACAGCTGACAATTGACCCCTCCTGTGGATGTGGAAGACGGGACAGGTGGTATAGTGACCAGAGTGAAGGACATGAAGTGAAGCAGACCTGAGTTTGAATCCTGATTCAGACCTGGGCAAGTCACTAACCCCACTCAGCCTCAGGGACTTATGTCAATGTTGTGGACGTAAAATGAGATCACATTGGCGGACCTTAAAGCACTGACTATGGGGGTGCTAGGTATCATCACCATCATCATCGTTACCATTACAATGCTATTGTGAGTGTACAAGGTAGAGAAGGAGAGCAAGGGGGGCAGGAACTGGTTCTAAGAAACTCATGAGAGACTCATGTCCCTCTGCCCCAAACAGTGGCTTCAAGTGGGCCTGGCTGTTTGTCAACAAGACCATCATTCCCTACACTTCTACACACAGACTTTGGCACCCATCAGGCTTCTGCTGTCTTTCTGTGAATTCCTTCCCCACTTAAGACCTCTCTTGATACTCATTTTAAACTCATTTCAGTTGTATTACAACGAGATTTCTCCCAGGCCGACATCTTCCTAGGCTGGCAACCTTTGACAACAAAATTGCTTTTCATCCATCCATCTCTGGAAGGGCAGCAAACCATACCTTGGGCTCTCTGTCTTTATAAATGTGCATTTATGGGACTGGGTGGCCTTTGAAGTCCCTTCTAGCACTATGAATCAGTCAACAAACATTGACTTAGTGCCAAATCTGTGCTAGACACTGGGGACGTAAATAGAAAGAAGAAATGTTTTCTCAGATCAGTCATTCTAAAATGTTAAGGGACTTGCTCCCAGTCACATAGATAGCAGGTGGCCAAATTGGGATTTGACCTCAGGTCAAATTTCCAGACAAGTTAAGTCCCTTGTCCAGTAAGCTAGTGCCAGTTCTTTCTCCACTCATTTGACAGATGAGAAAACTGAGACAGATAGGGTTAAGTGACTTGGCCAGGGTCACACGGCTAGTAAGTATCTGAGACTGGAACTGAACTCATGAAAATGAGTCTTCCTGACCCCAGACCTGGCACTCTATCCACTTAGCTGCCCAAAGAGTGTGAGAGCCATACTTTGGAAAGGAGCCAGGCTTGTACAGATTTCCACATGTCCGATTTCACATTCACTCCCCTTGGGTTGGAAAGTGGGAGGGAATTCAGTTCTTGGAAAACACCTGATACAGAAATGGAGGAAAGGGTAAAGAGATTTAAGACTCATGTTTTATTGCACTGCTTTTCATCTGGGGATGTGCAGAGACGTAGCAATAGTGCCTTGGATGACGAGCAAAGGGCCTTCGTATGTCTAGTTTCTTATTCTTCCATGAGCCAAGCATCAAATAGCCCATGGTCTTCAATCAGTAAAGTGAGATCGGTGCTTATAATCTATGTCAAACTTGCCATCCTCGTTAGAAGTCCAATAGGTAGTAAAATAAGAATTTAGGATTTAAAGTTATAAGGATCACAGAATCAAAATTTAGAATAGAGGTTCTGAACCTCTTTTTTGGGTGCCATAAACCCCTGTGCTGTCTGATAAAGTCTATGAACTTTTCAGAATTTGGTAACACTAGAAGGACCAGAATTTAAGCTGTGTCAATTGATATAGTGTGTTCTTTTAATCTGTAAAGCAAAAAAAAATGCATATATGTATACACACACATATATTTGGAGAGAGAGATGAACATTTTTATTTGTAAGATTAACATAAAATTTTTGCACCAGTTGACATACCCTGTCCTTCCAATGTCAAATGCATAAAATAAAATACATAGGACTGCAAGGGAAAATGATTTATTAAAATACAGTTATCAAAGTATTTTAACTTTCTCACAGATACTGAAATTGAGGCCTAGGGAGGTCAGATGATGGATCACATTGTAGTTAATAGAAGAGAAAGGACTTGAAACCAGGTCTCCCTATCCCAGACCCAGACTCTTTCCTTGTCTTTGCCTCCTGGCTTCCCTGGCATTTGTCCTAACTCAGCTTCGTTTCCCACCTTTCCTACTCAAATCGTTCTCTTCCCTCTGAAACTGCCTTCCGTTTTCACTACATCTGTCATGTACATGCATGGTTATCTGCATGCCCTTTCTCCCCCCTTAGACTGTGGAGATCCTTCAGAGTAGGGACTGGCTTTTGCACTTAGTGTAATGTCTGCACACAGTAGGTACTTTATCAATGCGCATTGACTGACTCACTGATCCTTTCCATCATACAAATGCTGTTAAAGAGGCTGGCAATATGACCAATAGAATAAAGGCAGGCAAATTAGAACAATTACCTGGAGGTAAATGTGGTCTCAAAAGAGCAATGGGAAGGGGGTTCTTGAGCTTACCTTTGTCACTGTTTACTCTGTAACTTTGGAGCAACGGCGATATCCCCAGCGGGGCAGAGTAACACAACAGATGTCAAACTGATTTCAAAGAAGTTGAGAATGTGTACAAATGTGAGGATTGCTAACTGTGCAATTCAAGCCAACAGACAGCCTTTTGGGCCTCAGCTATTTTCATATTTCTGGCAAAATGATGAAGATAATTGTCTCAGTTTCCCCACTTGAGTTTCTCATGAGAATATGATAGGAGCTGGAAGGGTGCTTTGAGACTATCTACTCCAACATTTTAGGGTTTTGATAAAAGTGTGTTTGTTGATCTAACCCAGCCTCTTCACTTGTCAGGCAAGGAAACTGAGGCCTAGCGAGCTTAAGGAACTTGCCTGGGGTCACAAAGATAGTAAACATCAGAGGTTGGATTTAAACTCAGGTCCTTTAACTCTGACACTATACATTTTATATTTGTAGGGTGGGATTTGAAACTACTATTATGGGGGGAGAATTAAAATACTTTTTGTCGAATTGATAGTTCAATAAATTCCTTTCTAATGGCTCAGCCCGTGCCCTTTCCTCCTCTGACACTGCCACCACCTTGGTATAGGTCCTTATCACCGCATGCCTGGATTTTTATTTTGGAGGCAATTGGGGTTAAGTGCCTTGCCCAGGGTCACACACCTAGTAAGTGTTTGAGGTCAGATTTGGGCTCAAGTTCTTCTGATTCCAAGGCTCTATCCACCTGCCCTTCATATCTAGATTTTTGCAAGAGCCTGTTGGTGGATGTCCCTGCCACAAATCTCTCCCTACCTCAATCCATCCTTCTCTTAGTTATCAAAGTGATGTTTGTAAAGAACATATCTAACCATGGTATTCCCCCAGGAGTCAGGATCAAATGTAAAATTCTCTGCTGAGCATTCAAAGCCCTTCATAACCTAGTCCCTTCCTACCTGTCTAGTCTTCTTCTGCCTTGGCCCTCTGCCCACATACACCGTGATCTAAGGCCACTGGCTCCCTTGGTGTTCCTCTCATAAAACACTCCGTATTCCATCTCCATGCCTTTTCACTGACTGTTCCCCACACATGGAATGCTCCTTCCTCATCCCTTCCTCTTGGCTTCCTTCAAGGCCCAGCCCAAATCTCATCTTCTATAGGAAGCCTTTCCCATTCCACCAAATTACCAAAGACTTGTATAACGATGCTAAAGATTGATTGGCTTCAATAGGAGTGCTTCTGCAGAGGAGAAGGGAGAAATATAAAGAAAATCAAATGGTGTCCATGTATGCCACACCCATCCTACAGTCGGGGTCTAGGTGATGGGGGGGTGAATATGCTGTACAATAGTGTCTTGCACCCAACCCGTTGATAGCTGGATATAATAGGCAGATATATACGCAAGTCTCTGTTGGTGACCTCTTGATCAGAGGCCTTTCTTTATTATGTACCAAGAGGAATTACTTCACTGTGAGCACTCAGGTTTGACCACTGTGACATTTGCTCAGGGCCATGATAACCGCCCCCCCCCCAGCCTTTAGCATTCTGAACATTCTCTTCTTGTGTATCAATGAAGGCTTCATGTGTTTCCTAAGGTGTCCATGATAGTGGCACAAAAACACCTACAAAGATAGGTTCTTCTATTGGAAGCCTCATCAGTCTGTGTTAGTCTGTAGGCAGAGAGAAGAACTGAACCAGAACTGACCCCATTTCTAGGAGTAGCTAAGTGGTGTAGTGGGTAGAGCTCCCAGCCTGGAATCATGAAAACCTGAGTTCCAATCTGGCTTCACACTCCTTCTAGCTGTGCCACTTTGAGCAATTCACTTAGTCCTGTTTGCCTCAATTTCCTTATCTGTCAAATGAGCTGGAGGAGGAAATGGCAAACCACTCCAGTATCTTTGCCAAGAAAACCCTAAATGGGGTCATGAAGAGTTGGAGTCAACTGAAACCACTTAACAACAACATAGTTTTAGCCAATGGTTCAATTGACTCCAAGTCTAGTACTTCTTTTTTGCCTCACTACTTCTCATATATGGTTGAAGAACTTCTCAGTGTTTGCCAGGAAGAAGGAAAATTATGAGGAGATAAAGTAGTAATCAATCAACCAGGAAGAAGGAAGTTTGTCAGAAGATAAAATAGCTATCAATCAACCGGGAAGAAGGAAGATTATGAGAAAATAAAATAACTATCAATCAACCAGGAAGAAGGAAGATTATAAGAAAATAAAATAACTATCAATCAGCAAGCTTTCATTAAGCATCTTCTATGAGCCAGAGAAAGTATGAGAGAGAGAGAGAGAGACAGAGAGAGACAGAGGGAGAGAGACAGAGACAGAGGAGAGAGACAGAGACAGAAAGAGACAGAGGGAGACAAAGAGAGACAGAGAGAGACAGAGAGAGAGACAGAGAGAGGGAGAGAGACACACACACAGAGGGAGAGAGAGAGGAAGGGAGAGAGGAAGAGGGAGAGACAGAGACAGAGACAGAGAGAGAGAAGAAGGGAGGGAGGAAAAGGGAGAGAGAGAGAGACAGAGAGAGAGACAGAGAGAGGGAGAGAGACACACACACACAGAGGGAGACAGAGAGGAAGGGAGGGAGGAAGAGGGAGAGAGAGAGAGACAGAGAGACAGAGACAGAGAGAAGGAAGGAATCCCCATTTTCAAGGAGTTTACATTCTATCGGGGAGACAATATAGTTAATATCTACATGATGCTTTGTATAGCATTAAATAGCATTTGCAAAATGCTTTCAATGTTATCTCATTTGATCTTTGACATTTCATTATCTATAATAGAATAAATATAAACAGAATAAATGCAAGACAAGAGGTAGTTAGGGAGAGAGGACACTAGCACTTGGGGGAATCTGAAAAGGCTTCTGGGCTTGATCTTAAAGGAAGAGTGGGGGCTTCTTTGAGTGGGAGGTGAGGAAGGAGTACATTCCAAGTGTGTCTCCAAATCTGAAGGACTTTTGTATAGACCAGTTTTGTGTTGCTCTACAGGGCAGAACCATAACTGTTGAGTGGAAACCAAAAGGTAGCAGATAATGTTTCAATAAAGAAAAGATTTTTCAGCAAACTAAAGCTGTCCAATACTGGAATAGTCAGTCTCTGAGACATCTTCACTACCTCTAGCAACTAAACAATCATTTGCAGAAGGGAATTCTGCATTGTGTGTAGAAGGTTACACTAAATGACCTCACTGCTCCCAGTTCTATGAACTGCTGAACACCAGAAACTAAGCAATTCCACTCTTTGAAATTTCTGGTTTGAGTAAAATGTTGGTTATCACTTATCTATTCCATAGTATTAAATAGGGCATATGCATCACAGGTCATGAAGGTTGTTGGAGCTGGTGAAGTTGGCTAGAGGAAATCCTCCAGGTAGAAACCTTAAATAAAGTCGTTATGCCAAGGTGGAGAGCCAGGAAGGAGAGGTAAACATCAACTAGTGGTTGTTCTCCAACATTGAGATAGCTGATAAAGTCAATTCAGCCCATAAGTCAGGAGTCTAGGGCAATAGCTTGGCTAAGCCCCTAAAAAGAATAGGACTTGAGACAGCTCCAAATGATATTGGAAACAAGGAGAAAGGGGTAAAAAGGCCAAGAAATGTGTCCCCATTCAACAAATAGAAATGTCCCTTCCCTTTCTCTCACCTATAAGTTATCAACCTCTTCAGACTAGTGTGAATTTCCACAATACCTACCCTGTCCTCAGCCCTGCCTCAGCCCCCACATCCTTCCTCAGTGACTATTAAGGAGTAGGCATACCCTTTAACATGCCCATTAGCCATACTGCCAATATAAAGCAATGGGTCCTCTTTGTTTTTTGCCAGATAGTCCTCTGTCCTCTTAGCATTCTTTGACAAAACAAAATAACTAAGCCATTTCTAAACAAAATGGCAGTTACAGTCTTTTAAGACTCATCTTTTCTCTCCGCATCTGAGACCCATGCATGTCTGCTCTCCTTCAGCCCAGTGGTTTTGAAGCCCTGCTCAGACACACAGTTATGTGTGTTACTTAACTGTTACATCTTAACAAGTTAGAGCTTAAAGCAGGAAGCTCTTTCACCACCTCTAACTAGGTACTTCAATGTTTAAAAACATGGTATAATAGAAAGACTTTTGCCTCTAGATTCAGAGGACTTGGTTCAGATTCCACCCCTGTGTGAACTTGGGCAAACCCCTTCCACTCTAAAATGCGGATTGGGCTAGATGCTGTCTGAGGAGCCTCTGATTATGACCTCCTCAGTCCGCCTACTAATGCACATTACCATTACCTCTTGATCAATTTCCCACCTTTCCAGCTGCTTTGCACAAAAGTTTTTAATTACCTGGTTTCCAATCTTCTGGTAATGAAGCTCTCTGAATTTCACTAAGCTAGATCCGAGATAAGGGATCCATAGTCTGTCCCCTGGCCTAAGCCTTTCCAATTCTCTCGGATGTACCGATGCTTCCTTTCCCCTGCTGTGACTTTGGAGAGCTTGGAAATATCTCTGTGCCACAGTGAGATACCGGACAACATTACTTTAGTGACAATTCTGAATTGGTAGTTACCTGATAAAAGAACATTCCTACCACAATATGGGAAAGCAGAAAGACAACTGGATTTGGATTTTTAATCAGGTGATGTGGGTTTGAGTTTGGGTCCTGTGATTTACTACCTCTCTGAAGTGAATTAAGTCACTTAAATTCTCTAGGCATCGGTTTCCTTCTTTGTAAACCGAGGAGGCCAAACTAGATCAATCAGCATGTCTTTACTTAAATGACTGTGATATCAGATCAGATGGCTGGCCTTGAAATGCCCTTCCAGCTCAGAGTCTATTTCCTTATAATAAACCAGAATCACAGAATCTGAAGGTTAGAAGAGACCTCAAGTAATTTAATCCATCTGTCTTGAGCAAGAATCCTCAACCAGTGCTCACTAAGCCTCTCCTCAGTGACCTCCAGGAAAGGGCACCACCCTACTACCCCCTGAGATAACTCATTTTATTTTGATATAGCTCAGAATGTCAGTGGGCTTTTCTTTAGCTAGAGTCAAAATACACCCCTTTGCAGCTTTCATGTGTCGTCCCTAGTTCTTCCCTATAAGACCAAATAGAACAAGTTAATTGACCTTCTTCAGTAGTAACCTTTTGATTATTTGAAGACAAAAGTAGAAGGGAGAACCAAAAAGAACAATAGACCCCACAGCTATACGAAGGAAGACAACTTAAAATGTAAAGAAAACCAAGCTTATATAGAAGAGGCAACATTGGTACCAACTTACCAAGGTTAAAGCACATGTACGTCCTTTCTGCTAAAAGAATAGTGAACTCCTATAGAAGTTGTATTATTTTACTTAACCGATTTCAAATATTGGGCTTTAGGGAGGAGTATCATAATTGTGAGTTGGAATGTGTATGATATGTCAAAAGAAAAGTCCAGTAGAAAACCTCGCACATGCCTGAAGACAGCTGGCTGGCTGTCATGTCTGCCCCTCCACCCCAAGCCTTCTCCTGGCTAAAGATCCCTAATTCCTTCAGCTGATCCTCACATACCTGGCTGCAGCCCTTCGTTCATTCTTTGGCCAGCATACTGTACTTTTTGCATTTCCTCACAAGCGATGGCTCACCTACCATCTCTATGCCTATGTAAAGCCTTGCACTCTCTCTTCTCCTCCTACTCTAGTCCTAGTTTCCTTCAAAACTGAGATCAAACACTAATATGAGGCCTTTCCCCATGCCCTCAGCTGCTAATGACTCTCCCTGACAAAATCACCTAGTATTAATTTTGTGTACATTTTTATAAATTTATTTATCTACATGTGTAGGTCAAACAAACCCAAGCTCAGCCACTTCTCCCCCTCAGACTACAGTAGAGATTGCCCCAAACCCCAAATGCCCATTCCTCCAGAGGGTCAACCCAAGATCCGCAGCCGTCAGTCACTGTGCAGATCAGACTCATTTTTGTCGTCACCATCAATAACAACTGATCAATTGCCACTAATGGAGAGGTTGGTGTAAGAGCCCTGGGAATGGCCAACACTTCTAGCCTCACCTCTATCCCCACTCTGGTATTCATAGACACTGAAAACATAGAAAATATAATTCTTACCACCAAAGTTCTTGGTACCATCAGATGGTTCAGCAACAGAAAGTATATGATTATCAGGAGAAATTACACTAAAGAAGATGTATTTACTGACTGCTTTTGCCCCTGTACCCTAAGGACCCCACTGTGCCTTTCCATCCCACTAGAAGCTGGATCTCCAGCCTTCTTAGCTGACTTGAGGGTATGCATGAAGGTAATGAAGAGAGCTGGGTTGGGAGTCAGAGAACTTTAGATGGGTTGTTTATCCCATTAGAAAGTGAGTTCCCTGAGAGCAAGCATTAGCTTGCTTTTTCATTTGTGTACCTGATGTTTATCCCAACACTTTGCATGAGTAATTGGTTAATAAATAGTTTTTCATTTGTTCATTGCTGTCTCCCTCTATAGAATGTTAACTCCCTGAGGACAGACATTGTGACATTTTTGCCTTTGTATTCCCACACCTAGCACTGTGCCTGGTCTATAGTAGGTGTTTCATAAATGTGGTTCTCAATGTGGGTTATGTTCAATTTAAATACATCCTGCATATCAGATATTTACATTATGATTCATAACAGAAGCAAAATTACAGTTATGAAGTAGCAACGAAAATAATTTTATGGTTGGGGGCCACCACAACATGAGGAACTGTATTAAAGGGTCATGGCATTAGGAAGGTTGAGAACCACTGTAAAAAGCTGCTCTCCTCCAGGTGCCCTCCAACTTATGATGGACCTTCCTAAAATGTAGTGCCCCCAAGGTCATCAACATGATGAATTATAATTGTCCCAACAAGAATACAGACTGTTGGTAGAGATTTAGGTTGATGGAGTATTGGATTAGCCAATTTTTTTCTCTACTATTATCATGCAATTAGTCATAGAAATCAACTCTCTGTTGATTTAATAGATTTCCAAAAAAGCATTTCTTTTAGAAATGTCCAGAATTTTTTAAAAATTCTATTTCTATAGCTCTTAATATTTGCCACATATTTTCCTCATAATGCCCACGTGAAAAAGACAGGATAAAGTATCTTATCCTCTTATTAGCAAGGAGGAAACTGATCCTAGTATCAGTTAAGTGACCTACTCATGGTCACTCAAAACCCAACTGTCAAAGCAGGAAGTTGAGCCAAGGTCTCCTAACTCTACATTCTATGCCATTTGTGTGACATTTCTCTGTGTCTCCATGTTAGTTGAGCACCCAAGGCTCAAAGAGAGCTGCTTTGGGGAGAAGGCCAGAGGGGTAAGAGAAGAGGGAAAAGGAAGAGAAGACAGAAGAAATGATACATGAGGGTAATGAAGGTAGCTGGGTCTGGAGTCAGAGAACTTAGTTTGGAATCCCAGCACTGCCACTTAAAACCTGTGCGCGCTTGGGAAGGTAACTTAACACTCCTGGGACTCAGTTTACTCACCTGTAAAACAAAATAGGAGCTCCAAAAATAGTCTTTGTTACATGAGGTGACTCTTTGGAAGAAAGAGGAAATTAAGTGAGGCAAAACCAAATATATATCAATAAAATTTATTGTTAGGAAAAAAAAGAAATGTAAGCTCTCAGAGAGCAAGCACCATCTTGTTTTTCTCTTTTGATCCCCAGCACTTCGCACAGTGCTTTGCATATAACAAGAGCTTAATATATGGATTTGTTTGTTTTTTCATTCGTTCCATTAAAGTCCTTCACAATCTGACTTCAATTTATCTTTCAGGGTAATTATGATGAATAGTCTCTTTCACACATTGTATCCTATTTGCAGTTCCAAATAAATGTTATTTCATTTTCCACTTCCATGCCTTTGCCCAAGCTGTTCCCCAAGCTGTTCCCTGTGCCTAGAAACTCTTGCTTTTCCCCTCTTTTCTCTCTGGGAACTCTGCACTCTCTTCAAGGCTCTGCTAAAGTCCCATCTGGCTTCCAAAGGGCTTTCAGGATTCTCTTAAGTTGTTTGTGCCCTTCCCCCAATCATTTGGTATTACTTCGTACATAGTCTATAATTATTTATATGTGTGTGCACCCCAAAACTGTGTGCAACAGAGATCCTTACCCAGATAATACACAGAGGCTTCTCAAGGTAGGAAGCAGAAAAGAATGGTTTATTACGATCTCGAGAAACGGCCACCCTCCTGACAAATGGTCAGGGAGGAGAAGCAGTTTACAAAAGGAAATGGTGAAGTTTTAAAGCCCTGACACAGAATTCTCCCCCACCTTACTCCTGACCCTTTTCTTCCAATTGCTGGAAGTCAGGTATGTAATCTAAGTGGCGCCATTTACCTCAAGTACCAGAACAAGGAAACAGGAGACCACCCAATGTACATTTGAGAAAGCACTTCTGTCCTTGTTTGGCATATTTTATGCTGAGGTGTCACTGAGGAGAGGGATGTAAATCGTGTGATTTCTGGTGAAGGGGCACTCGGACCTGTTTCCCACAAAGAGCCTTACTAGATTTTAGTCTAATCTGAGAAGTTTTCACTTCTTTCACTCATATGTGTATACGTTATAACTCTTCCCTACACACACGGCTGTAGAATATAAAGTCACTGAGGGCAGGGACCCTCTTGATTTTGTCTTTGTACCTGAACATGTGGCACAATGCCTGACCTCAAAGTAAGCGCTCAGTCATGTTTCAGCACTTGTACAAAGTTATGTGTAGATAGATAGATATATAGATTGATAGATTGATTGATTGTTGATATATATATTGATTGATTGTTGATATATGTATATATGTGTATATATAATATATATACACACACACATATAAATATTGATTGATTGTTGAAGGGGTCAGACTAGATACCACTGACTTTCCTTCTAGTTCTAAATCTATGAATCTGTGATCCTAACAGGAAGACAACACAGTCCCTTGCCTCCATGGATCTTGTGATCTGATCCATACAGAGATCATAGTAGCACCTACAATGTGCCAGGTAGGCACTGTTGCCACATACTTTACAGCTATTATCTCATGATCCTTACAGCAATCCTGGGAGGCAGGTTACAGTCAAGGGAACGGAGGTAAACAAGTTAAAGTGCCTTGTTCAAGGTCACAAAGCTAGTAACTGTCTGAGCTTGGGTTTGAACTCCGGTCTTAGTGACTGCAGCCCCAGACTTCTGTCTGCTGCACCTTCTAGATGCCTACTTAGATCCTGATTGTTCTCAGCCTAGAATCTGAAATGCCTTCTCTGAGAAGGGAATTCTGTTTGAGCTTAAGAAACTGGCATCGAGAAGATCAAATGCCCCATTAACATGTCTGCTGAGGGCTGGACTGAGGGCTGAGCACCCCATGTTGTATCACACAAAGAGCTCTCCAAGATTAGTGATTCCCAGCTGGCTGCAGTGTCTTTTCTTCCTTATGAGTTTTACAGCTATTTTAAGAGCCTAGCACATGGCCGTAAGTGTAGGAAGTACTCCAAAATATTTACTGAATTAATGAGAGATGTTGGGAGAGCAATAATTCATTATGCTCTGTTTAGCAAAATGCACACACCCAGACACTTCAGAACCTTCAGGCCAAGGGAGGTGGCAGAGGGGAAATCACCTGAGTTTTTAGCTTGTGGAGTCATTTGACTGAGTTGAGGAAATTGGATTTGCCATGCTAAAATGGGCCTTTTTATCAGAAAGAGGCCCATCTGGGCATGAGCTTTGTATCTGTGGGATGGGGACATCTCCCAGGAGGCATACTGAGAGCCTTCAAGGCAGGAGCTTTGGAAAATTCACTTGGAAAGTACATTCTCTCAAAGGGTGAGATACAGACAGTGAGAGGTCAGAAGAGACTCCAGTGCCCACACCAGACCAAAGCAGTGTGGATGGCAGGAAGCAGTGGAGGGCTCTCCTCAGCCCTCTCTAGCCCTGTGTGACCTTAGGCAACTCAATTAACCTCTCTGTACCTCAATTTCCATACCTGTAAAATTAGGAAGTTGGACTAAATGGCCTCTAAAGTCCCTTCTGATTCTACGTCTAAAAGTGGGAGACAGAAAGAAGGGCCCAAGGAGCCAAGCCCAGTGAGCAAGGGGATCCTCAAATAGTCTGAAATTTTGGGGGGACAGCCGGAGCGAGTCACTGCCACCTGCACCTAGACAAAAAGAAGAGGAGGGGTGTGTTTGTTGCTGTTGAAACTGAGGTGTCCTTAGGTGTGAGCACCCCATGATCATTGCATCTAGAACAGTTTCAGATGAGGAAGCTGAGACCTGTCCAGAGTTGCAGGATTCAAATCCAAGTTTTCCTGTGCTATTTTCTCCTCCACCACAGGTTTCCTGTCTGGGGCACCACCGTTCTTCCAGGCACCTCCTCACCTCCCCGGCTCCCTCATGCCACACAGCCAGTCCCAGTCAGTTTCCAAATTTGAATTACTTCTATTTCTATGACAAATACCACACAGCTTCCCCTTCACTCACAGAACCACCCCCTCATTTCAGGCCATCACCACCTCAGCCTCCAATTTAGAGGCTCTGCCTCAGGGCTCTCCCCACAGTTGCCAAAGGGATTACTTAAAGTGCTGCTCTGACCATGGAAATTCCTCCCCTCAATAAATTCCCTGTTGCCTGTTCCCTAGGATCTCTCAACTTCCAGAAGTCAGGTGGTAGGTGATATAACGGATGGCATGCTGGGATTGGAATTAGGAAGACCAGAGTTCAAATCCTGCCTCAGACACAAGCTGTCTGAAGGCACTGAACTTTTCTCAGCCTCTGTACCCCAGCTTGCTAGGGCATGCCCTCCCCACACTGTCTTCTATCACTTTCACACATATTCTGTGACTAACAATATGTGTTTGTCTCTCTTGTCCAATTGGAAGCTCCTTAAGCATGGAGCTATTCGCCCCACTCTTATCTTTGTCTCCCTAGCACTTAGCACTGGCTCTGGCATATAGTACTAGTTCATAACTGCTTATTTATCAACCGGTGCTAGACAGGGACATTTAATGAGTCACTGAACTATGGTAAGAGTCAGGGGAGGAGGGAGAGGCCTGACTACAGGCGAGCAGTCATCAGGTGATAGATCTCTAAGGGACTTCTGAGGTCCTCTGGTCTCCCCTCTCCCCCTTTTACAGAAGGGACCACTGAGCCCCAGAGAGGTTAAGTCTGCCTAAGGTAGGTAAGTAGTTAATAAGTAGTTAATATCAGAGTAGTTAATAAGTAGTTAATATCAGAGAAAGGGTTTGAACTCCGACTGCAGAAGAAGCCATACTGTGTAGCAAATCCAACATTCTCATTTTTACAGATCAGAAAGCCAGGACTCAGAAATTGTTGAAACCAATGAATTACTCAATAATAGACAGCAACCAAGGTGGGATTTGAACCCAGGCCTGAGTTCTTTTCCATTCCTACAAAACAGTACAGCTGTGATACAGTGTTTGGCCCCAGCTGTTTAATTCTTCTGTGTCATCACAGCTGGGTTTGGGTGTCTCCATTGGGCTAAGTTCCTGGCTCACACTGCCCCGATGTTCACATAAAACACATACCAAAAGGGGGGGGTGCTGAGATGAGGGCTCGGGTCTGATCTAACCTAGCTCTGCCTATCTGACTTGGGCCACTAAATGTACTTCCACTTTCCCCAGATGAGGGATTAGCCTAGAGCAGGCCATCAGAGGTGGTGGTATTGAGCATACATGAAAGATGAGATGGTAACTAATGGATTTTTACAGAAGAAATCCTGGCACATTGTTGGGCATCTCAGAAAGACATTTTTTTCTAGAGTCAGATGTCACAAGCCTCTATCTCAAGCTTCTAAGACTCAAAGCTTTTACGCTGTTGCCTCTGTTGCTGGTCAGGTGTTTGGGCATGCGTGTAACACATAGATTTGGTTTTTTTCCCTTTCCTATTCCCCATTTGGGAAGGTAGCATGGCAAAGAGAGAAAACAAATGTTTGTTAACTGAAAAATAAAATAAAGAATCTTTAAAAATCAAATGATTTTTGCTAGGTTAAATCTTTATCAGTAAATCAGGGAGTAAAAGTACTTCTGGTGAACAAAGAACATTCACACACACGCACACACGCGCACACACACACACACACACACACACACAAAACCTAGAAAGGGCCAAAGATCTGGAATCCAATCACACTTCTGCCACTGTATCGCTTTGGACAGGTCACTTTGCTGATATGGGAGCCTACTTCCTCGGTATAAAATAAAGGGGCTGGATTAGGTCCCCTTGAAGGTTCGTTCTACCTTTTAACCTACAATTTCATGATCCTTTCAGATCACTTGTGAGTTGTAACATTTCCTAATAAATGTGTAGAACTGATGGGTCAAAAGTCACCAACTGCAACCCAGTTCAACCAAGGACTCACTGTCTCTGTTGAAACTGCTTTTCATGTAACTGGCCATTTATATTTGACCCATTTTGATTTCTACAGGTTTCCTTTGCCCTTAAAAGTTCCCCTTGAGAGGCTTTTCATTATTAGGAAAAGTAGCATAAGGGAAATCTATTTCTTCAATGTTTACATAAGTCTCCATGTTGATATTTTACGAAAGCCAACAGTGTCTTGATGGGAGAAGTACCAAAGTGCTTATGTAAGTTTCCCTGTCTGTGTGGCAAGGAATGACTCTTGAGACCTTGAGTAGGAACCTATTCTACTGACAGTTTTACAAGAATGAGAACATTGTATGATACCTTGAAATCCCTTACGAGACTACTCAGGTACTGATAAATCAACCGCATTTAGAAGGGGCCTGGGGTATCAGGGAGGTGGAAGTCTTACTCTCACAGTTCTGTTTCATGCCATTGGTGATAGAAGTCACACAACTTTGGCTACACTGACGTGGCCAACCAATTACTCTACTACACTGAAAGTCTGGATGGCTGTAGTGACTCAGAGAGAACATGTTAACCATGTCAATAAAACAGGCTTCTGGTGCTTTTCCTTAGGATCACGGAGGAGGTATTTCACCATTAGTAAGATTCCACATGAAAGCACCTTAATGGAAAACCCAAAGAAATGTATTACAGGAAAGATGAGGAGAAAATGGTTGCTAGTCACTCCGGCACCATGTAAGTGACAAGGCTTTCCTTCCTTTTTGTCTTTGACTCCGTGGTATTTACAGGCATCACTCTGTAAGTAGCACAAAAGAGAGGACAAAGAATGAAGTATGGATGTGTATCCCAAGACTGTCTCCTTAGATCCTTCTGTGGAGTTGTGATCTCCTGTGTGTGGGCATTCTCCTCTCCACTGAGGAGTATAACTCCTCCACACTTTGTCCCCCCGTGAAGTTCTTGTTCATGTCCTCCATAGAGGATCACACTGGAGATAATCCTCTTGTATTTTTTTTTGTTTTATTTTTACATATGCCAGGACATAAATCTGGGTCATAAATCTGTTACCCTTCAGTCCTGCTTTTACAATCTGACCATCTCCTACAGAGTTGGTGAGACTTCTTGACAGAGAGATGATAATGCAGAATGAGACACAACAATTGTTGGCCATGGCCAATATGGGAATTTGTTTTGCTTAACCGAACATATTTGTTATAACTTTTTTTTTAAGTCTTTGAGGTTAATTGGGGAAAAGTTTAATATTGCTACTTTTAGAGTACTAAAATACACAAAGTGAATCCAATAAAGGTCCTTGTATTGATTCAATATTAAGTATTAATTGCATGACCATCATAGCGCCTCTTTACATTATCACACAATCACCAGAATTATCAACTGCTTTTAAAACCAATATTTATAACTTGCACACTGTTACTATATGGAAACTAGGTGCATGGTACAGTGCTGTGAAAATGGAAGCCTGCAGATTTGACAAAGATGCCAAGTCATGTTTTAGACAATTTCAGTCAACTGGCAAATACTGTTGAAGCAAAATACTCAACACAGCATATAATAAGGAAATAAAGAACAAAAAAGCATTCTATAACCAAATAAACACCTGATATTTCCTTTCACTTTAAGAATACAAGTAAGGTCACTTTTAGCCTTGGAACGGATACACGTTTGCCTGTGATGATCTTGCTAACTACAACACAATATCTGATGTCCTCTGCTAGGACTATAGTTTAAGAAAGCCATAGTTACAAGAGGCATCTACTGTAATTCCTAAAACTTCCTTTATGGCAATCATTATTGAATTCACTTGTCTTAAACAGTGAACAAGGGAAGATGGCCTCATGTTTCCTTTTCAATAGTATGTTGAGGATCAAGTGGCTTTCAAGCAGCATGGTGGGTTTGAAAATTTTGCAGTTTAGATTATTCTGCTGCGTTTATGAGCTGGTGAGTGTGTAATGACATGGCCACATTGGGCTGAGGTACGCTTTCTAGTTCCATCGTTGTCCAAGTGGAGTGCCATTTCTTCTGATATGAAAGTGTTCAAATCCACATCATGGAGTCCATTTCTTCTTCGACTAGCATTCGATCCACGGCTTAGATGAGTAGGAGAGCCTGGAGTACTTGAACGAACGCTTATACCAGCCATTGCGCCACTAAGACCATGCAGAGCTATGGCTTCACGGAAGGGTTGGAAATCAGTCTCTACAGATGAGCTAGTTTCTGTTGAAGTAGCTCGGTTAGGGGATGCTACAGTTAGTCTTGGGGGAGCTCTAGAGTTTCATGAAGGAGGAACTGTTCCACAGAGGAAGCTGATCAAGTTTTCTCTATGAATAGTTCTTCTGCAGTTTTTAACCCATGCGACGCTGGTAGCCAACTTGAATTCCTAGATCAAAACTTCTTTGATGGGCATCCATGCTTCCTTTGTAGAGGCTGGTAACGGCAGTGGCTGCATTTTGGAAGGGAACCTAGAGGGAAAGTCCTTGCTGTTGACACACTAGATCTAAAGACATATACAGACACAGAAAAATAGGATTTTGGAGTCAATCACTCTGAACGGCCATGTTAGGTTTCGCCAAGGCCGGTCGCTGATCCCCTCGTCCTACGCCTCAGGCCGGCGCTACGCAACTGAGTGAAGGCCCCGGGCTCGATCCCGGGCAGAGGCTACTCCTTTGGCCTGGGCTCTGGGATCCCCGGGGACAATAGAACCGG
>CM053601.1:49981725-50002863 GCA_028646575.1 Pseudocheirus occidentalis
GTGTATAAAACATATATATGTATATATACATATGTACATGTATATATACATGTGTGTGTAAAATCATTCTATACATCTATTTATCCGTTCTTTCTCTGGACACAAATAGCCTCTTCCTTGATATACATTCCTTGTTATAAATCTGGGTGTTTATCAGAGTCAAAATGACTGTGGCACTGTTATTGTGTACAACATTATCTTGGTTCTGCTCATTTCACTCTTCGTTATTTCATGAAAGTCTATCTACGTTTTTCTAAGTTCATCGAACTCATCATTTCTGATAGCATAGTAGCCTTCCATCGTGATCATATACCACAACTTGTTCAGCCATTTCCCAGTTGATGGGTGTCATTGAAATTTCTTCTTCAAAGAACCCTCTCACTTCCTTCAAGACTCAGTTAAAATTCCACATTCTACATGAAGTCTTTCCTGACCTCCTCCCCCAGTGCTAGTGTCTGTCTGTCTCTCTCTCTCTCACACACACATATACACACATACAGACACACACATACTATTTTTAACTATTTTATAACTAAGTAAGCTAGTAAAACCCCTGGGAATAACAGTATATTCTAGATGCCAAACTCAAATAGAAACAGTGGCCCAAACCATACATAAGAATCCTTGAAGGCCACACATTGACTTCAAAAACCACACTTTAATATTATCTGTGTTTTATTGTGTTTTTATTTGTTTTGTTAAATATTTTCCAATCACATTTAAATCTGGTTCCCACAGCATTGTGTTAGCATCTCTGTCTCAGGTCATGAGTCTTATTCCAGCTCAGCTACTCTAGCCATCCTCCACGGAATCAGCCCCTGTAGAGACACCACTGCCTCTGCAGATACAATAGGTCCCACCATCAATAGCCACAGCTACTGGAGATCTGGAAAAATAGATTTCTTGCCACTAAAGTCCTTGGCATTGTCAACTAGTTCAACATCAAATATGGTTTTATAGAAATAACATTAAAGAGCCATTTGCTTTTCCTTTTCATCTAACTTGCATCTGGAACCCTCTGAGTATGAGCCTTGAGAGAGGGATTGTCTCCACTTTGTGTATTTCTGGTCCTCTGTACAGTAGTTTGTATGCCATAAATGCTCAGTAAATTTTATTCATCCAGTCACTTATTTGCTGCATTTATTCTGTGTATACTTATGGACAGGCACGTTATCTCTCCCATAAAATGCAAGATATCTGAGAGCAGAGACTGATTCATTTTTGTCTTTGTATTCCCAGCAGCTAGCACAGTGTCTGGTGCATAGGAAATACTTATAAAAATCCTCCTTTGCTGATGAATTCATAAAATCCCTGGTTTCCTTCAAAGAATCTCCTAAATGCATCCTTTCCTGTCATCCCAGTTATTAGCATTCTCTACATCTTGAAATTCCCTATACTTTGTATGAGAAGCACTGTCATGTACTGGATAGAGATCTAGCCTTGAAGCCAAGAAACCCCTCTTCCAGTCCCCCTTTACTAACTGTGTGACCCTCAGCAAA
Source organism: Pseudocheirus occidentalis (assembly GCA_028646575.1). Classification (NCBI taxonomy): domain Eukaryota; kingdom Metazoa; phylum Chordata; class Mammalia; order Diprotodontia; family Pseudocheiridae; genus Pseudocheirus; species Pseudocheirus occidentalis. Next base: position 49,983,225 of record CM053601.1, read on the forward strand.
TCCCCTAGCCTCTTAGTGCTCTGGGCAACTCTCAAAGACTAAGAGAAAATAACAAAATTACAAATCTAGTCCCTATCTTATTCTTTCCACTTTTTAAAATTTTGCCTGGGGGTGGCTAAGTGGCACAGTGAATAGAGCACCGGCGTTCAAATCTGGCCTCGGACACTTGACACACTTACTTACTGTGTGACTTTGGGGAAGTCCCTCAACCCCAATTGCCGTCCAAAATGCAAAAAAAAAAAAAAGATTAAAAAAATAAAATAAAATAAAAATTTGCCTGGACCTGTGATTTTATTGGTGTAAGGAACTCAAAGTGAGGAAACTCCCTCTACAGATGCAGATCATCAGTTTACATGCAATTTATAGTCTTAGCTGCTGGGGTCACTAAGAAAGGAAGTGATTTGCCCAGGGTCACCTAGCCTATATATTCCTATATGTTTCAGAGACAAAACCTGAACCTAGGTCTTCCGGAACAAGAGGAGCTCTCCATCCACTACTCTGCTCTATCTCTCATCTATTGAATACATTTTATCTCCCTTTGTCCTGCCAGCCAAAAGTAAGTCCCTTGAGGGCAGAAACTTTTTTGCTCTTGCCTTTGTATCTCTTTATTTGCAACCATGTAACTTCCTTCCTGTGTAGGGTGTAGATAAGCTCTTTGAATTCAGGAAGGCGGGTGGTGGGGGAGATGGAGTTGTAAATGAATTATATGGCTTGTAATGCTGTGAGGTGAAATAAAAATGATGGTCCATGTCACTGGTGAAGCTGAAGAAATAAATAACAGGGGAGTCAAACCTGGTCTTTGTCACTACTATTGAGTGATTTTTTTGGTCATGTTTGACTTGGGATTTTCTTGGCAAAGATACTAGAGTGACTTGCCATTTCCTTCTCCAGCTCATTTTGCAGATGAGGAAACTGAAGCAAACAGGGTTAAGTGATTTATCCAGAGCCACATAATTAGTAAGTATCTGAAGCTGGATTTGAACTCAGAGTTTTCCTGACTCCCGACCTGACACTCTATCAACATAGCTGTCTCCATCATGATTTATTCAGCCAGCACAAGTCTGATGGGAAAGGGGTTGTATCTAACTGTTCCAAGCATGTTTCCCCTTCAGGGGAGTCCAAGCTAGTGATACCATTAGAATAACTGCCTTTTCCTGCTGAAGATGATAAAAGTTAAGACAAGAGCGGTGATGATAATGGTGGTGAAATTAATGATGAAACCACCTGTGACAATGATTAAGGATGCTGTTGATATCCAACACAATTGTAAGTTCTAGAGTAAGGATGATGAAAATGGTCATCGCTATAATGGTCAATGTGATGGCCACGCTGACAACACCAAAGAGGCTGTTGATGGTTGGGGCCAAGATGAAAAGAGCCATAACTAACAGTGACATCCATCATGGTGAGAGCAGCAAGGGTTCTGACAAGCATCATGATGATAGTGATGAAAGTTCCAGTGACCATGAGAGCAATAGTGATCATGAGAACCATGATGTTACCTGCAGCACCATTGGGGACAGAACTAATGACAATGGTGGAGACAAAAATGGGAGTGGTGACAGCCTTTTGGATAAAAGTAATGATGCTAGAAACAGAAATGGGAATAAAGACAATAACTCCAGCAATGGTGATAGCCATGATGATGACATGAAAAGTTGGGGGACAGTGATGACCATTCTGATGCTGACACTCTTGCTAGTGATGTTAGCAATGATGATGATGATGCCGATTGTGATGAACCACACTGAAAATATAGCAGTAGCAATGCCAGTAGTAGTAATAGTGAGAGCACTGGTAACTGCTATAAAACAGTGGTTCTCAACCTGTGGATAGCAACCCCTTTGGGGGTTGAATGATCCTTTCACAGGGGTCATAGGGGTTGCCTAAGACCATCAGAAAACACATATTTCTGATGGTCTTAGGAACCAAGACACTGCCCCTCTCTCAGTCTTCAGGCGGGTCCACCCACATGCAGATACACCCACATGTGAGTATTAAAGGGTTGGGGCATTAGGAAGGTTGAGAACCACTGCTGTAAAACCACTGACAAGAGTGATATCCATAATTAGGACACTGCTAACAATGACACAATGGTACAGGCATGAAACATACACAGAACTGATGTAGACTGATAAATATGGTGATGGAGACACAACATGATACTGGCATGTCACTCTAGCTAATCCTGTAAGGACAGTCACGTTTTTCCTGGGTTGGGTTTTTTTTTGGTACAACTTGAAAAAGATCATAATAGTATACTCCCTCTATCTGCAATTTCTTTGGGAGCATTTACCTAGTTAGGGGTATTGATCCAGCTTTATTTGGCAAGAAAACATGAATGAATTTGAAACTCAAGGAAATGTGGAGCTGAATGTTGTAAACTAAAAGTCAACAAACAAGTTAATTAATTAAAAAAAGAAAACATGAATGGGGAGAATGACACAAAATCATCAAAATGAATATTGCAAAATGCCAAAGAACAAGGATACCCTGAAGAAGAGAGATGAGAAGACATCCCAATCCCATTCCTTTGCAAAGGCAGTAAGGTAGGTCCATAGGTGTGGCACATTACATGTTTTTGCAGATGTTTACAATGAACTGATGAATTTAGCTCATTTTTTCATCTTTCCATTTTTTCTTCTGTAATATTACTTGTTGTATGGTATGACTCTCTTATAGAAGATAGGGGAGAAATATTGGGGAAAAAAACAGTGGTAATGGAAAAAAAAACAAACAAAAGATATCAATAATTTTTTTAAAAGAATGACTGCCTTTTGGGGTCTCTGGGATTCACTAGAATATTGGAAGTTATTGGTCTAGCAACCCCAAGTGCCTTTCCTTTCTGAGGAAGGTCCAGAAAACAAGAGTTTTCACCACCATAGACCTTAGCATTGTCAAAGGGCTCAACATCAGTATTAGATATGGGTTCTGTCAATGAAAACAACATTAAATAAAATGCATTATCACTGAATGGGAACATTTTGAGAGAATGTAATGTCCTGCCTCTTTGTTTGTGTCCCTAATGTTTAGTCCATTGTTTTGTACTTATTAAGTGCTTAATACATTTTTTCCCATTCATTCATGAGAACTCAGTCCCTTAGGATCATACTAAAAAGAGTGGATGCTTTTATGTGTCTCTAGAGTAAGAATGGAATGTTGAAAGTTCACATCTATGTCAACCTCAACCAAAGGTAGTCTAAATTACAAGATATTACAATATTTGGAAGATGGTAATCCCCTGAATAAAGGTCAGACTCACCAGAGAAGGAAGATAATTATAACAATTGTTTATTGGCTATGATAAGTCCATGTTATAATAAAGACAATATGTGTTTGTAAATGAAAGTGATATAAACATAATATGTACCCAATATGTATTGCTACATTCACTGCTTTATATGAGGACCCTTTTATCCACATCTGTAGAGGATTAGACTTGAGCCACTTCAACCATATACTGGTATTCCTCTGAGATACCCCTGGATAGAGCAAAATTAATGAAAGAGTTATGGTTTTTGACAACAGACTAAATTCACCAGGCATGAAAGCAAATGAGAAGTCACTCACCTGTCTTAGAAGAGTGGTTCTTATGAAAGTATTTCTGGCAAGTTGTAGATATTTCCTGTTAATCCTCTCTTGCCTCCTCACTCCCTTATTATTACCCCTCTCATTAGAAGTCAGACTCTCCAGGGGACCATGTTTGTGATGTGGGGCCCCTTAGTGGAAAACGGCAACCCAACCTCCTGGGTCTAGTGCCAGGCTACTGTTACATAAGGAAGGAGGGGCAAAATCACCTCAAGCTGCTTAAGTCTCTTGACATTGCCAAGGCACCAGGATTATTTCCATGCTTCTCCTAAAGTAACTTAATCCTTCCTAATAATGGAATCAATTCAGAATAGCTTCTTGGAGGGAAGCTAGCAAACTCACCTCTGGCCCATATTTGTTGTTATTTTTGTCATTACTGTTGTTGTTTTGGAATTTAGAGCTAAAAGGAGCCTTAAAGATCATCTAATGTCTGCCTCTCATTCTTCAAATGATAAAACAGTCTTCTGCTAGATGAGCTTCTATGTACAGTAGTGTTTAACTAAAACAGTTCTTTAAAAGTTATTGCCAGACCATTTTAAAAGGGAAAAGACTGACACAGAGAACTAGAAGCTTTTGGCCCTCTTGAATATATATATATATTTTAAAATGCCGCAAGAATTAGATCAAAATTGATCAGACCTTTCAGGCTGCCTTTGGTACTTGACACAGAATACGCACTTAACAAATACTTGTTAACTGGATTGTTCACTTGCAGTAGATAAACCAAGTTTAGGCAGCCTGCACCTAGCCAAAGAAAGAAGAATTGTGGTTAAGGCGGTGATAGTAAGAGAAGTAGAGATGTGCACATCCCCCACATGTAGCATGGTTTTATTGTGTGCCAAGTTCTTAGTAACACATCAGTTCTCTTTGCAACAGACAGCAGTGTTATTAGGAGCATTACCTTTACATGCTAACAACAATGGACTTATTCTTCCATGTCTAGGGTAGGTTGCTTTCAACAACCAACATGCTTGTAAGGAATAGCACCCTGAACAAGTTGTGGTATATGATTGAAATGAATACTATTTTTCTATAAGAAATGATGAGCTGGTAGATTCCAGAAGAATCTGGCAAGATTTAGATGAACTGATGCCGAGTGAAATGAGCAGAACCAGGAGAACATTGTACACAGTAATAGCAACATTGTGCCGTAACAATCTGTGAATGACTTAGCTAATCTCATCAATACAGTGATCTAAGACAATTCAGAAGGAATGATGAAAAATGTTATCCACCTTCAGAGAAAGAAGTGATGGAGTCTGCAGATCGAAGCATATTTTTCTATGTTTTTTGTTTTAATATTTTGTTCTGTGTTTGATTTTGCAATAGGGCTAATGTGGAAATATGTTTTGCATGATTGCCATGTATAACCTAAAGCAAACCATTTACCATCTCGGGAAGGAGGAAGGAGAGAAAGGAATGGAGGGGATTTGGAACTCAAAACTTTTTTAAATGACTGTTAAAATTTGTCTTTACATGTAATTGGGAAAAAACAAAATGTTATTTAAAAAAAAGGAATAGAACCACTTCACACACTTTGAAATCTTAGTTCTAGTGGAAAGAATACTAGATTTGTAGTAGGAGGATTTGGGTTCTGATCTCTGTTTTGCCACCAATGTGATTATTGACAGTTACCTTTCTCTCAACCTCAGTTTTGTCATTTGAATAATGATCTTTAAAGGTTTGTTCTAGCTCCAGATTCCAAAACAACAATAATAGCAGTTATGTAGCAATTTAAGGTTGGTAAAGTGCTTTATTATATCATTTGATTCTCATAATCACACCTTCGAGGTAGGTGTTATGATTATCCTTATTTTCCAAATGAGGGAACTGAGGTGACAATTATGTTAAGTGACTTGCTCAGAACACAGCTTGTAAGTGTCTGAGGTGGGACTTCCTGCTGCAATGGATGCCCAAGGTAGACTGGGCAGCACTCACATGTCTACTCCAGCAGAGCCCTGAAGTTTGCACCAGATCAGCTAATGAACAAGAAGTCCAGCGGGAAAGTATGTAAGAGTCTCATTCCTCCCCAAGAACTGCACAAAAAGTTAGCAAGAAGCCCATGCACAAATAGGAAGGGAGGTATCTCTAGCAAAGTCAACACGAATCCAGCCAGAGACATATGTAGCCTGAAAGACTCTGAAGGGTGGGAACCTTGAAAGCTTGTCAGAATGGGTGCAGCAATGGCTAATGAATAAGGAACAACAAGGTGTTTTTCAACCAGAGTGGTGCTGTGGTGTTCAAATACTCAGGCTCCCAATTTCCTAGTATTCTGTCTGGAAATGTCGGCGAGAGCTCTAAAGAAACAGCATTCTGAAACTCCAAGACCCTAGGTTCCAAGGAGCCTGAAAGGTGAAGGTCAGGGTAAAAAACCCAAGAGGCCCCAAAAAACCCAGACCAATCAGAGCCAACCACCCCACCCAAAAATTCATCAGGGACCAGAGGCTAGTACTATCAGATAGCCTCAATGTAGGAACTAAAGCTGGAAAGATGAGTAAATCAAAAATACCAATCAGAATTTTAAAAAAATTATAGCAAATCTGGAGACAGCCCTCCCCCAATCCTTAAAGAAAAGTGAGCAACTACAGAACAACTTTAAGCAGATACTCAAAGAGGGAAAAAGAATTTTCCAAAAAAACCCCTACATGAATGCCTAGAAGACCTTAAAATTAAATAAAAATTCTCTAGGAAAGAATGGGCAGGAGAATAAGTAGCTTGGGAGAAAAACTGATGAACTTTGCTCAAGAAACACACTGCCAGGATGCTAAAGTAGATCAAGCAGATATCAATGACTCCATGAGGGAACAAGAAATACTAGAATAAAAGCAAAAGATTGAGAAAAAAATAGAAGACACTAACAATGATGTTATCCAAAACAGCTGATTCAGAAACCAGATTTAGGAGTGATAATTTAGGAATCCTCTTATGGGACATTGATTCACTGTTGATGGAGTTGTGAACTGATTCAACCATTTTGGAGAACAATCTGGAATTCTGCTCGGAGAGTTATAAAACTATGTATACACTTTGACTTAGCAATAACACTATTGGGTTTATTTCCCAAAGAGATTAGGGAAAAAGGAAAAGACCTTATATGTTCTAAAATATTTATAGCAGCTCTCTTGTGGTAACAAAGAACTAGAAATTGAGGGGATGGCCTTCAATTGGGCAATGGCTAAACAAGTTGTGGTATATAATTGTAATGGAATATTACTGTGCTATAAGAAATGTTGAGCTGGTTGATTTTAAGAAAACCTGTAGAGAGTTACATGAAATAATGAAATGAGCAGAACCAAAAGAACATTGTACACAGTAATGGAAATATCATCTTAAGAACAACTTTGAATGACTAATTAATTTTGATTATCGTAAATACTCAAATCAACTATAATGAGCTAGTGAAGGAAGATGAGAGAAAGAACTCCATCTCCAGAGAAAGAATTGATAAATGAAAGTATGTATACTATGGTGTTTTATACACACACACACACACACATACACACATATGTATATGTATATATACATGTACATATATGTGCATGTGCGTATATGTATGTGCGCACGTGTATGCACATGCATGTGTATGCATATACATGTATATACACATACATATTTGAGTCTAATAGTAACTTATTCTAGGACAGGGTGAGGAGGGAGAAAAAAATAAAAAGCACAGGTGAGAACAAAAGAAAACAGAAGCACAGAAAAGTAAGGTAGCTTTCAAAATGATGAGTAACACTTATTACATGGCTTCTGGGGAAAAAAAAGTGAAGTGTGAAATGGAAATTCACAGAATCCTCTTTTTATGCCATGCTGTGTACATGTCATTGGACTCCCTGAAAACCATGAATTTAAAAAAAGGGGGGGGCGGGGGAGGGAGCTCTGTCCCAATCTTCTTGTAATGGGAGCTAGGGGTCTGAATACTGTCTTTGTGTGCTGTGGCCTCAGGTTCTGCCACATAGAAGCTATATAAATGCTACAGTTCACGTGGTGCTGAACTGGAGCTGACTGATGTGTGCCAAAGATTAGGACCAGGTGATGTCTTTCTGAGTTTCCCTGAGGTTACACTGAAGCTCACAGCATGAGGTGTGAGGGAGGGTTGGTCTGGCCTCTGTAAGTCTCCCCTTCCCTTAGGGCTGTGCTAGATAGCACAGATAGCATCAGCCACCATTTGCATTGGTGTATTCCAGTTCCTTTGGCTATGGGAAGGCACACCAGGGGTTCTGGTGTTGGACCTTGATGGCTCCACACCCTTGCGACTCAGGATCCCCTGCTGGTTCACTGAAGTGGGGCTTACTGGGACATCTCCCATCCTGTACTGGTCCCCTTTAGCCACAGCAAGAGGGACCCTGCTGGTCAATCTCCCTAGTCTCCCAAGCTAAAAGACTGCTCTATCCCTATTGCTGCTGGCTACCCTATTTCAGGATTTTTCCTGGGGCGATATTGTCTGGGTTTTTCAAGGTCATGGGGGGAGGAGAGAATGAGTGCACTTACAGATTACTCCGCCATCTTGGCTCCAGGAAGTTCAAGTGAAACACAGATAATAATTACATTTCAAAACTAAGTCAATATGTGTCCCACAGGGATTTTTATGTGCAAGTTAGTGGCCTGTTTCTATTTGAATTTATAACGTTTTTATGGACACATATGCTCTGAGGTCTAAATCACTAACATTTAGCAAACTTTTGGACTAAAATCCCCTGGTAGGCTGGAGGCCACTTAGGACAACATGAGCTGGTATATGCATGTATGTTTTAAACAGAAATGAAGTATTGAAATAAACATTATATTTTGGGGGCTTAGCCCAAAAAAACCTTCTTGAGCAGATGACATCTTGCCTTGAGTTTGATAACACTGGTATAGAGTAGAACTCCCAGCTGTTGGAAGGAAATGTTTGTACTCCTACTCTTGTTACATCTTCCAAGTAAATGTCTCTTTGTAAAAGCTAATTGTCATTCATTGCCTAAATGGAACTGGGGTTCTAATGACTTGTGGTTAAAAGTGGTGGAAACACTGGAATGTGGGCTTGAGCCAAAAGCATTAGAGAAAGACCTCCCCAACTCCTCAGGGACACCCCTGTAATCCTGAGGGCAAGATGCAGCTGACCTAGTAGGTCTGGGAAAGTATTGCAACAAATGAAATTGCAGAAATGGCCTCTCAACTGGGACTCAATCCCAGGGGCTAAAATGAAGTATCTAGATTTAGACTCTGTAGGCCTTGCTTAAGTCATTTCACAAAGCATCCTCCAACGTCTTGCAAAATGTTGAATTGTCTAATTCTTCATAGCTGCTAAAACCTCCGTTTTTCTGTGACCCAAAGCCTTTCCTGCCAAATGGGTCTCAGCTGACTTGTGGACCTGAGCCACATTAAGTTCCTTCACTCTCTTTCTTTAAGACAAATTTAGCCCTTCTTTTTCATTAGTCCAGGTGGGATGTCCCCCCTTCCCCTTTATCCCCAGACTTTTTGAAAACATGGAATTACTTGATTTCCTTTTTATGCCCATCACATCCCATCGATTTGGTATTTTTTATTTATCTTGAATAGATGCCTATACTTTTGTCCCTTTCAAATTGACCTCACACAGAGTATTCCCACCTGGTCCTCCCTTTGCATTTAACCTACAGGTCTGTGTTGTGAATCCTTGAGAAGGGAAAATGGTGACCACATTTGTAGCATGTAGAGTTTAGGATGCCTCTAAGCAGGCCAACTTGATGAGGCCAAAAAAAGAAACAGGTTGGGAAGAGCTAAGAAGGCTTTCAGACAGAGAGAAGGCCTAACAAAATGAAAGTTAACCAAGATGAATGAAAAGTACTGCCTTAAATATTAGAAGAATATTGTACTGACTAGGAGGGACAAGCATTAAATTTCAGTTCACATGAATAAAACCTGGGAGTTTTGGTGAATCGCGAGCTCAGTACAGACATACCTTGTTTTATCAAGCTTTGCAAATAGAGTGTTCTTTTACAAATTGAAGGTTTGTGGCAACCCTGCATTGAGCAAGTCAGATGGCACCATTTTTCCAACAGCATGCACTCACATTGTGTCTCTGTCATGTGCTGGTAATTCCCACAATATTTCCAATATTTTCATTCTTATTATATCTGTTATAGTGATCTGTGATTGTAAGCATTTGAGGGCACTATGTCCATGTAAGCCATGAATTTAGCTGATAAATATTGCTTGATAAATATTCAACCCACTGACTCCACAATGTTTCCAAGGTATACCTATATGAGGAAGCAGCAGGATACAGCTACCGAAGAAGCTAATTAATTCACATAAGCTCAGGCTAAAGAAATAGAAGTAAACTGTCTAAAAGCACACATTCATGTTGTGTTTTCTGGCACAGCTCTAGAAGGTAAATAATTCAAGTATTATCTCCATTGTTTGAAGTGAAGCAAGAGAGTTTAAGTGATTTACCAAATGGAGCTAATAAATTAGACCTGGAACTTGAAATCCAGTTTCCTCACTCCAAGACCAGTGGACTCTCCAGTCTATCAGGACATCCAGACCTTGAGAAATAATGTCCCCTTATTCTTGCATCCCAACAGCTTTCCCAGTGCCTTTTGGGGGCATTGTCCCTTTCAAGGGAACAGACCACTGGAGCCCCAGGAGTGGATTATCCTATATTTCCTTCATGCACAAGGCTGGTTCTTCAGTCCATCCCCTTGCTCATGAGCACCCACCCAGGGGTTAATTCTACCTTCAGTTTCTTCTTTGCCCTGAGCTGGTACAGAACCAGCAAATAGAATGACTAAGTGACTCCAGGTAGGAGTGAACTCTTAATACCTCTGACACTGTTCTTTTATCTCATATAACACTAATCACATGTTGCCTTTTATTTCAGTTGTTTGTATATATGCTTTCTTGCTCTTTGAGGGCTAAACTGTGACTCCTTCATTCAACAAATATTTATCTAGCACCTACTATGCATCAGGCAACACAAAAAGCAGTCTCAGACCTCAAGAGGCAAATATTCATGGGTTAGGATGGTATAGGGCAGTGGGGTCAAACTCAAATAGACCCAAGGGCCACAAAGTCATATGCGGCTGCATATTGACTTAGAAGTACACAAATTGGGAGACAGAACCAAAATGGCAGAGTAAAAGCAAGGACTCACCTCAGCTCTCCCTCAAGCTCCTCCAAATACCTTTGAATAATAGCACTAAACAAATTCTAGAGTGAAAGAACCCATAAAAAGATGGAGTGAAACAAATTTCCAGCCCAAGACAATTTGGAATGTTAGCAGGAAAGGTCTGTTGTGCCAGGCTCAGAGAGTGATACAGTTTAGCACAGGCTTCACCAGTGCAGACCGGGCCCCAGAAAACCCAGAGCAGGCCTCAGGCCAACTAAGTCAGTGATAGTGACAGTTTCCAAACCTCTCAACCTACACATGCCAAAGACAGCTTAGAAGGTCAGCAGGACAGATCTGTTGTACCAGGGTAAGAGAGTAAAGCAGTTTAGCTCAGGCTGGACCAGGGCAGACTGAGCCCCAGCAAACCAGGAGCAGTCTTTGGGGGTGACTGAATCAGCATGAGCAGCAACTGCTGCCAGAGGTCTTAGGCCACAGACAATAAGAGGGTCAAACAGCTGGTCTGAAGGAGACTACAGGTGTCTTTGCTAGCACTGAGGCAGGACTTTGTTACTTTACCCATACTCAGATCTGGGCTGAAGTCCTGAATGGAAGTCCCAGGACAAGGAGGAGCACAGCAGAGTTTGTGACCACAGTGGAGCAGGAACCCTCCTCAGAGTTTCAGAGCAGAAAAGCGTGCTTGTAGTCGCTCACAGACCAGAGCACAGGCCAAGAGAGTAGTAAACACCTCTCCTTAGATCATACCACCTTTGGAAGAACTAAAAACTTACAGGTCATTAGAAGACTCTCTCCAAAAACAGCTGCACAAAATCTCGGAAGCTTTGGACAGTTTGCTCTCTACTCTGGAAGCAAGTCTTTAACAAAGAGTTAAAAGTCAAAAATGAGCAAACAACAGAAAAAAATTCTGACCATAGAAAGTTGCTATGGTGACAAGAAAGATCAAAACACATACTCAGAAGAGGACAACATGGTCAAAGCTCCTATATCCAAGGCCTCCAAGAAGGATGTGAATGGGTCTCAGGCCATGGAGGAGCTCAGAGAGGATTTTGGAAATCAGGAGGAGTGGAGGAGGGATTGGAAGAAGAAATGAGAGTGATGCAAGAAGATCATGAAGAACAAGTCAATAGCTTGGTAAAGGAGACATGAGAAAGTACTGAGGAAAAATAACACCTTAGGAAGGAGAATGGGCCAAGTGGTATTAAAAAAAAAGTATAAGGAGCTAATGGGGAAAGGAATGCCTTGAAGATTGGGGTTGGCCAAATGGAATTTGGTGCAGGAATTTACTGAAGAGGAGAACTCCTTGAAGGGTAGAATTGACTAGGTGGGAAGGGAGTTACAAGAACTCACTGAAGAGAATAACTCCTTAAAAATTGGAGTTGAGCAGCTGGAGGCTAGTGACTTTTTATAGGAAATTGGGGAGCAGTGGAACAGGACCAACAGAATGAAAAAATAGAGGACAATGTGAAATTTCTCTTTGGAGGGGCAACTTGCCTGGAGAATAGAGCCAGGAGAGTGGATTTGAAAATTATTGGACTCCCTGAAAGCCATGATCAAGGAAAGAGCCTAGACATCATCTTTCAAGAAATTATCAAGGAAAGCTGCCCTAATATTCTAGAACCAATGAATAAAATAGAAATGGAAAGAATCAACTGATCACCTCTTGAAGGAGATCCCGATGAAAACTCCCAGGAATATTTTGTCCAAATTTTGGAGTCCCCAGGTCAAGGAGAAAATACTGCAAGCAGCCAGAGGGAGATAGTTCAGGTGCTATGGAGCCACAGTCAGGATGGCACAAGATTTGGCAGCTTCTAAATTAAAGGATCAGAGTGCTTGGAATATGATGTTCCAGAGGGCAAGGGGGCTAGGATTACAATCAAGAATCACCTACCCAGTGAAACTGAGTATAATCTTTCAGGGGAAGAAGTGGATATTCAATGAAACAGAGGACTTTCAAGCATTCTTGATGAAAAGACCAGGACCGAATTAAAACTTTTACCTTCAAATACAAGACTCAAGAGAAGTATAAAGAGGTCAATAAGAAAGAGAAAACATAAAGTTCTTAATGAGGTTGGACTGTTTGCATTCCTACATGGGAGGATGATACTTGTTAATGCCTAAAAAATTTTTCATTGTTATGGCAGTTAAAGGGTGTGTATAAATATACTCAGAGGGCACAGGTGTGAGTTGAATATGAAGGGATATTATCTAGAAAAATAAAATTAAGGGGTGAAAAGAGGAATGACCTGGGAGAAGGGGAAGGGGTGAGGTGGCATGGGGTAGATTATTTCACATGAAAGAGACAAGAAAAAGCTTTTGCAGTGGAGGGAAAAGGGTGGGAGGTAAGAGGGAGTGAGTGAATCTTACTGTCATCAGAGTTGGTTTGGGGAGAGAATGGCATGCATGCACAGTTGGGTGTGGAAATCTATCTTGCCCCACAGCAGCGGTTCTCAGCCTGTGGGTTGTTACCCCTCTGGGGGTAGAACAACCCTTTCACAGGGGTCGCCTAAGACCATCAGAAAACACATATTTCCAATGGTCTTAGGAACTGAGACACTGCTTCTCTATCTGTCTCCAGGTGGGCCCGCCCACATGCAGATACGCCCACATACGAGTATTAAAGGATCACCACATGGAAGGTTGAGAACCACTGCCCAACAGGGAAATGGGAAGGGAAGGGGATAAGAGAAGGAGGGGGTGATAAAGGAAAGAGCAGATTGTAGGAGGTGGTGGTCAGAGGCTTTTGAGGAGGGACAGGGAGAAAAAAGAAAGAGAGTAGAATAGTAAAATAAATGGGAGGTGGGGGGAAATACAGTTGGCAATAGTAACTGAAAAATTTCAAAGAAAGTTTCTCTGATAAAGACCTAATTTCTCAAACATATAGAGAACTGAGTCAAAATTATAAGAACAAGAGTCATTCCCCAATTGATTAGTGATCAAAAGATACGAACATTTTTCAGGTGAAGTAATCAAAGCTATCTGTAGCCATATGAACAGATGCTCTAACTCATTATTGATCAGAGAAATGCAAATGAAAACAATTCCGAAGTATCATATCATAACTGTTAGATTGGCAAATAATACAGAAAAGAAAAATTACAAATGTTAGAGGGGATGTGGGGGAAATGAGATATTAATGCATTGTTGATGTAGTGGTGAACTGATTCACCCATTCTGTAGAATTGGAAATTGAGCAAATTGTGGTGTGTGGCTGTGATGGAATACTATTATGCTGTAGGAAATAGCAAGCACTATGCTCTCAGAAAAACCTGGAAAGACTTACATGAGCTGATACAAAGTGAAATATACTGTGTGCAGAGCAACAGTAATATTCTAAGATGATCGACTGGGAATGACTTAGCTATTCTCAATAATGCAGTGATCCAAAACAACTCTGAAGGGCTTAGGATGAAAAATGTTGTCCCCAGAGAAAGACCTGATGGTGTCTGAACACAGATTGAACCATACTTTTACGTTTTTTCTTGAGGTTCTTTTTTTTCTTTTTTATTGCTATGGGGGTGGGGGCAATGCATTCTTTCACAACATGACTATTATAGAAATGTTTTGCATGACTATATATATCAAATTATTCACCTTCTCAAAGGGGGTGGGGTGGGGCGAGAAGAAGGGAGAGAATTTGGAACTCAACATTTTCAAAACAAATGTTTAAAATGGTTTTTATATGTAAATGGGGGAAAATAAAATACTAAATTTTTTTTTAAAAAGAAAAGCATCTGGAGTACCATATTAGCTTAGGGAATCCCTCTTCTCTATGGTCTCTCTTGGACATCATTTCTGATATTGGGAAGTTTCTCTGACCTTCTTGTACTTTATGAGGATGTAGAATTGGTCTAATAAAATAAAAAGTAGAAAAGTATCTCTTAAGGGGCAGCTAGGTGGTGCAGCGAATAGAGCACCAGCCCTGGAGTCAGGAGGACCTGAGTTCAAATCCAGCCTCAGACACTTAACACTTACTAGTTGTGTGACCTTGGGCAAGTCACTTAACCCCAATTCCCCCCTCCAAAAAGAAAAAAAAAAGAGTATCTCTTCTAAACTCATTAAAAATAGGGGGTATATGCTAGAGTCAGTATAATTTTGAGGGCATTGCTTTTTTCAAGATATCTTAAAAACTGAAAAAATGATTTTCCTTATATTGTGCAATAATCTCACTATGTAACTTTTGCCTGTTTCTCATTTTTTTTGCCTCTGGAGTCAATGAAAACAAGTGCAAATCCTCTTTACAATATTGTGATGATATAGCTTGTTTTTATGTCAAATAAATATCCCATATATTTTCCCTTTATCCATCTTGCAAAAAAAAAGTACACAAACATTATCCATGTTTATTGTATTTTTATTTATTTTGTGAAATATTTCCTGATTACATGCTCATCTGGTTTCTGGGAAGTGTTGTGGGCTGTTTGCTGCCCATGGCCACATTTCCTACCTCTGTTGGGGTGGGTGGAGCACTGAACCTGGAGTCAGGAAGACCTAGGTTCAAATCCTGCCCCAGGTATTTGTTGGTTGTGTGACCCTGTCATACAAGTTATCCACCCCTCACCCCCAGGCCTCAGTTTCTCCTGTAAAATAAGGCTGCCCTCGAGGGTCCCTTCCAGCCCTAAACCCATGATCCTATTAAGGGGAAGACAACATAAACAGTTAAGTCCATACTGTACAGATACCTGGTCCAGTGGATGGAAAGGTGGCCTCAGAGTCAGGAAGACTGGCACTCAGGACTGACCCATGGTAACTAACACTGGGCCGCTCACCTGACCTCTCTAGGCCTAGTCCTACTTCCAGGTTAGACTCCAAATGGCAGAGCTTGACCTGAAATGGTAGAGAGGAGTCCTCATCAGTTTTCCTGTACCAATAATCACAGTTCTAGTCCAAAAACAAAATTCCAGGGAGACCACTAGCAATGACCCGAGGGTCAGGGAAACCTTACATAGGAGGTGGCATCTAAACCGAGCCATAAGCTGCAAATTCTGGGAGAAATAAGTGGGTGGGGGAAGGGAAAAAGCATGTATTAAGTTCCTACTGTATACCAGTTCCTGTGTGAATTGTGTCCAAATATGATCTCATCTGATCTTCACAACAACTCTTTGAGGGAGGTGCTATTATTGTCCCTTATTTTAGAGTTGAGGAAACTGAGGAAAGCAGAGGTTAAATGACTCACCCAGGGTCACCCAGATAGTGTCAGGTCACATTTAAACTCAGGTCTTCCTGACTCCATGCCCAGCATTCTGTCCCTTGTATCACACTGCCTTGTGCACATTTCAGGCACAAAGGACAGCCTTTCAATGTCAGGAAGATAAGAGATGGGATGGGGAGCAGCAATGATATCCATCTGGCTGAAACAGAATCTGTGAAGAGCAACGTGCAGTGAACCCAGAGTGGTACATAGCTCTTTTGCACAGCCACAATGGCCTCATGAGTGAATGTAAGTGTCATGAATGAATGGCTATGACTGAAAGAGAGTGGCTGTCTAGAAGAGCCCTGGACTAGAAGGGGAGAGGAGTGTTTCAAATACAAATACTTCCAACCTGTGCCAAGCTAACAGGAACATGAGACTGTGCTTACGAGACCTCACTGCTACACCTGGTCTGTTCCCTGGAGTTTCCTGGCTCCAGAAAGCAGCTGCGTCCCACCCTTGAACAGACTTTGCACCCTGGACCAGAGACTTAACTAAAAACAATGAAAAGTTTCCTGGGGCCCAACTGTAGGATGGGCAGCCATGCTGGGTGGAGAGGGCTGTTTGGGGATGCCCTTGGGTGGGGTGCCCTATTTCATCACATGACATTCAGGCAAATTATTAATGGCCCGCATAGCTTGGCTGTCATTCAGACTCCACCCTGTGTAATCTTGCCCATACCAGTCTGACATCTTGTTTGTGAACTCGTAGCATAGGCTGAGATCTGAACCCTTCTTCTCCTGACACCATTTTATTGCAGGACAAAAGGGAGCGCCTTTTTAAATCCCTGGGGATTTAGTGATATGACCAGAAGACCCTCTAATTCCATTCTTCTGGTATCTTTTATAAATGGAGGATCATCCATGCCTAAGACTGATATCAACCTCTTTTTCCTCATTAGTACCTGAATCATGGCAAACACATTTCTCTGCTTCTTATTCCATTATTCCATTGAAGATATTCCCCAATTTTCCCAAGTCTGACTGAGTTTTCCTTAAATCTTAATTTTAAAAAGACCCATTTAACAATATCAGTGTAGCCTGTTCTCTCTTTACAAATATTTCTAGTGCTTTGTCACTTGTAAGATCGTAGATTTAAAGCTAGAAAGAACCTTAGAGGCTGTTGAGTCCAACAATTTTCAGATGAGGAAATGAAGGCTAATTATACAGCTAATGTCTGGGGCAAGATTTGAACCCGTTTCTTCCTTGGTTTAACTCTAATTCTTTATCTATTCCTATCTACGCCAGGTACTTCTCTGTTCAAAAAACCTACCATGGATCCCTGTTTGCTTTGTAACAAATACACTCTGGCTCACTTTCCTACAGCCAGGCAAGCTACATATGCCCCTCAGGTTCTAGAGTACCCTGATGGGTTAGAAGTATCCTCATATCTGTATTACTTTCAACTTGAGCCCCCAACACAAATATTCTCCCCTTGTTAGGAGACTGTGAGTAGTACTTCAGTTCAGTTTAACCACTTAACATTAATTAGCTTTTATAAAGAAACATATACATCAAAGCTATAGCAAAAAATACCCACAAACACTAATCCATCCTCAACCCTCCCACAACCAAAAGCTTAGGGACACACTCTTCCCTTTTCAAAATTCCCTCTGGAAGGAGGAGGCTCACTCTTAGCACAATTCTTACATAACATTCATTGACCCACCAACTTCATGTCCAGCTATGACCTGACTTCCAGATCACTTTTTAACTCAGTTAATTCTGGCATTGGTCCAGAAGGTCCTTCTGTTCCTTTGGACAACTGTGCAATTAAAGTATTCTGTGTGCCTTTATTGTTAGTACAGATTATCAAGTAAAGTTCAAAGTCCTTTACTAGTATTTTAAGCCCCTCAGAGATTTATGACAACCTCCCTACCCTTCCAGTCTCAGCTCATATTAGCCATACCTCCAGGCATTTCACACTCCAGCCTAAGTGGATTACACTCTGCCTCCTGAATGAATATGCACCCTACTCTCCCCTCTTACTTTGTAACTTTCTGTACCTTGTTTTGTAAACCTCTTAACACATTCATCATGTAATATCATGTATTCTACTATCAATGTTGACATTATTGTTATCACTTTTATCTTGCTATGCTCTTTCTATGTTACAGTGACCTGAGGGCAGGGTCCACGCCTTATCTAAACTTTGTCCCTCACCCAGTTCTTAACATAGTAGTAACATAGTAATCTTGATATTAGATTATTCCTTAGATGAATGACAGCTCTTAACCTCTCCAAAGTACCAAACAAAGTGATGGTCACATTAATAAGTGTCCAATAAGTCAATGGATTGTTTTTAAATCTCCCCCTTTTGAATAGTGCACCAGTCAGGAGGACCTGAGTTCAAATCCGGCCTCAGACACTTAACACAAAAACTAGCCGTGTGACCTTGGGCAAGTCACTTAACCCCAATTGCCCTGCCTTCCCCCCTCCAAAAAGCAAATAAATAAATAAATCTCCCCCTCTAAGCCAAATTTTACTCAGGTTCAGTGTTAGGTTGTCATGTTCTCTGTCAGCATGTGTACACGTACATAGTAAATAGCCAGAGAAAGAAGAAAAAAAATAAGTCAACAAGTATTAAATGCCTACCATATGCCCAATAGTCAGATAACTACCATAATAAATATATATGTGTATACATATATACATATATAAAACACCTTAAAGTTTGCAAAGCACTTTATGTTCATGATCTCATTTGGGTCCCACAACAAGCCTGTAAGGTAAGTACTAATAAATATTATTATCCATATTTCATAAAGGGGAAAATGAGCCTGAGAGGAAGTAATGATTTCCTTTACAGTCACACATTAACAAATGTTCAGAACAAAAATCTTTTAAGCCGGGTCATCCTGATCCTATGACTCTATCTGTTAGGCCATATTGTATGGTCTGTCAGATAAAACTTTGTAGAGAAGGAAGCGAGAATTTGAACTAGGCTATAAAGAGCAGTCAGGGCGTGCAAAGTGGGAATTTTACTTGTAGCCACCAACACAGACAACTGAGTCTCTGTAGTTTGGACATGGAGGCTCATCAACACCACAGGCACCATTAGACGTCACTGTAAGCAGTGGTTTAATGGGATTGGTGCCGACATCAAGAGCTGTTCCTGATAAAGCAACCAGAACGATTTGCTTACCCCTAATGACCTGAGGAAGAAGGACATAGCGCCATTTAGCTGCGTGGCTTTGGGCGGGTCTTCTCTTCTCTTCTACCTCAATTTCCAGACCTGGAAAAAGAAGACATTGGGGTAAGTGGTAACCTCTCAGGTTTGACTCCTATGATTTTAGAACTTTACACATGAGAAGGGAGGAAGAAGACTGGCCAACAAAGTCCTGGTTCTGGGATCCTGCTCTTCCTGATGGGACCCCACAGAATGAGCCATTTCAGAACCCACACAGGTTTTCTGTGGCTCTTTCCTATCCATTTACTAAGTAATGAAGAAAAGCCTTTTAATTGATCACTGACCTACAGCTGAGTATGGAGATTGATTGCATCTCTCTCTTCCTTGGTGGCAAGCAAGACAAACACTGCTGTGGGCTTCAGGCCTATCCTCACCTGAGTGTCATGTGGCATGGAACATATGGAACCTATGCTGCTTCTGTCCCTGGTACATCTGGGTTTTTTTTTATTCGTGAGTTAAGGAAATAGAATGACCCTGTGAGTTAGGTCAGAAGATCCAGCAGAATTTGCCAAGAGCCATGGCCACCAGAACCTTGAGGAGCAACCTGTCTGAGCCAGTGAAGCTATGGATTGACCCAGCAG
>CM053601.1:50003363-50020657 GCA_028646575.1 Pseudocheirus occidentalis
AGGAAGGAAGGAAGGAAGGAAGGAAGGAAGGAAGGAAGGAAGGAAGGAAGGAAGGAAGACTCTAGAATAATAGGATTTAAGAGCTGGAGATGGATTTTAGCTCATCTTGTCCAACCCCATCATTTCACAGAGCTCACATAGGTGGTGAGTATCAAGTCTACTATTGAAACGAAAGTTGCATGTTCAGGTCTATTAAGCCAGAGCACCAAATACGGAGCTTAAAAACGTGGTTGGATCTATGCTAAGGGGTCCCATCTCTGTGATGAACTATGAAGGATGGAACAAATAAACATTCCTTGTCCTAGTCTATGGCAGGTACTACAAAGAGACTATTCTTTAATAAGCACGGAATTTACATAACCATTCTCACCTATGTAGCTTATGTCCACTGGAGCGTTTGGAAATAGGATATGCTCTGGCCTTGCAAGATAAAGGGATAAAGAAGTTAATGAATTTAAAAGCTGACAGAAAGATTAGATATTGGATTTTCCCTTAGTAGTCTCTATTTCCACAGTTTTTATCTTTTGGTCGGCACCTTTACATTAGCATTGTTTAAATGATTATATTCTGTCACTAAGCACTGCTGATGGAAAGGTAACAGTGGGAGTCTATGGGAATGGCCATAGCATTGCTCCAACAGTGAAACCAACCCTCTTTGTTCCCTGAGTTTGTGTAATTAATCCAATAGAGGAGTCTGCTCTTCAAGTTTAGGGTTTGACCAAGCAAATTCAAAGAGAATTTATTAAGTACTATTTACAGTTCACTAGCACCAAGCAGCAGGGGTGACGCAAGGCTCAGATGCAAGGTTCCCTGCCTTTGTGGGATGTACAGTTTGGGGGTGTGTGCTGTTAACACTCAGTTCGGGGGGTTTTTGTCTCTTTAAAATCGTTTCAAATTCTGAATTCTTTTTCCTTTTGAAAGATTCCACTGGTGTAGGGAACTTTCAGTAAGGGAATTCCCTCTACCAATGCGCACCAGGCTTGCTCTGCAGTCTTAACTGTTTAAAGCACTAAGGCTAAGTGAACCTGCCCAAGGCCCCACAGAGACTAGGTGTCAGAGCTGGGACTGGAGCTATGGTCTTTCTGACTCTGAGGCACGCTCTCCACCCATTATACCACACTAGCTCTGTCACAGATAGTATGATGTAACTTTTCATGTAATATTTTTGTTATGCTATGTATAATTTCATCATGCAATATTTTATTATACTATATTACACAATAAGTATGATGGGAATGATTGCAAAATTGTTCTTGCAGTGAAACCAGTCCTTGTTTCTATAATAATTTTTTACCATACATAGTATAATAGTGTGCATAGCATAATAAAAATATTACATGGTAACTACAAAAGAGAAATTCAAGCAAAGTGGCATCTGAAAATCATGGCCAAGTTGAAGGAGGCAGAGATCAGGGAAGGCTCCCTGGAGGAAGTGAAATTTACTTAATTACTTAATTTACTTAAAATTACTTAAATATGTACACAAGAGATGGTGACTAGTCCAGTTTGGCTGTATACTAGAGTATACAGAAAGGAATGGTATGAACAAAGATTAGAAAGAGAGGCTGATAAGAGATTGGGAAGGACCTTAAATACCAGGCCTAGGAATCTAAACTTTACTTATTATGCAATAGGGAGCCATTGCAGGGGGACTGACCAAATCTATGCATTAGGAAGCTAAGCTTATCTCAGTGTGAAGGGCAGCTTGGTAAGGAGCAGGACAGGGCAAAAGCCAAAGGCTTGACAGGAGACTACTACAATAGTGCAGGCAATAAGAGTCTGCAAGGTTTTCATAAAGTGTAGCTATGAGACGCAAGAGCCAAGTGGGGTATGTGCTATATGAAGGAATAAGGAATAACTTAACACTGAGGAGACAAATGTGTTTTGTAAAACTCCCAATGGAGAGAGGAACACTTAAGGACCATGAGAAAGAAGGAATGCTTTCTGGAACAAGCTGCTGGAGGAGGCTAGAAGAAATGTGATTAAAGGCACAGATGAAGAGATTTACTTCAGCAAGGAGGGCGATACCTCCTTTGCTGAGATAGGAAGGAAAAAGAGAGCAAATGAATGGATGATGATACTGAGAAGTTGTGATGAATGGAAGAGAGGAGCAAAGTGTACCCCCACTGCTCAGTCTTCTCAATGAAAAGCTAAGTCAACTGCTATATGACTGGAGAGTGGAGGCATAATTAGTTTGAGAAGGGAGGAAAATATTTGGGACAGATGCTATGGAAGGGGAATGGGGGAAGGGACGAGATAGGGAAGCAAGAATGCAGTAAAGCAAAAACAGCATTGGCCCTCTAGAGGCAAAGGACCAGCTTCTGATTATTACCACTTATGTGACTTAGGGGAACTCACAAAACTTCTCTGAGACTCAGATGTTGCGTCTTCAAAATCAGAGAACTGGGTTAGATGGTTCCTGAGAAAGCTTTGTGATTCCATGAGTCTATGAAAACAGAGCAGGAAGAAAAACCCAGTTAAGGCTGTTAACAATTATTTTGGGGGGGTGAAATCAGCTCACTAGCACGGCTTTCTCTTAGGGACCCTCAGAAGTCCCAGAGAAAGAGGTGAAAAACTGGATGGTCTTATTTACTTGGGTTGGAAGTTTCAAAAATTAGGAATGGTCAAAAGTTAAAGAGAAAAGGACTTTTAAGGTAGTGGCTAATGAATGAATGAACAAATGAATGAGTTAGTGAAAAAGCATTTATTAAGTACTTACTTATGCAAAGCACTGGGGATACAAAAAGAAAACTAAGATAGTCTTAGCTCTTTGACAACACATACATAAGATTTTAGTTGCAAATCAGATGGAAAGGTCCAATGAGCCTTAAGGCGTGTTGGCAAATGCATCTTACAAAACCACCTTCCTATCCCTTTCTACTGCTAAAACCATACATGTCTCAATGTGGAACCATTTGATAGTACTAAGGAATTTGCTAGTGATAATTTTCTTTTCTGGGTCTTAACTATCCCTGGCTGCTGAGGGAAACAGGAGTGTCAGCATCTGAAGAAATAGTTGTTAGATCGAATTTTTACAAGGATTTATTTCCTGGGATGGTGGTTATGGGGGACGTGCTGGAAGCAAGGGCAGTGGTCTGATGGATGCTGTTATTCCTGAGACTCTTGGGGTTTACTTGACCATTGGTGACAGCAGGTGAGTGGTTGATGCTGGTGACAATTTCTCCACAATAACTGCTCTCTCAATAATAGGTACAGAACTCAAACTGGACACAGGGAGAGTTTGGGGTGGGAAGGGAGAATGGAATACTACTATTTCCAGAGCTCTTGGACTGGAAAAACCACACTCTTGAAGCCCTATTTCATCCCCTAGCCCCCACCCATAACATCTATTCTGGTTATTTTCTTCTGTTCTCCAATCACCACTCTTAGAGCAGTTGAATTCCCCTCTTCATTGAGAAGACTAAGTCCTGGTCCTATCTCCTGAGCCTTCTGAAGTCCCAAGACTTCAAGATAGTCTTGGGTATCTCCATCAGGATCTGAGAGAAAATGGTGATTTAACTTGCCTGGAATATGCTATCCCTGGTTTCCTTCTCATGGATTCAGAGAAGAAGGGAGCACAATGAGGGTAGAGAAGTTTGGTGGGTGATATAGAACAGATGGAAGGATAGGAAGATTATGATGAACTGTACAGTGCTTTTTGTTCATCTTATATTCTCTCTACACATTTCTATGGTGATTTATATCTGATGTGGGTTTTTCCCCACTTCTAATGCAATTTATAGTAGAGAAAGGGAACTCCTCAAAAAAAAGGCAATTTTTTTCTTCCTTTTTCTACTTGTTCATGTTGTTTCACAAGTTTAGTAGGGTAATCACAAGCTTTATTTCATTTTTGGATTTTTATTCTTAAAAAATAAATATTCTTCCCAGTCAAAGTGAATAATGGAGCAGTAATTATTTTATTCCGCCTCTAATATCTAAGAATGAAATGGTTCTCTAAAGCAGTGGTGTCAAACTCAAATAGAGCTGTAGTGAGACACTTACCTTCTAAGGGGCCCGGACAAATCTCTAAGGCTGTAAGTTGTTCACCGTAAGTTGATCTGCCTTAGTAGGGGAAATTTTCTCCCTGGGAGCCATCTATGACAATGAAATCACAGATCGAGATAAAAAAAGGAAAACTGAAAACTAAGGGGGCCACCCCCCCCCAGCAAATGACGCATATGGGCTGCCCTAAAAGTGCACATTTCTTCAACGAATTATTAGAATTTATTGAGATGGTGGCATATGCTGGGCAACATGCTAGGCACTAGGGTTACAAATACAAAAATGCTCCTATTTCCAAGGACCTTATATTCTAAAAGGGGAGGCAACAAACAAATATAGACATATATTACAAATACAAAGTGAATAAATGCAAATAAATACAAAGTAGTTAAATACAATGGAGTCTGGGAGGGAGGGCACTAGCAGTTTGGGAAGGGGGGTCAGCAAAGACTAGATAAAGATAACAATGCTGAAGCTCCAAGACAGAGACTCTATGGGGAGGAGGCAAGGAGGAGTCTACGCCAAGCATAGGGGACGGCATGGAAAGTCATAGAAAAAGAAGATGGGAGTGTAAAGAACAGAGAGAAAGCCAGTTTGGCTGGATCATGGAGTGTGGGAAGGGAAGTACTATCCAACAAGGCTGGGAAGATAAGTTGGAGCCAGGTTCTGTAGGATATTAAAGCTAAACAGAAGAGTTTATATTTTATTCTAGAGGCAACTAGAGTTGGAGTCATATGGTAAGATCTTTGTTTAAGGAAAATTATGCTGGGGGCAGTGTATAGGATGGACTAGAGCGGAAAGACTTAATATAGGAAGACCAATTAAGAGACTACTGCAATAATCTAACAAGAGGTAATGAAAGATGGCGATTTTAAAAAATCTGTTAAGACTGATGATTTATACTTATGATTTCGACCCAAGAAGTACTATGAAATGTTTCATCAAAGACATACTTGGAAAAGGAGGAAAACTGGTTAGGAATTGAGAGTGAAGGATGAGAGCCTGAGTGCTACATTATTATATTTAAAATATTAAAAGAACCAGAAGGAGGGCCACAACATACATAGCAGATAGATATCTTAGAGAATTTGGAATCAGAAAGATCTGGATTAAAATCTTGCTTCAGACGTGTATTGACTATGTGATCCTGGGCAAGTCACTTAGCCAGAGCTTCAGTTTTCTCATCTTTAAAACAAGCAAAGTTTGTTGTTATTCAGTTGTGTCTGACTCTTTGTGACCCTAGCGGACTATATTGTTGTAAACAAAGGAAGATTTTTTATGCTGTTTTTCTGAACTGAGTTTTAACCAATCAAGTGCCTTTGACAGAGCCTTGCCTTTGATTGAATCAAGAATCTTTGATTGACTCAAGAGTCCTTGATTGGAAACAGAATATATTATATTGATTTGAGGGAAAGGTGAGAGAGTAGAGAGAGAAGCAGAGCTGAGAGAGAGAAGTGAGCATAAGCAGGCTAGGAGAATTTGCTTGTGGGGAGGCCCAAAACAAAGAATGTTTGTGATGTCAGCATTCACTTGCTCCCTCTGTTAATCTGTGTTAATTTCTCAGACAGAAGCCCTGTCTGCTGATTTGTTTTGATTTCTCAGAAAGAAGTCCTGTCTGTTTGTCTGCGTTAATTTCTCAGACAGAAGCCCTGTCTGCTGATCTGTTTTGATTTCTCAGAAAGAAGTCCTGTCTGTTTGTCTGCGTTAATTTCTCAGACAGAAGTCCTGTCTGTTGGTCTGTTTTGATTTCTCAGATAGAAGTCCTGTCTGTTGATCTGTGTTAATTTCTGAGACAGAAGCACTGTCTGTTGGTCTTTATGAGTTAACTGAGCTGAAGACTGGAGACCCGTCCATGGGAAAGAGGTTTCACTTAAGCCCCTTTTAAGAGCTGTTAAAGTCAATTGAGATGATGGTGTTGGTAAGATGTATAAATATTGTTGTAACCTTCTTAAGCTTTGTTTTCCTAGAAGCAGCAGCTGCAGGCAGGAGCCCCTGGATCCTGATGTCAGGCAGAAGTAGGAAGAACTTGGAGTGGAGCAGTGCCTGTGAGCTGAGACAAGAAGCAGGAGCAGAGAGCTGCTTGCCTGTGAACCCAGGCAAGAGCTGGGAACAGTCAGCCCATGGAGGAGCCATGGGATTTCAAAGTCAGCCTCAAGTCAAGATGAGAGAGGATTTTATTTGGTTACTGTGTATTGACTGAGGAGATTGTGACTTACTGTGATCTAGGGGTAGATGGCATTTGTATTTTCTGCTACCCCTTAAGGATGTGTTGTGCTAGGGAAACCCTAGCCTGGGACCCCCTGATTTGGGGGATGCAATGATATATATTGTGTAATGTGTTGTGCTAGGGAAGACCCTAGCTTGGGACCCCCTAATTAAGTAAAAAGGTATTTTGGGGAATACTTCTAAATGTAATGATATATCTATGCACCATATGATATACTTACTGAGTGTTATGACACATATATGT
Source organism: Pseudocheirus occidentalis (assembly GCA_028646575.1). Taxonomy (NCBI): domain Eukaryota; kingdom Metazoa; phylum Chordata; class Mammalia; order Diprotodontia; family Pseudocheiridae; genus Pseudocheirus; species Pseudocheirus occidentalis. The sequence goes on from CM053601.1 coordinate 50,009,836, forward strand.
GTGTGTTTTGGATAATATGTTTTGCTTAAGGATGTTTCTATGAATGTTATGCTTTCTTGAACAACGTTTAGTTTACTGTTGAATAAATAGTTCATTATACTATACGATCAGACTCTTGAAATTAAACACAGCAGCAGTCCTCAGGTATGCTGCAGTGATTGGTGTTACAGCTGTCCATGGGTTTTTTTTGGCAAAGATACTGGAGGGGTTTTCCATTTCCTTCTCCAGTGGATTAAGGCAAACAGAGGTTAAATGACTTGCTCAGGGTCACAGAACTAGTGTGTATCTGAGACCAGATTTGAACTCAAGTATTCCTAACTTCAGACCCGGTATTCTATACAATGAGCCATCTAGCTTCCTTTATATAATAGGCATAATAATAGTACCTAATCATGGGATTGCTGTGAGGACCAAATTAAATATTACATATGTAAAACTTTGCAAACTTTAAAGAACCACACAGTCATTTTTATTATCATTAATGGAATCTGGGATCCACCTAAGTAGCCAAGTCACTGTTGAAATCAACCACATTCATGAATTCAAGCTCAGATGTAAGGTAATGATGTTATTATAACAGCTTCTTTTAACCACATATCTCAAGCTCTTTTACATGGATTGCCTAAGAGACAGACAAAGTATGACTGAACAGCTAAGACAGAGAGAGGGTGAAGGGTTACAAAGGGTCATATAAGGAGTTGTGCAATGATCCATCCTACATGGAACCAGTTTCTTCTTGCCCTATTTCTTCTAACTGCTTGACCACATTCCCTCCCAAGCAAGTAGAACAAAATACCTGTAGTTAGGAGAAGAATTTTATAATTGGAAACAGCAGTTGGGACATCAGCAGGGGCAGAGCATGAGAACTGAGGGCTGTTTACATTGTTAAAATTATTACCTGTCAAATGTAGGGGTATCTGGAGGGAAGAAAGATAATAACGAGATGTATACAAATTATCTTTTTCCCCCTCTGTCCTCATGGATTCTACTGTTGAAAAGCCGGGCAGAGAAGCCCTATAGACTTCATTTGGGGTTAGGGAGATAAGTTGTTTAGTAGACAGAAGGCTCAAAGGTGGTTTAGGGCTTCAATTCCATTATCTGTAAGTGTGATTCTGATTACATCAGAAAACTAGCCATAAAGCCAGAAGAACTGGGTTCAGAGCTTGTCTCTAACACATACACATACAGACAGAGCGACCCTTGGCACTGAACCTCCCAGTGGTCTAGGCAGTTCTCTAAAACTAAGCTGTAGAGAAGGTGGGGCCCGTGTGTGTGTGTGTGTGTGTGTGTGTGCGCACGCGCGCGTGTGTGTGCGTGTGTATAGAATTCTTAGAGAAAAATCTAATCCTGTTCTTTTCTCAGCATTTACTATTTCATTTAATTAGAAATTTTTTTACATTACATCTTTGTTTTATTGCTTTTTCTAATTACTTCTTTAGGAGGATGTTGTCCCTATATTTTAATTTGACCACAAATACAGATTAAAGATGTAAGATCTTTCACACTTACATCCTATTAACAGAGATGTTCCAATGCCAATCTATTAATTAATAAATGCAGTGTTGTACTTATAAAATTTCTACTACTCACTTGCCTTGATTATAGAAATATGCTATGAAAGGAAAAGGAGGGATATAGTTATAACAGTGTCAAGACTTGTCCCTTCAAAGGCACAGACTAACCTGAAATATACTATAATAGGGGAGAAACTCCCTTAGCTCTGTTTTATTCCAGGCACGAGTCATATCTGACAGCCAGTCATGTAGCCACAGAGTATCAAAAGCAAGGTTCAGGTTCAATCAGGTGGGGAAATTTCCTACTGAGAAAGAAGATAGCACAATGAGGAAATTTAATCAATAGGATTCTACCTTAGATCATGCCAAATTGTCCTCAAATGATTATTACATGACAGAAAAGTAGATAGAGGCTTCTCTTGTTGTTTGTCCTTCTTTCTCAAAGAGGACCATGACATTAGGAGTGTGATGCCTTGACTCACAAGTGAACTGGATTTAAGTGAGACAGGGCTGTCCAAAGTCACCAGCCTCACTCTCTTCCCCAGAGCAATATGGGTCCAGCGGCAAGATACAGCTCAGAATGACTGGAGATAAACCTGGACATAGTGGGTGATCTCGGCCTTTTTAAGTTTAGGTCTTTCCCAGGTCTCAGCTTGTCTGACTTCAACGCCCATTCAGTGATTAACGTTGATACCAAAAAATGAGGCAAAGAATGGCCTCTTTTGTCTAGTAAAAATAAAAATAAATCTGGGAGGGGAAGATCCTCAGGAATTCTTGCCAAAACAGAAACAACTGCTATTTATACTCACTCTGAGTTAGAAGGGCTCAAACAAGGACCAAATGAGGCTTATGCTGGGACCTATTTTAAGAATTGTAGTTACAACTGCAATTCCAATTAATGCGATTTTGTTTTAAAAGATGTATTAATTTGTATCAGTATTATTATCTAAAAAATTCTGGTGATGGAATCAGATAGGAAGATGAAGAACAAGGAAGAAAGGAAAAAAGGAAGGAAAGAAGGAAGGAAGGAAGGAGGGAAGGAAAGAAGGAAAGAAGGAAGGAAGGAAGGAAGGAAGGAAGGAAGGAAGGAAGGAAGGAAGGAAGGAAGGAAGGAAGGAAGGAAGGAGGTCCAGAGAAGTGAACTTACCCAAGTTCACACAGGTAGTATGTAGCAGAGCCAAGATACAAACTCAGATCCCTGGATTCCAGATCTAGCCATCACTTGATGATCTTTGTTTTGGACACAAAAGATACACTTAGCAGGCTCCTCTACCAAGTATATTCTCTAAAAACAGTTACACAGAACTACTCTCTGGGAAACAGTTGAAATAAATGATAATTGTCACTTTCTACTTCTAAAGCTTGCTATCAGAAAAAAAGATATTTCTGTTATTTTTGCTTTTATTGTTTTTGAATCCCTAACCCCTGGTACAGTACCCAGGACAGGCATTGTTGACCTCCAGTCTCTCCCCACTCCAATTTATCCTCCATTCAGCCACCAAGTCACCCCCTACTCAGTAAAATCCAGGGGCGCCCTATCACCTCCAGTATCAAATACAAAATTCTCTGTTTGGTATTTAAAACCCTTCATCCTTTATATAGCTTGGTCATATCCATTTGTTTGCAGATTGTCTCTCCTGAGTTGTGAGCTCCTTGAGGGTAGGGATTGTCTTTTGCCTCCTATGGTATCCTGAGTTCTTAGCACAGTTCCTGGAACATGACAACTCTTATAAAATGCTGATAGTTTGAAGGGATGTCCATGAATTGGGGAATGGCTGAACAAGCTGTGGCATATGATTATGATAAAATACTATTGTGCTATATAAAAAATGACAAGCAGGATGATTTCAGAAATACCTAGAAAGATTTACATGCACTGATAGAAACTGAAGTGAGCAGAACCAGGAGAACATTGTACACAGTAACAACAATATTCTATGATGACCAACTGTGAATGACTTAGCTATTCTCGATAATACAATGATCCAAAATAATTCCAAAGGATTCATGATGAAAAATTATATCACCCTCCAAAGAAAGAACTGGTGAAGTCTGAAAGTCTGAACATATTCTGGGGGAGGGAGGTTGGTCTGTTTTCTTTTGCAACATCATTAATGTGGGAATGTTTTTCATGACTGCACATAATTTATATCAGACTGCTTACCATCCGGAGAAGGAAGATGGGAGGGAGGGAGGGAGAAAGAGAATCTGGAACTCAAAATTTTAAAAGTAAATGTTAACTACCACACTGAAGAACCATAGGTCCTGTAATACTGTATTTCATAGAGCAAGAGCTGGGGTTACAAACAATAGTAAATTACTCAACAAAGTTAAGTATAATTCTGAATGGAGAAAAAAATGGACATTTGACAAACTGAAAGACTTTCAGGGATCTGTGACAAAAAAAGCAGAACTTAAGTGAAAATTTGACATATAACATAGAAGAAAAATATAAGGTAAACATTAAGGACCAATTATAAGGGACTCAGTAAGGTCAAATTGTTTACTTTTATATTTGAAAATATTATAAGTTCTTTTATGAAAATATTATAAGTTCTTTTATGACTATCATTTTTATTGGATAGTTTGAAAGAAAGACTTGGGCTGAGTATTATGGGATGATTCTTTTAAATGTGTAGGGAGGGATAAAAAGGAGCAAATATCTCATACAAATGAAGCAAAGAAAGAAAACATGATACAGAAGAAGCTAGTTGTGGGAGAGGGCAGATAGTGCTGAAATAGTGGAAATAATTACTCTCACTGGGAAAGTGTTAAAGAGGGAACAACATATGTATCTAGAAAGGAATAAAAGACATCTAAATCCAGAAAGAAATAAGAGGACAAGGAGGATGGGGGTGGGGAAAAAAGAATAGGATGGACTCTTGGAGGGGTAGATATGGTAAGGAATAGGAAGACAAGGTAGTGGACAGAAGTAAAGCAGAGGAGTGAGGAGGGACAGGAGTAGGGTAAGAAGGATAGTAAGGAAAAATAGGAAGGAGCAAAAGTATACAACAAGTAAATTATAGCTTAGAATGTGAATGGGATTAATTTACCCATAAAATGGAAACTAGCAGTAGATTAAAGATTTGAATTCAACAATATGTTGTTTTTAGGAAGTGCTATAAAAATGAGAGATACACGCAAACATAAAATAAAAGTCAGGAGTAGAATATATTATGTAAAAAAGCAGGGGTAGTAATCATGGTCTCTGACAAAGTTAAATCTAAAATAGATTTAATCAAATGAAAAAAATAGGGAAAGTACACTATGTGCCAGCCACAGGAACTAAATAAACATAATAACAAAACATTTTTTTACACAAATAAAGTCAGATCTAAATCAAGTAATATTTATTGCTCATGGATAGGTAAAGTCAATATAATTTTTAAAATGACAGTTTTACCTAACTAATATATTTATGTAATCCCATCCCAATTAAATTACTAAAAAAAATTATCTTACTGAGTTAGAAAAAATAAAACAAAATTCATTTGGAAGAACAAAAGGTCAGGAACTTCAAAGGGACCAGGGAAAAAGGATGTAAAGGATGCAGATGCAGTAGTATCATCCCTTAAACCATATTATAAGCTAAGAGCATGGTTGAAGTGCAACATAATAATTTTGATTATTTTAAATTAAAACTATTTTATCTAAATAAAACACATGCAGCCAAGAATAGAAGGAATGAAGAAAATTAGGGGGGAAATACTTTCCTGGACAATCTCTCAGACAGAATGTGGTTGGGTTGGAATTTTGCTATGATGTAGGAAATGATGAGCTGGTTGATTCAGAAAAACAGGGCAAGACTTGAACTTATGAAGGAAGATGCTATCCACCTTCAGAGAAACATATGATAAGTAGAAATAAGCAAAACACGGCGTTACACATATGTGTATAGGTGCATGTGTGCATACACACGTGTTTATGCACGTGCATGTATGTGTGCGTATACACATATGTGCTTCTACACATACGTGCATGTGTGCACGCACATATATGTGTTTGTGCACATACATGTATGTGTGCACATGCATACATATTTTTTCTATGTGTTTAACTGTAGCCTTCTTTGGAGGGGAGGGGAAAATGAAGTAATAAGTACACAACAAAGAACCAAAAAAAGCCTACAAGGAAGCAAAGAACAGGTGGGCAGCTTTGAAAACAACGTGTAAAATTTATTATGTAGGTTTTCTTAAATTGGGAATTTATTGTTTTATATTGAATCCTCTCTTATGGTCTTCTGTGGACATAGCAATGTTTTTTTTCTCTTTTATTTTGTATTTGTATTAAAATTTAAAACCAAAACTAAAGAAACTAAAAAACTGAAAAAAGCAAAACAAGATATTTAAAAATGCTGATGGGTTGACTGGGACACAGGAGGTGCTTCATAAGTGCTTGTTGAATTGAAAGATGAATGCTTTAGCTTGGATAGTATGATATTAGCATTATCCTTTGTGTTTGGCTTGAATTTTGTTCATTTTGGGTGTTGTCTCTATACTGATATAGCCATTGTGAATGCTGATTTTCTATCAATATAGAGGCTTTCCACATGTTCCTTTTACTAGTGGCATTTGGGCCTGGGACACTTTAAAATCCCATCAATGAAATCTCTCTTTATTTGGAAGACTGGCATTACCACCCACAGAACTGTTATAAGGATAAAATGAAAGAATTTTGAAAACAGAAAATTGATATATAAACATTACCCATGACACTCTCAGTTGTAAGAGAGAAGGTTATTTCCCACCCCCCTGCCCCATACCCCCAGCCCCCGTAGCCCTTCAGAGTCTGCTGCAGCCAGAAAAACCAGATGCAGAGAGTTGGGCTAATCCTTAGAATTTGGTAGGCGAAGGTAAAAGAAGGCGGTGGGGTCTAGACTTTTTATTTCATTGGTATAATGAATTCCTAGTGAAGAAACTCTGCCAATGCCCATCCACAGCTGTTCTGAGTCTTACAGAGTTACCTGGGACACTGAGAGATTAAGTGATTTGTCTAGTCAGTGGCCAAGGTAGGATTTGACCCTGGGTCTTCCTGACTCCAAGGCTATATTCCCAAGGCATCACCATGACGCCTTTCAAATTTTTAGTAACGAGTATGAAACAAAATATGAAACAAAATATGAAACAAAAATTGAAAAAAATACTGAAGTCTCCATATAAAAATCTCACCAACCAAACTACCATCCTCCCAGTCCCCCAGGCTGACAAACTGTTCATCATTGCCTAGATGTCATCCTTACCTACTCACACATACTTGCCCCTTATATCCCAAGCTGTTGTCAAGTTCTATCCATTCTACCTCTGCAGCATCTCCCCTGTAACTGCCACCACCTTGCTCTAGGCCTCATCCCTTTCCTTACACTACTTTAACAACCTTCAAATCAGCCTCCCTGACTCAAGTCTCTCCACATTTCAATCCACCCTCCAGTCAGCTACCAAAATGATCTTTATCAAGTTGAGGTCTGATTGTGTCATCCCTCCAGCCACTTCCCCACCCACACCCCCAACTACATAATAAACTCCAGTGTTTTCCTAGAGCCGTTAGATCTACTACAGAATCCTGTTTGGCATTTTAAGCCCTTCACAGTCTGGTCCCTTCTTCCTTTCCCAATCTTGCACTTTACTCCCCTTTGAGAATTCTGCAGTCCAGTTACGCTGGCCAACTTAGTTCCTCAGGCACAATGTCCCATTTCCCAACTTGGTGCATTTTCACTGACTTCCTTGGAGTCTTCTAAGATTCAGTTCAAATCCCACCTTCTGCATTAGGCCTTCTCTTTCCCCATCCTCATCCAACCCAGTCTCTTCATTCTAAAATTACCTTCCATTGATACAGCATATATCTTGTATGTACATAGTTATGACCACGATGTTTCCCCCCTTAGAATGTATGCTCTGTAACGACAAGGACCCCTTTCTTGCCTTTCTCGTAGCTTCACAGGTTAGCACACTGTCTAACACACAGCCGTCACTTAATAATGCTTGTTGGCTGACTGATCGAGTATCTACTTCTATACCAGACACTATGCTAGGCACTCAGGATACAAAGACAAAAATTAAACATTTCTTCCTCTTTATTTTTTCTGAAGTTTCAGTGATCATTTTATTGAGTGTGTACATGGTGTGTACAACACAATGTTGTACACACGTCCATACTGGGACTCTCATGTTTAGATCCAGTCTCACTGTCCGATAGGAACAGGGGTGTGTTTTTCTTCACTTCCAGATACAGTGTGGTTGCCACTGTGACCTCACCCTGTTCCTCCACAGCATGGACTGGTCTGGCTTTGGCTCAGCTCCAGCTTCACAGGCCCATGCACCATATGGGTTGGTGGAAGTGTGGTGCCATATCTTCTCCTACTCGGTCCCTTGGTAGAAATGGAAAACTGTTTTCTCTTGCTCATGGTTCTCGATGGAACTTGGTCACAGTCTCTGAATCTTGGCCACAGCTTCTCCTCCTGTCAGGCCTTTCTCCTTTACCAGATAGCAGGCCAGCATGGTGCCTGTTCGCCCATAGCCCAGAGCACAATGCACCCTCGCGGCCTCTCCTCACGTTAGTCTCCTCCACCAGGCTCACCAAGAGGTTGATCTGCTCAGGCGCCAGAGGACGGTGGAAGTTGGGGATGCAGAACTGGTGCATGGCGAGCTCCAGGCAGGTGTCCCTGTGGGGAGATCCCTGCTCTATTGGGAACACTAGATGCCACACTCTCTGAGCCCACAGGAACTGGTAGTGGGCAGGGACCTGGGGCAGTGCCAGCCCCGCCAGGCGGCCTGGGATCACACAGGAGAAGTTGCAGTGCTCGAAGCCCCTAGTTGTAAGGGAGCAGGAGACGTCAAGGTCGACATATCTTTCTCTTAACGAGGTTATACTCAATGGAGGAAATAATTGTTACATAAGTACTTACAAAATACTTACAAAAAATTTACAAATAAATACAAGGTATTTTTGTTGAGTTTTGTTTGGGGGGGGAGGGGAGAGAAGATGATCAGAAGGGCCTAGAAACTAGATGAGGAATGGGCTAGGACAGGGAACCTTAACTATCCCGTAGACTTGAAGGCAGGGGCTGGTTTTTTACTTTTTTTGTATCCCCAATGCTCAGTATAGTGTCTAGCACATAATTTGTGCTTAACAAACATTTACTTAATTTACTAAATTAAGGCCTCATGTAGAAACCCAAAGAATGAAACAATTTAAGAACTCATAAGGACAAGAGACTCTATTTCCTACTAGAATTATAATACACCTTAATCTAGTCCCTTTTCCACTAAACAGCTTTTATCCTATCTACACTCAATTCTTAAAGGAATAGTTATGGTCTTACATGAATGTAGACGGGGTCACAGCTCTTTAAAGCAGCAGAAATTTCATCGTGCCTCAAAGGTTTTTAGGAGACCATAAAAGGAATTAGAATTATTTGCCTGGAGAAACAATTTACCAATACTCCTTAGGAAGATGGTGTTCAATTCTCCTGTTTGACCCACTGACCAAATAAAAAGATTTCACTTTAAACTTTAGCAACAGGGATTTAATTTGTTTGTAGGACAGAACCATTTGATTCTTGGTTAAACACTGGGAAAAGGAAGTTTTTAACTAATCTGGAGCACGTAAAAAAGGATGATGATTAAAACATTGGTTCTCCAGCTTCAAAGAAAACACAGACTTCAACTGCATGATGTCCAAAGGTTTAAAAAAATCACAGGGTCAGGGCTCCATTTTTAGGGTTTTAGGAATCCTTTCTCTGAAAAACGCCAAAAATCTAAGAATACAAAAGAATTTTTGAATGGCTTTGATCAATTTTTTTCTTGGTGGCAGAAGATGGTACTAACTGACATTTTAAATTTTCCTTCCAGCTCTATAATGATGTGAATGCCCAGGGCAGTAAGAAAACTTAGGGAGCATTTTTCCAGATCAAGTGCCCAATATCACTTATGAGGGTAAGCATTCTTTAATCCTGAATAAACCTAGAAATAATTTCCCATCCATTCATACACCCAGGCTATATTACCACGTAGAGTAGACTGCTTAATGTGCTCCTTCCCCCTGGACCATCACACCTAGATCTTTTAGAATCCATGCCCTACTCCCTAAGAAGTTAATCTCATTTTTTAAGCTTTTACCCCAGGGGCCAATCTAGTCTTCTTAAAACTGAACAAGTACAAACTAGCCCACTTAGCTTATTTATGCATCTACTGGATGGCTCTCAGCACCAAACCATCCCTCAGTTTCACATCGCATCCAATCACCCGCTAGGTCAGATGTTTCTACACTTCATCATCATCTTGTCTCCTCCCATCTCCCCAGAACAAGAGTGCTTTCCTCTCCAGAGGCCCGGTCCTGTATTGCCTACTAGATATATCCATTTGGTATCTCCAACTCCCAGGTCCAACAGAGAACTGATCTTTTTTTGGTAATTGAATTCATTTATTTCAACGTCTATAGTTATAAAGCACACTTACACCTTTGAACTGAGGTCGAACATTAACCTTTTAAGTCATTCAAAAAGAATTGGTGGCATGTCTTCACACATACTTCCAGAAAATAAGTACTCCCCAGAAAATCCAACAAGTTAAAGTAAATGGCATTTTTATTACGCTGAAATCCACAGCCCATGCTGAAACTTCATTCTATGTTCACACTCATTTAAATGTTTTGATATTATTAACTACCAGCTAGGGGGTAGAAAAAGTGCCTGCTCTAATGTCAGGAAGACTCATTTTCCTGAGTTCAAATCTGGTCTCAGACACTTACTAACTGTGTAATCCTGGGCAAGTCACTTAACCCTGTTTGCCTCTGTTCCTCGTCTGTAGAATGAGAGGGAGAAGGAAATGGGAAACCTCTTGGGCATTTTTGCCAAGAAAATCCCAAAGGGGGTCATAAAGGGTCAGAAATGACTGAACAACAAGTTATTAATGAGGTGCAGCAGGGAATGACGATGCTGAGTGAACGAGGCCATTCTTGCTACAAGAGCAGGCAAAGGATGCCATTCTTGCATTCTTGACCCTTGGAACAAGAAGCAGTCATTGGCAGTCTCCCATACCATGTTGGTTGGCGTGACCTAGACGTCAACAGGAAGCTCTTGTGGGAGCAGTGCTACTTGTTGCCCTCAAACTTGACCAAGCTGAAGAAGCAAGAGTGTTGTGGCCTGACTCTGAGACACTTGCATGTGGCCCAGCTGGCAGGCAGGCCAACATGTATTATATTGTTGCTCCATCATGGCACAGAGATGACCTTTAATTTTTTATTTAAAATTTTTTATCTTCTGTTGTTGCAACAATTTCATTTCTAAACAAGTCATCCCTCACAACAAAGTA
>CM053601.1:50020757-50042111 GCA_028646575.1 Pseudocheirus occidentalis
GAAGGCTATGTTATTGGAGCACAAGTTCCTGCACGTCCCACCAAACTGGAAAGACTTCTAGCATGGGCTTGGTAAGATTTGGTATGTCTACTGTTTGAGGACCAACCTACCTAATTTGTGAGGCACTCGTCCCAGGACACTGGCCACTGAATGATGAATTATTTTTATCATAACAACTTCCATCCACCAAGGTGCAGAGGCACAGTGATTGTGGTCTCTGTGTGTGCAGGGGGCACCCATTCTTGGGAAATCGGGGATCGGGGGAATCGTGACATATTTGCTGCGATGCCGTCACCTGCTTCTGTTTCATGCAGATTCTAGGAGATCCACTCAAGCAAAATTCCATCTGCTTGCGGCAGGTCTCATTGATGCTGAAAGATGATATGTTTACTTTCTTTCTGGGTGTGTCTGTACACATTCCAGTTTATTAATCTGTTTCACCAAGCCTATGCAAAGTATTTCTCACAAGAGTGTAAGCAGCGTGATGGGATTAGAAGGCACTGTTCTAGACTGAAATTATGCTGAAACAATCTAGAGGCGAGCAAGCTCTCAACTACATTGTGTCCACCACAAATTTAAGTTCATCAAACCGGCCTCGTGGGCAGCAGGGCAAGCCCTTTACTTTTCCCTCAGTGATTCTTTAATCCACTCCCCAGGGGCTGTTCCAAACTACTCTTCTCAAGCCTCTTGTGTTTTTCCCTCTCCCCATCCTCTCATCAAATGTCCTTGTCTCAAACTTTATTGAGAAAACAGTCTTCTCTATGAATTTCCTCTTTTCCCTTCTCTTCATCTCAAAATCCCCTGACATCACCCCCACAATCTTGTCTCCTTTCCTCTAGCCTCTGAGAATGAAATGAACCTTCTCATAAACAAGGAAAACCCTTCCATATGGTGCCCTTGGTTTTATCCCCTCCTTACTTCTCCAGCAGCCTGTCCCCTGAACCATCACAGCAGCCAATCCAGTTCAACTGATACATGAAAAGAATCCCCACTTTAACAGACCTGACAAGTTTTCCTGTCTGTTCTTGAAGACCTCCAATTATGGGGAACCCACCTCTCAATGATAGCCCATTCTAGGTTTGGATGACTCTAATTGTTGGGAATTTTTTCCTGGTATTGAGCCTAAATTTGCCCCTGTAATTTCCATCCACTGCTCCTGGTTTCACCCTCCCAGGCCAAAGAAAGTAAATCTAACTTAATCCCCTTTCCATGTGAGGGCTCTTCAAATAACTGAAAACAATTCTTATGGCTCCCACTTTCTCTACCCCCTTCCACCAAGTCTTCTCTTCTCCAAGCTAAACATTCTCAATACTTTCAATTACTCCTCATGTGACATAATCTCAAGGCCTTTACCATCCTTGTTACCCTCCTTTCTACATTCTTCAACTTATCAATGGTCGCCTTAAACTGTGGTGCCCAGAAATGAGCATGATGCTTGGTACTTGATTTGAACACACAACTTGAAGACTAATGAAGACAGAGTTCAGTGACACTACCACCAGGCATGTGCTGAGGCCTAAATGACATAATGAACAGAAAGTACTTTAACTAACTTTGAATGCCATTTAAATGCCAGCTGCCCATTCTCCAGTGTGGTGAAGAAGCCATTCCCAGAGCTTTACATTGACCTCCTGCTATTCACTTGATCAGTGCTGATCATTGGTTGTGTCAGCAAGCACCTTAGCATACCCAGGGCGGCTGCCAGCACAGGTTCTTAGATCTGCTTTTCTAAAGGAAAGCAACTCAAAAGGGGTTAACAATCTTACTTTAATCAGTCAAACATCTATCATTTATCTAGTTCAGGGGAAAAAAGTCAGCACCATGAACTTCACAGAATGCAAACAGAAGTTACAAGCAAAGAAACAGATCAGTAGATGGGCTTCCAGCCGTCTAACCATTACATCCATACCTAGTCAGTTACCAGGGAGGGAAGCACCAACATCTGGGTTTTCAAAGTTGGGGGCGCTCAATGGCTACCCAACATCTCATCTGTCCAAATCACACAACTCTTTCCAAAGTGAGCCCCAAAGCAAAAACTCACATCAGGGTATATATAGCCTTCTCTTGGATCAGAGAATGTCACAGCCCTCTTGACCCACTGCCCAATCACAAAGTAATAAGGCATGGGCATTCCTGAAGAACAAGCCTCCCATTCAGCTTATTAGGGGGCAGAGTATATTTTCAAATCAGGGAAGGTTCTCAGAGTCACTTAATCCTATCAAAGGGCCTAGGGGCAGGGAAGATCTTCAGATTCCTATAACAGTGGTGCAATCAAGCCCTTGAGGGCCCTCTGAACTTCCAAGGGGAATGGATATTTATGTCATGAAAAGGAACACTAGAGCTTCTTGACCCACAGTAGAGGTGCTGTGGTGCGCTCAAAAGGGCCCTGGATAGAGGGTCAGGAGCCCCAAGACAGGAATTTACTAATGACCACAGGGCAAGTCACTTCTTTAAGTATGAGAAAATAGTATCTGCACCACCCACTTCCCAGGGCTGCTGTGAAGTAAGCTCTTTGTGAGTTACCATTATTTCATCATCATAGGCATTTGGTTACTCAACTCTGGTCGCAGCATTCTGTCATATTACTGTCCTCTTCCAATAAAAACCCACTACTCTTCAAAACAAGTAAACTGCCTTCTTCCGCCCACTGTTTTCAAGGCTGCCATGTCTATTGAGCCTACTGTTCTTCTCTCTGGCTGCATAATAGACAACTTAGCCCTTGTGCTTGCCCCTAGACACTCACCTTCTCCTCTCCAACCTCCTCATCTTTGAAAGGGTATTCATGAATGCTTGCTATAACACTCTCCTTTTCCCCACATTAAATCCTCTTTCCTTCAAACTGAACCTTTAAGAAACTTTCTTCCATTAATTTTTCTCCAATTTATTATCACAAAATAATAGACTCAGGATCTCAAAGTCAGAAGGAACCTCAGAAGCCAACCATTTGGATTTAAAAACAAGAATTTCCTTTATAGTAACACCAATGAGTAGTCATACAACCTCCAGTTGAATACTTCTAGTGATGAGAAGTCCACTACTTCCAGTGGCAGTCCATTCCACATTTGACAAGCCCTCAGTCCAAGCCTTTCCCCTACATAGACTCTAAATTAGACTACCTGCAACTTCATACTGATCTACTTTGAGGACAGGTAGAAGAAAACTCGTTTCTCTTCCTTGTCACCACAGTCCTTCAAATACTAGCCATCCTATTTGCCCTGCCTTAACCAGTCCTAGTTCCTTTAATATGTTGTTGCGTAGTGTGGTTTTCAGTGCCCTCAGCATTCTAGCATTCTGGTTACTCTCCTATGGACCTGCTCCAGGCTTTCAATATCCTTCCTAAAATATGGCACCTAGAACTGAACCCAATATGGCTAAGTAGGGTAGAGCACAGTGTGACCACCACTTCCCTTGTCTGCTTCACTTAATGTAACCTACAATGGCCTATACTGTTGGCTCATATTGCAGTTGAAGTCTATTGCAACACCACTACCCCATTCACTTTTTTTCCTCCACATAAACTGTTGTCCAGTGATACTTCCCCACTCCTGTACTCTTGAAGTTGATTTGTTGAACCCATTTTGGAATATCCCTACTAAATTTCATCTTATTTTACTCAACCCACCATTCTAACCTGCTGCAAACTTTTTGGACCCTAACTCAGTCATCCAATGTGTTAACTAACTCTCTTTGCTATCTTCACAAATTTGGAAATTTGATGAGCATGTCATTTATGTTTATTTATATTTATATAAATTCATATTTCTCTAGCTTATTAATAAAGAGATGTGATAAATGACACCTGGATGAGGACATATCCCTAGGGTACTTCACTAGAGACTTCCTTTTGACATCTATCCATCCATGATCATTCTTCAGGTCCAACAACTTAAGTAGTTTTCCATGCACTTAACTGATACTCTCATCTACCCACATTACTCCTTATTTAATCCTTTTTTATCAGTGAGATCTTAAGCTGTTTATAATTGCTATTTTCATCGAGGCACATTCATTTTGATGTTATATGTGCAAGTCACTTGAGGTTAAGGACCATATCTAACACAGTGTGAAGTATATAATAATGTTTATTGTTGTTATGGTCAGTGAAGAGGTGAGTATGGGAGTTGTTTATGATGAAGTGATAATATGTACATATAATCAAATGAGTCTACAAAAAGGGATAGTGTGTCTTTGCAATATAGTTATTCTAGTGTAAAATGATTGCTCTAGCTCTGCTTTCTAAGGGCAAAGTCTTCTCCCATAGAGTTCCCTTGCACTATGAGGAAGTTTGAGAAGTCTCTCTTCTCTTCCATTCACTGTGCCACTCAGCTGCCCTATTTGGCTCAATTTTAGAGGCCTACTAGCTAGAACTATTTAACCACTTAATATCAGATTAGCTTTTACAAAATAATATTGACATCAAAGATACAGCAAGAACAAATATAAAAACCCTGCTCTTAAAACCTCAGGGCATAATTTCTGCCCTACCTAATTCTTAGTCTCCAGAGGAGGAGGAAGATTAGACTCATAGTTTAGTTCATTTCCTACACAGCATTGGTTCCACCAATTCCAAGTCTAAAGCCCACCTGGGCTGGCCCCTGTACCCCTGTTCTCCAGGCTTTAATAATAAGTTGACTGCAACAAGATTATATTTGCAGATTCCTAGATCCCATGGCTTGAGTTTCTGGGCCAGACTGAAGAAAATCCCACTTATAATGGAAATAGCACAAACAAACAAACAAAAGTCACAATTACAGAGCCATTTCTGGAACTATGTGGTCTTTAGCGGGAGGACGAAGCAAGCATTTCTCAGGCCCTTCCCTGCCCCATCCCTTACCACAGGATACGTGAAGAAGATTTTTACCCTCAGATGTAAATGCAGCAAACTACCCCCAAAAAAACCCTGATGGCATTCAGTCTGGCAGTTTTCAAAATGTAGACAGTTCCAGCCCCATAGTCAATGAAAAGGCTGCTCCCAACCGCATGGCAGACGAAACATTTGGGAATGAGCCAGGCTACCATTCTCCTGAAAGCAAGTTCCCAATAGTCTTTCATGTGTGTGACACCGTCTCAGGAGGTCTAGGCATGCATTAAACTCCCATTACACTAGTCATTCATGCTTTGAAAGGTGAAAGTTCAATTCTACAAGATTATCTGTTCACTTATTAAAAGGTTTGGTTTATGATTGCCTTTGGCCTAACAAAACCAGGGACTCGATTCTTTCAAAATATAGCTACACGAAGTTCACGACTGTTAAAAATAATTAGCTAACACTGACAGACTAAAGATTAGACTTGCTAGAGGCCCACATGAAATGTCATATAAGAGAAACAGTGCTGAATTAGGATTCAGAGTATGTAGATTTAAATATCGACTCTGCTATTTTCCACTTTCAAGACCTTAGACAAGTTATATGACCTCGTCTATAAAATGAAGGAGTTGAGCTTTATGCATTTATGATTGCTAAGGTCCTTTCCAGCTCTTAAGTGTACAATCCTAAGACTAGGGAGGGAGAGACTGCACAGTAGACAACTGCCAGAATTATAAGCATTAAAAAAGAGAAAAGAAACAATTTAGAAATGACTAGCTAGTCTTTATACAGTAAAAGGGAAATACAGATATATTCCACTGTATGGAATAAAGGTGCTCTTGAAAATATGAATCTATCTATCTATCTATCTATCTATCTATCTATCTATCTATCTGCAGTGAAAGACATTGTGGGTCTGACTCCTGAGGAATTCATATAAAGTAAATCCCACAAAGCCTGAAAAATAGAGCTTTTACAGTTGTTTAGGAAAAAAACATTTTCTTTTTTGGGTGACTGTTGAATTCAGACTGTTCACAATGGAGGAAAATCTGAGGGACATGGCAACTTAAAACTGAAGTATGGGAAGCATACTGGCTACTGAAGACCAACCAGATGTGAAAATAGAGAAGGATTTTTACTAGTATTGAGGGCTTCCAGGTGAAGAAATTCCCTTTATCAAGTCTGTTTAGCTTCTTCTCTGCAACTTAGTATCCTAGGGAGTTGCCCTTAAGACTGAGAAGTTAAGACTGGCGCAGCGCCACACATTCAAGCATAAGTCAGAGATGGAACTTGGACGCAGGTCTTTGCATTCCAAAGCAATATATATATATATATATATATATATATATATATATACACATACATACACACATATATGTATACTGACATGTTATATCAAATAGATAAAACATGTTATGTACTTAGATATACATACACATGTGTGTTGTACATGCATATGCTTGTAGGGAATGGCTATGTTACATTCAACCCTTCATTAATGGGAAGCAAGGTTAATGTGGGGTTTATGAGTAAATGATAAAGGGATCTTTATCTGGCATAAGCCAACTACTAGCACTGTTTGGAGCCTTTAAGATCATTTAAATTCAATGTGTACCATGTTAACAAACAAACCATCAAGGAATGTGCACAATAAAAGTAAAACATTTATTACGGAATAAAACAATTAAAAAAGGAATTGGGTAGTATATCAACAAACATTCTAGAGATTAGGCCCTCATCTCTGACCAAACAGTGTAGGTAATGATTTGCTCTGAGAAATATGCTCCCAAAAGGAGAAAAAGTCTCTCTCTTTCTGAAAATGGAATGAGGCAGGTATAATCTCCAGTGCAGGAATCTCTGCTTGAAGACCATGTCTGCGGGGGTCAGGCTTGTCTGGCTTCACTCTCCCCTCTTGGCAGCTGCCTCTCCTTGAGCCTGGGGATTTCACAAACATGCCATAACTTATGGGCACCAAGATACCACCCAACACAGTCCTTCTTCCATGCAGTTCCTCTTCCCAAATATCTGCTCATCCAAACCAGTAACCTGGATTATTCATAGGCACACAGTCTCATTAGAAATAAAGTCATGGAAACTTTCTTCAGGTATGTCTTTGATGCCTGGAGACTTATGGAAATTCATCCCCCACAAGGCAGCCAAAGTGTCTTTTCCTGTAAGGCACAGGCCTAATATTTGACTATAAGTTCCTTGAAGGGAAGAGACCATTTCCGTTTTTGTCTTTACATGCCTAGCACCTGACGTAGCTCTTATACAAAGTAAAAACAATAAAATTGGTAGTTGTTGCTGCCTATGACAGTTAAGATTAAATACAGTCCCCTCTAGCTGACAGGTACAGTGTTTTACAAGCTTGATCCAACTTACCTTTCCAATCTTATGTCATCAACATCCCTACATAAACTTTGTTCCAGCTGCATTGTTCTCCAAACCTGGGATTCCACATCCTACTTCTGTGCTTTCACACAGGTCATCAATCATGTTTTGAATGCGCTCCAACTTCATCTCTTTCTCTCATATTCCTTACCTTTTATCAGCTGCCATTTCAGCAGAAATGTTTTACTGCTCTCTTCCACTTACTGCTGCTACCTTAGCCACCACCCATCAATCCTGTCCCGCCTCTGGCAGTTCAGTACATGCCCAGGAACTGCTGTGGCATTTGCTGCTTGCCCCTGGCTCAGCTCAGACCACCATCCTCCCTCAGGTTTCCCTTTCATCCATCTAGGAACATCCCAGCTGACCGGATCCATGCTCCCCTGTACTCAGTTCATGTGTACTTCTTGGGGTCTTTCCCCCTCTCTTCCCTATGGTTGGGGCAACCATAGGTGTTGCATCCTATGATTATATCCCCCAGTGCTCCCATAAAAGCTCAGTTCTAGTTCACCCTCCTCAGCTCCTGGGAACTCTCTTCAGGATTCTTCACAGGGAGACCCAAAGATCTTCCATTAAACTTAGCCTTCATGCAAAGCTTCTGTCAACACACAGCCTCATACAGTAACACGCCTTTCAGTATTAGCATAGCCCCAATTTTTCACTTGACACAATGTTTTTGTGAAAACAATGACTTATTCTACGTTGGATAAGCCTGTATTTTGAATTATAATTAATTTTTTAAACATCGAATTGATCTTTGCAATAGCTTAGAGAAAAATCTCAAGCAGTCCAGCCCTGCCAGCTTAGTCACATCAGTCAATAGATATGTATTGGGTACTGAACATAAGGAAAATCTTTTTCTTATGTCCATTACCCATTTTTCGGCATCAATAACTTGTTTAAACCAGTCTTGGTCTTTATTTTTTCTGCTACCTTTGTGTTAATTTTTCTTTCTGTTAATAAGTCAGCGATACGACCATACACAGGCTGCTGATTCCCAAATGACTTCTACATCAGTAATGAACCATTTCTGTTCATTAAAATAATCAGGTTCTATTGGTTATAATTCTTCTTTACAACTTGCCTAATGTTTAATAAGAAGGTATATGTAGAACCTATATTTGACTGCATGCCGCCATGAAGGGGGAGAGAGGGCGATGAGGAGGGAAGAATTTGGAAGTCAAAAACTTAGGGAACTGAATGTTGTAAACTAAAAGTAAATAAATGAATAAAATTAGTCAGCTTCTGATGCAAAGTGAAATGAGCAGAACCAGGAAAATATCATATACAATATACAGTATCAGCAACATTATGTGATGATCAACTATGAATAACTTAGCTCTTCTCAGCAACACAACGATCAAGAGAATTACAAAGGAGTCATGATGGAAAATGCTTTCCATATACAGAGAAAGAAGTGATGGATTCTGAATGCAGATTAAAGCAGACATTTTTCACTTACTTTATTTTTTGTTTTTTCCCTTTTTATCTGTTTCTTCTTTCACAATTGTGACATATGGAAATATGTTTTACATAATTGGTACATATATGCTGATATAAAATTGCTCACCATTTTAGAAAGAGGGGAAGGGAGAGGAGGGAGGGAAAAACATATGGAACTCAAAAATCTTGTAAAAATGAATGCTAAAAATTGTCTTTACATATAATTGGGAAGAAGAAAATTATTATTTTAAAATTTTATTTAAATAAATAATCAGTTTCATTTTTTTTATGCTATCATTCAGTTCTTGTTGTGTCCAATACCTTCCAAATCCATTCTCAAAGAAAGTGTTTATGGTACTCTGGACAAAAGGATTTTTGGGGGGTAGCCTACATTTTGGTCTCTCTCATTTTTAATTTCTTAACTATACTTTACAACATATTTTTTTTTACCACATTAACTTATTCCCACCTTTGAACTAAAGTAACTAAGTATCAAAACATATTGTAGTTGTCATTTAGATGGCCTTTTGGAGTTCTTCCTTGAATTTTTTTATCTCACCAAACATCCCTTGTAACATTAACATGTTGGACCATACACTGAAGTACTATAATACAAGAGGCTGAAATGCCCTATGAAATGTTGTTTCTTATTGGCTCTGGATATATGTATATGTATATAGATATAGATATATATATGTATATATATACACACATGCATATATATGTACATGTATATACACACATACACACATATACACACATATACATATATACATACATATACATATATACATTTATCTATTTATCTATCAAACCAACTATCTATCTATCTATAAAACCAACTATCTTTCTATCTATCTATCTATCTATCTATCTATCTATCTATCTGTCTGTCTGTCTGTCTCTCATCTAGCTATCTATAAAACCAACTGCTTTATTTGATGCTCCAAGGAGAATCTGTGAGCCATCCCTCCATTGAGCTGCAATTTCCTTTTTCCTTCTGATATTCTTTGTAGCACAAATGCCCAGTATTAAAAGAATTTAGCTCCTCCAGCAGTATGCCTCACCCACAAGACAATGTACAAAAAATTTCATATTGTTCAAGTACCAATAACTAAGTTAGAGTTGGTCTAAAATCATGTGATTATTAATCTTTCCCCTCCCCTTCCTGCCACTCCTCCATGGTTACTGTGGAAGTGTATGTGTGTGTGTGTGTGTGTTTGTGTTTTACTCTTTATGGTAGCTGTCCATACTCTATCAATGAAGAAGAAATTAAAGCAATCATTAGGAAATATTTTGCCCAATTATATGCCAATAAATCTAACAATCTGAGCAAAATAGGTAAATATTTACAAAAACATCAATTAGCCAGATTAATAGATCAGGAAATAGAATGCCTAAATAACCCCATCCTAGAAAAAGAAATTGGATAAGCCATCAATGAACTCCCTAAGAAAAAAATCCCCAGGGCCAGATGGGTTCACAAGTGAATTCTGCCAAACATTTAAAGAACAATTAATTCCAGTACTATATAAACTATTTGCAAAAAAAAAAAAAGTGAAGGAGCCCTACCAAATTCCTTTTATGACACAAATATGTGTCTTCCTAAACAGGAAGAGCTAAAACAGAGAAAGAAAATTGTAGACTGATTTCCCTAATGACTATCAATTCAAAAATTTTGAACAAAATTCTAACAAGGTGATTATAGTAATATGTAACAAGGATTATATACTATGACAAGGAGGGATTTATACCAGGAATGCAGGATTGGTTCAATATTAAGAAAACTATCAACGTAATTGAGCATATTGATAACAAAAACAACAGAAAGCATAAATATCTCAACAGATGCAGAGAAAGTTTTAGACACAATATAGCCCCCATTCCTATTAAAAACACTAGAGAGCATAAGAATAAAAGGAGCATTCCTTAAAATGATAAGCAGTATCTATCTAAAACCTTTAGCAGGCATTATCTGTAATGGGAACAAGCTAGAAGCCTTCCCAATAAGACCAGGGGCAAACCAAGGATGCCCATTATCACCACCATTATTCAATATAGTACTAGAAATGGTAGCTATGGCAATAAGAGAAGAAAAAGAAATTGAATTAGAATAGGCAATAAGGAAACAAAGCTATTACTCTATGTAGATAATATGATGGTATGCTTAGAGAATCAACTAAAAACTACTTGAAATAGTTAACAACTTTAGCAAAGTTACAGGATATAATACTAACCTACATAAATCATCAGCATTTCTTTATATAACCAACAAAGCCCAACAACAAGAGAAATTCCACTTGAAATAACTGTAAACAATGTAAAATACTTGAGAATCTATCTGCCAAGACAAACCCAGGAACTATATGGACACAAGTCCAAAGCACTTTTCACAAATATAACATCAGATCTAAACAATTGGAAAAGTATCAATTGTTCATGCGTAGGCCAAGCCAATATAATAAAAATGAGAATTCTGCCTCAACTAATTGACTTATTCAATGCCATACCAAACTGCAAAAACTTATTTGATAGAGCTAGAAAAAAATAGCAACAAAATTCATCTGAAAGAACAAAAGATCAAAAACATCAAGGGAATTAATTTTTAAAACCCACAAAGGAAGGTGGTCTGGCAATATTAGATCTCAAACTATATTATATTTCATGAATATAATGGAATATTTTTGTGCAATTAGAAATGATGAACTGGCAGATTTCAAAAAAACCTGAAAAGATTTGAATGAAGTGATACGAAATGAAATGAGCAGAACCAAGAAAGCACTGTGCACAGTGTCAGCAACACTCTATGCTGACCAATTATGAATGACTTTGTTCTTCTCAACAACACAATGATCCAAGACAAGTAAAAGGACTCACAAAGGAAAATGCTATCTACATCCAGATAAAGAACTGATGGACTCTGAATGCAGACCAAGCCACATTTTGTTTCACTTACTTTATCCTTTTTTGTGGTTTTTTTTCCTTTTGATGTTTCGTATTTAGTAACTGTGACTAAATATGTAAATATGTTTTACATGATAGCACATGTAAAACCTATATCAAACTGCCTACCATTTTAAGAAGAGGGGAGAAGAGGGAGAGAGGGAAAAATTTTGGAACTCAAATGAATGCTAAAATTTTCTTTGACATGTAATTGGGGGAAAAATAGAACAATATTAAAAAATATTTTTATTCCTTGAGCAGTAGGAAGTCTCCAAAACTAAAACTATCAGCATCCACTAAGTAAGCATATGGCTAAGAGAACAACCTTCTAACTCTAGGCTGTAGAGAAATTCTGTGTGTCTTGTCAGCCCTCCCTTCTGTCCTTACCTAAATGCTGGCATGGAAAAATTGGACTACTTGAGTTTCCAGGTACTCTGCTTGTTTGCCACCCTGACAATGCCCATAGACCTCTCTGATAATCCTGAGTTTGTTCCAATTAAAGCAGAGATTCTAGGAATACCACTGGGCTGGGCACATTGAGATAAATACTAAAAGTCTTCCTTGTCAATTTATAATCTAACCTGTTATGAATAGCTATTTTTACCAGATCACAAATGTTTAATTCTATAAATGATTATAAAAGTGTATAAATTAGGGTTTTTTTAATAGCCTCACAGATAGCAAGTTGAAAGAATACTCAGAGAGACTATTTAGCTTAATGCCATCCTTTTTTAGATGAGGAAATAGTCCCAGGGAAGTTAAATTACTTGCCCAAGGTCACTTGAAGCAAGCTGTCCAACAGCTGTGGACTCTGTTTCAGTCTTTTCACTCACTTTAGCAGATGTCTCTGTCCCTCACAGAATAATGGGTTGAGCCAGTGTTCTTCCCCAGCTTTTTGACCAACCCCCAATACCTACCCTGTAGGCTGTAGTTTTTGACATAACAAGAGTTGGTTCTTTTCTTGCAATATACTGCACATTCAAATGTCCACTCTGACCACAGTGTTAAGAGAAAACTAGAAAAGCTCCACGTTGGTCTCCCTTGGTATAATGTCAGTGGCTGAGTTCACTGACCACTGAGCTCCCCAGTTTTAGCAGAAGAGTGGAGCTGAAAACTTCCTAGTGTGTAGTCTAAAAGGCCTGGCTTGTTTCATCAGATCTATCCTCTCACTAGTAACCAACCCTTAGCCCTATAGCACAGGAGCCCTATGTCTAATTACTATCTCTTCTCAAAACTCTAGCACTGTGTCCTTCATTTTTCCTTGATCAGTTTTAACCCTTGGGAGCAACTATGAACCTGGTCCTGGTTTCCAGACATCTGTGGTTATTATAACAGTTCAGTTGTGATTGAGTAAGTCTTCCATGGCTCACACACTAGAATCTCTGGTAATCTGGAGAACTTCCAGAGATAGGCATACAGTCTGGTGAAAGGCCTTGATACCAGGCCATGTGAGGATTGGTTGATTATATATACAGCTTGGAAAATAAAAGATTTGGTGGGGCCATGATAGCTGTCTTTGAGTACTTTAAAAAACTGTCATGTCGAAGAAAGGTTTTTCTGTTTGGCCTTTGTGGGAAAAATCAGAACAATGGGCAGCATTTGGAAGGAGGAAAAATGCCAATTTAGGCATGATATAAGGAAAAACTCTCTAATGATAAGAACTATCCCAGAGTAGAATGGATAGCCTGAAGGTATTTAACAGATGCTGGACAATCACTTGCAGGGTATGGGGCATTTTTAAAATATTGCTCAGAAAGATGATACCTGGAGTCTCCTCCAACTCTGAAATTCAGTGATTCTGCAATTTTTATTTTTTGCTTTTTGGAAGGGAGAAGCAGGACAATTGGGGTTAAGTGACTTGCCCAAGGTCACACTGCTAGTAAGTGGTAACTGTCTGGGCTGGATTTGAACTCAGCTCCTCCCTGACTCCAGGGCTGGTGCTCTATTCACTGCACCACCTAACCGCCCAATGATTCCATAATTCTAATCATTGTTCCTTTAATAACTTTTCATATAGTAACCTTTTAAACTTCAGTATATAGTTGGAGGCTTTTACACTCTCCTCTTGGCATGTGATTAGGGATTTGATATGAAGATTGGCAGCACTTTCCATGACCCCAAAGTCATTAATAGGGGCTATTACTGTGACATAGTACAAAAAATCCCTAGGCTTGAAACTGGCAGAAACCTAGTTCTGAAACTCAATTCTGACATCTGATAGCTGTATGACATTTAATCTCTCCATGCTTCTCTTTCCTGGTCTGTGAAATGGGAAAAACAATACTTGAAAGTATCTCAATATTGTGAAAAAAGCACAATATAAAAATTTATGTATATATGTAATTATATATTGTATATGCATATAACATATAACAGAAGAGTTTCCCCTCTTTCTTACATAGGCAATGGTAGAGCCATAACTAGCAATTTTGGCATCTAGGGTAAGCTTCACAAAACATGCCAAAGGCAAGTAAACACAAAATATACTCAAATCAACTTTTCAGGACAAAATTATTTCATGGGGTAGGTATTTCAGAGGGACAGGTGGGAGAGAGATCCTGGGACACAATGCCTATGGGATTGTGGGAGAAGAGACAACAGTGCACTGTCCCATAGGAGGACACTGTGAAGCCAGTGGTAAGAAGGATATTACTTTTTGGTGGAAAGGTCAGGCTGAGCAAGAGTTCACCTGGGTGAGGTCACTCAGGGTATTTATTTAAATTTAAATACATCTCAGGCACCTTTTCAGAATGTTGGAAGGCTTTGCTGTTCAGAAAACTCACATATGGTGTTATTTGCACTGTCCTTAATCCAGAACATTTTACCCACCACTTATCAATAGCCCTGATACCTCAGAGCAGCCTGCAGGGGCTTTTCAATGGTAATTCAGTGGTATTCTCAAGTCAAGAGCACTTTGTGAATTTTGCTGTCTTTCTGTGCATCTGTCCTCTAACAAACAAGAAGTCATTTCCACATCTTGCCATCACAATACAATGCGACAGATAGCACACATCCATTATAACCACATCCTGCCACAGAGCTTTCCAGGGGCTACCCCAAATGCAGAAGACATACACTTAAAAAAAATCATTACAAACAATTATCAACAGCAAAACCAATTAAACAAAATGAGCAGTAAAATACTACCCAAACCCCCTAGCCTTTAACAATGCAGAAGCAATGGGCGGCTAGGTGGCGCAGTGAGTAGAGCACCGGCCCTGGAGTCAGGAGTACCTGAGTTCAAATCCGGCCTCAGACACTTAACACAAAAACTAGCTGTGTGACCTTGGGCAAGTCACTTAACCCCAACTGCCTTGCAAAAAAAAAAAAAAACAATGCAGAAGCAAAATAATTTTTAAAATAAGAAGCAAGCCGGTAATATGCTTTGAAATACAAAACTTTTTGCCTGGTACTTATGGTCAGGACCTCCACAAAATGGAGAGGTCACATACCTTTCCCATCTTGTTTCATATTACTCCCCAGCACCAACTCTATTCTTATTGAATTGGTTTGCCAGCCATTCCTTATGTAACCCTGGGTATTTCTCTAACAAAGAAATTGCACAATTAGAAATTACTTTCTGTGGGCTGGAACTGAACCCTGTGACTTGCCAGGCACTTGTGAGAAGAGAGGAGGTACATGGGCACAGGTGATTGGACAAGGTCCCAACAACCAGGAGTTTTGTTTTTTTTACCCAAGCAGCTGCAGGGCAGCCATATGAATAGTTTCATTTTCAGTCTTTCTTTCTTCCCCCCATTTGAAGGAAGCACTGCTTGTCCCTGTGCTCACTCTCCTGGATCAGGTGCTAGGCTATCAGGATGCCTGTCTATAAGAGACAATGTCTCTGTTTGATTCCGCTGAGACAAACAATGCCTTCCTCCCTCCTCCCTCTCCTAGAGGAGAGTGAGCTTCTGTTCCAAAATTGTGTGCTTCTTTAAAGTTATGTTTACACCTTGTTTCAGTGATACCAGATAGAGGATGGATAAAGGATCTATGCTAATGCTTGCGGATTATGTGCTTCATTACTTATGAAAGGGAAAGAGGCAGTGGTTATCTAAATTTGAGCTCCTGGACAGTAGGCTCTGTTTGGTTTTTGCCTTTCTCTGTAGCCTCAGTGCTTAAGAGAGGGCCTGGCACTTAATTAATGCTGATGGACTTGACTTGAAAATCAGGGTGGAAGATTTTTTTCCTCCCTCCTCCCACTTAGGGCTGAATTAAAATGGGACACAGAAGAACACTATGAACATACATATAAAACATATTATGGACATCAAGATGGACCTAAATAATTGGAAAAATATTAATTGCTTGTGGTTATACTGAGCCAATGTAATAAAAATGACATCACTACCTAAATTTATTTATACAGTAAGATACCAATCAAACTACCAAAGGATTACTTTAGAGAGCTAGAAAAAATAAAACTCACCTGTAGAAGCAGGTCAATAATCTCACAGAAAATAACAGGGGGAAAAAAATGTGAAGAAGAGACCTAGCAGTACCAGACCTTAAACCAAACTACAAAGCTATAATTATCAAAACAATTTGGTCCTGGGTAAAAAATAGAAAGAACAGATTAAGTATACAACATACAGAAGGAAATCAACATAGTAGCTTAGTGTTTGATCAATGTAAAGACCTACGTTACTGGGGAAATAACTCATTATTTGACAAAAACTATTAGGAAAACTACAAAGGAGACTGACAGAAAATAGGTATAGAACAACATTACATACTCTATACTGGCGGTGTCAAATTCAAATAAAAATGGTGACTCAAATAAAATGGGGATCTCTGCAGGTTGCATATTGACATAGAAAATCACATGTTAACATTATTTATGTTCTACTATATTTTTATTTATTTTGTTAAATATTTCCCAATTATATTTTAATCTGATTCAGGAGTGTTACAGCTGTTGCCCAGTGGCCCCAGTTTTGAAACCTCTGCTCAATACCAAGACAAATTCCAAATGGGTTTGTGACTTAGACATAAAAAAAAGACAATATATATTAGAGGCGCAAGGAAGAAACTGCATTTCAAGTCTATGGACAGGAGATCAGTTCACAACCAAACAAGGAACAAAGAGCAACACAGAATGATAAAGTAGACAATTCTGGTTACAAAGAATTTAAACGTTATTGCACAAACAAAACTAATGGAGGTAGCTAAGGAAAAAAATTATTCAAGCGGTTTCTCTGAAATATTTTCAGTTCTAAGTTATATAAGGAACTTTGTAAAATTTTTGAGAATAAGAGGCATTCCCCGAATGATAAATTGTCAAAGGATATTTGGTTATAAGAAACAAATGTTACAAATAATTAATTAGAGAATTGTAAATTGAAGGAACTCCAAGGTTCATTCCACCTTATATCCATCAAATTGGCAAAGCTGACAAAAACAGAAAATAACAAATGTTGGAAGAGCTATGGGAAACCAAATGGAAGGAGCTCCTTCTTATATCTTTTAACAATTGTTGAAGAGGATTTTAGAGTATAATTTTCCATTCTGGGTCATGCTTGAATTCTAATTTTGTAAACCCTAACTAGAATTCTTTTCTCCTTTCACAAGTTTGTATTATTTTGTTAGCTTTCATTATATGCCATTAAGACTATTTATCCCGCCAAATGAACGTAGCCATTTACTTTGCCAAAATGTGAATCCTGAACTAGACTTAGCTGTTTAACTTGGGATTTTTTCAACTGTTTTTAATTGTCTGAATCATTAATAATGTGAAGTTATGTAAATGTTGATTGCCATAAATGATAAAATTAGACAGGGGAAAGCTCCAGACTGGGATTCATTAATTAGTTCTGTGACTTTGGGTAAGTCTCCTAGCCTCTCTAGACCGCAGATTTCTTATCTGTAAAATGAACTGACCCAGATGATCTCTTAAGATTCCTCTGAGCTACAAAATTTCATGAGTCTCTGAATCTGTGCTTACGTATTTATCATTTATATACCACTGAGAGGAAGTAAAATGTAGTATAAGACACAGACTTTGCCTCTCAATGAACTTACAATGCAGAAAGGGGTAGCAACAACTAGCAAACAATATAAGAAGTTATATAAGTGCTATGCTGCATGGTATAGAGTCTTAGTGCAGAAGTTCTGAGAATGGATAGCTCAACAAGAAAAGGAATAACTAGAAGAATCTATCACAGAGTCAGATGGAATATAAGTTAGATTTTAGTAATGACAGTTAACAGTTATATTAATATTTTTATTATTAATAAGTTATTAATATCGTATTATATTAACACTTGTATAACACTTTAAGATTTGCAAAGTGCCTCACATATACTATCACAATGGATCTTCAGAACAACCCCATGAGGTAGGTACTATCATTTCCATTTTACAGATGAGGAAACTGAGGCTGCAACATTAAACTTAGTGTCTTGCCCCAGGTCACACAGGGAATGTTTCCTAGGAAGATTCTGAACTCCAATTTTCCTAACTCCTGCTCTAGTGCTCTATTCCACAGGCCATCTAGCTGACTTTTAAAAACGTACATGGTTTAGACCTAATTGCAAATGCTCAGACCTAACAGAAAGGTTTTATTGTTGTGACTGTTGATAAAAAAACATACCTCAAGGGCAGGCATGCAAGAAGGCTTAAACGAGTTACTCAGCTCCACTCTAAAGCTAATGAACAAGGAGCAACTGGTGGAAGACCAAAAAGCTGATTTCAACTTGATTTAAGGTAAACTTCCTAAAAATGAGAGCTGCTCCAAAGTGAAATGGAATGTAATTCCAGTCCCATCACTAGAGATTAAGTAGAAGCTGGATGAACAGTTATCAAGAATACTAGGTCCCACCATTCAAGTTGTTGGCACTGTTAAAAGATTCAACATCAGAAACTTCTAAGTTTTTATCAGTAGAAGTAGCATTGATGGAGAGGCATAACCATCCACTTTGCAGCTGTATTCCAAGAACCATGTGACCTTTCTACCTGAATTGCAGCTGAAACTACCTATGTAGGCTCCCCCAAGAGAATGAGCCCCACAAGGGCACATAGACTGTCTCACTTTTCTATTCCTATCTTGAGTGCCTAACTTCCCTTGGTGTTTATAAGCACTTAATAAATGGTTTATTCACTCACTTGTGCTAAGGCATAGACCCCTACACAGTGTAGCAGCAAGCACCCTAGCATTCCCAGAACAGCCTCTAGCACAGGTTCTGTAATCTGCTTTTCTAAAGGAAGGCAACTCAAAAAAACGGGTTAACAATCTGTGTTTTTGTTCTACTGAAACCCACGGCCCATAGACTGATACTGCATTCCACCTTCATTTAAATGTTTTTCTATTATTAAGGACAGGCTGCAGGGGAGCCCAGGGCAGACCACAGATACCATTCCTGCAGCGGGTCTGAGAGCTCCAAACTGGGGTTGCAGAGAAGGGAAGCCCAGGGACAGCAGGGAGAGTGGCAGCTGCAGATCTAACGGGTACTTTGTGAAGCTGAGTCTGCCTGACCCGGCTCCACTAGAACGAAGGGGACTCCCGGAAGGAGGCCACGCCTCCGCAGGAGGAAGGCAGGATGCTCGGGCCTCTACGACCCCTGGGAAAGGGGAGCAGCTCTGGCCTTCAACACCTCTTGTGGTCTGGGTGACCGCGAGTCAAGCGCCCCTCACTGGGAGTCCAGCACGTGGATCTGGGGCTGCCTGGCCCACAGAACCTCAAAGAACCCGCTCAGGGCCCCACCTATGCCTCAGGCCTGGTCCACTAAGGTCTTGAAATCACAAGACCGCCATCTTATCTCTCCACACAGACAGGCCTCGGTTCCCTCGGGAGCCCACGTGGAGATCTGAGCGGAAGACCCGCCCCCGGAAGTTCCCCCTCCCCACAGGATAAGGGCTCCAGGAAGCTCCTCCTATAGAAAGCCTCTTCACAGGAAGCACCTCCCCCACGAGAAGGCTTGCAAGAAACTTCCCCTCAGGATAGAGTTTCAGGAAGCTCCTCCCTTAAGAAGCTTTTCCCACAGGGCAAGGGCTCCAGGAAGCTTTTTTCCTTGGGATAAGGGTTGCAGGAAGCTTTTCCCCTAAGAAGCTTCTCTCCTCACAAGCTTCTCCCCATGAAGCTCCTCCCACAGATTAAAAGCGCCAGAAAGCTCCCATAGGTAAGAGCTCTAGGAAGCTCCCTCCCACAGGGAGTCCACTTAGCTCCTCCCACAGAATAAAAGTTCCAGAAAGCTTCTCCCTCCAAGAAGCTCCTCCCACCAGAAGAAGATTCTAGGAAGCTCTTCCCATAGGGTAAGAGCTCCAGGAAGCTCCGTCCCACAGGAAGGGGATTCCAGGAAGCTCCTCCTCTTCAGTAATTAGCACCTTGGCTCCACTGTGTTCAGTTCGGCTTTTGGCGTCTCGGTCATTATTTTCTCCCTTAGCTTTCCTTTCTTTCTAATTTCCCTGTGCATACCTAAACGTGGCATGCATTTCCCAGGGTTGTGGTGAGGACCAAATGAAGACATATTTGCAAAACACCAGCAGAATGGTGCTCCATAAATGCTGATTTCCTTCCTTGTTTCTTCCACAATTAGAGTCATCCGTTGCTTCCCCTCTTCTATCCAGTAAGTCACCAAGGCTGTGGTCTCTGACTCCTGTCCACCTACCAATCAGTTCAGGTTCTCTCCAGCCTGGACTGTTGCAATAGCTTCCTCTCTGCAGTCCATACTCCACACAGCGGTCAGACTGATCTGGCCATGTCATTCTCATGTTGTGTCACAGGAAGCTTCTGGGGTTTCCTATGAACTCAGGATAAAATATAAACTTCGCCCTTTGGCATTTAAATCTCTTAGACTGTGAGTTCCTTGAGGGCAGGGATTGTCTTTTGCCTTTCTTTGTATCACCAGCTCCATTAATAGGGTGCCCTGCACTTAGTAGGCAATCAATAAACGTTAGTTGATAGACTTCATGGTCTGGCGATTGCCCATTTCCCCAGAGTTAGATCACTGTCATTTTCATTAAAGAGCTGGCATTAAAAATGGTCAGAGACATTGCAAAGTGCCATACAAAGTTATTTCATTTTACCCTCACAATGACCTTGTGAGATAAGTGTCATTTTACAGAGGTTAAGTAACTTGCCAAGAGTCACGCAGCTAAGATCACGTTATTACACTGATTTAAAGACCTGGTTTGTAGCCATACTGCCTGGCTTGGTGACCTGGGCAAAACCATGCTAACGTTCTGTCTCTGTGTGCTTTCGCACAGACTATCTATTATGCCTCTATTAGTGTCCTTCCTCACCTCCTTCTCCTCTTTCAGTCCTTGGCTAGCTTCAAGGCTCAGCACAGGGTGCTTATAAAAAGTCTGTCCTGAACCACACCCACACCCCCCCCCCCATCACTAGTGCTACTCCCACAAATTTACACTTACAGTACATTATATATACTTTCCATTTGATTCCTCTGTCACCTACCCAGTAGAATGTAAATTCCTTGAGGGCAGGGATATTTTATCTTTATATTTGTCAGACCTAGTCTACATAATAGATTTGAACTTCAGAAATGATTGGTGAGTTACTAACTTGAATCTTTATAGTTTCCAAGTTTGTGATTAGAAACCTATTCATGTAACTTGGTTCAGATAAATCTTGAAGCTATGGATTTGGAATGTGTATTCCCCCTTCCTCCCATACCCACCGGGTCTGATGGTTATTGAAATACTTAAAAAAAACAAACCCTTCATCTTCTGTTCTATTCGACAGAATCCTAGGAGCTTGAAAGAATTCATATATCTCTTTCCCCAAGTGTGGAGGAGGAGGTCTCTTGAGCACCTAT
>CM053601.1:50042611-50053551 GCA_028646575.1 Pseudocheirus occidentalis
AAAATATTTTGACAATTGTATTTCAATATAATTGGTTTCCTTTGTAATCCCATGTGTTTTATCTTATACATTTAAAAACATTATCCTGAGAAAGAGTGTGTAGGCTTCACCTGACTGTTGAAGGAATCCTGTTGTTGTTTGACTCTTCATGACCCCATTTGGGGTTTTCTTGGCAAGGATACTGGAGTGGTTTGCCATTTCCTTCTCCAGGTCATTTTAGAAATGAGAAAACTGAGGCAGACAGGGTTAAGTGTCTTGCCTAGGATCACATACCTAGTGTCTGAGGTTAGATTTGAACTCAGAAGGAGGAGTCTTCCTGATTCCAGGACCAGCATTCAAGTCACTGCACCATCTAGCTGCCCCATTATGTACACTATAACACACATATACACACAAAAGTTAAAAACTTTTTTTATAGAAAGCTTTGAATATCAGGCAAAGGAGTATGCAGTAGGGAACCATAGAGAATTTAATTTAATTTTATCCATACGTTGGATCTGTATAAAACCAAGATCAGTGTGATGGCAGCTGTAGCAACAAGCACCCTAGCATACCCAGGATAGCTGCTAGCACAGGTTCTTAGATCTGCTTTTCTAAAGGAAAGCAACTCAAAATGGGTTAACAATACTACTTTAATCAAACATATCATTTACCTAGTTCAGGGGGAAAAGTCAGCACCCTGAACTTCAGAGAATACAAACAGAAGTTACAAGCAGACAAAAAAAAATACAGACAGAGAAAGAGATCAGCAGACAGGGCTTCTTGCTGTCTGACCATTGCATCTATACCTAGTTAGTTACCAGAGAGGGAAGCACCAACATCTGGGTTTTCAAAGCTGGGGGGCTAAACGGCTTCCCAGAGTCTCATCTGGCCAAATCATACACTCTTCCCAAAGTAAGCCCCAAAGCTAAACCTCACATCAGGGTATATGTAGCCTTCTCCTGGCTCAGAGAATGTCACAGCCCTCTTGACCCACTGCCCAATCACAAAGTAACAAAGTATGCGCTTTCCTGAAAAACAAGCCTCCTGCCACAGGCTCCATGTGACCACATTCTGCCTATTAGGGGGCAGAGTATATTTTCAAATCAGGGAAGGCTCTCAGATTCACTTAATCCTATCAAGGGGCTGAGAGGCAGGAAAGATCTTCAGATTCCCATTATACAGCCTATTGTAATACTTTAGGTAGGGGAGTAATGAATATCTATAGTAGGATGATGATTGATAGAAAAAGTGATGAAGAGGGAGAATGGATGGAACTAGGTAACTGATTGGCTATGGAAGGTAACAGAGAGGGAAAAGTTCAAGATAACACCCAGGTTTCTAGTAGGGAAGAATTGCATAACAGCCATGCCACTGACAGAAATGTCAACAGTGGGGTCATTGGTTTAGCTCATTGTCTTTCAATAAGAAGACTAATTTGAAATACATTGAATTTGAATAGTATAATTTCTAGTTGGAAATCCCAGCATCTCCATATTAGAAGGGATCTCAGTAGAGGTCTGGCTCAATCTGTAACTGAATAAAGATCCTTCCTACAACTTTGCCCAAAAGGGACCCTCCAACCTCTAGGTAAAAGCCCCAAGGATGATACTTCTTCATTATTTTCTGCAGTGTCCAGTCCAATCTGCCCTCTAGGGCTAAGAAATTTCTTGTGAGTCTTACTTCTTCACAACAGCTCTTAAAAAACTTCAAGATATCTAATGTATCCCCACTAAGGGTTCTCTTCTCCTTTTTTAATTGATTTATTTACTTTTAGTTTACAAGATTTAGTTCCACAGTCCCTTGAGTTTCAAATTTTCTCCCTTCACTCTTCCCTCCTGCCCATGGTGGCATACAATCAAGTAGAGGATCTGCAAATATTTTCACATTGTGCAATAGACTGGTTGTATAGAAAGGTTGTAACCGATGGAGTGAACAATGGGAAAAAAGAAAGAAAACCAAACATGGAAAAGAATGCCAACATGTAGATTGCTTCAGTCTCCATTTAAACTCTGGTCTTTCTAGATCTTTCTCTGAATGTAGATATCTCCTTCCATCCTAAGACTTGTTGAGTTTTCTTATAACTGTGCATTGCTGAGAAGAGTCCAGTTTTTCAAGGTTGGTCATGACACATATGATGTGTCTGTGATTGTGTACAAATTTTTCCTGGTTCTGCCCTTCTCACTTAGCATCAGTTTGTATAAGCCTCTCCCAGTAAATATGAAGACTGTCTCCTCCCCATTTCTTATAGCATAATAGTATTCCATTACATTCATATACCGCAACTTGTTTACCCATTCCCCAATTGATGGGCAACCCCTTAATTTCCAGTTTTTTTGCCACCACAAAGAGCTGCAATAAATATTTTTGTACATATGGGTTAAGGGTTCTCTTCTACAGGTTAGGCCTCTCCATTTCCTTCCATTGATCCACATATGGAAGAGTAATCTGTCAAGGGTGAGTTTCCCTGGTAATGAAGTTCTGTGGTCAATTAGAGATATAGATCTAAAGCTCAAGAGAGAGGTCAGAGGGAAGAGAGGAAGCCTGGGAGTCACTTATGAGATGGTGATTAATTTTTCCATGGT
Source organism: Pseudocheirus occidentalis (assembly GCA_028646575.1). Lineage (NCBI taxonomy): Eukaryota > Metazoa > Chordata > Mammalia > Diprotodontia > Pseudocheiridae > Pseudocheirus > Pseudocheirus occidentalis. Next base: position 50,045,176 of record CM053601.1, read on the forward strand.
ATCTCAACTCTCCAGAACTGTAACTTGCCTAACCCTAGAAAGATAGAAGGGGTAGAGTTTAGAAAAGCATCTTAGGCTTTTTTTAAGGAAGCCATTATCATCATCATCATCATCATCATTGACTCCCTGAAAAGTGAAAGATCAAATCCCAACCAATGGACAGGTATGAAAGTAATATAATCACATATAAGATGCCCAGAGGGAGGGGAAACACATTATAATAATAGCAAATGTTTATGTAGCATTTAATTAAATGCTTAACAAAGCACTTAATACCCATAGTCTCATTTGATACACAATGACCTTACAAGGTAGATACCACTGGTTTTATTATTTCCACTTTATGAATGAGGAAACTGATGGCAATTTAGTGACCTGCTCATGGTTATGGCTAACAGGGTCAGAGGTAGAATTTGAATCCAGAATTCTGCTGATTCCAAGTGTTTAGTTTGACCTATGGAATTGAATTGCCAAGAGGACATACATTTTGACATTTCCAATAGGCAGATAATTATGTGATATTGGAACTCAGGAGACAGTCTGGAGCTCTGTCTGGGTCAGACAGATAGAAAACGAATGAAAAGACAAAATGTCATGAAAATCCAGAAGAGAGAGAGTATGCAACATTCTGTGGTTGTAGGAGATAAAGAAACATGATTAAGAAGAAGCCATTAGATTTGTCAATTAAGATATTGTAGGTAATTTGGGGAATACACATTCAGTTGGATGATGAAGTCAGATCACAGAGGGATTAGGCGTGAGTGAGAAGAAATAAGGCTGAGAGTGTTGATAGTCTTTTTTTAAGGAGTTCACCTGGAAAATGGAGGAGAGATAATACAAGAGCTACTGGAGATGGTAGGATCTGTTTTTTGGTTTGTTTGGGTTTTTTTTACAGATGAGAGAGATGTTGAATTTGTGAGCAGGAAGGAGGTAACCAATAAATAGGGAGAATTGAAGATTACAGAGAGGGGATGATTGCAGGGGCAATGTGCTGGAGAAAATGGGAGGGAATGGGATCAAGAAAGGTTGACTTGGTTGTGAAGAAGGATTTCTCTTCATCAGAAACTGGCAAAAAGGAGGAGAGAGTCTTGATAAAATTCTCACTCTCTTAACTCTACAGAACCCAGTTGTGGTAGTCTCAAATACCTCTGATTTAATGAATCCAGAAGTCTTCAAGACTTCCTTCTCTAGGGACCCTTTGTTTTGCATATATGCCTGCTGCCACTTTCTTTGTCCCTCACTTCCTCCTGCCACCAGGTATCTCAAAGAAAGCTTTCTTTTTAGTGCTATACATTGCTCACTGGTCACATTACCTCTTTTGTGAAAACATATAAGTCCTCAAAAGCAACATCAATAGACTAGGAAACCAGTCATGTATGACTTGTACTTGCAGGGTTTGTTCATAAGCCTTTTGGCCCTAAGTAGACTTCCAAAGAAGTTTATGTAGTTCCTGTGGAGAACATAGTTCTCCAATCTACAATATAAGGTAAGACGGATTAGACTGACATAAACTTCGGGAGCATGTAGGGCCTACCTTTGTTTGTACCAGGAAAAGAACAGAATTTAGTCTCTATCTGTTGGTTTTGATGTGTTGGTAGAAGGGACCTGCCAATTCTTTGTTAGTTCTTTGTTAATTAAATCCTACAACGCTACAATTACTTCGGCCCCCCAAAAGGCATAATAAGCAAGGTGATCATAATGCCTAGATCTTATCTGAAAGTCTGTCCTCCTTCCATCACTAGTCCTAACTCTAAGGATATTATGGACATCGAACAGGTCAAGCTTTTGATGTTAGTTTTGAACTCTGTACTCGAGGCAAACTCTCTACTTGCTATTTCACACTACATTTATTGTCTGGGGTTTTTTTGTATTTTTATAAAAAATGGAATAAGTTTACTATTACAGGGCTTTTGTTTAGATATGGTACTGACTCTGGCAGTCCATCTACCATATGGAAGAAATTTGTATAGCTGTAGAATGCTTGTCTGCAAGCATTACAAGGTTTTTTTGAAAGGTCTCATCATCCATAAAATCACATTACTTTGACTTATATATTGTCAAGTGCACTCTTAAGTTCTTTTGGTTAGATACATGTTTCTTGAAGAGTTTTCAAAGTAGACATAATATCTGAACTGTTGAATGTTGGTTGCCATGTTCATCTGTTCAGGCTAAATCAGAGCCCAAGCTGTGCCTGGGTACAATTTGTGCCAGGCCTTCAAGTAGGTGGGTTGCATGGAGGTGCTTCCTCAAAAGTTTATGGGTATCATATTGAAGGTATTGATAGCATTATTATTTGTGGAACTCTCAAATCACTGTAAAGGTTGGTGAAATGGAGTCTTGGATGGGTTCCATGTTAAAGATGGAGCCTTAGGTTTTTTTCAAGGAAGGCTTTATTATCACAGACTCATTTACTATGGAAAGACTGTCCCCTAGCCAATGTGGAAGCAAGCAACATAGCTATCATCTCAGAGAGAGAAAAAAAAAATAGGTAGATAGCTATCTATCTACATACATATCTATATGCACACTCATATGTGTGTATATGTATGGATGGATGGATGTATCAATCAATCAATAAACATTTATTAAGTGACTACTATGTTTCAGGCACTGCACTAAGCATTGGAGATGCAAAAGAAGCAAAAAGACAATCTCTGCCCTCAAGGAGCTTGCAATCTAATGAGGGAGACAACATGAAAACAAATATATAAAAAGCAAACTGTACACTGGATAAATTGGAAATAATTAGCAGAGGAATATCACTAGAGTTAAGAGGAGTAGGGAATGCTTCCAGTAAAAGATGAGCTTTTAATTGGGACTTAAAGGAAGTCAGGAGGACCAGTAGTTGAAGTAGCTTCCTAGCTACCTTCCTTGAGTAGATACATACTAATAATACATCTAAATCACAGAAACATCAATGATCTTGGCAATGCAGTCATGGTCTTGTCAAATCCTGGAGACTCGGTTTGGTTTAAGTTGGCTTCCAAAAAACATGAAGTGAATCCATCAAAGTGTATTTATTAACCATCTTCATTGTATGCTTGGCATTACACTAGGCATTGAGAATGTGAAGTGTCGAGAAGATTCCACAGCAGTGGCGAGTGCTGAACTCTCATTTGATTAATTCTATACTTACTTTTTGGTTAAATCTCCAGCTACATATGGTAGTTACTCCTGAAATGACAACTTAATGAAACCCAGCTTGTAGTGACTCAGCATTAACACTTGTTAAGTTCTTACTCAGCTCACAGTTCTCACTCATCCTAACAGTTGCCCCTGTCCAGAGTGCTAAGAGTGGGAATAAATGAAACGCCAAGGGAAACTACAGAGAAAAGGCAAAGGGCTGAGAATAGAAGAGAATTCTTTTTGAGGGATAATTAAGGATAGTAAAGAAGACAAGGAGTCGGTGAAGAAAAAGTCATTATTAGAAAGGTAGACATAGAAGCAAGAAAGTATGGTGTCTTCAAAGGAAGAGAATGAATTTAATAGTGGAGATTGGGAATCAATAGTATCTCATGCCATGGGAAGGTCAAGGAAGATGAGGACTGAAAAAAAGACTGTAGGGATTGTCAATTAGGAGGTCATTGATGACTTTTGAGAGAGCAGTTTCAGTAAAGTGGTGGGGACAGAAATCAGATGGCAAGGGGTTGAAAAGAGAATGGAGTGGTAAGGAAGTTGAGGCGTCAGATAGAGATAACATTTTTCAGATTTTGCAGTGAAGGGTACAAAGAAGATGGAATAGTAGCTGGATGGGGTAACAAGGTCAAGGATCAAAGAAAAATTTTTCATAGGATTATAAACTTTCAAATAAAACTTACACATTGCTGTCAGTTTGTTTTTAATTATATTGTTTCATCCTGCTCAAAATCCTTTAATAAGTCATTGATGACCAAATAAAGCCCTTATTCCTTAGGCTGGCATAGAAATTTACACATCCCTGACATATCAAAAGCTTTTCTTGCTGTTTCTCAAATGTGTCCTCACATTTTCCACCCCTGTTCCCTTATTCTTTCCATTGCACTACAACTCTGCCCTGCCAAAGGCAGTTTTTGCTCAAGACATTCATTCCACCCAAATTGCCCTCATTTCCATCTTCACATAAGGGCATTCTGTCCAGCTCAGAGGCAAACTCTTCCATGAAGCCTTCCCCGATTATACTAACCAGAAGTAATTTTTCTTTTCTCTTAATTCCCATAGCATTACTCCCCAAGACACAAAAGTATCTCTTAAGACACTTGTTGCATTCTATCTTGTATTATAATTACTTATGTAAATGATGTATTCAGGGCCTGGACCTTGACTTATTGATATCTTTGAACCCCCAAGCTTGAATGGAATTTAGTAGATTCTCCATAAATATCTGTTGAATATGAAATCCACCCAGTGGAAGATGTCTAAGTGGAAGTAATTTTGGAAATAGGAAAGCAAGCTAGTTGGAGTGCAGGAAATGAACTGTTAAATAGTAAATTAGACATTCAGGCTGTCTCTGAAACATTTTACTACAGCACCTGCATTCTTTGGGAGGAGTTGACTACTGCTATTGTCCTAGAAAAGAAGATTTGAAAGAGTCTCATTTTGAGTTCCCTTGCAATATTCAACATCTTTATATGCTTCTGTCCTGGGAGTTGGGAACAAACTCAAATGTGCCAACAATATTCTTAATTCTCAGAACTTAAAACCGTTCATTCATTGGTCCCTGTTATCCTAACTTCAGATCTAATGCTCTCTATGCAACACAATTTATGCTGGAAAGGTAAAACTAAACAAAATCGATATTACAAATAAGAATGTCATATATACAGGAAAAAGTTATAATATGCTATACTTTTGGAATAAAATGTATTGATGTGTGTGTGTGCATATAAGAGATCCAATGTGGTTATTGTGTGCAGACCACTGTTTTAGATGTTAGATAATATAAACGGTCTAAATAAGACATGATTCAACCTCATGAAGCTTTTGGTTTAATAAGAAAGACACATACACATCTGAAGTCCAAAGAAGAAAGGGGAATAAAGCGAAGGTTTTATAGAGGACCCGCCATTTGACTTAGGAATTAAACAGACAAGATGCAGGGGTGGGGTGGAGAGATGGGGAAAGTAGACATCCCAGGCATAGGGAACAGTATGAACAAAGATACAGGTGGAAAAGCATAAGAAATATTTAGAGGGATGGAGAACAGTTCAGATAGGCTTGGACATTAGACTATGGAATGAAGTAATAGGACATAAGACCCAAAAGATATGTTGGTGGCAGAATGTGGAAGGCCTTGACTATCAAAGGGATTTGAAATTTATTCAGTAGAAAACAGGAAGATGATTTCTAAATAGAGTGGAATGTTTAGGTCTATGCATAATTAATCATATTAAGTGATATTTATATGGTGTTTCAAAGTTTACACATCTTATTTCATTTAGTCTTCCCAACAGCCTGGAAGATACAATATTTTATTATTTTTATTTATTTATCTCATCATAAATTTTAAATTTAAAAAATGAGGAAACTGAGTCAAAGAAGTTAAGAGATTATTTACTTAAGGTCACAGAGCTAGTATTAGAGATGAAAAACAAAGCTGAATCTATACCATGATGCTTCCAGTTCTGAACAAACCAATAAGAATAAGAAAAGTTAGTCTGGTAGCTATGTTAGGAATGGATTTGAACAGAAGAAGACCTGTCCACAGTCCATGGCATTAGTCCAAGAGCTTGGTAATAAAGGCTTAAAGAAGGACAATGGGAATAGAGAAAGGGGATTGATTAGAGAAATGTTTCGAAGCTGAAATGAACATATAACTGATTGGTTAGGAGACCAAAAGGAGAGAGAAGTCAAAGGGAACACCAAGGTTTCTCCTGTGATACCACTGACCAAAACAGGGAAGTCAGAAGGGACTAAGTTTGAGTTGAACAAAGTTCATTAAATTCATTTCATTAAAATATTTGATTACATGCACCCTATAACAATAATACAAAGAGGCTGTCAGTCAAGGGAAAAATTATTATTGTCCAATCATTTCAGCCATATTTGACTCTTTGTGACCCCATTTGGGAGTTTTCTTGGCAAAGATACTGGAGCAGTTTGCCATTTCCTTCTCTAGCTCATTTTACAGATGAGGAAACTGAGGCAAACAGGGTGAAGTGACTTACTTGCCTAGGGTCACATAGTGTCTGAGGCTGAATTTGAAGTCATGAAGATGAGTCTTCTTGACTCCAAGCCCAGTGCTGAAAGGAAAGGCTAGGAGGTAAACATGATTTTTGTGGGTTTTTGCCTTGTACTACTACGAAGACAAGCAGCCCAAGTGTAACCTGGCACAAAGAGGACTGCTGAATCCTGTAATTGAATTGCTTTCCAAAAGCAATTGGAATCAATCAATCAGGAGGCATTTATAGGTCCCAGTAATGCAGTGGCAAAAAGATTCCACTGTCCAGCTGGCTTTGAACTAGTGAAACCCAGTGCAAGCATATGTCCTCCATCCCTACAAAGGCAGCCTAATGAAACTCAGCAGGGAGGGGCAATCAATCAATCAATTAATAACCATTTAGTAAGGTTTCCTATGTGCCTATTTGGCACTTTACAATGGTGATGTGGATAAAAAGACAAAAGCAAAAACAGTCCCTACTTTCAAGGAGCTTCCTGGAGCTTCTTTGGTTGATTCGAAGGTCAGTCTGGTCAACAAACATTTATTAAACACAAAAGTACAGGACATTGTACTAAGATGCCAGAAAAACAGGTGTCCTGGGTCACTATCCTCAGGGAGCTTATAATAGGGAAGACAACAAGCCAATAACTATAAACATTTTATACACATACACATACATATACATGGGCACACATAGGTACGTATATATGCGTCTATACTATGGGAGAGACCAGGAAAAGTTCTTGCAGAAAGTTAAGATTTGAGTTGTCTTAAAGACAACCAGAGAAATCAGAAGGCAAAGATGAGGCAGTATAAGGGACAGTTAGTTGAAAAGACATGGAGCAGGAGACTCAGGGAAAGCATTAGTCCTACCTTAGGATATGTGAAAGGGAGCTAAGTGTTAGATTGGAACTGTCGAAAAGTCCAGAATGTGAAGTGGAAGGCAAGGAAACGAGTTTATTAAGCACCTACTGTGCTTTACAAAACTTATCTCATTTGTGAAGATCTTTAAAAGCTAAAATTCTGTGTTTGATCCTGAAGGTAATAGGAACCGACTAGAGTTTATTCATGGGAGTGGTGACTTTGGTGTTTGGATTCTGGGTTGCATTTTCAGTGCCAGTTTGGAAACATTGTGTTGTCTGCTGAAAGTTTTCTTTTGAAAAGTATCCCACTAATGCCAGATCCCAAAATTAATCGTTGACTAATACTAGCAATGGGGAATAAGCACCAATAACTTCCCAGGTGAATGAAGTGTATGCCCTTGATCGAGGTGGAGGTTGCCTTCTGCTGTGGCTATAGCCTCGAACTGCTCTTTCCAAGGTTGTTTCACGTTCTGTGCATTGCAGAAGTCCAGTGAGAAGGCGGGCAAGGCAAGGGGCTGTGGTGAAACCCCGTGTGGAGAGTTGTGGTGAAATTGATGTTGTAAAGGTCATACAGTTTCCGTGCCAAAGAGATCTGAAGAAAGGAGAGAGAGAGAGAGGTGGGCACACCGCTCATAACCGTACCGAGGGCGCCCCACATGTGGCTGGGGCTCCAGCGGGGCATTTGGTACGTGCCTGCCAGTAAAGACAGAAAAGGTCCTGTTCGGCTCAGTTCCCGGGGACATGATGGGCTCATTTGGGGATTGTTACTGCCAGCAGTTCCAAGGCACCCGTTTGCCTTTTCCCTTCCTCTGGATTATTAAGAAATATAACTTGGGGGCGGGGGTTTGGGAGTAGAGGGAAGGCTGGGTCGGGGGAGGTCAAGTTCGAACAGCGGCAGAGAAGGAGCGCGCAGTTTTCTGTTTTTTCTAACTCCGTGGGCAGGAGTTAGAGCCGGGCCGGACCCGGCCGGGTCAGGCTGAGCAGGAGGAGGAGGAGGCTAGGGAGCGGTCAGGGACAGCTGCTAGTGCAGCCTCCTCCCTCCAGGGCCTTGGAGTGCGCGCGCGCCGTCAGACAGGGTGAGGGAAGTGGGGGCGGGGAGCACAGGGGGCGGGGAAGGGGAGGGGTGGGGGAGGGCGCGGCACGCGCACCACGCAGCAGCCTCCCAGGAGCGGCGGCAGCAACAGCAGCAGCAGCCGCCGCAGCCAACCCAGCAACGTCGGCGGCGGCGGCGGCGGCAGCAGCAGCAGCAACAGCAGCAGCATTAGATGTCTGCGCTTTAAATAGGATCCAGCCTGGGGACCCGGCAGGCAGTAACCAAGTGTGCTCACTGCCGGCGGGGCGGGCTCGGCCTGGGGACAACGAGGTGAGTGAATGAGT
>CM053601.1:50053651-50063669 GCA_028646575.1 Pseudocheirus occidentalis
CGGCGGCGGCGGCAGCAGCAGCAACAGCAGCAGCATTAGCTGTCTGCGCTTTAAATAGGATCCAGCCTGGGGACCCGGCAGGCAGTAACCAAGTGTGCTCAGTGCCGGCGGGGCGGGCTCGGCCTGGGGACAACGAGGTGAGTGAATGAGTGGATGAGAAAGGGGAAGAGGGGTCCGCTAACCTGCCCCCCACCCACATCGCGGGGCTGTTGGGTTGAACCCTCCACCCTGCGGGAGAGGAGCGGAGGACTGGGGGAGTGTGTGTGTGTGTGTGTGTGTGTGTGTGTGTATGTGTGTGTGTGTGTGGAGGGGGTGCATCCGCAGCCTCGGTCGTCTTCCCTCCCCTTCCCCTCCACTCCTTCGTCTCCAGAGCAGAGAAACAGCAGGGACATGCCTGTGCCTTCCCTCCATTCTTGAGCATAGCCCTCCTTCCCCACCTCCCCCGGCTCTCCAGCTGCTGCGAGGCCAGCCTAACCCCTGGTTCGGATCGCTGCTTCCTGTGCATGAGGCTGGGGCCGGCCAGCCAGCGTACATGCTTGCCTGCCTGCCTCGTTTCCTCTTCTCTCTCCTTCCTCCCTGTCCCCAGCCTGCCAGAGCCGGGCCGCTCAGTGCAGTGCTCTGCAGGGCAGCACAGCTAGCGCCGGCTCCTGCAAGCATCCTGTGAGAGCCTCTCGGGACAGGCAGCTCGGTGTTTGCGTAGATACTTATCCGGGTTACTCGAGTGTCAGAAGCCGGCCTCATGGTTGAGGCGGTGGGCACTGCTGGCACGGCCACTCACTTCTTGGTCACGCAGCCGTCTTAACCTCTGCCATTATCAGAGTGGCATGACTGTAGTCTTCCCGTAAGCTCTCCTCCTTCCCTGCCTCCATACCAGAATTGGAGGCAGGCGCTATGGTGAAGTTCTCAATTTTAAAAAATAATAATACTTTATTAAGGTTAGGGGTATGCCCCGTTAGACAACAGATGCCACTAGCCCTTTGAAATACAGGTTGCCTGGGGCACTCTTGTTGATAATCTAAAGAGTATCGGAAGAGGGCAAAACGCAGCATTTAAGGGCAGTTGCCATACATAGATAGACATTCTCTAGATCTCCGGAGGAGGTCCTGGCCCTAGCAAAATGCCCCCCTGGTGCATGGAGTTCCTGGTCAAAAGGACACTGGAGCAATTCTCTTGAAGTGTGCGACCACAGTAACCTTACCTACCAAAGAAGAATTGGGAGGGTGATGGAAAACTTTTTTCCCGTGTATACAGGGCATTTTGGAGTGAGGACAATCTCAAAGGACTCAGTTTTGTGTCTGTTTTAAAACTTGCTTTAAAAAAAATCCCAACCATCACTGCTACCCAAATTTCATAATGTTAGAGTAGGAGAATGAGCTTTCAGATTAAATCAGTTGAGGCTGGCTAGATAGCTTCGACATTCTTCTGTGTTAGACACTTTCAAAAATCTCCTGTGAGACAGCCACATCAGAAGACAGCCAACCAAAATGGCAAATACTATAAATCATGGGATGCTTTTGCCCCCATAGTGGCTGAATTTCTCTTAGCAAAAGTGTAATTTCCCTTTAAAATCCCATTTAATCATAACTTCATGCTATGACTTAGAAGAGTCAGGATTGTTCAGATGACAACAGTAAACTTGTGGGTTCTTTTTTAAAAATTATTTGTGCTCAGGTTACTTTGAACATGCTGGCTATACAAGGTACTGGCAACATTCTCAATTTACTTACAATTTAAGTTGACATTTTACTCCAAATGCAATTTGGGTTGCAGGAAGATTAAAGTAAAATGTACTGCTTTCTCCTCAGTTTTTAGTCACAGAAATGAATTTTCCGCCTTGCTGCCCTAGTAAAGGGGAGTCTTTGGAGCTTGGCTGATGTTTCAAGTTGTCATTCAGATTTCAGGGCAAATATGAAGGGCACACATGAGAACCTGATCCTGTTCATATCATGTCATAGTACCTATACTTAGTGTTTGCTTCCAGGTGCAATTTAATAGCAATAAAAAATGTCTGTTTGTTCTTAATGTGAAGCAAAGGGGTGAGGTGCTTGGCAAAACACCTTATTCTTGTGAGAATCTATTTCTCCTTTAGTTTTGACAGCTGTGTGACAGCAAAACCCACTCCTTGTCATTTTCATAAAAAAAAAAGAAAGAAAAACCTAGTGGTGGTACTTCCTCTCCCCCAAGTTTGCTAGCATGTTGTTAAACACTTTAAATGTGACATGACAATGTGTTGATGCAATCCAAATGGGACAGTGTTAGTAATTTATGGAAACTGTTTCATCAAAGTTGGAGGGAATTAGAAACTTAAAGATTTATTGGTTGGATTTTACTCCAAATGCTAACAGTGGGGAGTTGAGGGAAAGTGAATCAGTTTAGCAATGTCCAAACCTGGTTAATAACCTTTTTTTTCTTCTGGAGTTGTTAATAGTAGAATCAGTCCCTAGAATGTTGTTGGGTATCTAGCATTGCCTTCGAGCATATATAGCAGAAGCACTGGGGCTACTTGCTCATTAGCTTCCAAGACTTATAAAAATTGGCAGCAAACTTTTTTTTAATCAAAATTCTTATGATTGGTATCCTGAATCCTTTGGAAACCTTATTTTCAGTACTCTGGCAGTCAGTCACGTAACAATGAGTATGTATGTAATGACTTAAGAGCTAGTTACTGAAGGTCACCCCAGACCAGAGGTGGTCAAAAAAAATGCCCCTGGGTCATTTTTCATCTCTACATTGACTGACACTCATGACTGGGAAATAATCCAGACTGAAAGGGCTAGTGTATGTCTGGAGGTAGTGATGAAGGGCATGAAATAAGGAAGGGTGGTTAGCTTTGAATGTAAACATTGCCCACCTGCTGCCATAGTCCGTAACACAGTGCTTGGCCTGAGCCACTTTAGTGGCCTCCCACAGCCTCAGGGAGGGAAGGATCTATCTATCTATCCATGTGTATAAAGATAGGTAATGATGAAGAATATTTGGCTAACTGTTTATGTTGTCACATTTAAAGTATGTTAGCAGAGGAAAAAATGATAGCTGGCAGATTTATGAAGTAACGAATGTTCTCATGTAATAATTTAATATTGTTAAGTGTGTGTTAAGTTGCACTGTGATATCAGGGACCAGGAAGGTGTCCTGAGTCAGGAAGACCTGAGTTCAAATCCTTCTGACACATACTAGCTGTGTGACAATGGCTCAGTCATTCTACACCACCTCCTCACTGCCCTCCAGCAGCTTTCAAAGACTATGAAATGAGTTGTCCATGTACATCAATAGAGTTTTCACAGTGGGAGTGCCCTGTCACTGCTAAAATCACAGGCCTCCCAAACCTTTCCAAAGAAAAAATTATCTTTATAATATATAAAATTTAAAACTGCCATATCCAGCTAACAAGATTAATACAGATATCAACCCAAACCTTGGTAATGTATTTCTTATATTCTAAAAGCTTACCAGCAAAAGTTATTTGCTGCACCAATGCCAACAATGCAATCCATGTTGAATAGTTTTTTGACTTTTTGAGTTTTAAGAAGCCCCAGACCTATGTCAATTACTCTACATTGCTTTATATAAACTAAAAAATACAATGGAAAAGTTGGATATCATAAAATACTTTTTAATAGAATACTAGCAGGAGAAGATTATGTTGTTTTTGCAGATATAGGAAGATTTCTAAGTCATTGTTCCTGTAATGTGACCAATCATTCTCAAGGAAACAAGTTATAAGGTAAAGAATATCTTATTGTTCCTGCCCAGATCAGAATAGTTTCCAGGAAATAGCCTTTTACCTGTTAACTATCTTGCTGTCCCTCCAACTCCCCGCTTTCCTTCTTTGAAATTAACATTATCCTGAAAAAGCCATCCCCTACCTGGCATGAGGTATACTTGTAACACCTGCATTTTGTAAGCTTGGCCAAAAATTCTAGAAACGGAATTTATGTGTCTAAACAGACTGAATGAGGATCATAGAATATTAGAAACAAACCTCTTTGAAATCTGCTGACTTGTTTTCAAGTCCACTCTTTTTTGTCTTCCTTTCATCTGTTTTTTTTTTCACCTATTAGAAGTAATCTCCTTGAGGACAGAGAGTGTCTTACCCCTTTGTGAACTGGCTGTCCTTTAGACTTAAAATTTTAAAAATTAGCAGCTACATTAATGAACTATCAACAAAATATTTTTCCCAAAAGCAATTCTTATTTCAAAATAGTTTCTGGCATGACACCTTACTGTATTTTGTTTAGTTACTGTGAATGTGCTGGGTTGTTTGCCAGGGTAGCCCAGTGGGGGTTATCTTCTAATCCAGAGCCCGTGGGACTATTTAGTTGAAATTTCCTAGTGTGTAGGAGCTGTAGCTGCCATAATTGAGGGTGTTTTAAAGAGGAAAGTATTAATTGCCTTTTATACTATTTCTTCGTTTGGGGAGGGAACTTGGATAAATATGATTGTCTACCAGCTTGCACATTGTCCTGGTGACTGTTAAAGTTGGCATTCCTTCATGTTTGTTGTGGAGCAGTCTGCCCAGATAAGTAAGAAGCGAAATTCACTGAACATTAGATATTTTGCCGACTGGCTAAGAAGGCAGTCACAATTTAGCGATTGAGCCATCCATCTGCTGTTAAGCTGGAAGCCGCCTTAGCAGACCGACACTTGGAAACAGACTGAATGAGGATCATAGAATATTAGAAACAAACCTCTTTGAAATCTGCTGACTTGTTTTCAAGTCCCCTCTTTTTCGCCTCCCTTTCATGTTTTTTTTTCACCTATTAGAAGTAAGCTCCTTGAGGGCAGACAGTATCTTCTTTCTACTTAGGCACTTAGCACACTGCTGGGCACAATGCTTATTGCCTGACTAAATGTTGATTGAGGAAGAAATAGAGGTTATAAAGGTAAAGATGTCATGTCCAGGGTCACACCAGTAGTTTTTGACAAAACCAGGAAATCCCATCTCCCAGGCCAGTATGCTTTTCACTATTCTTTGTGTTTTTGTTTTATTTCTGTATTGCTCATCTCTCCTCTTAACCCAAGTTATTCCATCATATCAACCAGATGGAACAGAATAAAAGTGTAAGATTCAATTTGATTCAGCAGATATTGATTGAATTCCTATTAAATTTGGCTATCACTGAGCTAAGGGATGGGAAAGAACCAGGTCTGAGACTGCCTGATCAGCTCAGTCAGATCCCTGACTAGGGCTAGGAGAGATACAGGTCTAGACTGCTTGCCCTCAAGGAGTTAGCGAGAGCTATTGCAGGGGTTCTTACCTTTTTTGTATCATGGTCCACTTTGGCAGACTGGGGAGACTCTACATTTTTACATAATTGAGGGAGATGCTAAATTTCAAGTTGGAGATTAGTAAAAAATAAAGTTGTAATTTTTTCTCATTTAAATTCACAATATTGTTTTTAAAATTCTGAGAGATGGAAAAACCCTATGAAACAGAGCTCACAAGATAGAAAACAAAAAGTGACAAAATGCATTTCATAGGTAAAGTACAATAGGGTGTGTGTGTGTGTGTGTGTGTGTGTGTGTGTGTGTGTGTGTGTTGTGAGTGGGAATTGATGTGGGCTGAGTAGTTGAGGAAGGTCAGCTAGATAGTACAGTGGTTAGAGTACTGAGCTTGTAATCTGGAAGACTTATCTTCATGAATTCAAATCTAGCCTCAAACACTTGACTAGTGCGACCCTGGTCAAGTCATACATAACTCTGTTTGCTTTGGTTTCCTCATCTGTAAAAATGAACTGGAGAAGGAAATGACAAACCACTCCAATCATTGCCAAGAAAACCCAGAATGGGGCCACAGAGAGTCAGGCATGCCTGAAAGAGAGTAGCAGAGGAAGGCTTAGCCCAAGTACTGACGGTTAATGCCAGATTGTTCATTTAGTTCCTTATTTTGTAGTTGACGAAATGAAGGCACAGGAGGTTAATTACCACTTAGGTAATAAGTGACAGAACTGAGATTTGAGCCCAGGCACCCTTTCTCCAAGTTCATCAGTCTTCAGTGGCAGAAGTAGAACCTTGGCCTCTCTGGGGTTATGCCTGGCCAAGCATTTATATAAAGCCTACTGTATGCATCTATGTAATGCCTACCATGTGCCAGGCATTGTGCTAGGTTATGGGAAGGAGGTAGGGGAGAGAGTGGCATAGGGACAAAATCCAACATGTTCCCTGCCTCCCAGGAGCTCACAGTCTAGTGAGGAACCGCGTTATTGCATACAAAGGAGGGGATACTGGCAGCCATGGGGTATAGGCATCACTTGAGCAAAGTTTTGAGTGGAGCTGGGGGGGGAGGGGGATGTGCGGAACTGTCCATGGTGGCACTGGGATAGGCAGTATGAGGGCAGGGGGAACAAGTGCTTATGCAAGTGCTTCTCTGTGCTTTCCCCTGGAATCTTCTTCAGGCTGACCTGCATGGTTTGCTGGAGTGTCTTGCCTCTGTATGTTGTCGCCGGAAAGAGTCCTCTAGACTTATGCATGATAGAGCTGGAAGGAATGCTAGAAGTTGTCCAGTCCAGACCCCACCTTTATAATACAGATGAGGAAACCAGCCCCAGAGGATTTAAATGGCTTGTTGGTATCACACAGGTAGTAAGTTAGCAGAGCTAGGATTTGAATCAAGGGCACCCTTTCCACTGTTGCACACTTTATACTATTCCTTTTAGATGGCGACATGTTTAGGAAGTAACCTTGCCTCCTTTCCCCCCACCCTGACATACCTTCCACAGACTGCTTCAATGCTTTGTCATTTCCTTCCCTCCCTCCCGATATTCTGATCTTCATTCTGATCTTCAGTCCTGGATTCCCAGTCATGTAGTCCTCCTCATTCACAGGCTCTCCTGATAGCTCTCCCTTTTCCATTTCCACTGCTACTCCCTGACACCAGGTCGTCAGTTGTTACTGAACCGTTTCAATCATGTCCAGCTCTTCATGACTCTGTTTCCTTAGCAAAGAGACTGGAGTGATTTGCCATTTCCTTCCCCAGCTCATTTAACACATCAGGAAACTGAGACCAACAGGGTAAAGTGACTTACCCAGGAACACATGTCTTGTAAGTGTCTGAAGCCAGATTTGAACTCAGGAAGATGAGTCTTCCTGGTTCCAGGCTGGGCACTCTGTCCAACTGCCACTATGGTCTGTTACCTTGTCTTAACACTCTCCCTAGGTACATTATATCCATAGTTACTTTAAAGTATTGTCAGTAGCATTTAGTAGGTATTGATCAATGAGACACATGCGTATCTAAGCATCGTATTGGGTGCTGAGCAAATAAAGACCAAAGCAAAGTAGTCCCTGCCTTCAAGGAGTTTCCATTCTATGGGATAAATGGTAAAAGCTGGTTAATTGAGATTAAGGGCAGTTAAGTGACCTGTGCTTTTTCCCATAGCAAGAGAAGTTACCAAAACTGGAATAAGCATTTAACTGTTCAAGTTGTATGAAGAACAGAAATCTAATATGAAAAGAATTGTCCTAAACGTAATGCTAGACTCAAACCTTTAGAAGGCCACTGGCCCCAACCTTATAGTTTTGTTCAGTTTGGTAAACATTTATTGAGCACCTGTGAAAGGTACTGGGGGTCACATAAACAAAAATCTCTACCCTTGAGAAGCTTATGTTGTGTTGGGGATGCAGCATGGGAGGTCTTGGTGTAATGGAACCCCAAATGGTTCTGGAGTGAGAAGACCTGGCATCAAATTCTGCCTCTAATGCTTCCCACCTGTGACACCATGACCAAGTCACTTATATTCTCTGGGCCCAAGTTTCCTCATCTGTAAAATGAGGTTGTTTGGGTAGGTGACTTTGAACATCTCTTCCAGTACTGTGCCTATTATCCTGTGTGTCCAGGTATGATACAAGGCAAGAATGATAAGGGCAGAAGATCTAATGAGGAGTTCTGGAAACAGTTGAGGAGACATCATGAGCAGGTGGCATCCGAGCTGAGGCTTGAGGAGGATAAAGATTTTGGAGTGCCCTCCTGCCCTGGAAGGTGGTTTGCGTGAATGAATGGAGATGGCATTCTGAGGTCTAGGAATAGCAGGTACCCGTAGAGTAACAACATAGAGTCTGTGAAAGGGGATCCCATGAGCTACAGCTAAGGAAGAAAACCATCTGCTCGTTGTGGAGATGGGTTTATGTGCCAGGCAAAGGAGTTTGTAGATACTCTCGTGGCAATAGAAAGCGAGCTACCAAAGGCTTTGACCAGAGCAGTGCAGTCAGACTTGTGTCTTAGGAAGATTATTCAGGTAGCTGTTGTGAAAGTTGTATTAGAGAGGAGGGGGCAAGATTGGAAGCAGAGAGACCAATGAAAACGTTACAGTTCCATCAGAAAGGCCATGAGGGACCATACTCAGAGGATGCCTGTGAGAGTGCAGTGAAGGGAATAGGAGTTAGAATTCATAAGGACTGGGCCACTCTTTGGGAAAAGGGAGCAAAGGACAGGGAAGAGTCATTTGAGCTTTTGATTAGGTGTATAGTTACCTGCTTGGCAGAATCCCAACCGTGCTATTTAGAGACTGGTTGTGGGTTTGGGGGACTGTGGGAGAGGATGTCTAATCTTAGCTAACTGCACTGTAGCCATCATACTTAGCTCAAGAATCCTATTTAAACAAATTCTCTTTTTTCCCCCCCATAAACCACCAGTGAATGTGCTGGTGTGTGTGTGTGTGTGTGTGTGTGTGTGTGTTCTGTGTTTTATTGTTTGGGGTAACTGCCCACACTCTACCTATAGCTAGAGTAGAATGGTAGAGTTCTTTTTTAAGAAGCTAGAAAGAGGTCTTGAAAATGGATATCTTCATTTTAGAAAGAAGGAAACAGTCCTAGAGAGATTAGGCATCATAGTTGATATCAGCTAGTGCTCAGCCTTTACCTTGTAATAGTAAGACAGGTCCCTTCTCACGGTTTGTGCCCTGGTACATGTCTATCAGCCAACTCTGGGAGAGAAAGGGCAATGTATAGGGAGACACATTTTTAAGCTTAATTTGCATGATTAATATTTTCTCCATCAATTTTTAAAGTTAAGACAATTGACAAAACCATAAAACAAGCCTTGTTTTTTGTAGCTTTTGCCTATTTCCAAGGTATAGATGTTCACACTGAAAATTAAATGGTCCTATTCAGAGCTAGATCCAGCACACCCTGCTCCCTTAGAAGAAAAAAAAATGTTCCATGAGACCTAGAAGTGCTGTCTAGGGAATTTTAAGTTCCTATCTTGGCCTGGTGGACACTGATGATGGGTGGAAGAAGGCAGAGAGGCCTGCATGGATTCATATTCCTTGTGTTCTGTAGGACCAGGGAGGATGGAATTCTTGGGATCATTCTCAATGAAAGGAACCCTCTGGTGAACCCATTAGAGGGAGCTTCATTCAGTAGAAGGAGCACTAGATTTGCAGTCAAAAGGACCTGAGTTCAAATTTGACCTTAGTGACCTTGAGCAAATCACTTTTACATAGCTCTGTGATTCCTAAACTCTGCTTGTCTTTTCCTGTGTCCATCACCACCCTTGTCCTACCTAGCCTCCGAGACACTTCTTCCAGTCTTAGGAGATGAAATATTTTTTTTTTTCCCTCCTCTGTCTGCTCTGGCAAATAGGAACTCTCACTGTCCTCCTAGTTCTCCGAGCTTTTCTTATTGACTAGCCTTGTAGTATTTGCCCAAAGGGAGGGGAAATAGGACTGAAGATGGAAGTGGCTCAGAAACTTCAGCCTGATTAGATGTTTAGATGCCTTGGGGAAAAAGACGGAGGAACTTAATTGCTTCCTCCCGGTGCACCAGGATAATCCTGAAAACCATTTGGGAGAGAGAATTAAGTCAAATCATGTTATTTGGGAAGAAAACAAGAAATAGCTCAGTTTCTGAAATGAGGGAATGAATCATTTTCAAGTTCCTCCCTAGCTAGAGCTGAGTTACATCTGCAGTGTACTTGAATAAAGCTTGCTGTATTAAGTTTCATCGAGGGTGACTTAAGTAATCTTGGAGGCTGACTATTCTTCACTCTGACCCCTCTTTTTTTTCTGGGACAGCAATCAGC
>CM053601.1:50064169-50082851 GCA_028646575.1 Pseudocheirus occidentalis
TTTTTTAAAAAGAAAATATGCACTGTCTGGTACATCTTTTTTCATTGTGCAACCTTACTGAGCAATGGCATTTCCCTTCCACTTGCCAAGGGAAAGGAAAGGGAATCAGTGAGTATTAAGCATCTGCTATGGTCCAGGCACTCTGCTAAATTGCTTCACAAATATCATCTCATTTGATTCTCACAACCATATTGTGATACCCACTTTCTGGTTGAGAAGACTGAAGTAGACAACTATTAAGTGACTTGGGGAGGGTCATGTAGCTACTTGACTTGTCTGAGGCTGAATTTGAACTCAGATCTTCCCGATTCCAGGCCTTATGTTCCATCCACGGTGCCATCCAGTTACCAAACCTTAGTTTCCTCTTGGTGAAATCTGTAGCGTCACAAATACCTTCCTCACAGGGTTGGCATGTGACTGAAATGAGATCATTCAAATAAGGGGCTTCACAAATGTAAAGCTCTATACAAGTAATGTTTATTAACAGTTTTTACAAATTAGGAAACTGCTTTCAAGTAGTTCCATTGAAGGATAGAATCTAGTTCTACTGAATCTGACCCTTTTAACCCCACTGTCTGTCCAGGAAATCTAATAGATTTGTCCCTGCACATTTCTTTGATACTGAGTCACATTATATCAGCTTTCTTCTATTTTTTGTGATGAATTTCCCAGCCCATCATTGCATTCTTTCATTTTTGGATAGGAAGGAAGAATCCAAAGGAAGAAAACTAAGCTGAAGGAACCCAGTTGTGGGCCTGGGGCAGGGGGGTAGGTGTGGGAGGGAGAAACTGTCCGCTACCAAGTGTCCCCAGAACACACACCTGATAAGCCTTTAAGCTGATTGAGTTATATTCTTAGTAAACACCCAGTGATTTATGTGCTGGAGTGGAGTTATAAACTGAGAGGCCAGTAGTCTAGAAGTCAGTCTTCCCTGAATAAAGTGTTCAAAATGAAATGCCGTTGGACTGATAAAAGCAGACACTCCGTTTCTGATAATAAACAGTCAAGAGATAGCCTTGACCCAGCTTGGGTATCTTTGTAATGAAGCCTTAAGAGGATGGTCCTGCATGTTCATCTCCTGCTTACTTAGAAGTCATCCAAGGATCCCTGTTTAGTGTGTGTGTGTGTGTGTGTGTGTGTGTGTCTTTCAGTCTGTCTTTTTTGTCTGTCTTTCTGTCTGTCTGTCTAGCAGCGTTCTATAAGCCTGGAAGCTTTAGTGTTGGATCAAACTTAAGCCACTTTGAGACAGCTGGAAAGTAGCCTCCTACAATCGGTAAAATCATCAAGAACTTTTCCTTATTTGTTGGTTTCTTAGTTGTTTGTTTTCCTTGAACTATATAAAAAGCTCTTTTTCGTTTCTTTCGACTACATGATGGTACTCTTTAAATAGAGAAGGAACTATTGCCATCAGCCTTAAATACTTGTCCTATGGAATTTGTCTGTGACCTTCACTTTGCCAGTGAATAGGCATGAGTTCCAATAGCTGCAGATTGCCACGATCACAGACTAAAGCTGGGAAATGAGCTGGTGAAACTTCTGGTGATGCACATCAAGGAGCTGGTGTTAGGAAGAGTAGGTATGAGGGTGTGTTTCCTCTAATATTCTGAAGTTTTAAAGGGGTGTTTGGCGTTATAAAGGACGCATTGACCTTTTTGATGCACTGTGCTCCAGTGTTGAATTACGCTTGTTACCCCAAAGGCTTAAAATAGAAATTTGTGGCGTCTGATTAACTTTAGCTCATGACTGTTCAGTTCAGGAGGAATGTAGGAAATAATTATGCAGCTTTGGTCTGGGTTTGTGATTGGGTTGAATAACCTAAATTCATGCAAGCATTCATGTGTCTTTAGTTTAATAATCACTTTTTGTAACTGGTGTGTGTGTGTCTGAGTGTGTGTTTTATTGTTGGTTTTTATTTTTATTTTTTTGGTTGTGGGGTAGGGAGTGATCTGCCAGTCTGTTCAAGCCTTTAGTGCTTTCAGAGGAATGTTACCCGGGTAGTTGGGAGGGGTTGGATAGTTTAGAAACATGGAATGTTCCAGCTAGAAGAAAATCCTTTTTAGAGATGGTCAGGTTCAAACTCTTTGATCCCAGTTATGGGGGGGGGGGGGGGAACAAAGCCTTGAGGGGACTTGTAATTACCCCAGCGGTGCTCCAGGATGCTAGATTTAGAACAGGAAGAAATCTAATGGGCGATCCAGTGCAAACTTTTCATTTTACAATTAAAGAAATAGCCTGAGGAGGTGAGGGACTTATCCAAGGTCACCTGATTCCTAAGCATCATTGGTAAGATTCATGCCCAACTGCCCTCAGGCTCAATATTGGTCTTGCATGACTTGCTCCTTATATGGTAAAGAATAATACACAAGAATGAAATGAAAGGAGAGTAGATGTTGATTCTCTACATGTAATTGAAAAATTCCTTCTTCTTGGTATCTTAAAAAAAAAAAAAAGACCCAAACTGCTGAGTCGGCAGAAGTTGACTGCGTATTGATCGTGGTTAAATATATTTTACATTGCTCTGAAGAAAGACGGCTTACTGTCGTTGTTTGTTTTTGCCCTTTTAAATTCCCATTGTCATTTTTTATAGGAGATTGAGCAAAAGGAAAGCTCTCACCCTCGGTGGGTGGGGCAGTGGGGTGATTTCTGCTTCTCTGCCTTTGGCTTATTCTCCACTCCCGCTGACAAGTCAAGCATGGATTTTGCCTGCTAGTTACCTTTAGCCTAGTGGGCAACTGCTAGAGGTTCTGCATGTGACTAATGCCCTGAGAGACCTTGGAGGTTCAGGAAAGTGCCAGCTGAGCTGACATCAATACTCTTTAACCTCCACTCATCCTTCTGTTCTTACATGCCTTGGGCTCTCTCCCTGGCCATCAGCTGCTGGAGGCTGTTCAAGTGCCATGGTCTCTTAAGAGGTTTAAAGAAAAAATATTTGCTCACCTCTGCCTTGTTTGTCATGGAAAGCCTGCTTATTTACCTACCAAAAATTGTAAAGAATGTTTGTTGTAACAAAAAGGGGGTTAAAAGATCATAGGGACTGTTTGATTATATTAGCTTTATATTAACCAGAAATGAGTCTACCTAATAAACACTATCCTCAGATATTTCTAGGTTTGGGATTTACTTCCAGCAACCAAATGCCGTTTGGGGGGCAAAACTTAGGTTTAAACAGGGTCAGGCCAATAACTTTCTTTCCAAGTTTAGCAAGTTATCTTGTGACTTGGCTGTTCAAGAAAACTACCTACTGTTAAAACATGCAGACTCTAACGTGTTCTGCTTTCCATCAGTCAATGGAAAACAGCCAGAGCTGGGGGGAGAAGTGTCAGGCGCTGGGCAAGAACTTTGGACTTGCAGGCTATTTGCTTATTTTTATTTTTGTTGAAAGCTTTTAATATCCCCTTTATTGTCAGATATATCCCTTTCCCATCCCTTGCAACAAAAAAATGATAAAGAAATGGGGTAGGAGGGAAAGCAGTTCAGCCAAACTGCCAAGCACATGAGTTACGTGCTAATTCATTCTGCCTCTTTCTGCTGGTACAGTAGAGGAAAACTTTGGAGTTCTCCACATTACAAATGTGTTGATTGTCAGCACTATATAATTAGCACCTTGTTATATGCTCTGGTGTTTCTAATTGTATCTTACAGCTTGGTACTTTATTGCAAATTGGCTTGTTTGCTAATCTGTTACCTGTGTGTATCTTGACATCTCAATCAGACTAACACAGTGTTGCGCACTTTTGTATTCTGCAGTGGCATAATAAATGCTTAACTTGTTGATGAAAAGTAGGAAGCCCCAGCAGTTCCCTGGGCACATGCTAGATGCCATCTAAGATCAGAAAAAGCATAAAAAAGAAGCCAAGTTTTGACAGTTTCCCAAACATATTTTATGGTCTCTTTATTCATTTCAACTCCATCTAACCATTTGTGAAGAACTTACTTCCTCCCCTTACTAGGCCCAGTGCTAGGTAATGGGGTTACAAAAATAAAATAATTAATCAACATGGATTTATTCCATGCTTCCTGTGTGCTAGGTGCTAAGCGCTGAGGATACAAAACCAGTGCGAAACAGTAAATGCTCTCAGGGAGCTCCCGGTCTAATCATGCACACATCTAAATATTTACATGAATATTTGGGGCGAGGGGACACTGGCAGCCAGGGGATGAGGAAAAGCTTCCTGAAAAGGCAGTGATTGAACTGTCTCGGAGAGGTGTCAGGCAGTGAGGAGGAGGGCCTCCAAGTTTGGAGGCCAGCTGTGCAAAGGTGAGAATGGATAGAGGTGAGAAACAGAGTATTTGTGGAATAGGGAGTAGGCGAGTGTGGAGGAATTCCTGAGTTCAAGGAGGGTAGTAGGGTGCCAGAAGGCTAGAAGAGTAGGAAGGGGCCAGTTTTAAAGAGGCTGTGATGTCAAACAGAGGAGTCTTTTTTTTTTCTTTTTTTGAGGCAACAGGCACTTGTTTTGGGTAGGAGGGAGGGGGCGATACTATCCAGGAAGAGAAGATATAGACACAAACATCATATTCTGCCTTCTAATTAAGAGCCAATGAAACGGGGCGGCTAGGTGGCGCAGTGAATAGAGCACCAGCCCTGGAGTCAGGAGTACCTGAGTTCAAATCTGGCCTCAGACACTTAACACAAAAAACTAGCCGTGTGACCTTGGGCAAGTCACTTAACCCCAACTGCCCTCCAAAAAGCAAAAAAAAAAAAAAAAAAGAGCCAATGAAAGGTGCAAATGAAGTGCTATGAGGAAATGTTGAAAGCTTTCCAGTTGGTAGAACCAAAGAACACTTCATGGCAGATGTAGCAGCAGAGTTTGGTGGGTGGAGCAGTTTCAGTTTAAGCTTAGAAATAGTTAAGACTGGAATGAGAACAGGGAATGTTGAACTGTCTGGTTGGACCGCTATGTTTTTTCATTTTCACTACTATTTGCTCATTTATTGAAGGTACTCCTGCCTAAACATTTTGAATGGAAAAGAAATAGAATGGGACAGCTAGGTGGTGCAGTGAATAGAGCACCAGCCCTGGAGTCAGGAGGGCTTGAGTTCAAATGTGGACTTAGAAGCTTAGCACTAGCCATGTGACCTTGGACAAGTCACTTAACCCCAATTCCCCTGCCTTCCTCCTCCAAAAAGCCAAAAAAAAAAAAAAGCAAGGAACTAGAAGAGATGCTTGCTTGTGCTCGTGTGAGAGTGTGTGAAATTCAGATCCATTTATTTTGCCATTTGGGAAACTTTCTAAGGATGTGATGAAGAAGAATAGAGGCAAACTGGTGACCTGAGGTTTCCTTGTGGCTGTGCTGATAGCAATATTGACCTTCGAGTTGGACTGTCTCATGTTGGATGAACTGATTGGTGAGAATAGTAACAGTAGCAGCTAACATCATGCTTTAAGATTTGCAAAATGCTTATCATACATTATCTCACTTTTTCTCACCACAGTGCAGTGAAGTAGGCAGTATTCCTTTTGCAGATAGGGAAATAGAAGCTGAGGGAAATCAAGTGACTTGTCTAAGGTCACACAGCTAATAGGTATTTGTATCAGGATTCAAAGATAGACTACTTGTTTGAACATGGAATAAGACCTGTTCACTACTAAGTACAAAATCTCCATGCTTGTGGCAGCTAGGTGGTGCAGTGAATAGAGCACCAGCCCTGGAGTCAGGAGGACCTGAGTTCAAGTAAGAGCTCAGACACTTAACACAATTACTAGCCATGTGATCTCGGGTAAGTCACTTAACCCCAATTGCCCTTCCAAAAAAATTAAAAGCAAAAAAAATAGCAAAAAAAAATCTCAGTGCTCTTAAAAGGAATTTTTTTCAAGAGGAAATAAAGTTATCAAAGCTGTTTCTCATTTGTCTTAAGACTTAAGAAAATATTTCTGTTAATTTCTAGTAGGAAAATTGTAGTCTATTTGGAAAACATTTGAATTATTGGATTTGAAGCAATCACCATGACTGGTGGGCCTGTCATTGATTGAATTTTGATCTGTGACTTCTTTAGCTGGAAGGGGCCATTAGATGATCTGGCAGTTCAGCCTTCTAAATGGAAATTGGGGCTGATGGATGGAGTTGGATTGTGAAGTACTGAATTTATTCCTTCTTTCCCCTGCAGAATCTGGCCTAAGGGACAACCACAACAGGACAATGCAGGCACACGAATTATTTCGATACTTTAGAATGCCAGAATTGGGGGACTTCCGGCAATATGTGCGCACTCTCCCAACAAACACATTGATGGGCTTTGGCGCTTTTGCTGCGCTCACAACTTTCTGGTATGCGACGAGACCCAAAGCTCTGAAACCGCCGTGTGATCTCTCTATGCAGTCGGTGGAAGTGGAGGTGAGTTCTGGGTCAGGGTGAGGCTGGTGCCCATCCATCTCGGGGTCCTCCTTTAGTGAAGGCTGAGGTATAAGCAGTCATCCCAGGTAGCAGGGGCCGAAATGCAGGCAAAAATCTAGATCTAGACCTATCATCTATCTCTGTATATCTCTATCACTGAATTTCTTTCTATATCCATCTGTCTATCTCTACCTGCTTCTATCTCTGTATACATTTCTTTATGTATCTCTAGCTCTTTGTCTTTATTTCCCCATATTTCTATGTATATCTCTATATCTTTAACTATAGATATATATTAATCTCTGTTTTTATGTATCTATCTCTAGATCATATCTGTTTATCTATTCATTTCTCTTTATATCTCTCTATTTCTTTATATTTCTATTCATATCTGTCTATATCTCCATATTTCTCAAAATATCTGTCTCCATGTTTCTGTATCTCTGTCTTTATATCTCTTGAAGTCTGTGGGTCTGTCCTTGATCCAGCTTTCAGGACTTGGGAAGCCTTCCTGGGGTCATAGATTTCTAGGTGGCGGGGACCTTGATCCTTTACCTGGCCAGTCACTTACAGAGGACACAACTGAGCAGAAGGGTTAAGGGACTTGACCATCACAAAGGAAATGAGCATTTCTAAGGAAAGGGGAAGGGGATACGTATTTTTGCAGCCCCTTCTATGTGATAGGCCCTTCTGAAAGGTGACCTTGTTTGAGCCTCACAGTAGCCCTGGGAGGTGGCTGCTGCTATAATCCACAATCAGTCTAGGAAACTGAGCCTTAGGGAAATTAAGTTACTTTTCCCAGGTTCACATACCTAATAAGTGTCTGAGGCTAGATTTGAACTCAGCTCTTCTTGACTTCAGACCCCCTGCTCTCTCTACTGTGCCACCTAACTGTCTAATAAAGGCAAAACCAGTACTTGAACCCAGCCCTTTTTCTAAAACCCATGCCATTGCACAAATGCTTCTCTCAGCCTTCCCTGTCACTTAGAAGCCCCTTTCCCCACATTCAGTGGGATTCTGGGTTAAAAACAGAGCCTGCTAGGGGAGCATATCTCCTACCTGGGTTCTTGCTACAGCAAAAGTAGATCTTGTTATGTTGTGGGCCCACCTATCTTAAGCAGGATTTTTATCATGTTGTGGATACTCAGAAATACTGGCCCTTTCTCATTGCCACGCAAACTGCCCTTTCATCAAACCTGGGACCTTGGTTTTGTCCTCTTCTGGCTCCCTTTCCCAGGGCACCGTGGTCAGTAATGTGTTTTAGGATGCTTCTGATTCTACAGCCAGCTCTCTGTGTGTTATTCATATTGTCTTCATGCTTTCAAAGCTACCCAAACATTGGAAGGGAATGAAGGAGGAAATCAGCTGATTTTTGTATTAAGTACAGAGTATTTGGGCCTCAGCTCTGTATACTGTGTCCCACCTGTCTTCTCTTCCATCTCCACATCAAGATTTAACAATACTTATAACTTGGATTGTTATATTGACACTGATTTCAAACACAAGGGATGAAACTGTGAAGATCAGCCAAGAATTGATAGGATTATAAGATCCCTTGTACAAATGATAGAAGGAGAGAGCCATCATGGAGGTGGGGAAAGCTGTTAATTTTTTACCTCAGGTGTCCCTCAAGCTAAGCAAAAGGCCAGTGAACAAACCAGTTAAAATCCTGGTCTGAGTATGATAGCTCTATGGAACTCAACTATTTTAAAAATTTAGTTTATTCTCCACTTAAGAAATAATACAAGCATTTCCTTAACATACTAGAATACAAAAAAAAATAGAAAAAAATTCTTGATTGTTAAAGTGGAACTTTTAAAATCTGTTAAGAGAAACTTATCCTGACCCATACAAAGAAGGGGAAGGATAGTAACTTCAGTTTTTTGGGGGAAGAGGAAATACAGAACATCTTTAATCTTCCTAAATCACTTGCAAATGTCTGTAAGTATGATAGGACTTTTCTAAAAATTGATTTATTTACTTTTAGTTTACAAGATTCAGTTCCACAATCCCTTGAGTTTCAAATTTTCTCCCCGCCCTCTGCCCCCACCCCATGGTGGTGCGCACTCAAGTACAGGATCTGCAAATACTTTCACATTGTACAATAGTCTGGTTGTATACAAGGGTTGTAACCGATGGAGTGAACAATGGGGAAAAAAGAGAGAGAACCAAACGTGAAAAAGAACGATGGCATGTATTGCTTCAGTCTCCATTTAAACTCTGTTCTTTTTAGATCTTTCTCTGAACATAGATACGTCCTTCCATCCTGAGATTTGTACAGTTGGGATAGGACCTTTTTTTGGTTGCAGATCTAATGAATGGTGTGGTTAGTAAATGCTTCCACTAAAAATGGCTGAGCAAATTGCATTCACTTTAGAACTGGGCTTCTTAACTAGGGCCTGTGAGTGTGTATTTAAACATAATTTTTATTAGTTGCATCCTTTTGTAATCAAAGTTTTTTGCAATCTTATATAGTGGATTTTATGCATTTAAAAACAAGATTCAGAGAAGGGATACAAGGACTTCACCAGACTGCTAAGGAGGCCTAAGTTAAAAAAAAGTTAAAAAAAAATCTTTGCCTTTGTCTTATTACCTGAACTAGTCAGGAAGCATCAATTAGACACTGACCAAGTGAAGTGCTAGGGGCTGGCAATACAAAGAGGTCTGCAGATAACGTTGGGTTTTGATTTTTGGCCTAAATTGAATGTAAGACCACTTTAAAATGACCAGAGCTCTTTTTAACCTATTTTTGTAGGTCTTGGGTAGACTATGTGAGAAACTGATGAGGGCAGGGCAGAAATGAACAAAAACCTGGAATAATTCAATTGATTTCATAAAAAATTAACTCAGTTGGGGTGGCTAGGTGGTGCAGTGAATAGAGCCCTGGAGTCAGGAGGACCTGAGTTCAAATCTGGCCTCAGACGCTTAACACAAAAAGCTAGCCATGTGACCTTGGGCAAGTCACTTAACCCCAATTGCCCTCCAAAAAAAAAAAAGCAAAAAAGAATTAACTCCGTGCCTCTGAGGCTCTTGCTGTGTGGGAGCCAAGTTCATGACCCAGAATGTTGCTTATCTGTATCTCTTTGCAAACAAATGGGAACAGTATAGCCAGGTTCCATAAGTTTTGTTTGTTTTTTGGTCTGTCTGATAGTAGTTACATTAACTTTCTCACTTTGCTTGGTCACTTTATTGCAAGACCCTGGCTATTTGCAAGATATTTGGGGCATGGGGGAACATTCCCCCAAAATACTTAGGCGTTTGCAAGTCAGAGCTTTTGCCCTGCACATTCCAAGGCTCCTTGTTCCTGTTGCTTCCTCAAGAGTCCCCAGGGGGGTGTCAGCACTGCTTTTCAGTAAAGATGTTGGGCAAATTCAAATTAATGGACTAAAATTTAGACCTCAGCTAAGCAGCAGTTTAATCCTATCACATTTATTTTCTCATCTTCTTAGTTTTAGTTCAATTAGAATTAATATCATTATCATTATTATTAGAATTTGTTGAATGATTCTTAAACCATAAAAGCAAACTGGAGCTTTCATATCCGTTTCCTCAGCCGGATGGTATGTTAAGGCACAATCATTAGATTTCTGCTGTATTAGATGGTTAAAAAAAATTACTGAACCCAGTCCAGTGGTCCAAAGGATCACATTAAGATGTTGCAGTTAGAGGACTGGCCAACATGTTAGAATTGAGATTTGAAGGGTATCTGGATGAACACAGACCAAGGAAGCCTGGGAATGGGGGTGGAAAAAGATCTGCAGGGTCAAGTGAAGACTGGGGAGAGGAACGAGGGATGAGTCAGAAGATAGGTCTGAGACTGAAAGATCAGGATCAGTCCCTGGTGGGCAGAAAGAACAGGAAGGATGTAGTCTTCTTTCTTCTTGATTAGAGACTAGCTTCCAATCATCCTTAAGGGATACAAAGTACAAAGTTCTCCCAACCCTAGGTCATAGTAAATCATGATCTTGTCAGTCAGCACTAAGTACCCACCTTGGCTTGAGGCAGGCTCCCAGATTCCATGGTTCCTCTTCCATGCTCCTAGCTCTTGCGTGAATTTACTTAACCATCACCTGGATTCACAGGAGCTCTCAGCACCTCATCCACCTCCATATCCAGCTCCCGGTCCATGATGAAGCTCTCAGTGACTGATCCACCTCAAACCCTTCAAAGTCTCTGTTCCTGGGAAGAGTAAATTTAACAGAGCCATAACAATATCTATACACATCAAGCTTCGCAGAATTGCAACAACATTCATACACATTGCCAGCATATCATCTCAATTATGTCACTTTCTGCCTGTGAAATCAACACAAGTCAACAGACAGAATCCTTCTATATGACAAATTAACACAAACAACGGATAGAGTCCTTCTTTCTGACAAAGTATACAAATAAACAGAATGCTTCTGTCTGACAAAGTAACACAAACAGAAATCAACAGGGACAGAACAGACAGAGTGCCGGCCACCACAAGTGTTCTCCTTCACAGTTCTGCTCTGTTCCAGTTTGTGCTCCTGCTTTTGTATGGTGGTTCTTCTTTGTTGAGTCAGTAAGTTCCTCCCACTTTCAAATCACAGGCACAGCTCAAAGGCAATTGAAGAACTGAAACAAGGTGCTAAATACTTGAATAATTGAAACAAAGTTGCTTCAGTCTGTATTCAGACACCATCCATTCTTTCTATGGGGATGGATAATGTTTTTCATCCCTAAGTCTTAGCTTATTTTTTTTAAAGCAATAAAGTGTTTTTAATTAAGATATGTACATTGTCTTTAGACATAATACTATTTATTGAACACTTAATAGATTACAGTATAGAGTAAACATAACTTTTAAATGCACTAGAAAACCCGAAGATATGTGTGATTCACTCTTATTGTGTGATCTGGAACTGAATCTACAATATCTCCAAGGTATGCCTGCTTATATGTGAGTGTGTGTACACATATATAAATACACACACATATCTTCAAGTGCTTGAAGAGCCATCAGTATACAAGGGGAATACCTTTGTATTCTCTTTGGCCTCAGGGGGCAGAACTAGGAGAGCACTCCGGTAAAAGCTGCTGCGGAGAGTGGCTTAATAAGAAAAATTTCCTTCTCAGGTTCTCTTCTATCTATGCTGTGTGTGTGTATGTGTGTGTATGTGTGTGTGTGTGTGTATCCTCTGCCATCTATGTACATACAAATCTATGTATATATAAATATTGGCAGTACTCATACAGAGTATGATGATGTCCTCTCTCTCTCTTCATCTCTCTTCTCTCACTGATTTTGTGTGGTGGTACTGTGTATAACCTTCATTTGTCCTCTTTAATGTTTTGCAGATGAATTTGCTTCCTAAACTCATGTTGTTTTTGCCAACTTCTCCTCTCTGTTTGGCAAGTAAATATTTAAGGAGTTAAGTCCATCTCTGGGCTCTTTTGGTCTCCTCTTTATGGCACTGATTAAGCTTTTCTTAAGCCATCCCTTTGCTGAGAACTTTAACCA
Organism: Pseudocheirus occidentalis; assembly: GCA_028646575.1. Taxonomy (NCBI): domain Eukaryota; kingdom Metazoa; phylum Chordata; class Mammalia; order Diprotodontia; family Pseudocheiridae; genus Pseudocheirus; species Pseudocheirus occidentalis. Next base: position 50,075,990 of record CM053601.1, read on the forward strand.
GCAGAATCATGACTTTGTTTAGACTAATAGACCAATAGACTATTTGAACAGGTCAATATGTAACTGCACAGTATGCCAACTGATCTTTATCCTTTCTAATGATTTGTGCCAATGCTGCCCTTTGCTCTGGTTGGTGGCCAGACAGCCTTATTGGTGGTGACCTTCCTATCAGTTGTTTCCTATCAGTTAAGTTGAAGAGAATACTTTGTTCTTGCACCTTCCAGCTCTCTTCTTAGGAAATTATGCATGATGCATAGATGTGAGGTTTCCACATAGTCTAAAGCCTTTGACTTTTTTCATTCCTTTCTTACCTTTGAGTTAGATATTTCACCACCCTACCCTCTACCCACTTTTGCATTAAAGTCACCAAGTATCAAGTTATACACAGAATTAGTTTGGTGAACCCTGTGAGTTCACTCATAGAATTTCTCTACTTCATCTTCTAACATGTCAGTGCAGCTTATACTGTGAATTTCTTCATGATTGTCCCTTTTCCTATGCTCATTGTGAGCATTGAAAGAACCAACGGCAGCATTTTCCATGACATATTTCTTGCTACCTGTGGTCACATAATGAAGCTTTCTCTTTCCAAACTGAACCTGTTAACCATCCTTCCTTTTGCTCAAATTTTTGTCTTTTTAGCATAATTTCTAGAGAGAATGCCAATATGGCTGTGATTCATTTGCTCCAGTAGTCTATCATCTCATCTGATTTTTAAACAGATACCACATTTAAAGGATCAATGGCCTAGTGAGCTTAGGTGGCCTAACAGTAGATTCTTAGTGGAGATGGCTTAGTGGCTTGGGTAGTTAAATCACCGATGCGATATTTTTGCAAGGTAAATATTTGAGGTAGAGAGGAAGGAAATTCTTGAAACAGTTACTGGAGTTGTAAGGACTTGGTTGAAAATCCATGACTCTTAAATATCCTAGGCAAAGAGATTGCCAGGTAGAAAACTTGTCCAGAGGTTCAAAACTTTCTGGAAAGTTGATATGTGGTAGTGATCAGGTTAAGTAAAGTTGTACTCCCTATGAGACTCCCAGTTCAGGAGGCTCAGGTTTAATGGCATGACACTAATAACCTGAGAGCAGGCCAGCTGATCTTGACCAAACACCCTTTGTTCAGACTTGTGGCTTGACCTTGTTTCTGTTATAAGCCCGTGTTGTCTAATGTGTAAAACAAGTTCATGGGCACAGCTCATCTTGCACAGAAGAGTTGTGTGACTTTCATGGGGAAAGTCACTGCAGAGAAGGAAACCCAAGGGCCTTGGTGGAGGACCAAATATTGAGAGCGGCTTATCTTGCCCTCCAGATCCTATGCTTCCAGAATGTGAGCATATGTAGAGTATGGTACCGGCTTATGAAGAGCACCATCCCCAAGTTTTGAATTTGTGTGATCGGTGCACAAAACACACAGCTCTCCACAGCTAGTCTTGGGGTCAGTGGAATGTTGAATGGTATATGGATAGACAAGGATGGTTTAGAATGGGCCTAAGTGACAGAGTGAAAGTTTGAAGAACTTCAAGGTCAGGGGGACCATACATAGAAGAGGGAAGGAGTTTTGATTAATGTAGGGTAGGTGATGGTAGAGGAGACAAACTGGTGACATCGAAAGACCCGATTCCTACTTCTCCTCGGCTTTACCTCCTCTTTCATAAGTTATGACTTAGGGCAAGAAGGGAAGGAGGGACTTAAGAGGCCATCGAGCCCAACCTCCTTATTGTGCAGATGGAGAAACAAATCCAGAGAGGGTCACCCCTAGTAAGCCAAAGAAGGCTTCAATCCTTCCCAAGTCCAATTCACGGTCCCTTTGTGCCAGACAGACTCCAGGAAAAGTACCAGCCAACCCTTAATTATTCATCCTCTCTATTGGGGTCAGCAGCTGATGGGGCAAGCAAGACTCCTCCTGAAGCCTGTACCATTATATTGATGTGAGTATAAATAGACCAGAAGACCAGCAAATACGTGAATGCCCTGGAACTTCTGGCCCAGGTGCTCCAGAAACACTAAGGAAGGGCTTGGGAGGTATTTACTGACCACGATCTTGTTATTGTTCCCGAACATCTCCAACATCCTGCAAGAGATTCTTCCTAGCATAGACCCCCAGGGAAAGCCACCTAGGTAACCAGCCCCTTGGAGTCACACCGTTCTCTCCTCCTGGCTCTTTTGTTTGCACTCCCAGTAATGCAGTAGGACAACAGGAGGTCCAACTTTGCTCCTATTTCTGGTCCAATGTTTCTACTCTGCTTTATGTAGTCTGGCTGCAGGCAACCTTGGTATAGGAAAGAGGTCAGTACGCTGCCCTGATTGAGGTTCAGATAATATGATCTGAAGTTAAATAAAAGGGACTTTGAAGATTTTCTAGTGCAGGGGTTCTTAACATTTCTTGTGACCAGGACTCCTTTGCCAGATGGGTGAGGCCTATGAACCATTTCTTAGAATTGTGTTTTTAGGTGCATAAAATAAAATACACAGAATCACCAAGGAAGCCAAGGGTTGGTCAAAACAAAGATGTAATTTTTTTCTCGTCCAAGTTCATAAGCCCCTCCCCCAAAATTTTACCCATTGACCTCAGTTCCTCAGTCTAAGAACTGCTGCCAGTTCAGTTTCTTCAAATGGAGAGACTTGCACAAATTCACACGGGTTAGGAAGGTGAGGACTCGGATCTTGTGTCTGAAGGGCCAGGGCTATTCTCACTTATACCATGACAACTCATTGGCAATAGTTTCATTTTCTCAGTCCCCTGTGGATCACTTGATCTGCCTTCCTGATGATAACAACGAAAAGCCCTGCTGAGAATAGTTCAGATACCAGGGAACCAGAGCCTGGACTTAGAATGGGATAAGAATGGAAAGAAAGAAGAGATCATGGAAGAAGTGTACTAGGTCTCCCTCTCCCTAGTGACTCACTGAGTATACTTAATAAATGTTAGGTACTTGATAGATGTTAGGTACATAGTAAATGTTAGGTACTTAATAGATGTTAGGTACATAGTAAATGTTAGGTATTTAATAGATGTTAGGTACATAGTAAATGTTAGGTACTTAATAAATGTTGAGTACTTAACAGATGTTAAATTGAATGAACACATTTCTGAGGATCTTTTATGAAAGAGAATTTAACCCATCTGAAGGAACAAGGGAACCTAGATTTTTAACAGAGTGGGAGCTATTTTTTTACTTTAAGGAAAAGTCTGGCAAGGGATCAACTTGTTTAAAATATATGTATGTATAAATATTTATCATAAATGTAAAGTTAAGTACTTTAATCCGTTTAGGAGAACTTTTAAATATTAATGAAAGAATTTCTCAAAATCTTGCCAAGTTGACTTTTTAACTATTTAAACTAAAATTCAGTGGAAATCTTCTGGAACGGCTTTTTAAATAACATATTGTGAAACCTGTCTGCGAAGATGCATAATGCCTAACTATAGAGTAAGTTACAGATTTGACATCAGTAGGAAGAGAAATATTTCCTGCCCTTGAAATCTAGGACTAACCCAAAAGCTGACTTTAGGGCCTAGGAATCTGTAAAAACAAGAAATTAAAGGCTGTTTGTTTGGATTATAAAAGGATTCACCATGGGGTTCTACTTCAAAAGCCAGAGTAGGAAAATAAGTATTTTTGAATTCACAGTGTAAATTTAGGGGAGAGGCTAAGGTTAGGACTGATTTTAGCCAAGTTCAGTTGATGCAACTTTCCAGAAACATATGCTGCATCAAGTATACCTGAACACAAATACCAAATGCATCATAAAATTATAGATTATGAGCTGGAAGGGTCATCTAACTCAACCCTCCCATTTTATAGATTAGGGAACCAAATTGTGGGAAAATTTAAAGAGCTGCCTAAGATCACATGGAAAGTAAAGTCCAGAATAGGGTTTGAACCTAGATCTTTGACACCAATGCCTTTCCACTCTACCATACTAGCAGCTGAGACACCCTCCCTAAATTGACTTTAGAAGGCAGCCTAAACTGATGTGCAGAGTGTAAAAAACCAAAACAAAACACAATTGATTTAACAGCTTCTGCCCCCAAAGCAAATCTCAACCTTAGACCAATATTGTGGCAAGGGGAGGAAAATTTACAGTTCCTGCCCTATTATCAGGAGCAAGTATGCTTGGAATGAGTTAAGATCCTTGCTCTGGCGTATACAGGGATCTCTGGGTTTTGTTGTGCCAAAACTCCATGAATGAGTGGGTAGAGGGGGGTACATTGCCTTACCCTGATAGAGCAGTCTATTGGGAGGAGGAAGAACAGATGTATCATTAGAAATGCTTCATCTGTTACCTTTCAAAGCAAGTGTTTGGACATATGAATCAGGTCATTCTTCGGGACAACAGGCGGAAAACAGAGAGATCTTCAAAGACCCTCAAGGCAAAAAGAGTTAGGAAAACAAAGATTGAGTCAGGATCAATAAAGGTAGAAACCCAATCTTCCAAGACATTTAATATTTAAGGGATTTTTCCACTGAAGTCCTATGAGTTTGAGTTTTTTTTTTTCCTTCAGATGCCTATAATGTAGAGGTATTTCTGGGTTCTTGGACTATGCCAGCAAAATGTGAGCTATGGCAAATCCTAGCAACCTGAAAAGACTTGGCAGACATGTCATCTGATGAGGATTTTCCCCTTTTTTGTTGTTTTGTTGTATTGATACTTTCCTCTTTTAAAAAAAAATAATCGATTTAGTTTCCAAACTCCTTCCCCCTTCCCCATTCCTCTTCGTTGAATGCTCCATTGGAACAAGCAAAAGCAAGTCAACACGTCAGCTTTGTTGACAACTTGCCTTTCTTTCTCCTCCCTATTGGCAAAGTGATGGAATCATAAGTGACTTTGAAGTAAGTATAGCCTTAGTGATTTTAGTACTGTAGTTCTCTGACTTTTTTGAGATCTTACTTGGAGTTGTTACAAGTATAAGTTGGCTTGAAGAATGTATATGGTACTAAATGTAACTGTTATGTCCTTCCCCTCTTTCTATCCTTCTCATTTCTTCTGACTTCGTGGTAATGATTGATTTGGAGTGATACCATGTATTAGGCTGTGATACTGATCCAAAAACAGGAAAAGAAAGGCTGTAAGTCAGATTTCAGAATTATGGTTGCTCTCTGAGATTAATTCATCATGTCTTATGTTTGTTGCATGGCAAGATTTAATAACTGGGTGACCTTCAGCAAGTTCTAAATTTTGTTGGCCTCAGTTCCTCATCAGTTCATGGGAATGTTGCTTCAGAAGATCTTCAAGGTCTCTTGTCTGTTCCTAATCAATGCTTCTTGGGTCCCATTTACCTGCTCCACTCGCTGAACATCTGTATTTTAAAAGCATTGTTACTATCATCACTCAGGAAGCATTTTGGTGAGAAATGATGCCCAGTATATGAGAGAGATGAATGTAGGAGGTGCATGAGATGGGCTATTGTTAGTCATAGGCTGAACCTCCTAGGTCTGGAACTCATCTTCTCAAGGCCCCTTCCCGCTCCAGAATGGTGTGGTTCTGTATTCTAAAGTGGGTTTTGGCAATCTAAGATATATGGAATAAAGAGCAGAGATAAGGGGTTATGCCACTCTCCCCTAGGACCCTGGCTTGGTGTGCTGGAGGAGTGTTGCTGTGGTCTTTTTGGAAATGGGAATTCTGTAGGAGGAAGGAGAACGTGAGATGACAGGTCTAGAGCTAGAGGGAGCCTCAGAAGTCATCTAGTCTAACCTCCTCATTTTATAGCTCAGGAAACTGAGGACCAGAGGGATGATTTGCCCAAAGTTACTTATGCAGGTTCCAAGTGCCAGAATTTAAATCAAAATTCTCTAAATGCCAAATCATTGTACTGTGGGGTATTGAAATTTCAGTTGGGTGGAAGAAAATTAGAGGCAGCTAGCTATCATGGTGGATAGAGCACTGGATTTGGAGTCAGGAGTTGAGTCTCAAGTGTGGCCCTTGCCAAGTCACATATCCTTTGCTGGCTTCTGTCTCCTCATCTGTAAAGTAGGCATAATAGCAGGTTCCACCCAAGGTATCAAATGAGGATCGAGTGAGTTCACTTATGTAAAGCATTTTTCAGACCTTAATATATGCTATGTAATGGTAGCTCTTATTAAGGAAATCCATTCTGAGATGTCTTTATGACCAGCAAAGAAAGTTCTTGGTTAGCTCTGTGAAGATGTGATTTATTTGTGTATGTGGTACCCCATAAGGTTCAATGGAATTGGTTGAATGTGTCATGGGAGAGGAGTCCTAGGAACAGACCAGGGAGCTCTTCCTGATTGTGCTTTTCTAGTGAAGTCATTCTGTCCATTTAGAAGGGGATGGGCATGAAAATAATGCTATAAAATAAAATTAGCCAAATACATCTGACTGGTCACTCCTGAGACCCGTCTTCACTTTGTAACTAATTATGATTGTGCAGACTAGTTATCCTAATCTGTGCCACATAGAAATTTCTGTGACCTTCAAGGCTTTATACTTAAACCTTTTTACTAACATATGAGGCTCAGGCCATATCCTAAGTCACAGAATTTGAGTTCAAGGAGAGAGGTGACAACTGAATTTTATTGGGAATGGGAGCTTTCACGAGGGAGCAAAACTTTCCAAGTACAAAGTGTGCTGCTGCTGGCTTTTTCTGTTTTGTCTTTGGCACGGTTGAGATCACCTCATAGCGAAATGACTCTCAAAGAAGCCTTTCACTCAGTTTCACCTGTTCCCTTGAAGATCAGAATTTCTTGGCAGGATTGGGGAATGGCTGAACGAGTTATGGTATATGAATGTGATGGAATATTATTGTGCTATAAGAAATGGGAAGGAGATTGACTTCATAATTACCTGGAGAGGCTTATACAAATTGATGCTAAGTGAGAGGAGCAGAACCAGGAAAA
>CM053601.1:50092765-50108234 GCA_028646575.1 Pseudocheirus occidentalis
AGAGAAGCATCTGAGGAAGTATCATGTGGGCAAGGGAAGGGTTTGGGGTTTTGTTGCTGTTACTTGTTTTATTTTTAAAGATGGGCAAAGTATGGGGCACTAAAGGATGTAAAGATGGGAATGCAGCCAAAAGGGAAGAAGATAACAAGCATTTATTAAGCACGCTGAGCACTTTACTATTCTCATTTGATCCTTACGACCCTGAGAGGTAAGAGTTATTATTATCCCCATTTTACAGCTGTGAAAACTGAGGCAAAGAGAAGTTAAGTGACTTGGCTAGAGCCACACAGCTATTGAGTCTCAGGGTGAATTTGAAGTTTTCTGACTCCAGGCTCAGTGCTCTATTCACTAGGTCACCAGCTGCCTCTGTACCTGACTCGTCCAGAGAGGCAGCTTATTATAATGATGGAGCTGGACACTTGGAGCCAGGAAGATTCTGAGTTCCAACTTAGGTCTTCCTGTGTTTCTGAATAATCAGGGGTTGAGGTGGGATGATGATATCTATAGTAATTCAGAGAATTTCTACTCAGCAGTCCTGCATTTAAAACTTTTTTGCTCTTGCTTTAAAACGGACATTGAAAGCAATGCTGTTTCTTCTTGTATTTACCCCAAATTAAAAAAAAAACAACTTGGGCTGCTTTGCAGAGCCAATATTGCCACCTGTAAAGGTGTCTCATGTTGAGGAAACATGAAATAGAAAAATGAAAATCTTCTAGGGGTGCAGATTATTTTATAAGAGAATTTGACATGAATTCCTTTAATGAGGAGCTGCTCTGGGGTTTTCAGGGAGGATTGAATTTATCCAGTGTAGAACTGTCAGTCAAGGCATGTCTGCTTATGCATGTGTGTGTTATATAGTGGTAAGAACTTTAGATCTGGGTTCAAATCTTGGCTCCAAATCTTGCTGCACTATCACAGGCAAGTGACTATGTCACTAAGCTAGAATTTCCTTATCTCTATAAAGAAGATAAAAAAAACTTCACTTAACCTTGTAGAATTGTTGTGAGAACTCTGTGAAACCCTTGCTATCTGAACAGAAGTCACAGATCTCTTTCTATTACCTCCGCCCTGTCTTTGTATTATGAATTGGCCATTTACTGAGTAGGACTACGTTTGTATGATTGCCAGGTGCCTCCCATGGGCTTCTTCTACTGACTTTCCTTTTATTTCAGGTTGCAGACAAGGCCGAGTGTGTGGGCTCAGCGCTGCTCCAGAAGGGTTACAAGGCATCGCCGGATCAATATTTTGGCGTCTTTGCTCAAAATAGGCCTGAGGTATTGATTAAGAATGGACTATTTGACCATGTGATCCTTAGGCTTTTGGTTTGCTTTGATTTTTGGTCATGCCTAGGAGTATTAGAGTTCTCAGCTGCTTTCATACACAATTGTGCCTTGTGCTCTGCCCCTTATTGAGAGCCTGTTTTTATGTAAAGCCCTAGCATTTCAAGGGGACCTAAACTGATGTTCCTTTGGTGAATATCCTCCCTAATAATCATACCTGATCACACACCTCTTATTAAATCCTCAGAACATATATTGGACAGAGAGGAAATATCTTTGTTTATGGTCTTTATTAAAAAATATATATGTATCTATAACATATATATATATATGTTATATATAGTAACTTAGTAAATGAGTAGAAACCAAGATAAAATTTTTCCAATGAAACTACTTATCTTTATTCTTGCAAAAGGTATTTTCATTCTATTACGATCATAAAAGTTAAAAGTTACACTCCCTGGCCAACTAGAAAGTTAGAGGGACGTTGGAGGAGGACATAAAAGAGAACAGATTGTGAGAGGGGCTTTACAGTGGGATCACTGTTTTGGGTTTGGGGGTAGGGGAAAGAAGGGGAGAAAATTTGTAACTCAAAACCTTGTGGAAATGAATGATATAATCAAGAAAATAAATTAAAATAAAAAAATTAAAGTTAAAAATTAAATTCCTTGAGGATTTCCAACAACACAAAAGAAAGTACCTTAGAACTAGCTAGCCTGTATTGACTTTCAGCTAACCCCATTTTATTAGGTCCTTTGAACCAAACAGTCATACAAGATGTCAATGCAAACACAGAGCAAATCAATGAAACACAAATCACAAATATGTGTGATTTGACAACACAAAAGCAGTTGGGTTCTTGGGCCACTAAGTGGGTCATCAGAGGATCAGTTCCCATTTAAGAAGTGGCATCATTAGCCCATCTTCAGGTCTGCATAGTATCCCTCCTCTTAGTCATTTTTGACCATCTGGGCTGGTTCGCTGCCATTTTATTATATTATCTGTCATATACAAAAACCAAACACTTTAGGCAGAAATGTACATTTCCTTCCTGGTTTTAAATATGGTGCATTTTTATGTATAAGTAAAGAAAAGATACTATAAGCAAATGAGTTAACTATCCTATCAGAGGATGATTTTATAATAAAGCAAAAGTTGTAGTGGGTTGTATACTTGATAAGAGAACAGAAGCATCCTTTTTTCCCCCTCTGTTACAGTCACACTTGCTTGAGAGGTTGAGTTGTCTTCTCCTATGCTACATTAAAATAGCATTTTCTGCAGGAATGCATTATGTTTCTGCCTTCGTGCAGTGAGCACACACATTCTACTCTGTATTGAACACTCCTGTTGATGCAATCCATAATTTGGTCTCAGTGTGGGAAAAGGAGCCACAGGAAAAAGAGAAGAGAGAGACAGAGATGGGGGCAGGGTTAGGGAGAAGGGTCAGCGGACCCCCCAGAAGAGTATAGACAAGGTATCCCAAAAGTCTTATGCAGTTCCAATAGCCTTAAACTGCGCTAAGACTTTGGGGAGACCCTGTCTATTTCTGTCTTTCCTAAACCAGAGCAGTGAGTGTTTTTAACCTCATGAGCAATTTCCAAGGTCAGCCAGGTAGAATGTTGGTCTAGTTCTTGATCTAAATTGGCTGACTTTAATCTAGACATGACAACTGTATTTGGGTTTGTAGACGTATGTTCCCTCAGAGTTGTGCAGATCTGTGTGGCCTAGTGATTCTAAAGAAGAAGGTGTCAAGTGGAAGAGTAAACTAATTGGGATATGAGCTAATTAACTGTCTTAAGAACTCCAGGTTGGTTGCTGAATTAATTTATTCCTTAGACTCCGCTTTGCGTATCTTCAGCAGAGTCTAACCAGCCTATGGGGATATTTTGGTTACTGTTTATCTGCAGGCCTTTTTGAAGCAGAGAAAGACCTCCCAGCATATTGAGGCTCTGATTTTACACCTGCATGCCACATTAGAACATTACTTTAGGGCTACACATGCCATTTGGGGAAACCTGTGCCTCCTCCTCCTAGGGTAGAACTAGCTTTGGGGAACTTGGATGCTTTTATTCCCAGCATATCCAGGACTTTCTGTATTATAGTCAAACCGCATAATGACTGAGAACAACAGAAAGCACATTCGTATTCTTCAGGAGTCACTCTGTGCTCATGCTTACCGTGGTACCCTTACACAGTTGCCTTATAGTACAGATCTTTTAACTGTTTGCCTTTTTTTCTGGGGTACGGGAGCTTCGTAGCACTCCCAAGTACAAATCAGTAGACAGTGGGCATATACTGAGGGAGTCTACATTTTTTTTTTTACTCAGCCCATCCTTAGACACTGTGGATACCTCCAATTGTTAGGCTGTTTTTTCTTATATCAGAATGACTTATGCCTTTCTGTAGCTTCTGTGCAGAAGTCTGAACCTTCTTCCGTAAGATTATTACTGTCTTCTAGTATTTGAAGGACTCTGATCTCCCCAAGTCTTCCTTTTTTCCAGGCTAAATATCCCCAGTTTCTTCAAATCTGGTAATGACATGAGCATGATCTCCAGACTTCTTGCCATCTCAATTGCTTTCTTCTAAACTTGCTTTCACTTCTCAATACCCTTCCTAGAAGGTGTGGTCCAGAACTGAACACAGTGCTATAGATGTGGTCTGACCAGGGTGTAGGCAGTAGGGAGCACTGCTCTCATTCTGAATACCTTGTAGCCTAAGAGAGCCCCCGGGTTGGGTTGGGGTTGTTTTTAAGCTGTTATGTCACAGTATGATCCTCATATTAATTAAGTTAATACATATACTCACATATATTATGCCTTGTTTTCTTGACTGGACTGTAAGCCCCCTGAAGGCAGGAAATACATTTTATACTGCTTTGTCCTCCATACGATTTTCAGCATGGTATCTTACATACAACCTTATAAGCTCAAGAGGTTTTTAAGATGAACTTTTAGTATGTGATTCTTCCATGACCTTTTTTTGTTTTGTTTTGTTTTGTTTTCTGACCCACACCATGCAGTGGGTAATTATCGAACAAGGTTGCTATGCCTACTCAATGGTGGTGGTCCCTCTTTATGATACTCTTGGAAATGAAGCAATCACATACATAATTAACAAAGGTAAGTTGTTCGTGTTCTTTCCACTGGATGTTGGCCAAACGATTGATTAAGCATGTCTCTTCTGAATAGTTTTCTTTCATTTAATGTGTGGGTATGGGGTGCGTATTTTAATGGCATCTGATCTGCTTAAAGTATAAAACTGTCAATTGCGGCTTTAACATATGGTATCATGGTATTAAATAGTACTTGAACCTTCAGTCATGCCAAGTTTAATCTTAATTGTATTGTTTCTCTTCCAGCTGAACTGTCTTTGGTTTTTGCTGATAAGCCAGAGAAAGCCAACCTCATGTTAGACGCTGTAGAAAACAAGCTAACCCCAGGTCTTAAAAGCATAATTGTCATGGATCCCTTTGACAGTGATCTCGTGGAACGAGGCAAGAAATGTGGGGTGGAAATAATGAGCTTGAAAGCATTCGAGGTAATTACACAGGATGGGTCTGCTATCATAGGGAATCATAGCATGCTAGGGTTGAAAAAGACCTCAGGTAATAATTATCCAGTTCACCCACTTTTCAAGTGAGGAAACTGAGACCTAAAGAATTAAGTGACTTCCTAGAGATCACACAACTAGTTAGTGGTAGAGGTATGCCTAGGACGTGGGTCCCCTAACTTCTGAATCCAATGATTTCCCCACTGTCACCCTACTTTCTATGTGTGAATTTTTTGTGAAGGGTTTAATTGGCTCCTCAGTCCAAGTATCATAGCCCAAGAAAGGCAAAGTCATGGGGATTAATCCTTGTGTGTGCCGGTTGGCTTCATCCTGTTCCATGGCTATAGACAGTACTTCTAATCTAGGTTGGTCATTTTCCCTAAGCCCAGTCATGTAACTAAGACAGTACAATTCCTTCTCTGTCTCTGGACATACAATTTATATGTGTCCAGCAGACTACATACTGAAAGAAAACACATTGCGAGGAACATTGAAGTAGTCTAATATTTAGGTATAGAGTATTTAGTATGGCCCAAGACCATGAGAGAAGTACCCGCTGTTTGTAGGTTGCTTGGAATCAGATTTCCTAAAGTAACTCATGCTTTTGCTGCCTTTTTGAATGTGAATTAGGCTTTCAGGTTTCCACAAATTGGAAGTCTGAAAGGTATGCTTGAAAGGCAGCGTGGTGTAGTGGATAGAACACTGGGATAGGAGCCAGGTGGTTGTTGTTGTCATTGTTGAGTAGCGTCCAATTCTTTGTGACCCCATGGCCCTTCTATCCTTTACTATCTCCCAAAGTCTGTCCAAACTCATGTTCATTGTTTCCATGACACTGTCCATCTCACCCTCTGCTGTCCTGCCTAGTTTTGCCTTCCATCTTTCAGGGTAAAATGAGTTAATCCCCACTTCTGATGCTATCTATGTGACCTTGAGAAAGTCAACTTCTCTAGGCCTAAATTTCCTCAACTATAAAGTGAGGATGTTTGACTAGATAGACCTCCTGGTCCCTTCCATGTCTTAAATCTGGGGTCCTTTGAACTCTACCTAAGTCACTTATCTGCACTTCCATTTCCTTATGGAAGATGGAAATAATAACAACTATGTCACAGGGGGTTGTGGGAAATGAAGGAGATAAAAGCACTCAGCAAACTTGAAAGTATAAAGGCAAGTTATCCTTCTTAGTCCACAGTATAGTTCACCCAGATAGTCACTTCCTAGATGCCTGAAAAGGAGGGCGCTATTTGGGACATTCTTTTAGGAGTGTGTCTCCCTCCTGAGAGCTTCTCTCAAATATTAATTTCTCTTTCTAAAGGTGGCTGGATAGAGAGGGAAAGATTCCTGCACATACAGATTTCTAGAATTTCATACCTCATGGGTGTTAAAGCGAGAGGTAATTGGACCTCTTCAATCTGGGCCACACAAATTTCTCTCTTCTACAGGACCTGTTTCCATTTTATTTTTCCTTTTTTTACTGAATTAAATGTATTCATTGCATTACACTTGCTGGCAGAATTTGTGTGTATGTGTGTGTGTATACATGGCATGCATGTCCTCCTATCCACACACACACATTTTTAAAGAGGGTATCTGTAAGTCCTGCCTCCTAGGTTGGAAAAAAAATTGTACCAAAGAATAGTAATTTCAAAAGAAATTTATATTTGAAATAGGCAGAGCATTTACCATCTTCAAATAACGTGGTTTGTTTTCAACACTGAAGACCTTAGTGGCTCTTACATGAGAACAGTAGAATCTGTTTGGAAAAGTGAAGAGTAGTGATCCAATTAGGTTCAGGTTTAGTTTAATCCCAATTACTATAGTTATTGATTCATAAAAGTATGCTGTCCTCATTGGGGATTTAGCTGGGGGGTTTTAAAATTAGATTGGTTTATTTACTTTTGGTTTACAACATTCAGTTCCACAGTCCCTTGAGTTTCAGATTTTCTCCCTCTGCCTCTCTCCTTCCCCCCAATCACAGCAGCATGCACTAAGATACAGAATCTACAAATATCTTCCCATTAATTGTTAGTCAGGTTGGAAAGGATTGTAACTGATAGAATGATCAGTGGGAAAGAGGAAACAAAACAAAACAAGAAAAAGAAACAGAGCAAGTAGTTTGTTTCAGTTTGCATTCAGACTCCGCATCTGCTTCTCTGGATGTGGATCTCTCTTTAAATCATGAGTCTTTTGGAGTTGTCCTATAACTTTATATTGCTTAGAGGAGCCCAGTCTATTGAAGTTGGTTGTCACACATATGTTGTGTCTGTGATTGTGTACAAATTTCTCTTGGTTCTGCTCTTCTCACTCAGCATCAGTTTATATCCGTTTATATAAGTCTCTCCAGGTTATTGTGAAGTCCGCCTGCTCCTCATTTCTTATAGCACAGTAGTATGGGCAGTTAGCTGTTAAGTGAAGGATACCAAAGTGCCTTGTTGGCATTTCCCCAAGTGTTTACAGTTCTGCATGTCTGTCTCCCGTACTTAACACAGCTCTTGGCACTTTAGCATCAAGACCAGACCAAACGGTAACTTGTATCCTATTTTCCCCCATTCTCTGTTTTAGGACCTGGGCAGAGCTAACAGGAGGAAGCCAAAGGTACGTGTGTAAGGAAATCATCCCATCACAGTTTTGTTGGCCTCTCAGAACTGTCTCCTTTCTGTGGCATGAAAACAACCAAGTCATCTCAGGAAAGCGGGAGAGCCCTCAGCCTCCCTGGAATGTTATCTTTCACTGGCTTCTTCAGGCTTGCACTAAATTTGTTCCTAACCATTTTAGCCTCCATCGCCTGGTGACCTTGCCGTGATTTGTTTCACCAGTGGGACAACAGGTAAGCTTTGAAATGGGAGAGGCTTTGCATAGTAACCGGAAGTTGTGTGCTTCTTTCAGAGAATGAAACCCCTCTCTCTCCCTTGTTACTGATTGCAGTAGATTGTGAAGGCTGCTGGCTTGACCCAAAGTGTGCCTTTTCTGTTTTATAGAAAATGTTAAGCGTCTAGTAGAAGAAAAGGGTCAAACTCAGACAAAAATGATGGCCACTAATCTATACATAAGGATCTCAGTGGGCTGCATATTGGTTTCATTTTTAAATGGTTTTTGTCTAGGTTTTACTGTTATTTTTAAATTTTTTCTTTTGTGAAATATTTCCCAAATACATCTTAATCTGGTTCCAGCCCACTAGGGAAAGTAAGTGTGTGATACCTCATTCAGCAAGATCTCAAATAATTGCTGATGAATGCACCCATTCTCTAAGGCAGACGATGACTTAGATGATTTTGAGTGCAGGAATCTCTGGTTTTCTCTTGTTGCTATCCACCGTTCAAAGCTGGGACATAGACATAACAGCAATGGTAAAGTTTACCCTGCCCAGCTACTGGATTTTGGCAGAGGAACTGGTTGGTGGTGGGACATGATAGGTCAAGTATTGAAGGACTTGATTTTTTTAAACTGCTGTCAATCTTAAGAGGCATGTAAAGCATTCTTAAATGCCCTGTCATACAGCTGGGTGGCTCAGTAGACAGAATGCTGGCCCTGTAGTCAAGGACACATCTTCCTGAGTTCAAATCCAGCTTCAGAGACTTACTAGCGGTGTGACCCTGGGCAAGTCACTTAACCTCTGTCTGCTTCAGTTTCCTCAATTCCCAGGATCCAGTGAGATAATATTTTCAGTTCCTGGCACATAGTAGGTGCCAAATAATTGCTACCTATTATCGTCGTTGTTATCTTTCTTAGAATGTGTTTCATTGGCTTTAACTCTTTTCTGCTCCCGTTGTGTTCTGCAGGCGATCCCAAAGGGGCTCTAATCACTCATCAAAATGTAGTGAGCGACTGTTCAGCATTTGTGAAAGCGACAGAGGTAACCTTTGGAAATGCTGGAATGGCTATCTGTATTAGGGGACATTAAGCCACAAGAATTTAAGGACCTGAGCCCATAGTTCTTTAGGAATCTGGTTGGGAGTATGGGCAGTTTTTAATCTTCAGTAAGATGTGGGTGGAATACACTCATAAGGTCCCCATCTCTTGACCTTGCATCCCAACTCCTGCCTGTCACTGTGGAGGCAGATTGGCTGGTAAAAGCTCTTAAAAATTTGGACAGCAAAATTGTGTTTGGATGTTGCCGTAAAGATTTTGTTAAGAAAAAAAGAGTGCAGAGGATGGTCTGAATGTGTCCTATCTGCTTGACTGATGGCATTTCAGCATCCCTTTGAGGATACTAAATTATGCCGGATGGATAGGCTCATTTATACTAGGAATCTCCAAACTTCCCAAGATCTACCATCTTCTTGTGAAGAGGTTAAAACTGGTCAACCCCTCTGCCTTTAATGCTTGCCTGCTATGTTTGTTATCTCCCCCCTCCAAGTGAGACTTAGGCAATTCCTTATTTGATGATTCAATGTCAAAACAATCAATATCACTTTTGTCCTGCAAAGAACATTCTCTTTGCCCACCTTGATCCTCACACATCTGACCTTTGCAGTCCTGAAATACTCACTTGCCTTAATATTTATGGCAGCTACTTAAGGTTCAGGGAATAAAATCTTATTATTAAATAATGAGAGAACATGGATCCATTTGAGGTTTTGCAATTTTGTTGTTCAGACTCTTCCCTCAATCCCCTACTCCAGAACACTTTTTAAAATGTCTTCAGCATCTTACTCAAGTGAAATTTTTCCTTGTTATTCCTTCTTCTGAGAAAATTTAGAGGAGTGATACATTCATGTAAGACTTTTTAAAAAATCAGTTATAAAAATGAAATGGAGTTTTCAGATCTACAGAAACTTTAAATCAGACTGATAGGGAATTCTGTCTAAATCTATGGGTACAGAGACAGTCCAAGTTGGACTCCTCCAAATGGTGACCTCCATAACTATTGTCCTTTGGATTGACAGGTGGTTGTGATGCAGGTTGGGCTGGCATATAACTACAGTCTAACAAGCAAAGAATTCCTTCTTGGTATTGATTCTGTTACTAACAAGTTTACCCGGGGATGGTATTATAACTTGCATAGAATTTGTGGCAGATTCTTGAGGGCGTGAGAGAGCAAAAATGGAAAACAGAAGTAGGTATGCCAGTCTGTGTTAGGTCATCAGCCCTCCCACCTACTAATCTGCAGATGCCTTATTTTGGCCAGAATTCTATCACAAGTTTATCACCACCCTGTGCAAACATCTATCATGCCTTGCTTGCATTTAAAGCACATTATTAACCCTATGGAGCTAGACCAAGCTTGGGCAGTAGATGTTGGGGATGGTACTCAAAGGCGTGCAGGGTAGAGACTTTATTTACAGGGGGCAACAGATCACTTTGTGTTGGCCTGAAGTTTATTTGAAACCAGTGAAATATGCAAAATGGGAGATGGAATATTGGTTAAAAATGAACACTAAGACTCCAGCTACTGAAAGCACCTTCAAGCTCCTGAGTACGAGCATATTGGTGCTGGGTTCTTTTTCATCTTTGTAATGTTGTGGTAATGCTTGTACTGGAAGGTGACTTCCTGAATTCCTCACCTGAAGGGTGAAGGTTGAAACTGATCTTGCTGGGAAGGGAGGGAGCCGGGGCAGGGGTGGGATTTTAATTCTGAATAATTAGAGCACATAATCCCTTAATATCCTGAGTAGGGCAATGGAGTGGGCTGGGGTAAGGAGTGGGGGTGGGGATTGTCCTATCTTTGATTGAACCATATAAATGGATTCAGCTTAAGTCTTTTAGAAGAGAAATGGTAGTCCAGATATCAAATAACTCCTTTAACACCATTCTTTGGCTTATACTGATTACTTGTCAGTAATAAATACAAAAGAAGGGAGTATTACATAGTAGTTAGAGAGCCAGCCTTGCCAGGAAGATAATGAGTTTGGGTCCCCTTTATGTCATATCCTGGCTATAGGAGCCTAACTAGGAGATTTAATATCCCCGTGTCCCTGGGCAACCCTCTGAGACTCTTCAGTTGCTAATGAATCTACATTAGTAAAGAGATTTTTGCTCCCCAAGAGTTTCCCACATACTGAAGAAATCAAAGCCCGAGACACCCCCAAATCGTATTTCCTCTAACTCAGTAAAGTTAAGGTAATACGTGCTCGAAAATAGGGGGGTGGGCAATGAATGGAAACCTTAATTGGTTTGGGCTTCTCCACCTTGCTGGTGTCTTTGCTTGCAGAATGTGGTGGTTCCTACTCCAGATGACACTTTGATCTCTTTCTTGCCTCTTGCCCATATGTTTGAGAGAGTTGTAGAGGTAGGCACTGAGTTTCTTTCAATTCGTTTTTTATTTTTTTATTTTTTTGGTATGTCTGTTCAGTTATTGTCTTTTCACAGAAAGCACTTCATTTGAACTCCAGTGACTTACACATTTCCTATTTACCACTTGCTCACATGTATGAGCAGTTAATGCTGGTAAGGAGATTGGGATACAGTGTGGTACGGTGTCATAAATTAATCTCTTGCCTTATATCATGTACAGGACCCAGATTACTGAGAACAGTGCCACTCTTGGTTTTTACCCCGTTCCCAAGTACAGAGCTTAACACGTCTACATTAGTAGTGCACTGTCTCTCAGTTTTTTGGTGTTTAAAAAGCCAATCTGATCCTCTGATCCAATTTAGCCCAGTCTTTTGACCCAGAAATTCAGCACAGTTGGTATCATTTTGTCCTTTTTTGGTTAAGCCAAATTAAAGATAACATTTATAAATGTTTATATATTTTATAGATTATAAATGTAATAAAAATAAGCCAAATTATTCAAGACTTACCCGCATGTAGCAGTTGAGGCAATAGATGGTAAGTAGATAGACTGATTGTTGGAATGAAGTCAGGAAGACCAGAGTTTAGGTCTTGCTTTCAGACACTTGGAAGCTGTGTGACCCTGGACAATTCACTCTTCTGTAAAGTAGAGATAATTATGAAACCCATTCCCCAAAGCTGATGTGGGGATCAGATTAGATAAATTTTAATTATTATTGGTTAAAATGTACAAATGGGCTTCTTTTTATAACACATTCTGGTTTGATTGAAGAAAGGGGAGAATGCCTAAATAAACTGGGCAAGATTGCCCTGACATGATTGCATGACTCACTCCAGCCAAGAATGTTTTCTCGGCTTTTGTTTTCAGGGTTATAAATCTGAGAGTAAGGGATTACATTAGATGTAGAAAGAAAGCAGAGGAGCTCGCTTCAGGTTTCAGTGACTACCCTGTCACTTTGGAACAGTGTTTCTCTTAAGTGTAGTTCCTTCATGCTGTCTTTAATCTGATCACTAGCAGGGGGTGAAATGGGCTGTATTCCTAAAAAAATTTTAAAAATAAAATAAATAAAATAAAAAAGATTTATTTTTGGTGACCAAACATAGTATATAACGGTTCTTAAAGGGCCATGCATATGGAACTGTAGATCTGGAAGACACCTTGAAACTGTTTCAGTCATGGCTAACTCCTTGTGACCCCATTTGGGTTTTTCTTGGCAAAGATACTAGAGTGGTTTGCTATTTCCTTCTCCTACTCATTTGACAGATGAAGAAACCGAGGCAGACAGAGTTAAGTGACGGGTCCAGAGTCACACAACTAGTAAGCTCCAAGATCTTAGCCAAAAATTCTTTTGTAGGCCTGCCCAGCATAATCTGTTTCTCCAAAAACTCATTTCATAATCTTTCAAGCCTACACAGATTCATGGGTGTGAGGATCCCTCTCGCCACTGAAGATCATAATTACTTGTTACCTTACATAGTCATTTTCCTGAATTGTTGCTGAGAATATGCATCCTCTCATGGCTGCCCTTCTGATGATGAGCCTTTCTGGATTTAGCTAGGCCAGATCTTGGCCTCTAGAACACAGCCCGTTGCCAGCCTGGCCCCTACAGCTGTAACAGTTTTTGCCAGGTCCTGCAGAGGCCTTCAGAACCACCAGCCCCCATTCACACCACACTGAAGTATCAAAGGACTTCATTGGATGTTAATATTGACAATTTTAAGCCAATATTATGACCCATGTTGTTTGGCAATGATATCATGATCAGAGGCCATCCTATTTAAATCCCTCATGTTATAAATGAACAAACTCAAGAGATTATCAAGATTTTCAGACTCCAGGGCAGACCTGCCTTAAATCCTTTGGCATGGTGAAGGCATCAGGTTGTGCAGGTCTACTCTAAGGCAAGTGTGCCTTTCACTGTCCAGATGACTCATTAAAACACACCTATGTGCACACGCACACAAAACCTTACAATATATCAAACTCCACTATAATGCCCCCCAGCCAGTTGTCCATATATAACAAATACTGTGTGTAACTGCTTCGTGTAACAATATTTCACCAGTTTTTATGGAATACTAACAAACAATGTTAGATGGGATTGTCTGGGTGAGAGAATTTAAAGGTATTTGGAATTTGGTGGCCAAACCCAAGCTGAGATGATCTCATCACAGAGTCGGCGGGTGCCTGATTTCATGCCTTCCTGTTCCCCCTCTCCAGTGTGTAATGCTCTGTCATGGAGCTAAAATTGGATTCTTCCAAGGAGATATCCGGTTGCTTATGGATGACCTCAAGGCGCTGCAGCCCACCATCTTCCCTGTGGTTCCAAGACTGCTGAACCGGATGTTTGACAGGGTAAGCTTAAGCCTGTTCAGGAGGGTCGGAGTGGGGAGAACTCTAGCTCCAGGGAGGAAGGAGTCTTTTGCACAGAGAAGTATTGAAGTGCCCTCAAAGATGAGCATGGAAAAGCAAGAAGCATTTATTTTTATTTTATTTTATTTTATTTTATTAAATTTTGGTTTATTTACTTTTAGTTTACAACATTCGGTTCCATGCAGGAAACATTTATTACAGATTTACTTTGTGCTAGGCATTGTGCTACTCACAGGGAATACGTAAACCAGTAAAAAGAAAGATATTCCCTGTTCTCAAGGAGCTTACATCCTAATGAGAAAGTCAGTGCACAAAAGGGAGCTAAAAGGAGGGGAAGGGGGGCTTATAAATCAAGGGTGTTCTATTGGTGAAAAGTCAGAAGCACAGCCAGGAGGTGAAGACTGACCAGACTGGGTCATCCCCCCAAAGTGGAGGCCCAATACAGGAGGAACTCCCAACGGGAGAAGGTGGCTAACATGGTGGAGGAGGCATTCCAGGGGAGGGAGGAGTCCTTAGGAGCCCAGGGAAGTTCCAGTATGTGACAGCAGCTGAGGAGGCATGGGAGCAAAGCCTGGAAAGTCAGAAGGAGAGCCAAGAGAGGAAGGAAGAGGGGAATCTGACATCAACCTTACCTGCAATAGCCTTAATAGCATGGGGGAAATCATCGGCGGTGTGTCCGTCGTCAGCTTCAAATTAAAATGTCGTACAAACCCTCTTTTACATGAGGGCAAGGCTTCAAGCCATTTTGTGGAGCAACCTAGTGATCGTTACTGGGCTTGTTAGATTTTTGGACAGGCCAACACAATGATGAAACGGTGGATCCTGGACTTTGCTTCCAAGAGGAAAGAGGCAGAACTCCGAAGTGGCATAATTAGAAACAACAGCCTTTGGGATAAAATTATTTTCCGCAAAATTCAGGTAATAACTGAACATGTAACAATTTCTCTTACTGCCTAAACTAGCCAGGGTCCAGATTTCTAAAGGAGCTTTTGAGGAGGAGGCTAGAGAGGATGTAAGTGGTGTGTGTCTGTCTGTGTGTGTGTTGGGGGGGTGAGGAATGTTTTATTTCTTGGAGATGTAAATTTTGAAACTCAGTCATTGGCACGGAGCTAAAAGCACCTTACAGGCCATCTAGTCTAGGGCTTCTTCAACTCTTTCCACTTGGGCCCCCTTTCCACATTTTGGCAGTTTCCACTGGCATTGTGTGGTGTGACGGTAGGCGCAGTGCAAAGTGCACGCTTTGTGTTCAGAACCAAGGCTGCAGTCAAGTTGCCCAATGCAACATGGGCAAGCGCTGCCAGAGGCATCTTGGATTTATTACGAGTTTGACTTTTAATTAATTTTTGGTCATTACACATTCTTACTGGTGCCAAATCTTTCATGACCCCATATGGGGTCAAGACCTACAGTTTAAGAAAAGCTGAATTAGTCCAACCTTCTCACTTTACTGAGACCCAGAGAAAAGGAGTCCCTTGACCAGGATCATATAGGTAGAAAACATAAGAGGTGGACCTTAAACCCAAGTACTTTGAATCTACTGCTTTTTTATGGTAGCACTAGCAGTTATAATAGTAGTAGTAGTAGTAGTAGTAGTAGTAGTAGTAGTAGTAGTAGTGGTAGTGGTAGTAGTGGTGGTGGTGATAGTAGTAGTGGTAGTAGTAGTAGTGGTGGTGGTGGTAGTAGTGGTGGTAGTAGTGGTGGTAGTAGTAGTAGTAGTAGTGGTGGTAGTAGTGGTAGTAGTAGTAGTGGTGGTAGTAGTAGTAGTAGTAGTAGTAGTAGTGGTGGTGGTAGTAGTGGTGGTAGTAGTGGTGGTGGTAGTAGTAGTAGTAGTGGTGGTAGTAGTGGTAGTAGTAGTAGTGGTAGTAGTAGTAGTAGTGGTGGTAGTAATGGTAGTGGTAGTAGTGGTAGTAGTAGTGGTAGTGGTAGTAGTAGTAGTAATAGTAGTAGTGGTAGTAGTAGTAGTAGTGGTAATGGTGGTAGTAGTAGTAGTGGTAGTGGTAGTAGTAGTAGTAGTAGTAGTGGTAGTGGTAGTAGT
>CM053601.1:50108734-50127300 GCA_028646575.1 Pseudocheirus occidentalis
GTAGTAGTAGTAGTAGTAGTAGTAGTAGTAGTAGATGATAATGGATACCAGACTGGTTCACCATTTCCTTCTCTAGCTCATCTTACAGATGGGGAGACTGAGGCAAAAAGTGTTAAATGACTTGCTCAGGGTCACACAGTTAGTAAATGTCTGAGGCCAGACTTGAATTCAGGCAAATGAGTCTTCCAGGCTCTAGTCCCGGGCATTGTTTGCTCCACCGCCTTGTTGCCCCATAGGTTTTATAGGGCGTTCCCATAATCTTAAAGCTTAAAGCTTCACAGATTTTAGGGCATCCTATATTATACTCATTTTACAGATGAGGCTAAAATTCAACAATTAATTTAGTGTCTGCTGTGTTCCTGACACCATGCTAGACACAGTTTGCTACAGATATTAAATGAAAATAGTCCCTGCCTTTGAGGCTCTATCTCCAACACATAAAGAGTTTAAAATATCTAGAGAGGAATCCATGATGCAGGACTGAAGTTTGGGAAAGAGGTTAGGGCTGGATATATGGAACTTCAGAGGGATGGTCATTAAGCCCATGGGAGCTAATGGAATCCCCAGAAGTATAGAAAGGAGAGGAAAAGATGCTTGTGACAGAGGCCACGGGCCATCCTGCCTGGGAAGTGGGAGAGGGAAGGCGATCCAGCAAAGAAGACTAAGGAGGAGTGGTCCGTCAGACAGAAGGGAGGAGAATCAGGAGACGGCAGTGATGCAGAAACCCAGGGGAGGATGCAAATCCCCCGGTTCACACACACAGAGCTCACTGGTTAGGACAGGTGGCAGTATCTGAATCCTGACTCTGGGCCCAGCATTCATTCTCTGTGGCTTTCTAGGTTTTCTGCCTTCTTCCAAGTCACATTAGCCTAAGCACAAGTTAGCGTGACCTTCAGAGAACAACACTGGAGCTGTGGATGGGGCTCCGGTTCAAAGAGGCTTCGGTGCATTCAAAAAAGTCATAATAATGCTCAGCAGAGAAACTGCAGGGAGCCTCAGTTCTTGGATGGTTACCCATTATCCTTTCTCTTTTTTCCCTCTTTACCCTTTTAAGGCAAGTCTTGGAGGGAAAGTAAGGTTAATGATCACTGGAGCAGCTCCCGTATCAGCAACTGTTCTGACTTTTCTGAGGGCAGCACTTGGATGTCAGGTAAGTGGTCAAAGTTGTTTGGGGATTTATCCAGATGAGCGGTGATCTTGGGGAAGTGTGTGTGTGTGTGTGTGTGTGCGTGTGTGTGTGTGTGTGTGTGTGTGTGTGTGTGTGTGTGTTAATTCCTTGCTGGGGGAAGGAACAGCATTTTATTTGACAGTTTTGTGGCTGGAAGAACAGACAAAAATTATAGGTTATACGTGGTGTTTGTATCTTTTGCGTGAGGACCTGAAGTCGCATGTGCTGTTCTCTGCCTTGGTCAGCAGCATGCACTCTCTAGGCATAGTTGGGCTTAGTGTAGTCTTGAACTACGGAACAGAAACCCCTGTGTGCCCCTCCCAGCAGAAGCCTGTTGCTGTGCCCTCCTCTCCTTGGTACACCATTTATGAATGGGACATTCACATCTGCCATGCGGACTATTGAGAGTCTTTGTTGTTTGTTCAGGAGCTGGGAGTGGTGTGCTTTGAAGTAAGGGAATTGTCCTTGTTTTCATAATAATAATTAATAATAATAACTAGCACATATGATACTTTAGGGCTCACAAAGTAGTATATATGAATTCTCTCATTTGATCCTTATGATAACCCTGTAAAGTAGGTGACATTCTCATCCCCATTTCACAGATGAGAAAATGGAGTCATTAAAGAGACAAAGTGACTTGCCCAGTGTTTCGCAGCTAGTAAGTGGCTGGGGTAGGATTTGAATTCAGGATTTCCTGGTTCCAAGTGTGACACTCCATGTGCTCCACCCTCTAATTGCCACTGGTATAAAGGCCTGGCCCACTTGTTCAGAGTCTGCACAGGTGACCAGGAGAGAATGTCCTAGTGCTCACCTCAGAGGTCCATGGGGAAATCACACATGCGCGCGCGCACACATATACACACACACACACTCACGTGCATGCATACATGCTGTAAGCATGTGTTGTATGTATGCACGTGTGTGAGTGTACATATGTCCATAGATGGTGGGTGGATGCGTGCATGCATACATGCTTGCTATATCTTGAGTATCAGTATCCTGTGGGGTGACCCAAACAGAATTCATCCACAAGGAATGGCCCTATTTCATACAGACTGTTAAGCCGTGGAATCTGTCTTGCCACAGTGAGCAAAACCACTTAAGATAAATAGTTCAAGGCTGTGAGTATTAATTACACTTCCTAGAAGAGACTTTTCTTCTTAAAGGAATACATTCCAAAAAATGTATTTTAAATGTGCTTTTTGAAAAAAAAGAAAGAAAAAATGTTTTATTCAACTCTTTATTTTTTGTTGAGATTAATATTAAGTTTAGAATAAAAGTTAAAATTAAATAAAAATCAAGTTAAACAAAATTGTAAATAGTTTGGGGTTTATGGTTAATGGGAAAAGGGAAATATAAATTTTACAAAACAACAGCTTCTCAAGCGTCCTTTCTAGTTTCTCTTTCATATATAAACTTATAATTTGTTGTTTTTAATGTCATATTCCATGTACAGAAATATATGAAGACATGAGACCATAGTTGTATAGCTAGAGGAAGGAATTTGAGATGCTATCTGGTTCAGTCTCTTCATTTTACAGATGAGTAAACTGAGGCCTTTAGAGTGTTCTCCTCCCAGATCTCCTCTTCCTCCTCTTTGCCATTCTTTATGTCATTTTCTATTAGGCCTTAATCACTGGATAGGCATTAAGACCTTCGCTTGAAAAAGCCAAAGTCCTTCATTGCATCCTTGGCTGAGCTATATCTCACCACTGGACCCAGATGACTCTGGGGAATAAAATGAGACTGGTGGCTTTGCACAGCCCTACCTCCCTTAAATCCAGTTCATTTGCATTTTATGGCATCACTTCCCTGCTGTCATGGTCCTATTTGAGAATGAAGAACAAAGAGCAGTGAAACGAGGCCCAGGGAGAATGCTTCAAAGACCCACAGGTTCACTGGTGGGAGCGCTCCCCTTATATACCTCATTTTATTCAAGTCTTCCCTGATTGCTGCACAGAAATTTCCAATATGTTGCTAACACAGGTTAAGGCATAACAAGTATTTTTTGTACAGCTGGGCCCTTTTTCCTCTTAATATCCTCAGAGTGTGGTCCCAGGAGGAGACAGTTGATCGAAGACTATTTTCATTCTTCTTCTTTGATAATTACCATAGTGTTCTGAAAAAAAAAATAGCACCAACTCACAATTCTACAAATGGTGTTGGATGTTGGTTTTGTGCTTGCTTTGTCAGTCTTTTAAAAAAAAAGATTTCAAGATATGTAAAATATCAGCTTTATTTCAAAAATTATCAACCACAAATTGTGAAATAAAATTTCAGACAATAAGATAATCAAATTATTTAAATGTTATTTCCTTGTGACTGATACTTTATTAAACCCATTAACAGTATTTTACTGTTTTTTCTGATGGACAAACCTGAGGCAACAGATTCACTTATAAAGAGTGATGTATTTTAGAACTTGAGTTATTATTTAAATAGACAAATGGAGAATTCAGTATAACTGATTATACTGTTAGGGAAAACGCATGGCCTAATAGCACATAGCATACTTTCTTTTTAAGAAATTCTAATGTCTTTAAAAAAAACTAACACAAGAAAAAAATTCTCCATTTAAAACAGGAATTATTAACCTGGAGTCTATTAACTTTAAAAAACCATTTTGATGACTATTTCAATATAAATGCTTTCCACAAAACCCTATTCATTTTATGCATTTAAAAACATTCTGAGATGAGATCTAAAGGCTTCATCACAATACCAAAGGAATCAATGATGCAAATGGTTAAAAAATCCCCTGCTTTATAGCATTTTGTCTTTGTTATTTTTTTAAATGTTTGCTTTGTACGGCATTTCAGAGCCAGTATTATCAATACTTTAGGGCTAACATTTCTAAACTTTTTTTTACTCCTAACTTAACTCTGGTAACAATGAAGCAAGCCTGGCAGCCTTAGGAAACTCAGTGGGGTCCGGAAATTATTCTGCGATAGCGTGACACGGAACTTTTCAACCTTTTCTGAGTCCTGGACCCGTCTGGCAGCTTAGCTATGCCTGTGAATCCCTTTGCACAATAATGTTTTTAAAGGCCTAAAATAAAGTCCATAGCATCAGAGGGGAAACCAAGTATATTAAAATACAGTTACTAAAATGTACATTCCCAAAGTTCATGAATCCCAGCTGAAAACTAATGTGCTGTTAGCAGGTTTGACCAGATGGGTAGGTCAGAGGAGTGTCACAGATGTGTCTGTGTTTGATGTGTGTGTGTGTGTATGTGTATGTATGTGTGTGTGTGTGTGTATATGTGTGTGTGTACATATACATATACATATACATACATACACACACACACACACACACACACACACCTGTAATGGGGTAGGGAGAAGCCAGACTTTAATTAAGGACACACTGAAGGATGGCTTTTGTCATCCTCATCATTCTGAATTAATCTTTGCCACAGCCATGAGAACTGGCTTTGAAGAAGCATTGGGGTGACAGAGTCCGAGCCAGTCATTCTCAAAAGACTGGGCAGTTCATGACTCTTCCTGCAGATCGGAAGATTGCCTGCCATACAGCTTGTTTTCTGTCACATGTGAAAGGCAGCCATAATAGCTGCCTTCCTACAAATAGGAAGGATAAAAACATGTCTGTCTCCTTGGCTAACTACAGATTGAGCCTTGCCCCTTTTTTGTATGACCTCATCAAGCACATTTTTAAAAGTCCATGAATCTCGAGAATCTTGGAAAGGGTGCTCGAGCTGTCCGTTTCTCTGAACAGCATATCTCCGGCAGTCCATGGTAGCCACCGAGTCCTGGCATAGGCACACAGTTCATCCTGACCCACCTGTCTGACGGCACTAGAACTGGCAGGTCTGCCCATGTTTCTTTCCTCTCTTGGATCATAAATTGGATTATGTTAAAGTCTTTAATTGAGGTTGGGAGACCAAGAAGAGCAATACAAAATGCAGACAATGCAAAATGCACCTCTCACAGCAAAGGGTTAGTAAGAGCATTGCATTCTCAGGCAGTTTGGTGTACGTATGGCACATTTAAACCTACCTGGATGTTTATCTTTGACCAGTCATTTCAGTGGTGGAGGGAATTCCCCAGTTGAGAACAGTCCCTCTGCTGACAGAGAGAAGCATCTGCTTTGTACCTTTCTTAGAGAATTACCTGGGACAGAAGTAGGACTTAAAGTTGCTACATGCATGTGTATGTGTGCACATGCATCACTGTGTAGGTATGTGTGTGCATAACCACACATGTGTGTGCCCATGTGTTGTTTGCCTGCATATACGTGTGTGTGTGTGTGTGTGTGTGTGTGTGTGTGTGTGTGTGTACACACACATATCCTTTCTTTCCTCACAGTTGTCAGATAGAAATTAAACTCAGATAATTGGCTGGCTGGACTAAACTAAGGCATGTCCACTGGAAATAAGGGTTTGGTTGAATGTGGCCACTTTCAATAGTGATGTAAAACTTTTGCTGCCAACAAATAACTTTTACTGTTTTTTATATTGTAGTTCTATGAAGGCTATGGACAAACAGAATGCACGGCTGGGTGTTCCTTGACCGTCCCAGGAGACTGGACAGCTGGTATGCTTGTACTTCTCGCCACCTCTCTAATGTTAATTTAGTTCAGTGGTTCTCAACCTGTGGGTCGCAACCCCTTTGGGGGTTGAACGACCCTTTCACAGGGTCACAGGGGTTGCCTAAGACCATCATAAAACACACATTTCTGATGGTCTTAGGAACTGAGACACCGCTCCTCTATTCATCTCCAGGCGGGTCCACCCACATGCAGTATTAAATACGAGTATTAAAGGGTCAAGGCATTAGGAAGGTCAAGAACCACTGATTTAGTTGATCAAAGATTTAAGGGGAGCTCCCCTGACTTCTGTGAAAATTGAGTCTTCAAGACCAAGTAGTTTGGAGCCAGCTGAATCGTAAAGTGACTCCTCTGTCATGTGAAGTGATCTGTGCCAGTCTGGCTTCATATATCTTCTCTTCTCTCCACACTTGTGCCTTGAAGAAAGGGATGGATCACCTCCCATCATTACTATGGAGCTCCCCAACTTATGCATGCATAGGAAACCAAAGGAGCTTTGAGGAGTTGGCAGGTAGGGAATTTCCCAGGGTGAAAGTCTCATCTGCCAGACCCAACTCCTCTTGGACTTAGATCAAAGTCCTGCTGAGTCGCCTAAGGCTGAAAAGTGATTTGCTCGGGGTGGCACAGTTAATCAAGTGTCTGAGACTCAAAATTTTGGAGTCTTCCTGACTCTCCTACAGCCACCCACCCCTCACATATGCAGCTATATCTGTGTTTACACACACACCTGTACATGTGTGCATAGAGCACACACATGTACTGCGTTACATGCTAATGCATACCTCTGTTATCAGCATAGAGTATATGTGTGTACATCTGATGGTTATGCATACATGGATGTATATATGCATAGGGAATGTGGAATAAATGCATTGAATATTGTTGTGTACAAAATATTCATCGTCTTATTGACCCTCAAAAATCACTAAATAAATGATCAAATGAGTATTCTAAAATGACAAAAACACCGGTACTTAGGATTTTTTTAACATGGCATTGAACTGGGCTTTTTTGGCCTTTTGGTCAAGTTATTGGCCTTTAGCAAAGTATTCTGAATGTGCAGCCCAGGAAGCTTCATACAGGGCCTTCTGGCTCCTCCACTTCTAGACTCATTTTTGTGAAGGGGGAAAGTGGGGTGTGTGTGTGTGTGTGTGTGTGTGTGTGTGTGTGTGTGTGTGTAGGTTAGGTGACTGTTCTTCCTGACTTTGATTCAGCAGATTTTCCATTATGATACAACAGAATACATATATACCCACATACAAAACATTCATGCATGTGTATATGTATGTTTGGGTGTATGTGTATGTATTATATATATAAAATCTACACACGTGTGTGTATGTGTGTGTGTGTGTGATATCCTAAATTATAAGCTTTAAGAGTAGGGACTATGTCTTTTAAGTTTTTCTCCCTCAGTGCTTAGAACAGTGGTTCTCAACTTTCCTAATGCCGTGACCCTTTAATTCTTGTATTTGGGTGTATCTGCATGTGGGTGGACCCACCCGGAGATGGATACAGGAGCAGTGTCTCAGTTCCTAAGACCATCAGAAATACGTGTTTTCTGATGGTCTTAGGCAACCCTGTTCGACCCTCAAAGGGATCACGAACCACAGGTTAGAATAATGAATTAGAATTAATGGCTTAGAATAATGAATTATACTTTTCAGCCCAAACTTTTGACCTAATTGTATAAGGAAAATCCCTGATATGAAAACTCCTTCTATGGATGATGATCAGCAATTAATTTATAATTTATAGCCTTAAAGAGTTACTTGGGGGGCGGCTAGGTGGCGCAGTGAATAGAGCACCGGCCCTGGAGTCAGGAGTACCTGAGTTGAAATCCGGCCTCAGACACTTAACACAAAAACTAGCTGTGTGACCTTGGGCAAGTCACTTAATCCCAACTGCCCTCTAAAAAGCAAAAAAAAAAAAAAAAAGAGTTACTTGGAAAAACAGATGTTCAGTAACTTGCCATAGATTTCACCAGACTGCCAAAGGGGTCTGTGACTCATAAAAAGATGAAGAACCTCTGATCTAACCAACACATCCCCTCCTAGCTTTACTAACTACCATAGTGGACCCTTAATAAATGTCTTGGACAGATAGGTGGTAAAGTAGATAGAATGCTGGGCCTGAAGTCAGAAAGCTTCATATCTGGCCTTGAACACTTAATGTCTGTGTGATCCTGGGCAAGTCACTTAACCCTGTTTGCCTCAGTTTCCTCATCTGTCAAATAAGCTGGAAAGGAAATGGTAAACCACTCTAGTATCTTTGCCAAGAAAAACCCAAATGGGGTCACTAAGAGTTAGTCACAACTGAAATAATCCAAACAACAATGATAAATGTGTTAGATGAATGTTGTTGAATACAAATTCTTGAGCCAGGTGCCGAGGGGATGATGACCAGCCCCAGGTGAGTGATCCTTATGTTTCATTTGATGCATAGGCCACGTTGGTGCCCCAATGCCTTGCAATCTCATAAAGCTTGTCGATGTAGAAGAAATGAATTACATGGCTTCCAAGGGAGAAGGTGAGGTGAGTAAATTTGTACTGATTGTTGATGTTTCACCCTGTCTCTTTTTGTCTACCCTGACTTTCAAGAGAAGACAGGTGCATGCTGGAACTCTTAGGTTTAATCTAATTGGTGATTCTAGAGTGAAACATTTAATACTGTTTAAGATGCCTTTGCTTTTAAATTAGTAGGAAGGAGACACCTCGGGCTTGGGGGATGGAAGCTATGCAGTAATGACTCTATTCTTCTCCCTGAGGCAGCAGGGAAAGAGCTGGACCTAGAGGTCTCCAGTGGCCTTTGTCCTTGGAGCTTATGTCCTAATTGCCCTGGGTGCCAATTAATGAATCTCTTACAGATTAAATAATGATATCTTAATGACCTAAAAGTACTTACTTGGGAATTTGGGGCCAGGAGTGAGATGGGAACTAAATACTCTTAGCTCTAAGCATTGTGACCAGAGCCTACCCAGCAGTCCATCTATCACTGCTTCAAGACAGTGCTTAGAAAGTGGACCCCACCCTCCTAGGTTGGTCCCATCTCCTTGTAAAGTATTTCTCCAGCTTTGGAGTATAGAGCAGAGTAAAAATTTCCACTATTTAACAGAGTAAAAATTTCCAGCTACTGGGAGAAAAGCATTTTTTTTTCCTTTTCAGAAAAGCCTTATTAAATCTCATGAGTTGAATTTTATCTCTGCTTTAGCAATTCAGTTTATGGCATTAATGGTATGAAAATTCCCCTTTTCTCAGATATGTGTGAAAGGGCCAAATGTATTTA
Organism: Pseudocheirus occidentalis; assembly: GCA_028646575.1. Lineage (NCBI taxonomy): Eukaryota > Metazoa > Chordata > Mammalia > Diprotodontia > Pseudocheiridae > Pseudocheirus > Pseudocheirus occidentalis. The sequence goes on from CM053601.1 coordinate 50,117,760, forward strand.
AGGGCTATTTGAAAGACCCAGCCAAGACAGCGGAAGCTCTAGATAAAGATGGCTGGCTACACACGGGAGATATTGGAAAATGGTTACCAGTAAGTAAATCTCTCTGCTTTTCTCTAATATTTTACTCTAGAACGAGGTGGGGTGGGGCAGCATCTGCCGTGTGGTCCTCATTCATCTCACATTCCTCATCCATTCCTGCCCCCATCGAACCCTCCCTTCTAACAGAGTCAAACGAAAATGGCCAACGTATGTGAGAGTGTAGGCCAGCCTCTGCCCCTGTAGTCTCCCCTTCTCTTGGGTCTCCTCTCCTCTTCTCCAGGACCAAGGCTGCTTAAAGGCACAATGACCTACCTGACTTCCCTTTAGGGCTCTTTTTACTTACGTTTTGAAATCGTTTTCTGGTTCTCACTTTTCTTAGCACCAGTTCCCATGAATCTTCCCTTGTCTCTCAGAATTATTCACAGTCATCATTTCTTAAAGTACAGCAATATTCCATCACATCCCTAGACTGCGGCATGGTTGGTCATCTCCTAACTCATAGGCATTCAGTTTATTCCCAGGTATTTGCTACCACGGAAAGAGGGGTTTGGATATTTTGGCATATACTGCATCTGTCATTCTGTCCTGACCTCCTTGGGGTATGTGCCTAGTAATTATAAAAAAATAATAATAGTAATGATGATGATGATGGCCAACATTTACACGTGCCAGGCACAGTGCTAAGCACTTTTACAAATGTTGTCTCCTGTACTCTTCAGAACAACCCTAAGAGAGAGGTGGTATTTTTACCCCTGTTTTACGGATCAGGTTACTGGGCCAAAGAGTATTAAAGCCGGAATCATTTTTTTCTTCCAAAATCCCAAATTGTGATCCAGAGCGATTGGACCAATTCACAATTTCAGCTCCAGTTCATCCACACACCTGGGTTTCCCCACAGCCCACCTAACAGTGATTATTTCTGCTTTTTGATGTCTGTGTTGATTTGCTAATTAAGTTTGAGGTGAAAGTAAAGGTTTTGCATTTGATTCCTCTTACTGGTGATTTTTTTTTTAGTGGTTACTGATAGTTTGCCATTCTTTTGACTATCTCCTTTGACTATTTTTTCTATTAGAGAATAACTCAGCATATGTGGGGTGTGTGTGTGTGTGTGTGATCTTAATATTTCTTTGGGGAAAGAATTTGGGCAAAAAATTTCATTGGTGTTGGAAGCTCTCAGTCAATAAATTCTCTCCATCAGTGCAGATCACTAAGTGTGATTTTACAGTCTTGGGGGGTTTCTGAGGGACAATGAGATTTACCCCAAATCACACAGTGTCAAAGGCAGGACTGAACCTAGGCTCTTTCTGACTCTGAGGATCTCTCTCTTACTATGCCCCACAGCTTCTCACATCTTTGCATTAACAGAGGTGAAATGTCTTTTTATAGAATGTCTTTTTATAAAACATTTTATATATAATATAAATGCCCCACAGCTTCTCACATCTTTGCATTAACAGAGGTGAAATGTCTTTTTATAGAATGTCTTTTTATAAAACATTTTATATATAATTTATAAATTAAATTTATATAAAAATATATATATAATATATAATATACAAATAATATGTAAATTTATATATGTAATGTATAATTTATAAACATTTTATAAAACATCTATATAAAACATACAAGACATTTATAAAATGTCTTTTTTATAGAATGCTTGTTGAACAGCCCTATCTATGGTCCTACAGTCCTTCTTATTAACAGCTGGGATTGTCATAAGGTGAAGGGACCTAGGGAAAGAAATACTTTCTCAGAATGATTGAAGGTGTGGGTTGCAAGGTAGCAAAGGTGCTTCACACATCAGGCTAGTTGGCTCTTTCCTGATTTATCTAAGAAGTGTTGGGTATAAACTACCTTCTAGAAGACGGATGATGATGAAGCTGTGCATCTATTGACAGAGAAGTGACAGAGTTAAAATGTGGAATGAAAAGTATGTTTTTGGATACAGGCAATGTGAGAATTTGTTTTGCTTGACTGTTCCAATTTGTTATAAGCAATTTGTTAGTAACTACTTATAATGGGAATCTGGGAGGGGAGGGGAAAGTAGGGATAATATAGAAAAAGAAAAGAAAAAAAGGGTCATTAAAGCAGCTTTTTTTTTTTTAATGCAGAGAAAAAAAAATGAAGAAAACCCAGAAAGAAGTACAAACTGGATAGTGTTGAGAGCAACAGGCTTTCTAACTGAACTTACTTATACTTAGAGAATAATAATGACTTTCTGTAAAAGTTGTTAACAGGAATTTGCAGCATACCCTGATGAATTAAATCGGGGGTTCTGGTGCAGGCTCTACCCCTAAGTATAGCTATGTGACCACAGACAAGTCAGCTTCTGTAACTCCTTTTTCTCATCTGTACTATGAGGTAGGGGAAGTGGGGTTGGAGAGAAGGGAAGCTAACACCTAGCCAAGGGTGGGGAACCTGTGGCCTTGAGGCCACATGTGGCCCTCAAGATCCTCAAGTGCTGCCCTTTGACTGAATTCACCCCTGACCCAGACTGAGATGTCAGAACACTCAACCATGGGCCACATAGCACTTCTAAATGTGGATGTGGCCTGAACTGGATTAAAACATAATTGAGAAACATTTAACAAAATAAATAAAAATACAATAAAATATAGCTAATATCAGTTTATGGCTTAATGAGTCAGTGTGTGGTCCGCAGAGATCCTGATGTATAGTTTAGTGGTTTCTGTTTGAGTTTGGTGCTACTGGTAAGAGTGGACAGCAGGGTGGTCTTGGAGTCAGGCAGACGTGGGTTTGGATGCCGCTTAACTCGCGGTAGCTGTGCATGGATGAGTTTGTCAGCCTCTCTGGTCTCCTCATCTGTAGAATGAAGGAATTGTTCTAGAATGTTTCTAACTTCCTTTGTAGTTCTAGAGCTGTGATTCTCAGTTTCTTCTAATTCTAAGAGTATGTGACTCTGTTCTCTCCAATTCTCTAGTGCATTTGGGAATTTTAAGACAGAGTAGTTTTGGAAGATGTAAACAGAAGAGGCCTCAGCATTGACCCTCGTCTTGTGGTTGAGGTCAGGCAGCCCCTTTGTGGCAAGAATACTCAGAGTGCTTGATATCCGACCCTGAAACCTTAAGTACACATCTTAATTGGATACTGAGATCACAACTCCTCTTTCCCTCAGGCCTGGGAATCAGATGGGCCAGTACAGACTTGGTGGATGTGCCCAAGGGGTACTTGAGGGGACAATACTTGTTTCTTTTCCACCAGGAATACACTAGAGAACAGTAATGGTGTTATTTTAATTAAGTCTAAGTTGTGACAAGGGCTGGTGGCTTCTGTGTCAGAGCTGTTTCTTTTGTGGGTACAAATGCTCCCTTTTTTCTTCTCTCCTTTCCAGAATGGTACCTTGAAGATCATTGACAGGAAAAAACATATATTCAAACTGGCCCAAGGGGAATACATAGCACCTGAAAAAATTGAAAACATCTACCAGCGCAGTGAGCCTGTTGCTCAGGTGTTTGTACATGGGGAAAGCTTACAGGTGTGTTCTCGGAGTCACCATCTTGGGTTTTAATGCCCACAGGTGTGAAACGGTAGGAGCAGAGGAGCCACTGAGGCCCTTCTGTACCTCAGTTATGGTTACTTGAGGGGCAAAAACAGATACTTGGAGTGTATATTAAGCCCAAGAATCTAGAATGCACAGCACCGGCCTCCCAAGTGATTAATGGGCAGGTGTGACAAAGCCTTCATTAAACAGAGGGATTGAGCGGGGATGGTTCACGGATTAGAGCATTTTGTGAGAACTAGGACAGGTTTGAGCATTGTGCCTGCTGTGGCTTTGAGCCTTCATTCACCATTAATACCCATCATAAAAGCAGTGTTTTCTCAGCGAAAATCTTGTCAGACAGCAATAAAAATGGGGATTCCTTTAGATTCCAGTACCTTGAGGTTTTAGTCGTGTTCTGTTGGCACGTATGGTTCAGGATTCCCCCATCATGGATGCCCGGGGACTCCTGGACAAGGTGTGATTGCAACTGACCTGTGTTTTGTGTGTGTTAAAGGCATTCCTCATAGCTATAGTGGTGCCAGATATGGAGACACTGTCTGCCTGGGCCAAAAAGAAGGGCTTCAGTGGATCCTGCGCAGACTTGTGCAAAAATAAGGTAAGTGTGTGATCATAGCAGCCTACACATACAGCATTCAGTGTATGCCAGGCACTGTGCTAAAAGCACTTTATTATTTAAATTATTATATTATTAATATTATATTATTATGTATTAATTAATTAACCCTGGGAAGTAGGCACTGCTGTTATCCCCATTTCACAGTTGAGGAGACTGAGGCAAGCATAGGTTAAGTACCTTGCCCAGGATCACACAGCTAGTAAGTGTCTGAGCCTGAATCTGAACTCATGACCTCTGTCCTCTCCACCACCTGGCTGCCAGTGGTCCATGTCCTCCCCATCCTGCCTCTACCATTTTGTTTTAGATATTCTTTCTTTAAAAATGCAGCTTTTATACTTTCTTCCTCCTTTGTTGGGGTGGGGCTCCTCCCATGTGGAACATTACATATCAGATTCTTTTACGTGCCAATTGGTTTTACTGACCTATTTCCTCTTTTAAAAACAAATTTTGTTTAGATAAGGATTTTTCATATATATACAACATTATGTAATATACCTACCGCCATGTCCTAAGGGATTGCTTCCTGGGAGAGAGAAGGGAAAGAAGGAAGGAGACAGTAGTTGGTTTAATACTTAACGTGTGATATTTTCTCACTTGGTCCTCAGCCCTTCCAGGTAAATTCATTTTACAGCTGAGGAAACTGAGATTAGGTGATTTGCCCAGGGTCACATGGTAAGTATCTGAGGCTGGATTTGAACTCAGATCTTCCTGACTCTGGGCCCAGCGCTCTGTCCACTATGCCAGCTAACTGGCTAGGAAAAATGGAGAAATCCAGGGCAAGGTAAAGAGGAGTGATATCAACAAAACGTTTTTAATGCACCCTTTATTTTTTTTGCCTTAATAGGATGTTAAAAAACTGATCTTGGAAGACATGGTGAGGCTCGGGAAAGAGGCTGGTCTGAAGCCTTTTGAGCAGGTGAGCCTCGAATAAAGCCTTGTCACTCTGCACAACCAGTTTCTTGCTTTTGGAGCTTTTGCTCCAAATGTTATTACCTAAGATTAGATTTCATAATGAAGACTTTATTGAATTAAATTAATAGCAAGTGACTGTGAACTAATGACCCTGTAATGTTGCAGAAACTCTTGGAACCTCCCAAAAGATTAGTTGTTATCCTCTATCTAAGACAGAAATTCTTAACCTTTTTTATGTCCCAGACCCCTTTGGTGGTCTGGTGAAGCCTGTGGACCCCTTCTTAGAGTCAGGTTTTCAGATGCATAGAATAAAATACGCAAGATTATGAAAGGAAAGCAGTTGTCCCAAAAGTCTTGGTGTAATTTAAAGCTCCTTAATAAAGGGTCCAGAGTTTGATAGCTTTAAGCTGTACTAAGACCCTGTATTGAAGTATAGTTATCAAAATATTAAAAATGCAAGCTAATGGATCTCAGGTGAAGAATCCCTGATCTACAAGAACCAAGCATATTACCCCCTGAAGGGAGAAAAATGTGCCCTGGGAGCACAGTGGTTAGTTAAACTACTTCATTCACTGTTGAGTGACTTGTTGCTGGCTTGACATTGGGCAAGTAGCTTTCACCACTCCCTCATCGTTTTTATTATTTCTTATTTCCAGGTCAAAGGCATTGCTCTCCATTTGGAATTATTTAGTGTGGAGAACGGCCTTCTGACTCCAACACTGAAGGCAAAGAGACCAGAGCTCCGGAAATATTTCAGGTCGCAGATTGATGAACTCTATTCTACTATGAAGATTTAATCTTGAGGAAGATAGCTTGGAAAAAAAAATACAAAACCGCACACCTCCAAAAGATCTACTTCTGCTGTTGGCCTTCATATTGGTAATTTTGACTACAAGAAACATATAGGGAAGGAGGCTTGTTTGGATGGGGTTCTTGCCATAGGAATTTTGAAGGAAAACAGAACACTGCCTTACTGTCACCTTGTGTTGCTGACCATTTTGTGGTGATATACAATTTCCAAAATGAGCCTTAAATTGTAAAGGGCAACTGTATACCTGATAAGTTATTTGGGACTTCCTCAGCCCAAAAAGTGGGTGTTGACTCCTCTCTCCTGATCCTAACCAAGGAACTTGGGCTTCCCTGTTTCTGAGAGGTTGGATGTTTGATATGTTCTCTGCAGTTGTCTACTCCAAAGGGTACATGGTACACTGGAGAAAAAGAATCCTTTTAAAAATGACAGACACACACACACAGGATTGGGATATACCATAATTCATCCAAATATTATTTAAGCCCCCTTTTCTCAACCTTCTTTGAATGAAGGTTGTGAAGCTTTCTCTCCCTTATGCCCTACCCCCAGGGTCACCCCAACCCAGAAAAGAAAGAAATGTCTGAACTTTACTGTTTTAACCTTAAGGTTCACTGTAAATGAGGAAAAATACAAGTGAGCAGATTTGGGGTCCCATATGAATGTCCTACAGAGTGTGGACTCTAATGCAAAGCAGAATGCTACCACTAGAGTGCTTTCCAGATTTCTCTCCTTCCCATCCCTCCCTCTAGTAACAAATCTGCCTTAGACTCGACCATGAAGACAAGAATTTCAAGGACACATACACCATCTAAGCAGGATCCGCCAAGCTCAGCTGTGACGACCTGAAAACCGTACACCTTATGTCTACACTGCACTAGCCACTCTTTCTGTATAATGGTCAACGGGTTTTTAATGTAGTTTTCATATCGGAATATCATGCTGTGATTAACGCTTCTTTTGTTTCCCAGAATAAACTGTCTCATACAAAACGTATCACTTCAAAGAATAGAGGGAGCAGATATACTTGAATACTTCTTTTGTTGAAATGGAGGGTAGTAATTGATAGGAATGGACCCATCTCAGAAGTCTACTCATAATTTCTACAAAATGTATTCAACAAGCCAGGACAAAGGCTAACTAATCAGGGGATGTGTAAATCTGAGGGCAAAAAAAAAAAAAAAATTTTCCCAGGAGTAACTCCTGAGGGGCTTTTAGTCTAATTGGGGGAATTGGCAACATTTCAATTGTTACAGGTCTTGTCCATATTTGAATGAATTAAGTTGTCATTTAAAACGATTCTGTTTTTTGGATACATGGGGTTATATGTAATATTCAAGCACAACAAGGTTTGCACTAAAGAGATATCATTGTAATAACACTATTTGGTAACCTAACTTCATAATGTGCGCTCTTAATTGCACAGATATCTAAGTCGGTAATTTGTCACTTTGGAGTTTTGGATGTTTGCTTTCAGTGTTGGCTATTTCTATGTTTTATAAACCAAAACAGAATTTCCAAAAAATAACGAAGGAAACCAAAATAAATATTTCTGCATTTCATGTGAGTGAAGCGTTTTTTGTTGTGTTTTTTTTTAAGTTGCTCTGAAGAGGCAAGACGGGGCAGCCTTGCCCACTCCACTTCAATCACCTGTGTGCCCACTATTAATTTTCCATCTTCATTCACTGTTAACCGTTTTGACGCTTACAATAACTGACCTTGACATCTGGTCAGAATGTCATCGGCCAAGACCCAACATCTGTTGAAAAAAATAATAGTGAGTGCTGTTGTGAAAAATGCCAAATATTTCATTATAATGCTGTTTTCCCCAAGGTGGCATTTTGTTAGGATTAGTTGCTAGAACATGTCATTTGATCTCTTGCAGTCTGTCAAAATGGTAACTTGTTTCTTCTCCCTTCCCTTCCCTGCCCTGCCCTGCCCTGTCCTCCCCCTCCCCTCCCTTTCCTTTCCCTTCCCTTCCTTCTCATTTTTATGGTTTGGATTATCTTTGCCTACTCCTGGTTCCTCCCCCTCTCTCCTCTCCTCCTCTTCCTGTTATTTATTCGTGTCCTCTTTGAATGTTTACTTTTGTTGGCCAGTGACACTCATTAACAATTCCATGGGGGACCTAGGCTAGAGTTGTTTTGTTTGGTTGGTTTTTTTTTTTACTTCATAAATCAGGCAGAGCTGGGCAGGGACACGTGGTACATCTCAGCAACCATGTTCCCACTGCTGTGCTCATGGGCTATTAGTGTAGAGGAAAGAAATACCTTCCCACAAAATCTTTGTTCTTTAGTTTAGATTCTGAGGAGGATCACAGACTATCCATAGCTTCTACCTCTGTGTTTTCCCTTCTGTCCTCAAATACCTAGGTACTAAATCATCCTGCTTTCTAACCACTGCTGGGCTCAGATCTCTTCCTTTTCCATTTATATTATTATTCATATATTAGCCACCATTTATATTCATTTAACTGATTTTGTAGAAATGATTTCTTGGTCCCCATGTTGCTGCATAGAACAGCGGTTTTTAACTTAGGGTCTGTGAATTTTTTTTTTTTAATTTTCAGTATGTTTGGTGTTCTTTGTTATCCTGTTTTATTTTATGCATTTTATAACATTCAGAGAAAAGAGCCATTTGTTTCATGGGACTGCCAGAGATCTGTAGCACACAAAAGCTTCAAGAATCCCTCCCATGAAATGAAAGACATTGTCTACTGTTAAAGAAATTCTTGTTCAGTCATTTTAGTTGTTTCTGACTTGCTTGGCAGTTACTTGAGTGGTTTGCCATTTCCTTCTGCAGCTCATTTTACAGATGAGGACACTGAGGCAAACAGGGTGAAGTGACTTGCCCAGGGTCACACATCTAGGAAGTGTCAGGCTGGATTTGAACTCAGGAAGATGAGTCTCCCTGGCTCTAGGCCCAGCCCCCTATATCGTATACAAACTAGCTGCCCTAAAAGAGTTGTAGGGCATCAGCAACACACGTGGATCCGTAGGACCACAGATTTAAAGCTGAATTTGCAACTATACCAAGAAAGTTATGAAACCCTGCGTATACTTATACCACTTCCAGGACTATACTCCCAAAGAAATTAAAAAAAAAAAGTTGGAAAGACACGTGTTTTATCATTGTGTTTCTGTGGGGAAAAAATTCTGATTGAACAAGTTAGCTAAATTCTTTGTTGAAGGTTGCTTGCAGAAAAGGTTAGTTAATTTGCTTATGACTTTTCTGCCTTTGCGTGGCGTACAACTAGGGTAAATTTTGTGCCACTGAATTTAAACGTGATAGGATCTGACTGTGAACATTATACATTTGAAACTAGTTTGATCACACAGTGGGAAGTATGAAAATTGAGACTGATATTCCCTTCTGTTTTAATGTACTTGTTGCCTGCATCTTCTCCCATCTTCCCCAGTCTTGGCCTTTCCTTTTAAAAGAAACTTGGATCTTTGTTTTTGTTTTTGTTTTGCTTTTCTTTTTTCTTTTTTTTTTTTCTTTTTGGAGGGGGGAAGGCAGGGCAGTTGGGATTAAGTGACTTGCCCAAGGTCATACGGCTAGGGGTGTTTTTTTCCCCCCATGTGTTAAGTGTCTGAGGTCGAATTTGAACTCAGGTCCTCCTGACTGCAGAGCCGGT
>CM053601.1:50127800-50144218 GCA_028646575.1 Pseudocheirus occidentalis
GGATGATACTTTAAAAGGTGAAATTCTGAGGTGGGAGAGGACTAGAATGAGAGGAGACAGGGAGAGGCAAAATGGGGTTAATCATCCCATATAGAAGGGGCAAGAAATAAGTGTTACAACTTCACTTTCATTTACTCTAATTGAATTTGGCTTAGGGAAGGAATGACATAAACTCTAAATTGGGTATCATGCCACACAGGAGAGTAGGGGGCACGGGGATGAGAGGCAGAATGACAGAGGGGAGGGCAGGGTCTGGGTCAGGGTTGCTGGAAGCATACACTTCAGCAAAGGGACAGGGACAGGGTAGAGAACAGAACAAGGGGTGGTGGGATAGGAAGGGGGGGACATATGATCGGTCTGTCACAATATGTCCACTGTGAAGATGTCCTGTGTAATTACACATGCACAGACTATATTGAATTGTTTGTCCTTCCAGTGGGGGCAGGTGACAAGGGAGGAACCAAAAGAATATAGACTTTAAAGCTCTGTGATACATGCAACTAGAAATTAAGATATACAGGGACTTGGGTAGGGCGACCCTCCCTGCCCTACCAGTAAGTTAGAGGGGTGTTGGAGGAGGACATAAAACAGAGCAGATTGGGGGAGGGGCTTTACAGTAGGATCACTGTTTTGGGGTTGGGGTTAGGGGAAAGATGGGGAGAAAATTTATAATTAAAAAATCTCATGGAAATGAATGATGTAAACAAGAAAACAAATTAAAATTTATATTAAAATTAAAAAAAGAAGAGGTATTTGAATTAAGAGGCGTTGAAAGAGACTTCTTGCAGTAGATGGGATTTTAGTTGGGATTTGAAGGGAGTGAAGAAAAACAGGAAGCAGAGATGAGGAAAGAGAAGATTCCAGAGGTGGGAGACAGTTTGAGAAAATGCCTGGATGGGAGAAGTAGAGTGCCTTATTCTCAGAACAGGAAGGAGGGCAGTGTCATTGGGTCAAATAGTGTGTGGCAGGGAATAAGGCATAAAAAGACTGATAAGTTTGAGGAAGGAGAAAGTCATTGGAGAGCTTTGAATGCTAAGTAGAGGATTTTGTTTTTGATCCTGGGTATGATACATATAAGAAATAGATATAATAATGTCATTTTAATCTAAACTGTCCCTTTGAATGTATGGAATTTTAAACAGGAAATGACTACCAATGGTAATAGCAATAAAGCATGGAAATATACTTTTTAATGATTAAAAAAAGAAAAGAAAGGAAATGGAGGAATATATTGCTGTTGGCCTTTAACTATATGGAAAGAAAATTTATGGGGATGACTGGATCAAGTAAGGTTTTCTTTTCTTTTTTTTTTTGAGGGCAGGGGAGAAATGCATATGTTTCTAGGCAGTAGAGAAGCATCTAGTAGAGAGAGTATTATTGAAGAATAGTAGAGTGTAGGCGTCAGAGAGGGAGAATTATTCAGGATAAGATAAGATGAAACAGGTCACCAGTGGCAAGGAATATCTGATCTGAAGAGGAGAAAGACAGAGCTCATAGGAAAGACCCTCAATTTTTCAATGATGTATGAGGCAAGGGTCTTAGCTGGGAGGGCAGGGTGGAGGAAAAGTGTAAGGTGTTTGAGGATAGTTGAAAGGTATGGGAAATCCACTGTCGGGGTATCTAAATGGCACAGTGAATAGAGCACCGGCCCTGGAGTCTGGAGGACCTGAGTTCAAATTCGGCCTCAGACACTTATCAGAAATAACTAACTCTGTGTCGTTTGGCAATCACTTAACCCCAACTGCCCTCTGAAAAAAAAAAAGAAAAAAAAAAGAAAATCCACTGTGGTGAGCAGGACTGTGAAACAATTAGAGATGTAAAAGAATTGCCCTGACAATTTGTTGTTGCTTAGTTGTTTCAGTTGTGTCTGACTCTTCTTGACCCCATTTTGGGGTTTTCTTTGCAAAGACACTAGAGTGGTTTGCTATTTCCTATTGCAACTTATTTTATAGATGATGAAACTGAGGCAAACAGAATTTTAACTGCTCAGAATCACACAACAGTAAGTGTCTGAGGCCAGATGTGAAGTCAGGTCTTCCTGACTATGCTTGTCAGTCCCTCCACTGCAACTGTGTAGCATAAACTTGTTTTAGCGCAGTTTCATGGGTTTTTCCATCTTTGTTCAGCAGCATGGAAGTAGGAGTTAAAGTAGAAGATGATGCGAATATTCCAAGGCTGTGGTCTGGGAGGGCAGGTTCTTTGATATGATGAAGGGGTAAGAAATTCCAGTGAGCAGAGCAGTTAAGAAATGAGCTGACTAAATAAGGGGCCAAGATGAAGAAAGAAAAAGAATGCAAACAGGTCAAGGTTGATGATTTGGAAAGGAACTGAGGTTTAAGGAAACTTCAGGTAAGACTGATGACAGAAAAGAGAGTCTGGAGTCCCAAGATAGAGTGGAATGACAATAGATACAGGACCCAATGACAGATAAAGAAACTTCAAAATTCGTGAACACCAAAGTGGAGCACTTGTCAGAAGTGGGAAAATCAAGGGTATTACCAGCTCTCTGTCTGCAGGTTTGCTGGGGCTGAGAAGCAGGTCATGGGGAATGAAATGAGAAATTGGAGAGTTGGGGTATTTGAGCTAGTATTGGTTTGCCTGTTGCAGTATCCTAATAAGGAGACAAGTTGGGGAGGGGAGAAAGTCTTAGGATATAAGCATTTAGTCATTATCTAGTTCTTTCAAGTTGTTCAAGCTTGTTTTCTTCTTTTAGGTTTCTCTAGACTCCTGCATTTAAGTTTAAAAATATTTTGTCCAGCGCTGGTTACTTCAAGAGTACTAATTGTAAGTTGCATATTCTATTAAGTTCCTATTTTCTTTCCTCTAGGAATATTCTGTTTTGCAGGATAAATTAGCTTGGCTATAGACATTTTTGCCCTTTTAGTATATCATAAGCCCTACTCTGGGCAGCTAAGTGATGCAATGTATAGTAGCACCTTAAAGTCAGGGGACCTGAGTTCAATTACAACCACAGATACTAGTTGTGTGTCCCTGGGCAAATCACTTAATCCTGTTTGTTTTAGTCTCCTCATCTCTCAGTTGAACTGGAGAAATGGCAAACCAGTCCAGTACCTTTGCTAATAAGACTCTAAATGGGATCAGAAAGAATTGGACATGACTGAGCAACTCATTAACAAACACATATCTTTCTTTTCCTTTTGTTTGTCTTTTTGACTATGGTTTTTAGAAATGTAAATTATTGATTTTTTTCCTTTTACCATATTTGCCAGATAACTTGTTTTTGATATGTTGTTTATGTGTTCTGCTGTGTTTTCTTTTTCTCTTGACTTTGATCTAATATGTCCTCCTTAAGGGAGGCTGTATCATCAGGAGGGAGCCATATTTCAGTGAATGCAAGAAGATGGAAGAAGTGAAATAGGGAAGGGTTTAAGATGAAAACAACTGCACAACTTATGGAGGAGGGACTCCAGAGGGTACAGGAGAAGGGGTGAGTAGTTTCAGAATTGGACATCTTGGGTTTGAATTGAAATGTTATGCAAATATCAGTCTCTAGATGCTAAAGCATGCTATCTATGTTATTTGTTCAGGTGTTTTTTGTTCAATACTTCATATTTTGGAGCAACTTACCTCTCTGAAAGGGACTGACAGTTCATTCCAGGAAGTTAGAAGCAGTCACTGAATACCTTTGCCATCATCACTCAGCAACCCATCCTTTAATGTATACTTTCTTTGTCTATTTCTCTTACTTCAAATCCTTGTTACTATAATCTCCCATCCTCTAGATCAGAGGTATTAAATTAAAATAGAAATAGATCACTGTAAGCATCCATATTGGCTTAGAAAACCACATATGAATATTACCTATATTCTATTGTAGCTTCATTTGTTTTGTTAAATATTTCCCCATTACATTTTCATCTGGTTTTGGACCCTATGGAGTGATATTGTTGTGTGTCTGACACCTCTGTGCTTGATCATCACTTTCATTCAATCTTTACTGATTCTTATCCACTCAAATCTCTACTCTTTTCAATTCATCCTTCACACCAAAGAAAATGATTATCCTAACTCACAGATCTGATTAGGTCATTACCTTACTCAATAAATTCCAGTAGCTCCCTATTTCTTCAAGGATAAAATATGATCTTTGTTTCACATTTAGAACTCATTGCAATTTAATTTCAAAATATTGTTCCAGACTTATCTATTTTGTCTCTATGAATTCTATAGTATAGCCAAACTGAACTTCTTGCTGTTCTTCATACGTGATGCTCTATCGCAATTCATGTAGGTTGCTCTGTACATTCTTTTCACCTACACCTCAGAGCAACTCTAGTTTTGTTGAAAACTGAGTTCTTGCACTACCTTTGCTGCCGGTGCCTCCTCACTAAAAGTATGTTGCATATATGTTGTATGCCTCTATTCATTTATATATATATGCATATATATATATATAATCTTCAAATAGAAGAGAAGCTCCTTGAGAGCAGTGATTATTTTATTTTTTGTCTTTGTACATAAGCAACTAAAATAGTGTCTACTGCATGGTAGGTTAATAAATGCTTGTTGATTGATTGATTTTATTAGGCTTCTGTGATTTTCTGACACCAAATTAAGTAAGCCATAATATCCTGAGTCCTAGATCCACCATCAATTAATTATTTGAGTTTGAGCAGGATGTTTAGCATCTAGATGCCTCAGATCAATAATAAAAGAAAGAAGAGTGTAGGGCTGGGACAGAATAATTTCTAAAGATCTTTCCTGCTTCAAAATACCATGGTATTCCTTTCTCCTGACTAAAAAAAAGGAATTTGGGGGCAGTCACAGATTACATTTACAACTATATCTGGGCAGCATTTAATTTTCAAAGAGGAAAAAAAAATCCTTGGAGAGAAGCATCTGGAACCACAGCCATAATAAATGACATTAAAGGTCCAAGAATTATGAGTATGTTGTCAGTTACGCAGAAGAATGCTGTCTCAATTAGAGGAAATGGATGAGGAAAATTGCCATCTTTCTGGTGCTTACCTTTCATCTTTATAATGTAGCTTCATTCACTTTCTGTTGACTTTGCTAGCTTAAGGCTGCTCTTATGAAATTCATTTTCTGTCTCCTATCTTGTCCTTGGTTAACCTATAAACTTTGAGTTGATTTGAATCAGCACCCCACTTTTCCCATTAAATCAGATGTAAAATTTACCCTCTATCACAGGAGCATTTTGCCCCTTGAGATTTTATTAATTGAAACACTTGCTCACCCCATCTCTAATGGATACAGAATTTGGCAGGTAGATAGAAATAAAGCTTCTCTTCCATTTATATGTTGCTTCTAGAGCTTGGACAGTGGCACTGAATTGACTAAAGAAGATATATTGAAAAAGTAGAGTGAGGTTTCCATTCCTCAGACACTACATTTGGTAACAAGCATAGAAATATTTTGATAAAATTTGTTGTTTTAGATTTATTTAAATGAGATGGACAGGTTTTTGTTTTGTTTCAACTAGTGTCCAAGAAAGGCAAACTTTTATTTTTATAATATACAGAACCCTAGGCAAGGAATTCTAGCATTACTATCCAAAAGAGTCTATGGATCCTTGTTTTCCTTTAAATCTTTTTTTCTCTTCAATGTGTGGATGTATACAATCTAACTACTATGCCTGCAGCAGTGACTAAGTTTAAAACTTTGAGAGGGCTACTGTGCTGGCTGAACATCAGCTTCTTCTGTTTGTGCCTATCAGCTCCTAAAGTTCTTTGGTTGGTAATTACACCTAGCAAGTTTTTCTACTGTAACCTGATGGGAAATTCTTTGCAAATGTAAGGTCAGTGCAAGGTCTTACTATTTCTGCAGCTTTCAGAATTGAATCTGATTGGATAAGACTCTGACAAGAATTTTTCCTTGATGAAGAATGCAAGATGGGAACTTTGCCCACAAGAATCAACTGCCAAAGGATGATAACATCTAGCAATTCCAGAAATTCAAAGGTATTAGACATACTTGGATGAGGATGAAAATCCTTGCTCTGGTTTATTTTGAAGTGGTTTCAGAGATAGAGCAAGAAACAAAACATACATATGTTGTATAGTAAAGAATAATATTCCAAATAAACAAGACACATTCAAAATTTCAGTATCATCTTAACTCTTCATTTTCTTTTATCCCCTCCATATTTCTATCAAATCTCATATCCATCCCAACCTTTTCTCCATTCACACAAAAGCAACAGCTAGTTCAAACTCCTACATTCCCCACTTGCCTAGATTTTTGAGATTTCATGCTAATTGGTCTCCTGTCAAATCTATCTTCAAAACTGTTATTAAAATATTCCTAAGACATAGGTCTGATCCTGTAACTTCCCAGATCAAAAATACTTAGAGGTCCCCTATTTCATCTAGGAGAGAATGTGAATTCATTAACCTGCTATGTAATATTATTTAATGTATTTTATCAGTCATGTTTCATATTAGTAACCTTCATGTCCTAGTCAAGCTGAATTATTAGCTTATCTCCTATCTTCATGAGTTTTTACACAGTTTGCTATGCCTAAAATATACTCTCCTTTCCCCTGACTTTCAGAATCCTTATCGTCCTTTACAATTTAAATCATGTGTCATCTCCTCTCTTTTCTGATCCTCTCAGATGAAGGTGTTATCTCTTTCAAACACTCCTAAAGCAATTTGTCTGAATATCTTCTTTACTCCAGCTTTAAATACTTTGAAATATACGTGTCTTTATCCAGGTCGAATCTTTCTCCCTAAACATTGAGAGTAGAGACTATTTTACTTCTACTCTTTTATCCCCAGCAATTTGCACAGGGCTTGATCCTTAGTAAGTCCTTAACATGTATTTTTCTAAGTTTCATTAAATAACTTACTGGGTGATGCCTTATAGTTATCAATAATAATGATGGTTTACTCATGTATAGTTCCTTAAGCTTTAAAAAGTGCTTTATTTATAACACTCAAGTAGCAAAAATAGTGTAAATATCTAGTATTTGGACAGTGCTCAAAATTTGGAAAGCCCTTTACATTCATTATCTCATTTGATTTTTACAAACATTCTGTGAGGTATGTGCTATTAATATTTCCATTTCTCCTATAGGAGACTAAGTCCCAGAGAGGTTAAATGACGTGTCTTGTTCTACGAAGCTAGTAAAAAATCTGAGGCAAGATTCAAACTCAGGTCTTACTGAAGACAAGTCTAGGACTTTATATACTATTTAAACTGTTATAATCTTGATTAAAAAACAAAACAAAACTCAAACTTACCTATTCTGATTCTAAAACTAAAACTTTTTACAATGCTCCACAGGCTCTCTCATTACAAAGTGATTGCCTCCTTACGTTGTAGACATTACAAGTAATATCAGAGGAAAAAAAACAACTAAGATTCATAACGGTTAAGTGACTTGATCACAGACACCAAGCTACTGATGGCAAGATCTTCATTCAATCCCACGTCTTCTGACTCAAATTCTAATGCTCCTTGGACATTACTATTCTTTCTTCCTAGCATTCTAGGATTTGAGAAACACTATCTATGCTAGTATAAAAATGTTTAAAGTGTACAAAATTATTAATATAAACTTTTCTTCCAAGATCACTTGAAGAGCAAAAATATTCCCAAATATTTGTATGCAAACAGTACACACCCAAAATATTGGGTACTGCTAGTCATTCATTTCCTTGTAAGTATATACATGCCATCTATTCAAGTCTACTTACAGAGCAAATTTCTGAAAAAGAGGGATGAGATTTTGATTTTACCCTGTTGATTCATGCAGTGCAAAATTGTTGGGATAGCAAGAAAAATACCTTTCAGAGTCAAGGGTCTTGCATGCAATATTCCCATAATTCCTAAGAAAGATCAGTTTCAAAGTTCTTAGAAGATTATCTCAACTGATCACAATGGCTATGCCAACTCAGAGAAAGAATGTGTAGCATGAGCATCCAAACCACATTGGACTTCTGAATTGTTTTGAGACTTGTTCCTCACTGATTTTTACAGTATCATAAAGCAGTACCAAAGCTCCTAACATTATTATCTGGAATCTATTAAATTGACATGTGTGGGAATTTGGAAAGTGTATATTTTTCAATATGAATAAGTGTTGAGAAGGCTGACTCTAGAATACCTTTTTATATTCATTCAGTACTCGTTTATTTAAGAAAAACATCACATACCAAAATCATTTCTTATATTCTCTCAATAGTTGATAAATGTGTGAATTCATTTTAGAAAAACAACGAGGGCACAAGAAAATGGTCTAATTTGTGTCTGTGTGAACCAATGTCATCTTTCACAGCTGTTACCACTCTTCTTGTCCAGAGAGAAAAAAAAATATTTTAAATACATCTCCCAACTCTTCCTCTTATGTGTATTTATATGAGTGGCAAATAGAATGTTGAATTAAAATATATTGAATCACACATACACTACTTTCTTCAAGGAGAGAGCCCGGGGTTGTTGGTTATGACAAGTGCCAAGCAACATTACACAAACTGAAATTCTCTACATATAACCGATAGCAAATAACTGGCTACCATTGTGACAATTATTTGTGACTCAGCTTTCTCCACAGAATTATTGAGTACATTGATTTCTTAAAGAAAGAATCATAAGCAAGAAGTTAGAGAAAATAGCAGAAATGAGAAGATAAAACAAATTAAAATGAGTGTAATCAGATTTATTCAAACAAATATTTAAAGCAATGATGTTTAAAAATGTTAAATAGATAAAAGAACAAAAATGAACATTTACTTTCACCATTTCCTAAGTGAGTTTAAAAGATGCAAAGTAAATAACCAGAAAGAATAGACCAAAAGAGTTTTAAAATTGCAAGTCATAAATGATTTTGTTTGTTTAATTTTGCAGAAATATGCAACCAAGAGATATACCAGTTTAGAATAAAAACACATTTGTATAATCTTACTGAGAAGAATGGGGAAAGATTATTAATATCATCTCATAAAACTGGAGGATGACAGGGAAGTTCTTCTACTTACTATCTTAGTGATATTGGGCAAATCACAAAAATCTATATGGGAATCAGTTTCTTCATCTCTAAAATGAAGGTCAAGGAAAAAAGAAGCATTATTTAAATCCTTTCCTGCTCCAAATCTGCACACCTATGGTGTTATGTAGAGGAAAAATAAAACCTGACAACTTGTCATATAAGTTCAATTAAGTGAACTAATCTCTGTCACAGTGAAGGATATAACTGGAAAAACAAAAAAAGAAGAAAAAAATGAAAAATAACAGTCAAGATAATAGAACCAAGCATTTTCTCCATAATATGAGTAAAGTCCTTGTATATTGATCCCCACAATAGAAA
Organism: Pseudocheirus occidentalis; assembly: GCA_028646575.1. Classification (NCBI taxonomy): domain Eukaryota; kingdom Metazoa; phylum Chordata; class Mammalia; order Diprotodontia; family Pseudocheiridae; genus Pseudocheirus; species Pseudocheirus occidentalis. Next base: position 50,137,093 of record CM053601.1, read on the forward strand.
GTTGAAATAGTACTTAAGAAAACACACAAGGGGAGAGCAGCTCTATCATACTTAGTATGAAAATAATACAGATGATTCATATGGAACATGACAAAATATTGAGGATATGAAGCAATCAATTTTAAGATATTTGAAAGGCAACTGAAAAAGTATAGAAGCAGAAAAAAGAAATATTTTTTTTGCTTTTTGGAGGGGGAGGGCAGGGTAATTGGGGTTAAGTGACTTGTGCAAGGTCACATGGCTAGTAAGTGTGTAAACTCTAGAACCTTTACGAAAATAATTTAAATATATGAAAAGACAAGCTTGATGAAAATATGAATATGTCACTGGTACAGTGTAATTATTTTATTGATCAATTTTGTTCTCAAATTTCATTCATTTCCTAATAAATGCCATTGTCTCATATCAAGAATATTTTCCCTTTCAACAAAGAATAAAAAGGAAAAAAAGTTTGAGAACACCAATCAACATATCCACCACAACTAACAATATTCCATACCTATAGTTCTTGACTCTGAAATGAATGGAGGGAGGTTCATTTTCCCATATATTCTACATGTTAAGTGTGTCCATCAGAATTCCATATTATTTGATTTCATTTTATTTTTTCATATTTGTTTTTTATTAAGAACGTTGTGTTTCTAGATTGTATTACTTTATCTGCATAATTTCAAATGTTTAGTCATGTTTCACTAACATTATCATAGTGTTCTTTCTTAAAGAGGAATAATATTCCTTTATATTCATGTTACATATTCTTTTTGGTTATTCCTGAATTGAAAATGTAAAGATAACTGATTTGTTTCCAGTTCTCTGATATCATGAAGAGTCCTGAATGAATGGGTATATATATATGTATGTATGCACGCATGCATGCATGCATGTATGCATGTGTAGTTTGTATGTGTGTGTGTTTGTGTAATGTCTTTGCATGCCATGATATAACTGCCTAACAATTAGATATCTGGATCATAAGGTATGACATTATAGTAGCTTTAGGGGTAATTCTAATAGCTTTTCAGAGAAAAAATAATTCATTTAAAGCTCCACCAAGAATGTATGAGCATTCCATACAGACACAAATGACATTTCATTCATGTCCATACATCATTTCCCATTGTACTTTGTAATGTTAATGAAATCAGAAGATCTTCCATGCCCCCTTTCTATTGGCACCTAGTAAAAGCACTTAGCTCCTTACTTCAAGTTAACTCCTTGGGAGTAGTTAACACCTTAACCAGAAGGGGCAGAACAGGGAGGAACTATACTGTATATATGGAAGAGAACCAGGAGGACCTTCAGGTTTTCTCTCAGTCACCACCTGGAGACTGCACCTTTTGGTGAGATCCTTCTTCTGCAGCTTCTACCGAGAACTTCCAAGGACCAGGCTGAGGAACTGTTGTGAGTCTGAGAGGGATCCCTGCTTGAGGGAGCCTGTTCTATTTGTGAAGGCTTGGGAATGTGGGTGTCCACTGTATTAATTATGTGTATCAACTTTGTGACCACTATAATTACTTTGGCTTTCTGGTTTTGGGACTTGTCCTTCTGGTTTTGGGACTCAGTGTTCGGGTTTCTGAATAAAGACCTTGGTTCTGCCTTCCATGTGGAGAGTTTGCTACATTTTGTGATTCAAAACTATAACAACATATTCATAACCACCATAGGTGTTGTGAATATCACATTATTGATACATACTTTTGAAAACTTTATATTATTATAATCCACTTACATACATATATAATTGACAGAAAGGTATAGAGAATATGAGAATCTCTCTTTATTTGCTTTTTATTGATTGTAAAAAGTACTTAATATAATGCAAAATTCTGCCTCAGAAATTCTCCTTCATCACTGTGTTTACCATGTATATTTAAAATTCATTCAATATTCCTTGAGGGACTGAGCCAAGATGGCAGATTAAGGGCAACTATCCAGCTGAATCCTCCCAACATTTTCCTTTAAACAACTTTAATATATTAAAATTTTAGAATGGTAGAGACAACAAAAGGTGGAGGTGAGATATTTTTTCTGGCCTAAAAGAACTAAAAAGGTGGGCCAGAGAAGTTTATGATATCAGGATAGATACTGTCCACAGCCCACACACAACAGAAGTGTGGGGATCAGCAGCAGCAGCAGCAACAGCAGCAACAGTGACACCATCATCAAGAACTCTAAGTCCAGAAATGGCTAGGACATCAGATAACTGGTCAGAAGGAGATTACAGGCTTCATAATTTGGTACATCTGGTACTAAATGGTAACTACATGGCCTGTACATAGTAACCAGTACTTTTGGGTGGAGAAAAAAGTTAATGGTTAGTCAAAAGGAAGAATCTAATCACAGTTCTAAGGCAAAGGGGATTCTTGGTGCTTGTAACTACAGAGAAATAGGGCCTTCCTTGGTAAAAACTTAAAGCACAGACAAGGAGAGCAGTAAATACATCTTTCCCAGGATCATACTACCTTGAAAGCACCCCAAACTTGCAGACTCCCCAGCTCCTGGAAGCAGCAGCATGAAAAAAGCATGGAGCTTAGGATAGTACCTCCCTTTCTCCAGGTGAGCACAATTGAACTTTTACATAAAGTTCAGAGTCAAGAAATAGGCTGGGAAAATAATCAAACAACTAAAAAGCAATATGATGACAAAAAGTTACTATGGTAATGGGAGAGACCAAGACATAACTCAAAAGAAGACACTAATGTGAAAACAGCTACCAAAACAACATCCTCAAAGGAAAAAGCTAATTGGACTCAATCCAAACAAATGTTCCTGGAAGAGTTAAAGAAAGACATAAGAGAAAAAGAGAGAAAAAGATTGAAAAAAATTATAGTGATCCAAGAAAACTATGAAAGAATTTGGTAAAAGAAGAACAAAATTAATGAAGAAAATAAAACCTTAAAAAAAACAGAATTGCTTAAAAAAACAGAATGGTAAATGCTTAAAAAAAACAGAATGGTAAAAGAGGCACATAAATTCACTGAAGAAAAGAACTCCTTAAAAATCAGAATAGACCAAATGGAAAAAAAAAATAGAAAAGCTCACTGTCATTACTTAAAATTAAGATTTGGACAAGGAGAAGCTAATGATTCCCCAAGACAGAGAAGCAATCAAACAAAGTTAAAAGAATAGAAAAAAATGAAGAAAATGTGAAATATCTTATGGAAGAATAATCAAGCTGGAAAATAGATAAAGGAGATATAATTTAAAAAATGATACTACCTGAATGTATTGATCAGAAAAGGGATCTAGACTTTATATTTCAAGAAATCATGAAGTATGACTGCCTCAGTATCTTAGAACTAGAGGGTAGTAGAGAAATTGAATGAATCTGTCTATCTTCTCCTGAAAGTTATCATAGAACGAAAACTCCCAGGAATACTTTAGCTAAATTTCAGAGTTCAGAATAAACTACTTCAAATAGCATAAAAGAAATCAATTTTCAGCTTCCATTAAAAAAAAACCAAATGTCTTAATATATGATATTTTGGAAGGTGAAGGAGCTACGAATACAACCAAGAATATCCAACACAGCAAAACTGAGTGTAATTCTTTGGAGAAAAAAATACATATTTAGTGAAATAGAAGACTTTCAAGAATTCCTGACAAAAAGAACAGAGTTGAATAGAAAATAGGATATTCAGCCACAAGAAACAAGAGAAGCATAAAAAGGTAAAAATGAAAGAGTAGTCATAAGGGACTCAATAAAGTTCAATGATTTATATTCCTGTATGGGAAGATAGAAGTAACTCCCTAGGATTCTATCAATATTACTCCAGTTAGAACATCAACATGAGTCACTTATTTTGGGATGGTTGTCCCCCCCAAAATGGAGGGGTGAAAAATAGCAATACATTGGGAGAATGGGAAAGGAAGAGGTATAATGGGGAACATTTTCTCCTGTAAAGAGGCATACAAGGAAGTACTTTTATAGGGGAGGGGAAATTGGGGTAGTAGTGAAGGGCAATGCTTAAACCTCACTCTCATCAGAATTGGATCAAAGAGAGAACACACACACATTTATTTGAGTATATAAATCTGTCTTGGGGTGGAGTCAAGATGGCAGAATAAAAGCAGGGACTTTCTTGAGATCTCCCCCAAACCTCTACAAATACCTGTAAAAATGACTCTAAAGAAATTCTAGAGCTTCAGAACCCACAAAATGACAAGGGAAAAAGATTTCCAGCCCAAGACAGTCTAAGAGGTTGATAGGAAAGGTCTATTGCATCTGACTGGAAGCAGAGCACAATCCAGAATGGACCACCCTGCCATAAAGGGAGCTGGAACAGAGACCTCAGCAGACTGATTCACAGGCAACTGTGGTAGTTTCTAGATGTTTCAGCCCACAAATTCCAAAGATAGAATAGAAGACCAGTGGAAAACTCTTTTGGACCTGGGTGAGAAAAAAGCATGCTCTGGCCCTAGTCACCAGGAGAGAGTGGCAGCAGCAGGAGGAGCCCATGAATAGTGTGAGGATCTAGTGACTGATCAGAGTGTGATTTCAGGACTCTCTTTGCAGGCACTGAGGCAGGATTCTCTTGATTTGCCCTGCTTGATCCTGGGTCACAGTCCTAGGTGGCAGTCTTGGGGCGAGGAGGAGTGCTGGTTTGGTAGAGCTTGTGGTACAGTGGAGAGGGAATCCTCCTCACAGTTCTAAAATGAAAAAGAGTGCTTCTGGTCACTCAGAGACTATAGCACAGGCCAGCAAATGAGTTAACATCTCTCATTTGATCATACATCATTGGAAGAAATGAAGTATCTCTGAAAATAGCTGCTCAAAATCCCTGAAGTTTGGGACAGGATACCCTACACACTGTAAACAGAGCCATACCTGAACAAAGAGCTAGAAAGTCAAGCATTTGACTGGGAAAATGAGTAAACAGCATAAAAAAATCAGAACATTTAATATTACTTAGGTGGCAAAGAAGATCAAAACATACAACCAGAAAAAGATAATAAAGTCATAGCTCTTACTTTCAAAGCCTCCAAAAAATTATGAATTGGTTGCAGGTCATTGTAATGGGAATAGGGATTTAAAGATTTTCCCTGTCCCTTAATAGATCTAGGGGGGAGTTTGAAGACTTTCCCTGCATTGAAAGTAAACTCTGTCCTCTAATAACCTGAATATAATCACATGGAACCTGTGATGGAGGGAATTTGCTAAAGGCTGGAGCAGAGTCCACAGGAAGCTTCTGTGCTGCGAAGATAAACTCTACCTCCTAATAGGATGAATATAGCCACATGGTGCCTGTGATGGGAGGAGTTCGCTGAAGGGAAGCAGAGCCCACAGGAAGCTGGTAGGGAGAGCTAGCCAGACTCTGGGGGGAGAAGACACTCATTAAGGAAATAGAGAAGTTTGTGAGTAAATATTGATTTTCTATTGGTTTGTGGGAAGGCTAAAGGATGGCATGGCTCTCAGTGTTATTATGGCTTCTGAATATCTTTGGCAGTATGACTTACTGGATTTTGGGATTCCGTTTTCTGTTGTCTAAGTAAATTCTTTGGTTCTATCCTCTATCTGGAGAATCTGGTATATTTTGTGATTGAATGTCATGTGACACTTATAGTCATGGTCTTTATCATGATTATGGGTACTATAAATATCGCATTGGTTCTACAACCATGGAGAAGCTCATAAAGGATTTTGTAAATGAAGTAAGAAGTAGAGGAAAAATTGGGAAGAAAAGTGAGAATGATATAAGAAAATCATGAAATACAAATCAACAGCTTTCTAAAGGAGACCCCAAAACATGCTGAAGAAAATAACACCTTAAAAATAGGGTAAGCCCAAAAGTAAAAGAGATCCAAAAAAACCAATAAGGAGAAGAATGCCTTAAAAAGTAGAATTGGCCAAATGAAAGAGAAGACCCATAAGGTCACTGAAGAAAATAATTCATTAAAATTAGAATGGAACAAACGGAAGCTAATGACTGTTTGAGAAATCAATAAATTATAAAACAGAACCAACAGAATGAAAAATTAGAAGACAAAGTAAAATCTCTCATTGGAAAATAAATGACCCAGAAAAAATATATTCAGGAAAGATCATTTAAAAATTGTGAGACTAGAGGGTGCGGAGCCAAGATGGCAGCGTAGAAGCAGTAAAGCACCACAGCTCCCACACAAACATGTTAAAAAACTCACAAAATGGGACTCTAAACAGATTTTCAAGCTCCAAAACTCTCCAAAAGACAGAAAGCACATCTGTTGCTACAGGCAGCTCAGCAGGTGGGGCTCTTCTCAGCAGTCTGGGAGTGCTGGAGGAAACCGGGCCGACTCAGGCCCTGGGGCATTGGGCGGGGAGCCGTGTCTATAGGAGAGCAGATCGGCTACACTGGAGGCACAGTTACCACATTTATCAGGCCAGAAGACAAAAAGGCTAAGAAAAAGGTCAGTGGATTTTGGTAACTGGGGAGGAGAAGAGCAGGTCCAGTCAAACTGCTCCCAGGGCAAGGAAGCAGCAGGAGGCGGCTGTAGCAGCAGGAACGTAGCAGCAGTGGCTTCCACTGGGCTGCTTCAGAGCCCTCAACCTGCAGATAGCAGGGGGGCTGAAACAATCCATCGGGGCCAACGGCTCTTGTGTTGCGTGATCTGGATCTGAATTGTGGTCTTGAGTGGTGGTCCTTGGGTTCGCTTTCAGTCAGCCAGAGCTGAGAGGGGGGGCCTGTAGCATCCCACTAATAGCTCCGGCAGCTGTGAGGGCCCCAGTGATTTGGTACAGAGGTTTTCCCCTCTAGGAAGCAGAGTTCCACAGAGATAAAAAACCAAGCAATTAATAGACTGGCCAACATGACAAAAAGGAAGCAGGCTAGGAACAGCAGTAAAATTCTAGAATCCTTTTTTATGGACAAAAAAGACCAAAGCATGGAGCAGGAGGAAGACAACTCAGTCAGAACTCCCACACCAAATGCTTCCAAGACACTGGAAGAATACCTACTAGCTATACATCAACTGAAAAAGGACTTTGAAAACCAAATAAGAGAAGTGGAGGAAAAATTGGAAAGAGAAATGAGAATGATGCGAAAAAGTCATGAAAAGAAAGTCAACAACCTGACTGAAGAAAACAATTCTTTAAAGGGCAAATTATCTCACATGGCAAAGGAGGCCCAGAAAGCCAATGAAGAGAAGA
>CM053601.1:50144718-50159773 GCA_028646575.1 Pseudocheirus occidentalis
AAAGTCCTTTTTAAGTTGATGTATAGCTAGTAGGCATTCTTCCAGTGTCTTGGAAGCATTTGGTGAGGGAGTTCTGACTGAGTTGTCTTCCTCCCACTCCATGCTTTGATATTTTTTGTCCATAAAAAAGGATTCTAGAGTTTTACTGCTGTTCCTAGCCTGCTTCCTTTTTCTCATGTTGGCCAGTCTATTAATTGCTTGGTTTTTTAGCTCTGTGGAACTCTGCTTCCTGGAGGGGGAAAGCTCTGTCCCAAATCGCTGGGGCCCTCACAGCTGCCGGAGCTCTTAGTGGGATGCTGCAGCACCCCCCCCAGCTTTGGCTCACTGAAAGCGCACCCCAGGACCACCACTCAAGACCACGATCCAGATCGAGGCCACTCAGCGCAAGAGCCCTTGGCCCTGATAGATTGCCTCACTCAGCCGTTTGTGCTGCTACAGCCGCCTCCCACTGCTTCCTATCCCTGGGAGCAGTTTGGCTGGACCCGCTCTTCTCCTCCCCAGTTAGCAAAATCCACTGACCTTTCTCTTAGCCTTTTTTTCTTCTGGCCTGATAAATGTGGTAACTGTGCCTCCAGTGCAGCCGATCTGCTCTCCTATAGACGCGGCTCCCCGCCCGATGCCCCAGGGCCTGAGCCAGCCATGTTTTGGCCGTGGCTCCCAGACTGCTGAGAAGAGTCCCCCCTGCTGCGCTGCCTGTAGCAACAGATGTGCTTTCCGTCTTTTGGAGAGGTTTGGGGCTTGAAAATCTGTTTAGAGTCCCATTTTATGAGTTTTTTAGTGTGTTTGTGTGGGAGCTGCAGTGCTTTGCTGCTTCTACGCCGCCATCTTGGCTCTGCCCCAATCCCCTAATTACATCTTAATCTGGCTCCAATGTGTGGCCTGTGGACCAAAGTGTGTGACACCTAATTCTATATGAACTCTAGGGTCTCTTCTGGTTCTGAAGCAGTTTTCTCATTTGGAAAAAAAAGTATCCATGATCAATACAGGCAGAAGGTTCATAGTCTACAAGCCTCAACCTTTCACATCTCAGATTACCAGACCATGTTTCCCAACATATTCTCACCATCCTGTATGACTACCTTTGCACTGACGTCCCAAGGTATAAAAGGATATGTTGGTTTGATTTAGAGCATCACACTGAACTCTTACTAGAATTCCCATGCCTTCTCATCCTCTGCAACAATTCTTGGTGCACAAGCAGTGATTTTCATATTTCTCCATTTAACAATGCTCATTGTGAGCACCACTCACAAGATGCCTGTGAAATGATGTTTCTTCTTGTCTCTGGCAGCCTGAGAAAATCAGCTCACAACTAATGAGCCGTCCTTCCCTTTCTCATCTCTGCAAAAAGCTTCTGAGGATACTCCACACACCGTAAATGTAGCCTTGATAAAGGCAGAAGGAGAGAAGACATGGGCTTTCACAAGTATTTTACAGCAGACATCTTTATTTGTAAACTTAAGTATGGAAGGAGGGAAATGAAAGTGTTAGGAACATAACACTTAGGAAGCTGCCAGAGCTGTGTATGGGGGACTGTTTTCCTCAGTTGGCCAAGAGAATGGAGATCAGCTTAGCTTGGGAAAGAGTCAGTGACTGAACAGATTTCCGGGGTCATGATTATAACTGAGGTCTTAAAGTAATTGATGACAGAATTGGAAAGTTCTAAGTTGTTATTTGAAATAAGCTTTTAGTGCTTCATTTTTTTCCATTACTATAATTTCTCCCAGTATTTCTTCCTGTACCCCTCCCAAGGAACTATCACACATGAAAAACAAGTGTTTTTAAAGATGAAAAAAAGGGAAGAAAAAAAATCATCACATAATTTATTTTTTAATAATCTGCTGTACTACATAGGCTGCTCTACCATATCATTCTTTTCCATTTGTTTTTTATTCTATGTAATTAAAATTTTATAACTTTATAAATTATAAATATTTTAATCTAATCTCATCTCAGTTGCTGCTATGTGTCTCAGTAAAAACCTGGGAAAATTGGGTAACAGTATGATAGAAAGTGGGGTTAGCTGAAGATTTTACAACATATATCATAGGATCATACATATGAAGCCAGAGGGAACCATATAGATAGATAAGGAAACTGAATTCCAGAGAAGTAACTCGACCAAGGTCCCAGAGGCAGTAAATGGCAGATCTTCTGAGTCCAAAATTAGTACCCTTTCCACAGGATCACAGTGCCTCAAGGTACATCGTCCTGAATTCCTCCTAAATCAATGAGAAAATAATGACATTTATACAGGACTTCAAGATTCTCAAAGCATTTTGCGTACATATTCTCATTTGAGCCACACATTTTACATTTGTACAGATGTAGACAAAGAGGTTAAATGACTTTTCCTTGTTTATGTGGCTGCTGTCAGAGGTAGGATCTGAACTCAGATGTTTCTGGCTCCATTTCAGCACATGATCAAAAAACCCATCATAAAAAGTTAGGACATAATAGAATGTTGTCCTTGTGGCAAGTTAGCAGAACTTAGCTGTTCAGTGGAGCAAATAAAATAATGTGTGTGAAGAATCTTGTAAATCCTAAAGCAGCACTACATAAATGTTTGGGGGGGGCAGAGGAGGGAGATAAACATTTACAGATTGCCAACTGTGTCCCAGGCACTGTATGCTAAGACTGTTACAGATATTTCATTTGATCTTTGGGTAAATCATCTTACCTCTTCAGCAGTTATCTTATCTGTAAAATGAGAAAGTTAAACTAATGACCTCTTAATTTCCCATCTAGGTCTAACTATAATTTTAATAAAGAGAAAAAATTAGAGGACATGGAATAGATACGTTTCATATTACAGAAAGTAAGAGCTTTTTTGCACAAAAAAACCCAAAACAAAACAGCACTTTCCAAACAAGAACTTAAGAAACAAACTAGGAAAGAAATGTAAATAAATTGGTTAAATTTCTGATAAAAATCTGACAGCAAAAATTTCAAAGGAACTGATACAAATTTATTTTGTATAATTGGGGACTATCCATTTCCTAATGTGTAACTGGTTAAAGGATAATGATAAGCAGTTTTTGAAAAAAAAAGACAATTTTGACATATCACCAACTTGCAACCATCAAATTGGCAATTTTTTTTTAAATAATAAGTTCAGTGCTGGAACGACTGTGGGAAAATAGAGATATTTTTGCTATTGAGAGAATTATGAACTGCTAGTCTTTTTTTTTAAATAACAGAAAATGATAAAGATCTGCAAAACTTTTCATACTCTTTAATAATCCCCTTGGTACCCTAAAGATATTATTACAGAAGAAGGAAAAAGACTAATCCACATGAAATTATTCTTCGCGAAATTATCCCACTATTAGCAATCGCAAAATCCTGTAAACACCCAATGGTTTGGGGATGGCAGAACAAATTATGGCATGTGATTATGATAGAATGCTATTGTATTTGAATCCCCACTGCTTAGCACTGTCTTTTGCTCAGAGTTGGTTGGTGGTTGTCCTTCATTCTTGAAGAGGACTGAAGTGACATCTCTATACAGTGTCCAACTGTGGCTGATCAGACCAGTACCAGCTCAGAATGCTCTACCACAGGTCGGGCACAAATAGGCCCTGTGAATATTTGGGGTGGATTCAGTAAATTTGCATACCTTGCATTTCTTTTGAGTTACTTTGATTCTGCTTTGCTCACAGAGCATAGCACCTTTTTTGATGTGGGCACACCATGCTGGGTGGTTCTGTGCCAGCGTCTTCCATGTCACAGTCAGTTCCAAAGTTCTTAAGAGAGACCTTGAAAGTGTCCTCGTATCACTTCTTCTGACCTCCATCTGAGCCCTTGCCCTGTGTGAGTTCTTCATAAAATAGACTTTTGGGCAAGTATACATTTACACATGCTCAATAAATGCTTCAATCATTCATTCATTGTTCCTCCTTTGTACCAAATAAAGTCACAGTAACTTTTCTTGAGGGTAAAGAAATAAGAAATTTGCCCTCAGATGGCCTGGGGAAGAGATTAATCTGGTCTCTGTGCTTTATAGTTAAAACTGCCATGCCTTGCATTGTTGGGGTCTTAATTTTCTTTTCAACTAGTTTCTCAGCTGGAACTTTCTCATATGGGATTTTTTTTTTTTTTGGTGTTACAAAGTCTACTGCTTGGACCTCAAGTCAGGAAGATGTACATTCAAATTCAGCCTCAGATACTTACTTGGCTGTATATGTGACCCTGGACAAGTAAACTTCACCTTTATCTGACTCTTGTTTTCTCAGCTGTGAAATGGGCATAACAGTTCCTACCTTACAGGGTTGTTGTGAGGTTCAAATGAGGCAATATTTGAAAGGCACTTAGCACATTACCTGGCACACAGTACTCACAATTGAGAAAACAGTTAAGGATGTTGCTTGCTTCACAGACCTCATCACCATTTTTGTCTTTTCCAAAGCAAAAGCAGGCATTTGACAAGCAAAAGTTTTGTGTTTGGTTAGGAGAGAAAACTCCCTTTTTTGGGCAAGGCAATTGGGGTTAAGTGACTTGCCCAAGGTCACACAGCGAGTTAGTGTCAAGTGTCTGAGGCTGGATTTGAGCTCAGGTCCTCCTGACTCCAGGGCCGGTGGTCTATTCACTGTGCCACCTAGCCACCCTGAAAGATAACTTTTAAGCCCTGGATAAGTAAAAATGAAGATGTTACATGGCATGATTATGGCATATTTTATGCAGCCCCACAGTTGGAAGGGTAACAATTCAGAGGTCAACCCTTTGCAGGAGCAATTTCTTCCTAGCACATGGAATGCTTTGCCATTGGCCTAAAGTGTCAGAATTAAATGCTCCATTGAGAATATTTCCTAATTCCTTTGCTCCCTGACCACCCAAAACAGAGTCTTGGAACAGTCATGTGGGGAGCTGCCTTGAGCCTAAAGAAAAATATTTTCTGTTTTACAGCATAAGCTCCAGGTAAAACCAGCCAAGGATATAAATTTAGATAAAATATTAACCTTTAAGAAATGTGGAAAATACAAAGAAATATAGGGAAATATATGAAGTAATGCAAAGTAAAAGTTGAATCATAAAAACATGCAGACTGCAACCTGCAGAAATATAAAAATTATAAATCACAAGATAGAGATTACACAGAGAAAAAAGAACAGAGGAGTACACGGAAGCAAACAGGAAGTGATTGCTATAATTTTGTTAAAATTAATGTACACCCTTTAAAATTATAATATAAAAACTTACAGGTTCACGTGCAGTCATTTAATGTTAAAGTTTAGGATTTTAAAAAATTTCCAGAAATCAGCCAAATGGGAGAAAAAATGCTATTCCTGCTTTGTTACTACCCGAATCACCTTGAGCAAGTCACTGTACTTCTCTGGGCCTCAGTTTCCTCATCATTAAAATAAAGGGGTTGGACCCCTTTTAACCCTGGATCTAGGATCCTAGAACCTTATGGTCTCTAAAAACCCTTTCCCTTCACCCTGACAAGGTTCTCTAGAAACAATAGCCTTCTGCCACTATTCTGAATCAGGAAACATCTGCACCTGCTGGTGGGTTGGTGGGTTGGTGCATCTCCACTTCTTACAATAGAAATAAGGGGGAGGGAAATTTTTTTCCACCTTTGTTACCAAACTGCCAAGTATCTCAGACTACCAAACGACTGAGTCATAAACAGTATCTCTCACTTGTGATGTTAAGACTTGTTTTCCAAAGATAATTCCAACCAGGCTGGCTCAGACCATAAACTCAGATACAGACAATGGTTTCTTCTGTATGTGTTTTGCCTGATAGACTGAACCGCAGGAATTTTTCAAAGAGCAAAATTTTATTTTAGTCTCTGCGTGCTGTTTATTCTACAACCCAGTGAAGTACATTCATTTCCATCTGTGTACGTCAGATTGTGCTAGATGCCGACCACTGTGTTTGGGTTTGTTTTTTCAAATCTTACTGGTCCACACATTTTAAGATTAGTAAGATGTCAGTTTTTGCCTCCGATCCCCACAACACTAAGTGTGAGTAAGTCCCACACAACAGAAGTCAGTTGTGTCAGACACAGCTTGTGGGGGAGAACTTGGTGATCAGTGAGCAGAAAACAAAAAAGACAAGAAGAAAACAGGCAGGGCTCTAATCCCTTCAGCTCGCCCTTTCACCCCTTTGTTTCCAAGTTGTTATGAAATACAGGGCAGAGAAATGAGTTTCAGCTCAGTGTGGCCTTGCTAGGAATCTCTAGATAGCAAAGGTTACTGTCAAATGAATTATTTTCAATGACATTCTTACCGAAGGGTGCACATGAAGTAAGTTTCGAGGAAATCTTTCACTTTTCAGCGAATCTGAAATGTGCTTGACCTACTACTAGTCCTTGGGATCTCTGATAAGTGAATGCCCCAAAAGCCTTGAAGGCAGGCAATCAATAGTGGCCACCCACTCCTTCCTCCTTTCTGCCCCAGCCTGAAGAAGAGCCCTAAGCTGAAGTGGATTTCTGTAAAATTAAGTACTTCAACACTGAAGTACTAAAATATATGTTGTAGGCAACAAATTTCACACATGTAAAAAAGTTATATTTTCTTTTATGCCATCTAAGTATTAGGCATTTATCACTTCAAGGTTTGCAAAACCCTTTTGAAATATTATCCTCTTTGCTCTTCCCAACCTCAGAGGTACGTGTTATTATGTTCCACTTTGCAGATGAGGAAATTGAGTCAGGAAGACAGTGATTTGTTCACAGCTAATAAGTGTCTGGGGCTGAATTTTAACCTCGGTCTTCCTGATTCTGGATCTAGTGCTCTCTCCACTAATTCCTCCAACAGTGACTGCTTGCATTGCCTTGATGCTAACCATATTGGAGAGATGAGAAGACTTAGGTATGTAAAATATTACCATGCTGAACAAATGTCAGCCAGAATTTTCAGCCTACAGACATTGCAAGTGAGGTGGCACGTGAATAAAGTGCCAGGCCTGGAATCCACAAGAATCATCTTCTTGAGTTCAGATCCAGCCTAGATGCTTACTAGTTGTGTGGCCCTGGGCAAGTCACTTGATCCTGTTTGCCTCGGTTTCCTTATTTGTAAACCAAACTGGAGAATAACATGGCAAATTATTCAAGTATTTTTGTCAAGAAAACCCCAAATAGGGTCATGAAGAATCGAACGCTACTGAAAACAATCAAACAAACAAAAAAATCTTCCTGATGGATTTCTCTCACCATGTCATTCCTCCACTAAAAAACAAACAAAACAAAACTCAATGGCTTTCATTGTCTACCATATAAATGCAAGTCATTTTAAACCAGCATTCAAGTTCAGCCACAATCTGACACCAAGATCCCTTTCTGGTTTTATTATATACTAATTTGTTTTCAAGTATTCAATGTTCTAGCCCAGTTTAATTATTCTGAATTTATCATTTGTGGGGCACCTTCTGTCCACATGGTTTTACTGACTCCAATAACTTTTCCATCACTATTTGGCAGGCTTTACAGTTTGTTTGGTTTTTGGGTTATTTGGTTCGATTTGGTTTTTTTAAAGACTGGGTCTCCCCATCTCATCCAGGATGGAAGTATAAAGGCTACCAATTGAAGAACCAATCCCACAGCTAATCAGCACTGGAGTTTGGCTGTACTTTGTTTCTGATCTGGGCCAGTTTTCCCCTTTTTAGGCATCCTGGTGCTCCCTTGCTCCCAAGGATTCACAATATTAATGTCAAACAGGCTGGACACCTGACTGGACTAGACAGTGTAGCTCAGAATTCCTGAGCTCATCTCAGCTTAACCTGGGGCTAGGATTGCAGGTGAGTATCACCATGCCCAGCTGTTTGGGGATGTAATTTTTTTAAATATGAAAACTTGTTCCAACATCCCAATAATCTCACAATTGAATGGGCATCAAGGACAAAGAGGCAGTTGGTAACTCAACCAAGAAGGAGAGAATGATTTTTTTACTATTAGGGTGCCTTAAGTAGTTGAAAGGTCTTCCTATTTAGAAACAACATTTCTTTGTCTCCTTTTTTCCCCTACAACTTGATTTGACAACAGCAGGAAGTCAATAGGATCCCCTCTGAAGAACTGTGGATCCCCAAAGCATCTGTCCTTGGTTGAAATTCTAGAACATGGTGGTGACTGTGGCTGTGAAGAAATTCCTTTAATGTATAGATAGTGAATCCTACTTAGAATCGTGTTCTTTTCCTTCTTTCCGCCTCATAACATAAATCTTTTCTGATGACATTATTTTGTCCTAGTTCAAGGATTCTTAACTTTGGGGGACTATGACCTTTTTGATAGCCTGATGAATCCTATGGACTTATCAGAATAATGATTTGTTGCCTACATTCATAATAGAAGAAAATGTACAATTTTAATTAGAAGTTGGTGAAAATAAAGATGTATTTTTTTCCATTTGAGTTCACAGAGCACCTCTAATCTGGTCCATGGACCCCATATTATGAAACCTCGTCCTAGACAGAAGTTCTAGTAAAATGCAGCAACATTATTTTTTTCAACTCATTTTAATTCATTTATGATGCAGCATGGCATAGTACGTAGAGGCAAGAGAAAGATCTGAATTCAAGTCCTTCTCTGACACATACTAGTTATATGACTATGGAAAAGTGACAGCCTCATAACACTCCCTGGCAACTGTATAAGCCTAAAAATTAGAGACAGTGGCTGATTTACATGGGTTTGAGAAGTCTCCACATTGGGAGTTCTCTACCCTGATGAGATCATAGATCTAAATTTTTTAAAAGGAAGAGACTCAGATGAGAAGAAGCCTACAACCCCCAGTACACTATGTAGCAGATACAGGCCCATTTAAGAGCAGCTCCATTTGCTGTGAGGCCCACAGCAGAGGGCCAAGACTGAATTCCCAAGGGATGCTAGTGAGGGGATGTGATGATGAAGAACTGGCCAAAAACCAGTTAAGTTGAAGGCAAACAAGGGCATGGCAAGGGATTCCAGCTCTTGAAAGTTGACCAAAACTGGAACCAAAAACTAATTAGGATCATAGATTAGAAACAGAAGGGAATTTTAAAGTCATCTAGTCTAATTGAAGAAACTAAGACCAAAGACTTACCTTCCTCTGCCATCTGGTCAGATTGGCCTTCTCTCTCTTCCCTGCACATGACCCTCCATCTCCAGTCTCCTTGTCATTGCACAGGCCATCTCCCATGCCTAGAATATACTCCTTCCTCAGTTCTACTTTGTAGAAATCCTCTTCTTCAGGAAACAGCTTATGCATAGCCCCCTGTATCAAATCTTACCTGACCCCTCAGTTGCTAGTGCCCTCCCTTCATTTGCATTTGGCTTATTTTTATTCTGTGGATGCTTTTATATGCATCGTTTTCTTCTAGGAGCACACTCATATGGGAAAGGGTTGATGTCAATGCTTGTAGTGTTATTGGGTTGGGGGGGTTAATTATTATTTCTTTCCATTTAAATGTTTTTGCTAAGTCTGTTATGTTTTTTGCCCAGAATTCTATTATCGTGATAATAGGCATATCTAGACTTGTATTGGTTGATGTCTGAGTTCTCAGTTCACCCTGAGATTAGGGTTTGAGCCATTTGAATTATACTTAATGGAAAACATACCAACAAATTGGTGTTGGTTGGCACATTATGACATGAACATGTTGCATACTTTATTGTGAGAAATGATCGACCTTAAAGATCTTTGAATTTGAAACATAAGGAACTATTCAACTTAACTTCTTTGAAGGTTATTAGGTTTAAAAAAAAAACCCAGTCGTTGTTGACTAGTCCTTCTGCTATGGTTTACCTCTAACCTTAATCTGCTTCTCCATCCTTGAATCCGTGAGCAGGCATCGGTCTCTGTGACAAATGTGACATTCTTCCTTTAGTGGGCTTTCATATTAGAACTGTCTGTCTCTTCCCGTTCTGGGCACATGCTAGGAGTTTGCATTGATTCGTTTTCTGAAATGCTGGACCTGTGCACACAGCTGGCCGGGCCAGGCTGAGCTGTTTCTGAAACCCTGAACCATGATGACTCATCCATTCCACGGCCAGTTCGTTTCCCGCTCCGTTTTCTAAACCTGCTGCTCTTCTCATTCTGACTGCTGCAAAACCCACTTAT
The DNA here is from genome assembly GCA_028646575.1 of Pseudocheirus occidentalis. Classification (NCBI taxonomy): domain Eukaryota; kingdom Metazoa; phylum Chordata; class Mammalia; order Diprotodontia; family Pseudocheiridae; genus Pseudocheirus; species Pseudocheirus occidentalis. The sequence goes on from CM053601.1 coordinate 50,154,759, forward strand.
TTTCAAATTTGCTCAACAGCCATCACATACAAACCAAACCTAGTTCATACACAGGATGCTAAAACTATATATGCAGTGAGGAACAAGGATTAAATAAAAGGTGATGATCCAAGATGTTTTCTTGGATACTACTTGTGTGGAGGGAAGATACCCCACAAGTCTGGCTGCCGGTAAAAGTGAATAAAATATTCCAATGTGTGCCATCATTCCCAATTAAATTAGAGGAGTCCAGTCATTGTAACTGATGATCATTCAGTAAAAAAGTGTCACATTTTAATTTGAAGATAGAAACTTGACATGTGTCCAGTACAGTCTTGGGAATTAGAGCTGGCAGAAATCTTAGAGCTCATCTAATCCAGCCTCATTATTTTGTAGCTGAGGAAGCTAAAGGCCAGAAGGGATATCTGATTTACCCAAGGTAACAGAGTTAGTAAGCGGCAGAGGGATGATTAAAATTCAGAGGAAATGTGGTGCCATACAAAGTGTCCATCTTTGGAATCAGAAAATCTGGGTTCATATCCTTGCTCTGACACTTTGTAACTGCGCAAAAGTTGTTTTTGCCTGCTGGGCCTCAGTTTCTTCATCTGAAAAATAAAAGGGTTGACTAGATAGCCTCTGAGGTCCCTTCCAGGTGCAAATCTATGATCCTCTGTGTCCAAATCCAGTTCCTTTCCCACTCTACCCTTTGGTCTACACTGATGCCGTTCAAACCTTTCTGTCTTGTGAAGCATCTCTGTCCCAGTGCCAAGATCATGGTAGTCAGAGCTTCTGCTGTCATTTTCACCAAAAATTCCTCACGCATCCTTCGCTGTGCCAAAAATGTTGTGAGACAACAGTGAATGCAATGGAAAGGAAACAACAGGACTTAGAAAAAGAGGGAGACATTGGAATCACAAGAAGCAGCCAAGAGGACCAAATCTCAGCATGTCATTTAGTAAGAACTGTGCACCCAGAAGCATGAACATAATTTTGCCAAGTTACCCAGTCATCTTACATAAAATTTGTGTCTTAAGCCCTCTGGTTTCCGAGTCTGTGTTTGGGTCCACTGAGGTCTTTATAGCCATGGAAATACATGAACAGAACCAATGGGCACAGGAGGACTGAGGAGACCTTCTCCCACTAAGGATTATAAGCTTTGAGCTCACAGAAAGACCAGATTCAATCCTGGGGGAGCCTCCCCTCTAAAGAAGAATCAAGCTTTTTCTCCTAGCCAAGAGGCTCTTTATAAAGCCCTAGGGAAAATTCCTTAAAAGATTAATTTTCACTCAGGTCTTAATGTGAATACAGATTAAGTATTCTTGTTGTTGGGTCTTCCTGACTCCTGGACATAGCACTCCAGACCTTTCTGTCCTCCATTATCTTCCAAAATCTGTCCAAGCTCACATCTATTACTTCCATGACACTAACTATCCATCTGGGCACAGTAGATAGAGTGCCAGGCCTGGGGTCAGGAAGACCAGAGTTCAAATCTGGTCTCAGACACATATTAGCTCTGTGACCTTAGCAAGTCTCTTAACCCTGTTTACCACAGTTTCCTCATTTGTAAAATGAGCCAGAGAAAGAAATGGCAAACCACTCCAGTATCTCTGCCAAGAAAACCCCAAAAGGCATCACAGAGTCAGACATGACTGAAGGACAACAAATCTATCCCTCTGGACTTCTACCTTCCTTTCTCCTCTTGCCTTCCATCTTTCTCAACATCAGTGCCTTTTCCAATGAGTCCTTTCTTCTCATGTTGCCACCATATTTAAGCTCAAGCTCCAGTATTTGTCCTTACCAAGAACAGTTAGAATTGATTACTGTAAGTATTGACTGATTTGATCTCCTTGCTGCCCAGAGAACTCTCAAAAGTCTTCACCACAGTTTGAAAGTACTCGGCTTTCCTTACAATCCAGCTCTCACAGACCTACATTACTGCTGGGAAAATCATAGCTTTGACTCTGTAAGCCTTTGTCAGCAAGGTGATGTCTCTGCTTTTTAGTCTGCTCTCCAGATTTATCATCTCTTTCCTTCCATCAAAAGTCTTTTCATTTCATGGCTACAGTCTCTAGTGATCTTTGAGCCCAAGAACATGAAATCTGACACTGCTTCCATTTCTCCTCCCGCTGTTTACCAGGAAATGGGACCAGCTGCCATGATCTTGGTTGTTAGGTTTTTTTAATGTTAATATTCAAGTCAGCTTTTACATTCTCCTCTTTTGTCTTTATCAGGAAGCTTCTCAATTCTTCACTTTCTGCCATCAGAGTGGTATTGTGTACATATCTGAGATTGTCCATATTTCCCACCCATCCCCAACCTTAATTCTGGTTTTTGATTCATCCAACCTGGCATTTCACATGATGTTCTCTGTTAATAAGATAAATAAATTCAGTGACAATATACCGTCTTGTCATACTCCTTTTCTAATCTTAAACCAATCAGTTGTTCCATGTTCTATTCTAACTGTTGTTTCTTTACCCACGTAAAGGTTCCTTAGGAGACAAATAAATATGATTTGATACTCTCATCCCTTTGAGGACTTGTCACATTTTGCTGTGATTAACACAGTTAAAGGCTTTAGTATAGTCAATGAAACAGATGGGTTTGTTTTATTTTTTCTGGAACTCCCTTGCTTTCTCCATAATACAGTGAATATTGGCAATTTAGTCTCCCTCTCCCCCTTTAAAAACTAACCTGCACTTCTGGTAGTTCTTGGTTCACATATTGCTGAAGCCTAGCTTGCAGAATCTTAAGCATAACCTTACTGGTGTGTGAAATGAAAAAGGTTAATTGGTAATTTGAACATTCTTTGACTTTGCTCTTTTTTTAGAATTGGGATATAAACTGATCTTTTCCAATCTGATGGCCACTGTCGAGTTTTCCAAATTTGCTGGCATGTTAAGTGCAACACTTCACTTATTTTTAGGTGGTGGTGGTGAAATATTTTAAAATAATATTTTATTTTTCTCAATTATATGTAAAGACAATTTTTAACATTCATTTAAAAAAATTTTGAGTTACAAATTTTCACCCTAGCTCTCTCACTTTCCTCCTCACAGATATGGTAAGCAATTTGATATAGGCTATATATGTGCAATCATGTAAAACATATTTCTATACTAGTCATGTTTTGAAAGAATAAAACAGGCAAAAAAAGAGAAAAAACATGAAAGAAAAGAAAGTGAAGAACAGTATGCTTTGCTCAGACTCCATCAGTTCTTTCTCTGGATGTGGATAGCATTTTTCATCATGAGTCCTTTGGAATTGTCGTGGATTGCTAAAAATAACTAAGTCATTTACAGCTGATCATTGTATTATATTGCTGTTAGTATGTACAGTATGCTCCTTGATCTCCTCACTTCACTTTGCATTAATTCATATAAGTCTTTCCAGGTTTTTCTAAAATTAGCCTGCTTATCATTTCTTATAGCACAATAATATTTTCATTGCAGTCATATACTACAACTTGTTCAACAATTGTCCAATTGATGGATATCCCTTTAATTTCTGATTCTTTGCCACCACAAAAAGAATTGTTATAAATGTTTTTATACAAATAGGTCTTTTTCCCTTTCTTGATCTCTTTGGGATACAGACTGGAATTGTTGCAGCAAAGGGTATGCACAGTTTGATTGCCCTTTGGGCATAGCTCCAATTTGCTCTCTAGAATGGTTGCATCAGTTCACAACTCCACCAGAAGTACATTAGTGTCCCAGTTTTGCCACATCCCCTCCAACATTTATCCTTTTTCCTTTTCTGTTATATTAGCCAGTCTAACAGGTGTGAGGCAGTAGAGTGCAGCACTTTAACAGTATCATCTTTTAGGATTTTAAATACCTCAACTGGAATTCTATCACCTCCACTAACCTTATTGCAAGCAATGCTTCCTGGGACCCACTTGACTTCATTTTCCAGGATGTATGGTTCTATATCAGTAACCACATCATCATGGTTATAGGTGATGTTAAGATCTTTCTTGTATAGTTCTGTATTTTCTTTTTTTTAAATTGATTATTTTATTTATTTTCTTGTTTACATCATTCACTTCCACCAGATTCTCCCTGTCTTTCCCCCACCCCAACCCCAAAACAGCGGTCCCACTGTAAAGCCCCTCCCCCAGTCTGCTCTCTTTTATGTCTTCCTCCAATGCCCCTCTAATTTTCTGGTAGGGCAGGGAGGGTCTCCCTACCCCAGTACCTGTATATCTTAATTCCCAGTTGCATGTAGTTAATGATAATTATATATATATATATATTTCCTTTTTTTACATTTGATTGTAGAGCTTTAAATTCTAGATTCTTTCGATTCCTCCCTTGTCACCCACCCCCACTGGAAGGACAAGCAATTCAATACAGGCTGTACATGTGTAGTTATGCAGGACATCTCCATAGTGGACATATTGTGAGAGGCTGATTATATGTCCCTCCTTCCTATCCTGCCCCCCTCCCTTGTTCTATTCTCTACCCTGTCCCTATCCCTTTACTGAAGTGTGCGCTTCCAGCAACTCTCCCCCAGACCCTGCCCTCCCCTCCATCATCCTTCCTCTCATGCCCATCACCCCTACTCTCCTGTGTGCCAAGATACCCAGTTTAGAGTTTATGTCATTCTTTCCCTAAGCCAAATTCAATGAGAGTAAATGAAAGTAAAATTGTAACAGTCATCCCTTGCCTCTTCTATATGGGATAATTAACCCCATTTTGTCTCTCCCTCTCTCCTCTCATTCTAGTCCTCTCCCACCTCAGAATTTTATCTTTTAAAGTATCTTCCCTTCGCATTCAATTGATCCTGTATCCTCTGTGTACACATATACACTCATGCTCAGATATGTATTCATACAAATATATAGCCTCCTATTTAGACATATGTGTAAGTATACTTATATATACATTTGTATTCCCCTCCCATATCCTCATTCTCAGAACAGTTTCCTAAGTTACTATTATCATTTTTCCATATTGGCATGTAAATAATTCAAATTCGACAAGTTCCTTATGGTTTCTTTCCCATGTTTACCTTCTCATGCTTCTTGTGTTTGA
>CM053601.1:50160273-50198935 GCA_028646575.1 Pseudocheirus occidentalis
TGTGAAAGAGAGAGAGAGAGACAGAGAGAGGGGAAGGAAGAGGAGGGGAGAGAGACAGAGAGAGAGCAAGGGAGGGAGAGAGAGAGACAAAGAGAAGGGGAGCGAGAGACAGAGACAGAGAGGGAGAGGGAGGGAGAGACAGAGACAGAGAGACAGAGAGGAGGGGAGAGAGAAAGATAGAGGGAAAGGGAGGGGGTAGAGGGAGAGAGACAGAGAGAGAGATAGAGAGGGAGAGGGAAGGGGAGGGGGGAGGAAGATGTAGAAAGGGTGGGAAGGAGAGGGGAGAGGAAGACAAGGAGCAAAGGGAGGAAGAGGGAAAGAGAGACAGAAAGGGAGACAGACAGAGAATGAGAGACAGAGACAGGAGCAGAGGAAAGGAGAGGGAATCTGCATTTCAAGGAAAGCACAGGGACTTGAAGGACAAAGTGTGGAGACGTGCATATAAATTCTGACTGAACATTCTGGGATCAAAGATCTCACCATGTTTTCCTCAAAGACACATGACTGGACCCCAGCTTCATGCTTGGAAGGCATTGATGATTCCCTTGAACTAATTTGGAGGCCAAAAGGAACATTAAGGCTGCCTGCTGAGAAGTTCCTCATTTTATTTCCTCTAAAGCAGGGGTTCACTGAGCCTGTGGCTCATAGTAACAGAGTAGGCATAGCCTACTAGTATATTGGGCATGAAACCCAATTAATAATTCTTAATCTGAGGATAGATGGGAAGATGGAGTCTCCAAAGTTCCAGGGGTTCTCAACCTTCCTAATGCTATGACCCTTTAATATGGTTCCTCATGCTGTGGTGACGCCCAACCATAAAATTATTTTCATTGCTACTTCATAACTGTAATGTTGCTACTGTTATGAATCATAATGTAAATATCTGATATGCAGGATGTATTTTCATTGTTACAAATTGAACATAACCCGCAGGTTGAGAACTGCCAAACTGATCTACCATCTTTTCTTTCATTACATAATGGTCTTGTTTTTGAGGAGTTAGTGTGGTAGAGAGGAAAGAATTCCTAACCTGGGGGCCTTGAGTGTTTATATATACATAGATGCATATATGTGCAGTATAGATGGACACACATATGCATAGATGCATGCATATATGTGTATATATGTGTATGTACATACACACATACACAAATGTGTGTGTGTTATTTATTTCATTTAAAAACACTCAGAGAAAGGGCAGCTAGGTGGTGCAGTGAATAGAACACCAGCCCTGGAGTCAGGAGGACCTGAGTTAAAATCTGGCCTCAGACACTTAATATTTACTAGCTGTGTGACCTTGGGCAAGTCACTTAACCCCAATTGCCCTGCCTCCCTCCCTCCAAAAAGACAAAAATAAAAACAGTCACAGAAAAGATCCATAAATTTCATCAGACTGTCAAAGGAGTCCAGACACAGAACAGCTTAAGAAGCCTTGATGTAAAGTTTGAGGACCTGGGTTCAAATCTTGCTTCTGACACTTAGTATCCATGTGACCTTAGACAGACTAGTTCATCTCTGTGCCAAACCCCTATTTCCTTCACTATAAAATGAAGGAGTTGTGGCAGATGCCGTCCGAGGTCCCTTCCCATTTTAGATGTCTGTTTTTACAGTCAGAGAATGGGAACCAAGTGAGGGGAAATCCTTGCTTAAGTTACAAATAACCACACACACATGTTGTTTAGTGAAAAGTGTTCTTTAGGTCTGTGACTTTTTTTTCTTTTTTCTTTTTTCTTCTTAGAGGGTAATTGGGGTTAAGTGACTTGCCCAAAGTCATAAGGCTAGTAAGTGTGTCAAGTGTCCGAGGCCAGATTTGAACTCAGGTCCTCCTGACTTCAGGGCTGGGTCTCTATTCATTGCACCACCTAGCCTCCCCAAAGGTCTGTGACTTTTCAAAAAAATGCATTCGATAACATTTATTGTCCAGAGGAATAAATGCATTTAAAAAAATGTTTTATTTTAAAGCAAAGTAACTTTAAAACCTTTCTGAAGTGAAAAAGCAAGCAAACAAACAACTCTTAAAATTGTTCTTTTATTTGAAAGGGACGGCAACATTGGCTGAAAAGAAACATTGAAGGCAAACAGTACCTAAGTAACATGGGGACAAGAAACAGCTACCTTCTGCCCAGCATGGCGACTTTCGTGACCTCCAACAAGCCCGATCTCCAAGTTACCATCAAGGAGGAAAGTTGTCCAATGCCTTACAACAGCTCCTGGCCTCTCTTCACTGACCTCCCCCTAACGTCTTCAGTCTCTCAGGCTCCCACCAGTAGTCGGCCCGACCAGGAGACCCGGGCCAGCGTCATCAAGAAAACATCAGATATCACTCAGCCAAGAGTCAAGAGCTGTTAAGCCTTTGACTGTGAATTTTGGCCACGGCTGTTGGGGGATTCCTTGTTTTTGTTTGTTTGTTTATATTTTATTTTTTTCTTTGAACACCTACTTAGACAAATCGAAGGGGGGAATAAGCCTTGACAATAGAACATTAATTGCTATGTCCTACTCCGGTATTGGAGCTCTTTTTAAACTCAGGACCCCAGCCTATCAGTAAGTCTCTCTAAAGCCTGTTGGATCTCCCAAGACAGAACTTTGGGCATGCTCATTCAAGTCTCAGGACTTCCTAGGACCATCAATACCCTCGCTTGGGGGCTGTGTCTCTCATAGTCAAGGCCCGGGCAAGACGGAAAGCCTCGGAATGGAAGAGAAAATGTGAACTTGCTGGAATTTTTAAAATCTTTTTTTTGTGTGAATATGTATATAATGCAGTACTAGCAATATTGCAGTCTGCTTTCTGCACCTTATCTGATGAAAGCACTTACAAAAATAGGCCTTTTTCATTATCTTGCTCTAAATTAATGGCACATTCAGAGCCCCTCTTTTCCTTGTCCTTTTCTTCCCCAAAGTCTATTCATGCTACGTGTCCATAAGGATGAGGGGAAAAGAATACTGATCTTCTGTACAGATGTCACATTTTGAAACTGCTTTTTAAGAAACGTTTCTAATCTGCTATGCTTGAATGCCACGCGGTACAATAATAACCCTTTCATGAGGATATTATGCAAATTCCCAGATTTGAAAAACAAACACTCTAATTCTAACCAGAGCAAGCTTTTTTAATTTTTTATACAGGGGAATATTTTATTCAAGGTAAAAATTCTAAAGTGAATATAATTGTTTTTTATCTTTTCTACAGCAAATTTATAATTTTAAAATTCATTTTCTTGTTTATCAACAATTATTATTACATCCTTGTGGCACATTTTTTTTAATTTTGTAAAGGTGAAATAGCTTTTATGAGCTCATGTAGCAATCAAATTATCCTGTGGATTGATAATAAATAAATATGATATAAAGTTAAATTTTTAATGAGCATCTTGCCTGGTTTTGTTTATAGTCTGCTTCAGAGCAGCATGGCATAGTGATCCCAAGAAGCCAGGAAGACCTGAGTTCAAATTCTGCTTTAGATAATACTTGCTGTGTGACTCTGGGCAGGTCATTTAACCTCTCAATGCTCTAGGCATCTCTCTAAGACAGAGGTGTGTGTGTGTGTGTGTGTGTGTGTGTGTGTGTGTGTGATGTCTTCAGCAATCTCATGAAATAGGCAAATTCCTCAGGATATTTTTTAAAAATCACAACTGAAAGAAATTATTTCAGATCTTTTCAGATAGAGGCAATTAAAAATAAAGGTGTAATTTTTCATTCCCGTTCATGGTCATGGACATTCTGAAATCTTTCCATGGATCCCTTTGTCTATGGAGCCCAAGTTAAGAACTACCGTAGAACCATATGTTCAAGAGAAGGTATGATCAGGTCCCTAGTTCTGTTGCAGAACTCAGAGATAATGAATATTAATATTAATTGATAATAGCTAGTAACATTTATATAGAATTTTAAGGTTCACAAACTATTTTTTTCATATATTGACTTACTTGATCCTCAAAACAGCTCTGTGAGGTATGTGCTGTTATTACCCTGATTTTACAGATGAAGAGACTGACTTGTTCCATGTCACAAAAGTAGTAAGCATCTGTGGCTGGCTTTGAACCTAGGCTTTCTTGTCTCCAGGTCCAGAGTTGGCGGAATGCTAACCAGGATTCTCAGGAGAGGCCCTTTTAGGAAGCCTCAAGCCTTTTCCTTTAAGATAGACACCCATGAAACGGAATGTGAAGAGCTATAAAACAACTTATTTTGCTCCAAAAGAGAAATCAGAAGCAAGAACTACAAAGAGAATAATAATTCTTTCCCACCAGTGAGGTTTTTAATATTATCTGAACTGTAGAAAACCCACTGGTTTCCCCATGTCCCAGCCTTGCTTCTTTGAAAGGCAGACTGCCAAGAGATAAGACCTCAATTTACCCCATTCAAGCCCTAGATAAAACAATCCAAAAATAAATAAGAAAGAAGCTAAAGCCCTGAAAAGAATTTTAGAAAAATTAGACATGATTTTTCTGATGTTTTTTGAATGGATATATACATACATATACACACGCACACAATGTGTATGTATGTGTATGTATAAACTGTGCATAACATTTTTACAAATTTAATAATATCCTGGGACATAAAAAACACAAACAACTGCAGAAAAAAAAAGCTCTATACTCCCTTTATTTAATACAATTCAATGAAAATTCTACAAAGAGCCACTGGAAGAATATTAAAAATTAACTGAACTAAATAACTTAATCCTAAAGAACTAGGTCAAAGAACAAATCATAAAAATAATAGATCACTTCATTAAAGATAGTGTAAACAATGAGATAACATAACGAAATTTGGAGTAGTCAAAATAGTCCTCAGGAGAAAAGCTACAATTTTGAACACTTTTATCAACAAGAAATAATGAACATCAATGAATTGAGATGCAACTAAAATATTAGAAACCAACCGTTTTAAAGTCCAATTAAATTACCAAAATAGAAATCTTGAAAATTAAAGAAGAAACTAAGAAAACTGAAAACAAAAAATACCCTTGAAAAAATAAAGAAAGCTAGGTGCTGATTGCTTGAGGGGAGAATATCCTAAATTACTATCTAAGCTACTCTGCCCCAGTATGTGCCAACAAAACCAAAAACTTGAAATAAATAGATATTGATAAAAACATAACATATCCAAATGAAAAGATTAAGAAAGAGGATTTAAACACTGCAATTTCACAGGAAGAAATTAAATCATAAGTGAACTTTGAAAGATAAAACTCAAGACCAAGTAAATTCTAGCAAACATTCCAAGAATAATTAATTCCAATATTAAATAAATTACTTGCAAAGAAAATTAAAATGGGCATCCTACCAAATTCCATTTAGGACACAGATAGTCTTTTTTTGGGGGGGGAGAGTGGGACAGTTGGGGTTAAGTGACTTGCCCAAGGTCACATGGCTAGTAAGTATTAAGTATCTGAGGTCTGATTTGAACTCAGGTCCTCCTGAGTCCAGGGCTGGTGCTCTATTCACTGCGCCACGTAGCTACCCCCACAGATATAGTCTTTTTTTTTTTTATTTGCTTTTTGGAGGGCAATTGGGGTTAAATGACTTGCCCAAAGTCACACGGCTAGTTTTTGTGTCAAGTGTCTGAGGCTGGATTTGAACTCACGTCCTCCTGACTTCAGGGCCGGTGCTCTATTCACTGCGCCACCTAGCCACCCCCACAGATACAGTCTTGATACACAAACTAGGGAGAATCAAAACTAAATAAGAAAACCAGACCAATGAACATATTTGCAATTTAAAAAATATCAGCAAAGAAACTAAAACAACATATTACAAAGATCATACATTAGAACCAGGTTAAAGCTAAACCAAGGTTGCAATGTTGTTTTAATATCAGGAAACCTATAAAAAGAAAATCAGCAAAGATCTTGTGACTTTTTTATTAAACTCAGAAAAACTTGACATATAGCACCCATTTCTGAAAAATCACTAGAAAACACAAGCATAACTGGACCCTTCTTTAAGATCACCAATAGTATGTATCTAAAGCCAAGAGCTACCATTATTTGTAATGGAAATAAACAAGAATTCTTTACAATCCCATTGCCACCATTTCTATTTAATACAGCACCAAAAATGCTGGCCGTAGCAATAAGATGAGAGGAACTGAATTTTTTTTTAGCATCCATTGGTGAAGAAGAAACATAATTATAATTTTTTGCAGATGATATGATGGTATGCTTTAAGAACCCTAGAGAGTCAACTAAAAATAAATTGAAGCAGTGAATAACTTTAGGAAAGGTAAAGGATGTAAAATAAATCCACAAAAACCATCAGCATATCTATATAATTCTAATACTACCCAGCAGGAAGAGATAGAGATATTCCATTTAAAATTATCACAGAATGTATACAATACCATAAAAAATATTTTAAAAATTAATTTACTTATTCAATGCCATGCCAATCAAACTACCAGAGGATTACTTTATAAGAACTAGAAAATAATAATAAAATTCATATAGGGAAAAAAAGTCAAGAATCTCAAGGAAAATAATGAAAAGAAATGGGAATGAAGGGGACCTAGCACTGCCAGGTCTCAAACTATACTATAGAGCAGTATTACTAGAACAATTTGATACTGCTTTAAAAAAAACCCTCAAACAATATAACAGATTAGGCACATGGACACAGCGTATAGAATGCATCTAGTATTCTAGTATTTGGAAAATATGAATTGTATTTGACAAAAAGTAACAGGAAAATTACAGAGTATGGAAGAAATTAGGTTTAGACCAACACCTCACACCTTATATCAGGATAAGTTCCAAACGGGTACTTGACCTAGATATAAAAGATCACATCATAAAAAAAAAATTGGAGAAGTATAGAAAAATTTAGCTATTAGATCTTTGGATACGAAGGACATTCATGAGATAATAAGGAATAGGGAGGCTTCCAAAAGAAAAAAAAGATAATTTTAATTACATAAAATAAAAAAGGTTTTATATAAGCAAATGAAAAAGGCAAAATTAAAAGGGAAACAGTTAATTGAAGAAAAAACCATGTTGTAGCAAGTTTCTTTAATAAAGTTTTTGTTTCCAGGATGTATAACAAACTGATTCAAATTTAGAAGAAAAGGAGCCATCCCCAAATTGAGAAGAACATGCAGCACTAGAGGCAAAAAACCCAGCCTCCCTATAGTTTATGAAAAAAAATGTTCCAAAACACTACTATTTAAAGAAATGAAATTAAAGTGATTCTGATATTCTACCTCACACCCAACAGAATAGCAAAGATGACAGAAAAGAGAATATTATAAATGTTGGAACGGTTGTGGCAAAGCAAGCATATTAAAGCACTCTGAGTGGTACTGAAATGAATACAACCACGGCAGAAAATAATTTGGAAATACATCTTAAAAGTAACTAAATTGTGTGTGTGTGTGTGTGTGTGTGTGTGCGCGCGCACTTTGACCCAGTTATACTACTTCTATATCTATACTCAAAAGAAATTGAAAAAAAAAAAAAGAAAAACATCTTGTATGTTAAAAAAAAAACCCAAAAACTAACTAGTAATAGTTTTTTGTGGTAGGAAAAAATCTGGAAAAAGGGCTGGCTATTGACTGAGGACTGGCTGAGTAAGTTGTAGAATGTGAATGTGATGGAGTATTGTACTGTCAGAAATGAGGAAACAGGTGATTTCAGAATCATGCAAAGATTTATATGGACCAATGCAGAGTTAAGTAAGGAGAACCAGAAGGACAATTTCTACTATAACATCTTTAATGAATAATTTTGAGGACTTAACATAAACTGATGAACAATCCAATGAACAGAACCAAGGGAAAAATTTAAACAAGAACAGCATGGTAAAAATAAGTGACTTTGAGAAGTGTAAGAACTATGATTGATAGATTGGCCATCCATGATTCCATAGGACCAAAGTTCATCTTTGTTTATGCTATCCACGACAGAAAGGTGATGGGTTGAGGGTGAATTTGGAGACATATATTTTCTATACAGCCACTGAGAATATTTATTTTGCCTGACAACACATATTTGTTACGAGAATTTTTTTCAATGGTGTGGAAGTGGGAGGGAGAGAAAATAGCTTTCTGTTCATTTTTAAAAAATGAAGAAGGGTGCTACAGATGTGAAATGTCATATGTACTTTCAGATGAGGTCATTGTACTATTGGCTTTATGAAGCTGTTTTTCTTTATCAGAAGAGATCTCCCATGAAGTGGAAGTAATCTGTAAATGTTTCTAATGTAAAAAGAACACAGCAATAAAACTTAAAGTTGCCAATTAAAAAAACAACAAGATTCAGGGCCCAACTCTATCAGCAAGCACCCTAGCACACCCAGGACAGCTGCTGGCACAGGTTCTTAGATCTGCTTTTCTAAAGCAACTCAAAATGAGTAAACAGTCTTACTTTAATCCATCAAATGTATATCATTTACCTAGTTCAGGGGAAAAGTCAGCACCCTGAACTTCAGAGAATACAAACAGAAGTTACAAGCAGACAAAGAAACAGATCAGCAGACAGGACTTCCAACCATCTGACCACTGCATTCATGCCTAGTTAGTTACCAGAGAGGGAAGCGCCAACATCTGGGTTTTCAAAGCCAGGGGGCTCAACAGCTCCCCAGTCTGCCCAAATCACACTACTCTTTCCAAAGTGAGCCCCAAACCAAACCTCACATCAGGGTATATATAGCCTCCTGGATCAGAGAATGTCACAACCCTTTTGATCAACTGCCCAATCACAAAGCAATAAGGTGTGGGTATTCCTGAAAAACAAGCCTCTTGCCACAGTCTTGTGTGACCATGTTCAGCCTATGAGGGGGCAGAGTGTACTTTCAAATCTGGTAAGGTTTTCAGAGACACTTAAGACTAACAAAGGGCCTAGGGGCAGGGAAGATCTTCAGATTCCCACAATACCAACTGTGCAAAAATCTTAGTAAATCTGTTTTCTTCGATGGAATGCTCTCCTTTTCCAGCCTAGTATACGGAGAGTAATAATTGTTTTGTACTGACTTCCCCTCCAAAGGCCAGGTGATTGGGAGTATTCTCTGCTACGGTTGCTGAGCTGAAGACTACGCTTGAGCTAGGCAGAAACAAACCTTGAAGGCCTCTGATTGAACCACAAAGTCAGAAAAATAAAACCTGTCTCTCCTTCCCTCTGAGGAGTAAGGGTGGGAACGGGCATGGGTGCAAAAGTGGACTTCTGTGTGGGCATGAGTGTTGAGAGGATTCATGGAAGGCTCCTTCATGGAAAGTGCAAAGGGTTATTTTTAATGCTTATCTCAGTTTGCAGTGATATATATATATATATAGACTCAAAACAGACTCCACACAAAATTCTTCTCTGATCTTCTCTGGGACGGTTTCCTCTCCACACTTCAGCAGCTGAGACCAGTCCTAGTAAATTGTTGGTAGAGAACATGTAATACACACACACACACACACACAGAGGTGTGAGAATTTAGAGGTAGAATCAAAATAGTTTAAAGAAACTATCCTATTGCTAGTGAGAACGTGAAAAACCCTGTACAACTTTGAAAAGTATCAATGAAAAACAAAGAAATTCCCCTGCACCCCCAAAATGATTGTTTTTCTACCAGTCTGGGAATGTAAGGTATATATTGGCTCAATTTTTGAGCAACAGGAAGAATGATTCAATCAGGGGTGTGGGGCGTGGCAATTTCCCTGATCCAACCCCAAACTACATCTCCATTAGCCAAAGGGTCATAGATCTCAAACTGAAAGAGACCTCAGAGGCCATGCAGTCCCTTGGACACATAAGGAATCCTTGGCCCAGCAAATGAAATAAACTGTCCGAGACTGGACAATAGTAACTGGCAGAGGCAGGATTGTAACCTGCATTTCTTGACTTTTTGTTTTTTCATCCAAATTTGTGGACCCTTTGAAATCTCTTCACCACTGACTTTTAGCAGATGAATGAATTTGAAGGATCCAAATGAATAAAGAGATTTCAGAGTCCATAAATTTGGATGGAAAAAAATCTTTTTAAATGTATGCAGGGTGGCTAGGTGGTGCAGTGAGTAGAATACCTGCTCTGGAGTCAGGAGGACCTGAATTCAAATCCAGCCTCAAACATCTGACACTTAACTAGCTGTGTGACCTTGGGCAAGTCACTGAACCACAATTGCCTTGCTTTTCCCCCTCCAAAAAACCCCCATACATATATAATAATAATAATTATTATTATTATTTACATGTAACTGGGAAATAAGATATACAGGCACTAGGATATGGAGATCCAGCTTTCCCTACCAGAAAGTCAGAGGGGTAGTGGGGGAGGATATAGGAAAGAGCAGATTGGGGGAGGGGATATACAATGGGATCTCTGTTTTGGGGTGATGGGTAAAGCAAAGATGGGGAGAAAATTTGTAACTCAAAAGCTTGTGGAAATGAATGATGTAAACTAAAAATAAACAAAAGTTAATTTAAAAAACATATGTTTATATATACACATATACATACATAGATACACATATATACATATACAGAAATAAATATAGAAACGAATACATCTATATACCCATATACATATGTGTTTATATATATGTATGTCTATGCCTATTTATATATCTTTTTCTATCTCCACATACTCGTTTGTAGATTCTGCTTTGTTGTTATTCATTGATGTTGTCATTTAAATAATAGTCACCATTCTTTCATATATACACATACAAATACACACACATATATTTGTGGGTTTTGCAGTCACCATTCTTCTTCATATGCACACACTAAACAGTACACCAAACCCTGGAGATTAAAAATTCAAAAGAAAGACAGGCCTTATTTTCAAGTAGTAAGAGCCAGCTCTTCAGAAAGTTCCATTTCCGGTCAGATGGGGAGGCCCTGTGGTCCTCAGGGCAGGGAGCCAAGGCAGATGGTAACGAATCTTTCCTATCACATCCATCGTTAAAGCCATATCTGTTTCTGACATTGAACTATTGTTGTCCTTTGTACTCGAAGAGGACTAAAATAATATCACTACCAACCAACCAACCAACCAGCCAGCCAGCCAGCCAGCCTCCCAGCCAACCAAACAGCCAACCAAACAACCAACCAGCCAGCCAACCAACCAGTCCCCCAGCCAACCAACCAGCCAGCCAGCCCCCCAGCCAACCAACCAGCCAACCAGCCAACCAACCAAACAACCAACCAAACAAACAAACAACCAGTTTACAAAGAATTCTATTGGCCAAAGCTTTCTTCTGGGGTTGCTGGTAGCTCTCACTGCTGAGGAGGTGGCTGGGTGCTGAGGCACCCTCAGAGTCAGTTTTCAGCTCTCACCCTCACAAGTGTTGCTCTCATCAACAATGGCTGTAGCTATAGTGGTGGTTGAGGATGGAGCGCTGCAGTTCTGGGGGCTCTGTGGCTTGTCCAAGGTCTCAAGAAGTAGAAAAACTCATCCATGGCCCCAAAGTTAGGCAGTGTTGGGGCCAAGACTGGAATCCAGGTCACTCTCCTCTCAGGCCAATAGGTGCTCCTCCCATCCTATCATAGCAGAGTTTAATGAAAATGCAGTGATGCTGGGCTCTTCAAAGGTGATTGTCAAGGCTGATGCGTAGGTACCGAAGAGAAATAAAATAAAGTGGAAATGTGTGTTTCTCCTTTGGGAAAAGTCTGAGATTTGCACATTGCTTTATTATCCCATTTGATCATCCCAACAACCCTGTGAGGTAGATATTATTATTATTATTTCTATTTCCCAGAGAAAGAAATTGAGGCTCAGGGGATGTAACTTCACAAGATATGCACAGAAATTTCTCTCACCCACACACAGATGGCTAACAAGTACAACCAGGCTTTATTTTTTTTTTTGGCTTTTTTTTGGAAGGGGTAAGGTAGGGCAATTGGGGTTAAGTGACTTGCCCAAGGTCACACAGCTAATGCATTAAGAGTCTGAGGCTGGATTTGAATTCAGTTCCTCCTGACTCCAGGATTGGTGCTCTATTCACTATGCTACCTAGCCACCCCCATCAGGCTTTATTTTTTTTAAAACATTTAGCTATTTATTTTAGATGTATGGAGTAAAACAAGAATTTCCATAACATAGTACAATAAAAAAGATGATCGTACATGAACCTGCTAATCTATTATGTACAACTTGCCATTCCTTTGGGGGGAGGGAAGAGAAAATAGGGGAAGGGGTGATACAGTCTGGGATGCTTTTGTCTGTAACCTCAGTTTGTAAAATCTCACTTGTGTTCAGGCACCTATGTATGTAACATCAGTTTGTAACAAGCCCATGCAATTAAGTTGTAAAAGTCACACTTTTCCCCAGCCATAAAGGCATTAGCTCTGCCTTTCCCCTTCCCCCAGCCTGAACGTCTTTTCCCTGAGCTATCAAGTTTGCCTAGATATCAGTATCTATGAATCCTTCAAAAGCATTCTATAAACAAATCCTTAGTTAGAGAAATGTATACCTCCTTTGTTCTAGTGGCCAGCTGCAAACTATGAATCTTTCAGTGCATTATCAGTAAGGTAACTCCTGAATTCCTAATTAGCCCAGCTTCCTAACATCTGTCATGTCAAAAGGGACTTTGATGGCTAAAAGACTGGGTACCTCTCTGTCAGAATTGACCCTGAGCTGACATAGTGACGTTTCAAGGCAAAAACCACACCTCCTGATAGCCCCCCCATCTCCCAGTGAATTATGGGTAACATGCCTACACAGTTGATATAAAAAGTGCATGTCTCTTTAAGCACTGACCACTCCTAAACTCCTCCCTGACTCCACCTTTGCCCCCCTAATTACCATAATTAGCCTTTGACTGACAGTTTTAGGGTTATAAAAACTTCATCTCTAGCCCCTGCTCTTTGCAGTTTCCTTTAACCTTTTCCTGCCCACTGCAGAGCATAAAACTTCATAACTCTACCTTAGATCCCTGCACTTTGCAGATCCCACTATTTCTTCTGCCTGCTGCTAAATCAGCATAATAATAAAATTTGTAACTTAGAAAATGATAACTTGGGTCCATTGAAATTCGTTCCAGACAAGAACCCTCTAGGTATGCATATGAGATCCCTCAGATACCTGGCACTTCCAAATCTCTTCAGGGGGAAAATAAATTTACAAGATTTACTTAAATACTTAGGACACTATGTGCCCCTGGGCAAGTCATTTAATTCTTTCAGACAGCCTCAGTCTCTTTATCTGAAAAATGAGGGAGTTGGGCTGAGTGGTGTCAGACTAAGGTGTTCCTTAGGTCTCTATTCTGGAATCCTAAGGGAAGAATTCTCATAAGACTCCATATAGTTGTCTCCTCACCACTGAGTGACTTGGTTTCTCTGACCCAGCTCTGGCTTCTCTCCATTCACCCCCACCCCCCCACCCTGTAAAAGAGGGAGCCTGAGATCTTCTACAGCAAATGGGAGGTTTTTGAAGAGATCTCTTATTCTGGTCAAACTAACTCCAACAACAGGTGCAGTGTTTCTGCGACAGCACTACTGAAAATAGTGATTGGAAGGAAGGAAGTGGTGAGGCCTAAGAGCTAGTTTTAGCACAAAATTAGTCTGTCCAAGAACCTTGGGTCTAGCTTCCAGGGCTGCAACATATTTCCTGACAAAGAGGGTTTGGAGAGCTGTTTATATTTCTTGAGGGAGAAAATACACACGCACACACACACTCACACATACACACTCACACACACACTCACACACAGTCACACACACACACACACACACACACACACACACACACACACCACACAAAGCCTAACAATTCTCTCTCCAAGCTGCTCTTTGCAGGTCTGGTCAGCTTCTCAAGTCCCATAAACATGTTCAAACAAGGGCTGCTGTCTGAGTGAAATTTATCTCACTAAGATTGTGCAACAGCAGCTTGGTTAACCCCTCTTGAACAACATGAACAAAACCACACACAAACCGGACAGGGCAGCCTGGGTGGTGGGAACCGCGAGGCCAGCAGACAAAACTGGCCCTGCAGGTGCTCAGATTGGCTTGAAGATATTCTCTTCCTTTGGACTCTTAAAAAAAAAATTCTTAGTTTCAGTTTCTAGTAAAATTTGCCTTCTGAAAGAGGCTTTTTCTAAATGTAAACCTTTGTCCACACCAGTAGATTCTCTGGTCTGACACAGAAGGAGCCCAAGTGCTGCTGAGGGGCCAGAATCTTGACTGTGCCCGTCTCTGAGTATTAGAGGGGGAATTTCCATACTCCAAAAAGGTCAGTTTCATTTCAGACCCTCCTGAGTGGAATCAATTCAAACTGAAACTTATCAAACATTCATTCTAGGCAATAATAGGCTTAACCTTGCCCTCAGGTAGATTGTAATCTATGTACTCAGGAGCTCCCCCCAACTTTTACACCAGGGCTTCTTAATCTAGGGTCTGTGAATTTGTTTTATAAAACAATTTTGACATTTCAATATTTCAATGTAATTGGTTTCCTTTGTAATTCTCTGCATTGTATTTTATGCATTTAACAACATTATTCTGAAAAGAGGTCCATAGGTTTTAGCAGGCTGCTGAAGGGGTCCAGGACCTGACTTTGCATGCAATTTTTCATGATCCTTCTGGCCGCTTGTGCCTCTCCACCCAAATTACCTTGTATCTAATTAAATATAAATGTATACATTTGTACATTATATACACACATTATCTGCTTCATCAGTCATAAATTCCTTCCGGGCAGGGACTGTGTCACTTTTGTCTTTTCAACCTAGTCCCTAGTATGAGACTTAGTATCCAGTAGGTGTTTAATAAATGCTTGTTACTTGATTGATTGGTTCAGTTCCTCAGATGGATCTGTGACCTCATTGATTTTGATGCTTCCTCCAGTGACGCAGATACTACCCCCTTCGTGGATGCCCATCCTATGTAATTCTTTTCATATCCTACCCTGAGTTTACTGCAAGGGTAGAATTGGGTTTGACATTGGGTTTGACCCAATATGTTTGGGGCCTTCCTTGTTTTTTTTTTTTCCAAAATCCATAGGATGCCAGTGGATCACCTGGGCTGGTTACCTGTTATTGCACACCTTTACTACATGAACAAAGATGCAGTAACAATCATTATAACAACTGATATTTACATAATTAAGATTTGAAAAGCTCTTTACATATGCAGAGTAAAAAAATCTTTATGTGATGTACATGGGAGATAATAATATTTTATATTATACTGTGTCAAGTAGGTGTTACTCTTACCTCCAACTCGCTGGGTTTTTTTTTTTGTTTTTTGTTTTCTGTTTTTTTGTTTTTTGCTTTTTGGAGGGCAGTTGGGGTTAAGCGACTTGCCCAAGGTCACACAGCTAGTTTTTTGTGTTAAGTGTCTGAGGCCGGATTTGAACTCAGGTACTCCTGACTCCAGGGCTAGTGCTCTATTCACTGCGCCACCTAGCCGCCCCTCCAACTCACTGTTGAGGAAACTGAGGCAGACAGAGATTAAGTGATTTGCCCAGGGTCAAACAGCTAGTAGATGTCTGAGGGAGGGTTTGAACTCTGGTCTTCCTGACTCCAGGCTCACAGTTCTACCTGCTGTACCTTGTAGGATAGTTCTCAACCTTCTTAAAGCTGTGACCCTTTAATACTCATATGTGGGTCTGCATGTGGGCAGACCCGCCTGGAGATACATAGAGGAGCAGTGTCTTGGTTCCTAAGACCATCAGAAATGTATGTTTTTCTGATGGCTTTAGGCGACCCCTGTGAAAGGGTCTTTCAACCCCCAAAGGGATCATGACCCACAGGTTGAGAACCACTGATCTAGGGTATGGTACATAGGCAGAGCCTTGAAGTGGGCTAAGCATGAGGTGAGAGCGTATTTAGGTGTTAGAGACAGCTATGGGTGAGGCTGTTGAGTTGAGGGAAGACAGCACTAGGAGCTGTCCAACTTGTCCTGCTTGGACTGCCACTCTAACTCTTCAGAAGGATGCTCTGCAGCAGTTATGGAATGATGAAACTGGTTGAGACCTCGTTTTGATGAGTGGCTATGGCTTATATACAAAGTCACCTCACTAAGCATTTGGTTTATGTTCTCCTTAGTATTATTTCCTTTCTCATCATTTCCTGTATGTGAGTTTTGTCTTCCTTACTGTTTTTCAAGTCATTTCAGTCCTGTTCAACTGTTTGTGACTCCATTTGGGGTTTTCTTGGCAGAGATACTGGAGTGGTTTGCCATTGCCTTCTCCAGCTCATTTTGCAGATGAGAAAACTGAGACAAACAGGTTAAGTGACTTGCCCAGGGTTACGAGGCTAGTGTCGGAGGTCATATTTAAACTCTGGGAGATGAATCTTCCTGACTCCAGGCCTGGTGCCATATCCACAGTGCCACCTACCTTCCCTTTGTTTCCCTAGCTAGATTATAAATTCAGGGAGGGCAGGGCCTGGGTCTGCCACTTCCCTTGTACCTCAAAGCACGATGTCAGGTGTGTGGTTCACAGAATCACAAAATGTTAGAACTGAAAAGAATATTAGAGATCATTGAGTTCAACCTCCCTCTTTTTTTTTAAATGAGGAAATTGAAGGCCACAAAAGGCAAAATATTTACCCAAGGTCACACATGGCTAGTGAGTGTTAGAACCAGATGTCCCATCCACGTCTTCAGGCTCCATATTCTGAAAGCATCATTTGCATGTAGTGTTATTCCATTTTTCATTTTCATACTTAGAAATGTAAATTAGATGAGAGCCCACAGACTATGAAAAAAATCACACTTTGAACTAATAAGGACTTTTATTAAAAACATAAACTAAAACCTAATTCTCAGTTAAATCATGGCCACGACCCTGGGAAATGAGAGAAAACATGGACTACATAAGCTGCCTCATTTGATGTACATAGGAGGTGATAATACTCTATACTATACCTTGTTGTTGTTTTAATATATTATGGCTAGTCCCCACTTAAGAACTAGTCAAAGGATATGAATAGGCAGTTTTCAGAAGAAGAAATTCGTTGTCAAGATTGAGACATTTTCTTTTAGATATGGCCAATGGTAGAATTTGTTTTTCTTGACTACACATGTTTGTAACAGGGGTTTTGTTTTTCTTGTTTTCTCAGTTGGTGAGGGGAGGGAGAAATGGGGGAAAATGTAAATCTAAATAAAATAAAAATTAATTTAAAAAAATGAAAGAAAAATTATTTTAAAAATAAATATTGTGGCTGAAAGTTTGATTTAAAATAACGCAACTCAAAATAGGTTTCTAAAAATTCTCACCACAGAAAAGAAATGTTAGTTATCTTAGGCATCAGCTGGTATTTGCCAGAAATATCTGTTGTTAGACTCCAGGAAGATGGAGTTGGAGCTGGATGTTTCTAGATTAGTAGAGCTAGGGAGGTGTAAAGAAAGGGAAACTGGTTTGAGTTTGATTCCAGATTTTTGTTGTTTGTCCTTCATTCTCCAAGAGGACCAAATGGCAATAGAAAGGTAATATCTTGACTTGCAAGTGAATTGGATTTAAGTGAGGCAGAACTGTGTAAAATCATCAGCCTCACTCTCTCCTCCAGCGTCATCAGGAGTCCAATGGCAAGACACAGGTCAAGACAACTGTCAATGACCCAGCAGTTCTGATTCCACTGAGGAATCTGAG
Source organism: Pseudocheirus occidentalis (assembly GCA_028646575.1). NCBI lineage: Eukaryota > Metazoa > Chordata > Mammalia > Diprotodontia > Pseudocheiridae > Pseudocheirus > Pseudocheirus occidentalis. The sequence continues at coordinate 50,177,789 of CM053601.1, forward strand.
GAAAGAGCTAAACTTCCCATCTGGAATCAAATTATTGAGTTATATAGTTATATACCATGTCTTACTGAAGTTTTTCCTTTTCCTTAGTACCCATCACTATACATTCCAGTGGAAGAAGATAACACAAAAAAATGCTGAAAAATTGGGGATGGAGCATAGGAGAAGATTGGGTACAGCCTGGAGAGGAATAAGAGATGGCTGGTCTGGGCATCCTTCTTAAATAGTGGTTCTGAAAAGAGCCATCTCGTGAGAGGGAGAGGTCACAGAAGTGAAGGTCACTTCCCAGCGGCAGAGAGAAACTTCGGGATGAAGACCAAGGCATGGCAAAGCAAGCCCCCAATGCAGTCTAGAGAGAAATAAGGGAAATTGTGTAGGGAATATGGCAATTTTGTTGCTAGGAGGAATATGGAACAAAGTTGTCAGTTCAACCTGGTCCTTTTTAGTGCTGCCTCATGGTAACAAAGAAGGGGTATGAAGAGGCTGAAAGAAAGTTTTTCACCAAGATCTAGTAGACACCCTCCCCTTGATGGGAAAGCCAATCATACTGAACAGAAAATAATGGCAGAGATGGCAAAGCAGCTCAGTTGAAAAAAATAGTAGAATACCTGCTATTGTACAGCACCAGAGGCATGAGTTTTCTCAGAGACACACAAACCTTGAACACATGTGCCTTAACATGCATGTCCATTCTTTGTATTTCTTGGTCATTCATGGGCCCCAAGTATGTTTCCTATTGCATTGGAAATACGGTAATTTATCGAAGAATGTAGCTCTGTGTGTGTAAGAGAAACCTGTCTTTATCTTATGGCATTTAATACAATACACTGTTTTTTTGTGCTTTAAATTAATGTGCCTTCTGGGTGTCTCATACAAGAAACACGCTGATGGGGTCTCATGAGCTGGATTAAATGCATGGTGGCATGTCAATAACATACGTCTAACATATAACACACCTCTACACTGGAGTAACATTTGGAGGGTGTAGTACAAATGGGGTAGGGGAAGTCTGGCCACCAAGATGACTTTCCCTGTTTGTGTAGTGAGACTCTGGATTTACTTTCCCAACCCACATGAGCACTGGTGAGATGAGTGTCCAGAGTGTGGCTGCTGTCCCCCTCAGGGTTCTAGGGGTACCCCTTGGGGGCAGTGGGGTTCTTCTCATGCTATCAGCTCAAGCCTCTATTCTGATGTGTTCCCTCCAATATCAATCACCTAGAAATAATTAATCCTCATTATAGTCAATGCCAGTAATTAGTGCCCTACTATCAATTTAATTAATGGATATCTCCTCAATGTTGTTGGTAATCAATTAACATCAATTAATTTTTACAAAAGGAATATTTAATGAAAATATATAACAAGAACCAAAGCAAAAATTCATCTCCCCAATGGAGGCATACTCTTCTCTACCTCCATAGTCTTAGGAGATTGTTACAAGGCATTTGCCCCATTAAGTTCACTCACAAATATGGCATAACTAACATAAGAAGTCACTCCTTTCCTTGCAGAACGTGACTTCTTCATTGTTGAGTTGACCCACCACCCAGCTGGCCCAGGCAATGTGCTTGTCAGGGCTCTATAAGCTCATGGGGCATGACTTCTGCCAGTCCAGGATGGCTTCCAATTCCTCGACCTCTGATGGCTCCATTTCATAACCCAGTCCATTTCATCTAAAAGCAGAAAAGAATGAAGCACATCAGAGAGAGAAAACCAATAGTATTTTGTGGGCAAAGCCACGTAGCATCTGGAGTAGGGAAATAAGGACCCAAGCTTCTCTCTCTACCCAGAGACTTGTAGACTGTCTTCTCATGATTGCCAGCAGGAGGGAGAGACAGATTTAATCTCTTGCCCTTTCGTACGTACCCTCCATTCTGACTCAGCAAACTGTTGAAAGACTTTTCTTTACCATGAAGTAAGTGTACAGGAAACAATCATGGAAGACATGGATGTGCACACTCCCTGAAGTGGAGGTCAGGAGTTTCTATAACACATGTCTGGAAATAGTTTTCCCTTGCAAGCACATGAGCTCAAAGAGGAAGGGGTAAAGAGAAGTAAATGAACATTTGCATAGCACCTCCTATGTGCAAGGCATAGCACGTACTTATACACATTCCCTCATCTGATCCTCATAACAACTCTGTGAGGTAGATGCTATTATTAGGCCATCTTACAGTTGAGGAAATTGAGGCAAACATAGATTATATGGTTTGCCCAGAGTCACATAGCTAGCAAGTAATTTAGGCAGTATCTGAACTCAGGTCTTCCTGTCTCCAGGTCCAGTTCTCTATGCACTGTACGGCTTAGCTGCCTCAGCAGTGTGGTATAACCAGCTCAAACCAGCTCTTTGGCAGATTGTTAAATTTTTAATATGAGTATTTACACCTCAAAAATTCACAAACATAAAAACCTTGACTTGATTTATTGTTTTGTTGAACATCTAGTTTAGATTTAAGAAACTGATGAAAGTATTAATAATACAGATGAAACCCCAAAACACACCTTGCATAAAAATATTTTTCTGGAGAGCTGATTGTTAAACATTTCCTAGCATAACCCTGGCACCAAACTGAACTGACTGTGAATATTTGCAGGACTGGACCCCTATCAGCCTTTCTTCAGTTACATCTCTAAAGGTGCTTCCTTATGCTTTTTGTGTCCCAAAGGAAGCCCTGAGCATTGAATTGTGACAAAATGCCTGAGGCCTCTGACAGAGAACACACAACTACTGTTGTAAACAACTATTGTATGCCTTAGCAGTACCTGCTGAGTCCTCCCCTGTTCTCCTTCACATATGCCTATGTTAGAGGCCATGTGACTTTAGCCAACAGTTGAAGTAGCATCCTTATTATCAATATCCTATTTTCTCCCTACATACTTTCTCCTCTCTCCTACCTCCCCTCTCCTTCCCTCCACTCTTCTCTCTTTCTCCCTCTCTCTCTCTTTCTCCTCTCTCAGTCTCTCTCTCTCTGTTTTTGTCTCTCTCTCTCTTTTTCCTTTTCTCTTCTCCTTCCCCCCACTCTCCTCTCTTTCTCCCTCTCTCTCTTTCTCCTCTCTCAGTCTCTCTCTCTGTTTCTCTCTCTGTCTCTGTCTCTCTCTCTGTCTCCTTTTCTCTTCTTCTTCCCTCCTACTCTCTCCTTTCCCTCCTTCTGCCCCTCATCTCTCTGTCTCTCTGTCTCTCTCTGTCTCTGTCTCTCCCCTCTCCCTCTCTCTCTGTTGGCAATGTCCCCTCCTGTTTCTCTCTTCCTTCCTACCCATCTAAATGCTTCTCAGTATCCCTTGTTGGCTCATCATTCATCTCACATTCTCTAATGGTAGATCTTTCCTAAGACTCTGTCCTGAATATTCTTCCCATCTCTATCTCTTCCATCTTAACAACTCCATCAACTCGTATAGATTTAACGATCATTTCCATACAGATGACTCTCAGTTTATAGAACTAGCCCTGATCTCTTCCCTGAGTTTCAGTCCCATATCACCAACTGAATCTTGCACATTTGAACCCAGTGTCTAGGAGACATCTGAAACTCAACATATCCAAAATAAAACTAATTGACTTTCCCTCCTAAACTTCCCCCTTTCCAAACTTCCTCATCTCTGCTAAAGGCACCACCCAGATCTATAGCCTCAATGTTCTCATCCATTCCTCACTTTTTCTCACTCCACATATCCAATCAACTGCTAAATCTTGCACTTGTTACCTTCACTACATGTCTGGAATCCTACTCTTTCTGCCTATAAAACCACTATCTTTGTTCAGCTCATCATAATTCTTGTCTAGGATGTTCCAACTTTGTCTCCCTGCTCAAGATTCTTCCCACTCTAATCCATCATGTAACCAAAATTGTTTTATTTAAGCATAAGTCTGACCATGGTCTTTTTCTTATGCAATAAACTCTATTAGTTCCTTATTCCCTCCAAGATGAAATGCAGACTTCTCTGTTTGGTTTTAAAGCCTTTGATAACCTGGCCCTAGTTTATCTTTCCAGTCTCCACCTTCCTAGCTTTGCAATCCAATTAGACTGACTTTCACTCTGTTCTCATAGAGAGCAATCCATCTTTCATCACCATGCCTTTTCACTCACTGCCTGTTCTCATGTCTGGAATGTATTCCCTCCCACTTCTGCTTAAGAGAGTCCCTCTCCTCCTTCAAGATTCAGCTCAAACACCACTTTCTCCAGACCCCTCCCCCTCTCCTACCAACTGCCAGTTCCCTTCCTCCCACTGCATTGTATTTAATTATTTTGTGTTTTTTATATTTATTCTAATCATTTATTCTGCACATGCATATAGTGTGTGTATGCCTATATGCATACATATATGCATGCATACATGTATATGTGTATACACACCTGTATTCCTTGTTGGAATTGAAAATTTCTTGAAAGTAGGGATTTCATTCTTTGTATTTTATCTCCAGCACCCAGAAAGAGTTCTATCACATGGTAGGTGCCTAATAAATGCTTATTGTTTTATTGGATGCATGGATATTTCCACTTAACAGTGAAGGTGACCTGGGCTGTGGTAGGAGGAAGTTAATGGAACCACAGGGGGCAATTGTGGTGCCTGTGGCACATAAGAACTTTCACAGATAGGTGGCCATCACAATTCAAAGGTACCCCTAGGTAAGCACTGAAATGTTGCTATTGTCCCATTGTATCTTTCCTTCCTCCACCCATGTTCTAGGGCAGTGGTTCTCAACCTTCTTAATGCCGCGACCCTTTAATACTCCTATGTAGGCATATCTGTATGTGGGCGGACCCACCTGGAGATGGATAGAGGAGCAGTGCTTCAGGTCCTAAGACCATCAGAAATATGTGTTTTCCGATGATCTTAGGCGGCCCCTGTGAAAGGGTTATTCGACCCCCAAAGGGGTCGTGACCCACAGGTTGAGAACCGCTGGTCTAGGGGATCTGGAATGGGAGGGGAAGGGAAGGCAGGTGGGCAAACTTGGACATTACAAACATTGCTGGTTGGTCTCACCAAGACCTCGGAGAGGAGCTAAAGCCAGGCCAGACAAAACAACACTAGGGATGACAGCGTCGGGGGGATTCTGGCCCACAAAGCTACCTTTACTTGGTTTCTATTTCCCCATTTTCTTATGCACCAAATAAAGATTCAGGTAATGATTGTACCAATCTGACAAAGGCTACACCTGCCTTGAAGACAGAGCAGAACTGGCTCAAAGTCCAAAGTGGAGTCCCTGATGCTCCATGGCTCAGTTCCAACCAGGCTTCTCTATTTCGTGTTTGTTGCTAACAGTCATAGTATGTTTATCTCTTAATGGGGCTTGAAAGACCTTTGAATTGGCTCAAAAACCTCATAGTTACTAAAGTTTATGTATTAAGGGAAAGAGACTGGACGTTTATCAGAATGGGAGAGTACTTTAGTGGCCACCTAGGTCAACTTTTACCTGCCTAAGAATTTCTTTAACAACATTCTTATTCAGTGGTTATCCAGTGTCACCCTCCTTAAGAAGTTCATCTAAGTGGTGAAGTGAATAGAGCATTGGCCCTAGAGTCAGGAGGACCTGAGTTGAAATCCAGCCTCAGACATTTAGCACAAATAACTAGCTGTGTGACCTTGGGCAAGTCACCTAACCCCAATTGCCCTACCTTCTCCCCTCAAAAAAACAAACAAACAAAAAAAAGAAGTCATCTGCTTTGGAAAAGATATAATTGTCAGGAAATTTTCTCTTGTGTCTAGTCCAGGGGCGAGGATTGGGCAGCCTCGAGGCCACATGAGACCTTCTAGGTCCTCAGGTGTGGCCTTTTGATGGAATGTTTGGATTCCATCAAAGGGTTGAATTCGAGGACCTAGAGGGTCACATGTGGCCCAGAGGGCACAGGTTCCCCATCCCTTAGCTTCAATTTGACTGATTCTAATTTTTAGTGATTTTTTTCCTCAATTAGTTTTTGAAGCTCCTTTTCCATATGTTCAGTTTTCATTTTTAGGGAGGTATTTTCTCCAGTTAGATTTTGGATCTCTTGTGGTACTTCTCCAGTTTTACTTTTTAAAGATTTGTTTTCTTCAGTGAGATTTTTTTTCCAATTTGGTCACTGTAGATTTAAATTTATCTCCATCTTCTCTAATTTTATTTTTAAAATCCCTCTTGAAGTGCTCCAAGAATGCTTTTGGGGCTTGAGACCAATTCACATTTCCTTCTGTGGTTTCCAGTGTGAGTATAGAGTCCGTGTTGTTCTCTGAATTTGGTTGTTCTTGCTCACTATAAAAAGATTTTATGGTCCTAGACTTCATAGATTCCTTCTTCCCCATCGTGATTGCCTATGTCCTGGATTTTTAGAGTGGCTATCTGCTTCTAGGGTGCAGAAGTATTAAGCTTCTCAGGCTGGGAGGTAGGGGCTTGGTTGTTCACTTCCTGAGCTGTAGCCTCTGAGTATCTAGATTGAGGCCAAGGCCAGGACTCTCAGTGTTTCTCCTGAGATACCCTGAGGCTCACAGAGTAGTGATAGGGGAGGGATGGTCTGGCCACTTCAGGTTTCCCCCTCTGTGTCTCTGGGATACAGCTCAGGCAGGCTCAGCAGCTGGAGGCCAGTGGCAGGGCTGCAATCTGCTGGTTCCCCAGGTGGTGCTAAGGCACACCTGGGCAGGTTCCTCAGTCCTAATCTAGTCAAATCTACCTCTTTTTGTTGTTCTTAGTTCTGCTGTTGGGGATTAAGCAGAACAAGTTTCATCCCTTTTCTATAGACCCTTTTAAATACTTGAAAAATCATTTATTCACTGAATATAAAAAACGAGGTCTGTCCTTGCACTCAGAGAACATACCTTCTAGTGGGGGACACAACACAGAGAGGGAAATGGTGACCAGGGAGAGGTGTTTTGATTTAGGAAGTTAGTTGCAGCAGTGTGCTGAAGCCTGCTTCTTTCTGCTGTCTTATTGGTAAAATCTCAGTGTGAGTATTTATACTTCCCAAATCACCAGCCGTTACAAATCAGGACTTCATTTATTGTTTTATCGGTTGTCTAGGTTTAAGAAAATTATGCAGAAAATGTTAAAAAATGAACATTAGACTTAAAAGTGTGTTCTCCCCCTGAAAGTCAACTGTTAAGCATTTATAACTTATAAATAATAATATTATATAATATAAAAATTTATAATAAAATCTTATATAGAGAGGACTTACCCCTATTTACAGGGATAATGAGTGTTTCTAATGGCGAGTATATTAAGAAAAGATACTTGATATGATAATGGTTTAAGGATTGTAAAGGTGGAAAGAGAAGGGGAGAAGAGGGTGTGTGCATTGATGACAAGATAGTTATTGAGAAGGTATTTGGTGAATTGAGGGAAGGGTGGCTTAGGCTAGGACTAGATGCAGTGGATGGCTGAGGGCAGTGATTAGTCAGGACAGCAAGGGTCCAGGGTGGTTGTTTCTGGTGGTGAAAGGGTTAAATCTTCTCAGGCATGGTATCTGGTCTGTGTGAGAAAGCAGCTAGCCATAAGCTGTCTGGAGAGTGAACACACCTATCATGTTCTCCATCAATCTTCTCTTCTTTGTGCCAAGCATTCCTAGTTCCTTGAATCAGTACAACATGGTCTCAATATCCTTTACTGTCCTGGGACCTTTACTTAACTGCCTTCCAGTTTATAAATGTCCTTCCTACATTTGACAACTGAATCTCAGTGTAGCACATCCGATGTGGCTGAGTAGGGCAGAGAGCAGAGACCCTTCACTTCTCTCATCATGGACTTGATGCCTTTTGATACCACCTAAGACCACATCAGCATTTTCATCTGTCATTTTACATGGCTGACACACTTTAAACTTTAAATTATGTTTTCTTCTGGAGGATAAATAGAAGCCCTGAAGGGCTGGGTAGGAGACAGGAAATTGGAAGGAGACAGGAAACCCAAGTCATGGCAAATGATTAACACACAGCTCTCCTGAAAAAAAAAATGCAGCTGGACACATTTTTAAAATTTAACCTCCTTGGGGATGAATAGAACACTGGCCCTTCAGTCCTGAGTTCAAATTCAGCCTCAGATGCTTGTTATCTGTGTGATGCTGAGTAAATTATTTAAACCCGATTTCCTCTTCCAGCCCCAAATTTTAATCTCCTTTATTAACACCACTTTCTTAAGTCTAGTCAATCAACAAAACAATAAATCAAGCCTTGACTTTTTGGCCATTTTCCAAGATGCAAATGATAACCAACAATTTAACAACTGGTTCTGGTTAATGGCCATGAGCACATCTAGAAAATAGTCAGATTAGAATAACAGTGTTAGAGCCCAAAGAACCTTAGTAGTGATCTGGCTCCAGCCTCTCGTTTTATAGATAAGGAATTTGAATTGAAATGGCTTAATGAAAATTACATGGCTTGTTAGCAGCAATTTACCCAAAGAATGTAGGAACATCCAAATTCGAGCTAAAGAGAATTGAAGAGAATGGGCATAAAGTCTCATCCCATAAACCCTGTGGTATAAACAACACATGTAATAACTATGACTCTATAGTCTAATAAGCTAATCAACTGTCACTTCTAGCTCTATGATGGTCTAAAAACTACCTATTGAACTCACTATCGGAGGGTATAGAAGTCATATAAAATGAACTCTGCTTTCTAGAGAGCAATGGAAATCTTTTCATTAGGAAAGAAAGGGTTTGCCCTGCCTTGGAGCTCTTTTAATCTCAATTTAAGGCTGCTCTTGGGGCAGCTAGGTGGCGCACTGGCCCTTGAGTCATGAGGACCTGAGTTCAAATCCAGCCTCAGACATTTGACACACTAACTAGCCATGTGACTTTGGGCAAGTCACTTAACCCCAACTGCCCTCCAGAAAGCAAAAAAAAAAAAAAATGGCTCTTCAAGGGGCAGCTAGGTGGTGCAGTGAATAGAGCACTGGCCCTGGAGTCAGGAGTACCTGAGTTCAAATCTGGCCTCAGACGCTTAACACAAAAAAACTAGCTGTGTGACCTTGGGCAAGTCACTTAACCCCAACTGTCCTCCAAAAAGCAAACAAAAAAAAATTTAAGGCTGCTCTTGAGTGGTTATAAGGAAAAGTTAAGCGGGGACCTCAACCTGACCTAAGATTAAGGGTTCTTGGAGAGAATGGGAACTTTGCTTATGTACTGAGTTTCTATTTACACAAGAAAAATAACTAGTATGCCAATAAGTGGGACTAAAACCCAATTAGATTGTTGATATAATGCTAATGGGTTTCATTCTGACATGGTGATGTAGCCTTCCGATGAATAACCAAAGGGTGATAGAGAGACATAGAGAGGGCTACAATATATTATTAATGATAACTTGAAAGAAGAGTTCTAAAAGATGCCATTTAAGAAATATATACTTGTAAAAGAAGTAAGACCTAGAGAAAGTACTCAAATGAATTGAATGGCTATGTTATTGCGGGGGGTGGGGGGAGGGTGTTATGGGAAGACATGGGCAAAGAAGAAAGTGAGGAGGGTTATTATTCCCATCGAAGCAATATCCACATGATCAGATTATGGATCTGCTGAAGTATTGGAGAGGACAGTGTACATGTCCTAGTGTAGACAAAGAACTATCTAGATGGGTGATGACCTTAGATTCAGTAAGACCTAATTTCAAATCCCATCTTTGACACTTCCTAGTTAGGTGACCCTGAGCAAGTCACTTAGCCTCTTTCTCCCTGTTTCTTTATCTGAAAAATGGAGATAGTAATAGTACCTACCTGATGGTGTTATTATAAGGATCAAATGAAATAATAAGTGGGAAACACTTTATAACCCTTATAGTGCTATAAAAATATTAGCAATTTTTTAAGGACAATGGACAGAGAAATGCAGAGATCAGAAGAGATGGTCTGCTCATAATAATCCAAATCAAACCAAGAGCTTTATTACATGCCTTCTGGATACGTAATACAAGGTTTATTACATGCTTTCTCGGCAGCTAGGTGGCACAGCAGATACAGTAGTGGGCTTGGAATGAGGAAGGTTCATCTTCATGAGTTCAAATCCAGCCTCAGACACTAGCTCTGTGACTCTGGGCAAGTCACTTAACCTGGTTTGCACCAGGTTCCTCATCTGTAAATTGAGCTGGAGAAGGAAATGCAAACCACCCCAATATCTTTGCCAAGAAAACCCCCTAAAACAAGATCATGAAGAGTCAGACATGTCTGCAACAAACAACCACAACCACCAGCCCAACAACTACCACCACCCTTTTAGATACCCAGGCACTGGACTGGGTTCTACTGGGAATATAAAGACAAAAAATAAAGCAAAACAGTTTCTACTTCCAAATATTTTATATTTTATTGGGAAGAAACGACATGTCTATAAATAAGTAAATCCAAAACTATATACTAAAATTTCTGGGCACTAACAACTTGGAGGTGGGTAAAAGTGATTAGAAAGTCCCAAGTAGGCACTTGGCAGAAGCCTTGGAGGGAGCTAGAGATTACAAAGTAAGAAGGGGAATAAGAAAGGAAAAGATTATTAAATAAGGAGGGAAAGCATTTCAGAAATGAGCTACTACCGCTTGTGCAAAAGCAATCAGATTGAAGTGGAATGTCACATCCAGGGAACAGTAAGAAGGCTGGTTCGGCCAGAACAGTAACACGATATTGGTCTGGTGGGAGGGGTTGGGGACAGATTGCTAAGGGCTGTTTTTTTTTTCAATCTCCTAGACAATCTATGGTCAAATCACTGTTTTGGGGATATCAGTTTGGTTCCTAAATGTATAGCTCCTAATTTTTCTTTTGAAGTCAGGGTCATTAATCTCTGCCAGGGCTTCAAATCCTCTTTTATTGGTTTGTGTCCCATGGTTCTTTTGCCCTATTCAGAGATATGTTGTCTATTCATGATCATCTGCCAAAATTGGGGATAAGACTAGAGGATTTCTTCAGCCCTTTCTGAATCGATGATCCTCACCAATTTCTCTTCCCTTCTCTGCTCCATCTTGATTTACCTTGATAAATGTTAATCCCATGTACTATTATATACCCATGCTTTATAGGGAAATGAACTCAAAGGGTACCAGTGGATTCAAGCAAGGTATGGCTATGGAAAATTATGAAAATTAAATGTTCTGGAAGAATGGGACTTGAGAGCTATCCTTCTTCTAATGCCTCAGGGCCCCTTTCCAACTTTTCAATGCCCCTTTCCAGCTTCATCCCTGGATGGGGATAAATATGTCCCATACATCCTAGAGAAGCTGGGATGAGCACCCTTTCCCAGAACTACTCCTTGAAATGTCTTGATTCTCTTTGAGCTCTATGCTCCCACATTCACAGAACCAGGGTCAGGCTGCCTTACCCTAGTGTGTGACACAAATTCACATGGGATCTTGGAAGAAAGGAACTTTTTAGGGATGCCAGGATGTCTTTTGTGATAGGATGTGAAGCTGGGACGGAGGACAGCTGATGGAGGAAGTCCAGCAATGAATCCATTTATTCAACATCAGTCAATAAGTATTGAGTGACTACTATGCCCCAGGCATTGTGATAAGCTCCAGGGATACAAAATAAAGGCAAATGGCAGTCCTGACTCTTGAGGAGCTCACAGACTAATGGAGGAGACAGCATTAAACTAACATTGTACAAACAAGCTACATACAGGATCAATGGGAAGGCACTAGAATTAAGAGGGATTGAGAAAGGGTTCCTATAGAAAATGAGATTTTAGGTGGGACTTGAAGGGAGCCAGAGAACCCAGGAAGCAGAAATGAAGAGGGAGAAAAATCTGTGTCCAGGAGATAGAAAAATCTGACTGTCTCCCAGCAAAAATGCCTGGATTAGGGGAATGGAGTGTATCATTCAAGGAATACAATACAGACACCAGTGTCACTGGATCAAAATGTACATTGTGGGTTGTAGGAAGGGGGAGTGTGTAAGAAGATGGGAAGTTGGGAAGACATGAAGCAAATGATGAAGGACTTGGAAAACCAGACAGAGGATTTTATATTTTATCCTGGAGGTAATAGGGAGCTACAAGAAGTGTATTGATTAGGAGAGTGACAATTGTGAGACTTTCACTTTAGGACAATCCCTTTGACAACTGAATGGAGGGTAGAGTAGGGAGATACATGAGGTGGACGGACCCACAAGCAAGTTATTACAGTAATCTAGGTGTGAGGTCCTACACCAGGATGATGGCAATATGAAAGAAGAGAAAGGAACATATCTATAGACTGTCAGAGCAGGAAGAGATAGTGGAGGGAATTTGCTTTTCTACTCCACTTTACAGATGAAGAAACTGAGGACCCAAAGAGGTTAAATATCTTTCCGAAGGTCATAGAAATAGTGAAAAGCATAGTCAGGTTCTAAATCCAGATCATTTGACTCCGATACACTTTTTACTTCAACATCTGTGTGGCTACGCACAGTAGCAGCTGCCACTCAGCAGAATGGAGAGTTGCGATGGTGGTGGTAGCTCTGTGCCCCCAGTCTGATAAGAGCCCCCCCCTACAATTAGAAAGTGGTCATCTCTCTCTGAACTCAGTTACCACTGCTCTTTGGTCCACTTCTGCTTATCTTCCTGTTAATGACCTGTGACTCTCTGTTTCTTCCCCTCTGTCTCTGTCTCTGTCAGTGAGTCTGTCTGCCTCTGTCCCCTAACTTCTCTTTCTCTCAGCTCTCATCCCTTTCCCCACAGCTCCTTTTTATCCCTCCAACTGTGTTTATTGACTTCCTGCTCCTGAAGCTACCCTTCTTCCCACCCCGACCTTCACCCCTACCCCAATCTGGGAGGGAAGTCCACTTCTTAAGCCTGGGTGGGGCTAAATGAGAAAACTGTATGTACAAATAATAGTCAGAATGCATGAGAAAACAGGATAACAGTACAAAAAAAATCATGGGATGTCAGAGAAAGGAGTGATGACCTTGGACTGGAATAAATAGCTTCTACTCCTTGTTAAATAATAGCAGATAATTATACATTGAACTGATATTTTTCATATGAAAGGCTATTAGAGCCAACAGTCTGAATGACTGTCGGTGAATGGAAACTCCATAGCAACCAGGTGAAGAGGCAGGAGCACGGCTGAGCCCTCACTGTGTGTAACCTTGGACAAGTCACTTATCTGTTCTCACTTTCATTTTTCACCTCCATTTTCCCCTCATTTCACACCCGTCTGAATGCTTTTTGGATCTCTCCATTGTGCTCCCAGGAGCTTCCCCCATCCTGCAAGGTCAAATCAGCCTTAATACTCACATCTAATCAGCACCGTCTATAAATCTCTGAATATCAGACTGGGATAGACAAACTGGGGAATGGAGAAGCAATATTCTTTCTTTCTTTTTTCCTCCCTCCCTCCCTCCCTCCTTTCCTTCCTTCCTTCCTTCCTTCCTTCCTTCCTTCCTTCCTTCCTTCCTTCCTTCCTTCCTTCCTTCCTCCCTTCCTTCCTCTCTTTCTTTCTTTCTTTCTTTCTTTCTTTCTTTCTTTCTTTCTTTCTTTCTTTCTTTCTTTCTTTCTTTCTTTCTTTCTTTCTTTCTTTTTCTTTTGAATAATTTATTTTTTCTCATTTATTTGTAAAAATCAATTTAAAATATTCATTTAAAAATTTTTGAGTTCCAAAGTCCTTCCTCACCCCCTCCCCTCTCCCCTCACTGAGACTGTAATCAATTTGGCATGGATTATACATGTGTAAACAAGACACAGTATTTTCTAACAAAAGATTGCTTTGAAAACAGCTTACTGGTGCAGCAGATGGAGTGCTGGGCCTGTGCTAAGGAGACTTGAGTTCCAATCCAGCTTCAGACACTTATTAGCTGCCTAACTCTGGGTCACTCATTTAACCTCTGCCTACCTCAGTTTCTGCATCTGTGAAGTAGGTATAAAAGCACCCACCTCTCACAGTTGTTGCAAGGATAAAATGAGACCATATTTGTGAAGTGCCTTGGAAATGTTAAAGCACTGTGTAAATGCAAGCTATTATTAAGATTATGATGCAGGTATATCAGAAATAGAGTAGTTAGGTTGTGGAATGAGGAAGATAAGTCTTTCTGAGTTCAAATTTGGCAAGTCAATTAACCCCATTTGCTTCAGCTTCCTCATCTACAAAAGTGAACGAGAGAAGGAAATGGCAAACCACTCTGTCAAATTAGACATGAATGAAAAACAACTGAACAAGACCATACATAGATGTATTATGTATTTACACACACATATATATGTATATTTGCATTTATATATGTGTATATATGTATTTGTATTTATATGTATATCTATGTATATTTGTATTTTTATATATATATATATATATATATATATATATATATATGTGTGTGTGTATATATATGAGGGAGTGTGAAGGAAGCATTATTCTACTTTAAACTACTGGCTCCAATGTACTTTTTACTGCAACATCTGTATGGCTACCCACCTTAGCAGCTGCCACTCAGCAGACTGGAGAATTGCAATGGTGGTGGTAGCTCTGTGCCCCCAGTTTGATAAGAGCCCCTCCTACAATTGGAAAGTGACAACCTCTGAACTCAGTTACCACTGCTCTTTGGTTCACTTCTGCTTATCTTCCTTTTAAGGCAGCAGTTCTCAACCTGTGGGGGTTGAACCTCCTTTGGGAGTTGAACGACCCTTTCACAGGGGTTGCCTAAGACAATTGGAAAATGCATATTTCCCATGGTCTTAGGAACTGAGACACTGCTCCTCTATTTGTCTATAGGTGGGTCCGTCCACATGCAGATACACCCACATATGAGTATTAAAGGGTCACGACATTAGGAAGTTTGAGAACCACTATTTTAAGGGAAAGAAGATAAAGGATGGGGCTCATTCTGCTTGTCCCCAAAGAACAGAACCAGAAGTAATAGGTGGAAGTTGCAGAGATACAGATTTTCACACCATTTCAGGACTGTAGGCTTCACCACTGACCATAAGATTCAGTTCTTATCTCCAACAAAAAACAAATCTCTCCAGAATATAAGAAATGATGAACATGTGGATTTCAGAAAAACCTAGAAAGAGTTACATGAACTGATGCAAAGTTAAGTGAGAGATGAATGACTATGAATAGCTTAGCTTTTCTCAGTAATACATTCATCCAAGACAATTCCAAAGGACTTATGGTGAAGCATACTATCCCCTTCCAGAGAAAGGATTGATGGAGTCCGAATACAGATAAAAACATCCTATTTTCATGTTAAAAATTTTCATGGTTTTTTCTTTTGATTTGTTTCTTCTTTTACAATGTGACTAATATAGAGATATGTTTTACATGACTGAACATATATAGCCTTTATCAAATTGCTTACAATCTTATTATGGAGGGGGAAGTGGAAGGAGGAAAAAAATTTCAGACTCAAAAAATTTTTAAATAAATATTAAAAATTGTCTTTACATGTAATTATGAAAAATACTATTAAAACTTAAAAAAATCTGTCCAGCCTATCTGAGAAACAGTCATCCAACCTGAAGGTCTTCAATAAGGGCAAGACCACTATTTTTTTTTTTGCTTTTTGGAGGGCAATTGGGGTCAAGTGACTTGCCCAAAGTCACATAGCTAGTAAGTATGTCAAGTGTCTGAGGCTAGATTTGAACTCAGATCCTCTTGATTCACTGCACCACCTAGCTGCCTCAAGGCAGCTATTTTCAAGGCATCACATCTCACTTTTTAGATAGCTCCAATTGTTCATAAAGTTTTAAATTTTCTTTACATCAAACCTAAATTTGCTATATACAAGGAGACACTTAAAATGTTTTTATTTGACTCTTTCAATAAAAAAACAACAACAAGCTTTTCCTCCTTACTCCTTCCCATTGAAAAAGAACAGGAAAAGGAAAACCCTATGTAAGGAAAAAGTTATTAGCAATTAGAGCTATCCAAAAGTGGAATGGGTTGCTTTTGGGGGTAGTCATTTTCCCACCACTGAAAACTAAGCACAGGCTGGAAAAAAACTTGGGAAATAGTGAAGAGATAATTCCTGTTCAGTTATAGTTTGGATTAGTCTGGTTTTGAGGTAACTTCCAGCTTTTAAACCTGATAAATCTATGAAATGATGCAATGACATGGCAGACTCAGGGGATGGGTGACATGTTAATTTCCCAGAACTATATCACCTAGAAGATCTTGTGTGCATCAGGAGCCTTTAGCACATCTATTCAAAAAGATTCACAGGGAGAGGATTCTGGGAAGATGGTGGAGTAGGTCAGAAAATTCCAAGCTCTCCAGATTTCCTCCACAAATAAGAGCCTCAGAGTCAACACAGAATGGCAGAAATAAACAAGTGTTGGAGAAGAACAGTGGTTCTCCTGGGACAACTGGAGAAGATTCGAAGAAAGATCCCAGGAGGGAGGTTCATTCAGAGTGAAGTATAAACAACTCCAGGATAGCTCCACTGAAAACAGCAAGAGTGAGCCCTGGGGCTTGGGTTGGAAGGTGGCTTCAACCTCCCCCACAGAATTTTTACCTCCTGGACAGTGTGGAGAGTGGAGTATCTGATCAGGGGAAGATTGAGAGAGCATCTGGTGACAAGGGATGCCAGGTCCAGATGCACTGCTCAGAAACAGTCCTGGGTGAGAAGGAACCAGCACATTGGCTGGCGATTGAGGAAACAGTGGGGCAGGGACAATGTTGACTGTGGACAATTTCAGGGGAGCTGAATTCTTGGTCTCAGTTCCAGGCTAGAGGGGAGAACTGAAGATAATAGTCACTGGAGGTTCCTCAGGGAGCAAGAGCATTCCCAGCATGTACTAGGGTCAGGGCATGGTACTACATGTGGCTTGGGGCAGGGGAGGAGTGCAGAAGTTGGGCCCAGAACAAAACGAAAAAAATAATAGTAAGAAGTACCCGAGGCCAGAAACACCATCCTACACACTCCAGAATTATGGGTAACTATAATAATACGCTGTTAACAATTAAAAGTCAATGAGCAGGCAAAGGAGAAAGACCCCAACTATCGACAGTTATGATGGGAATAGAGAAGACTGAGGTTCATCTTCAGAGGAGAATACTAAAGCCAATAAAGCCTTTCATACCCACAAAGAGTAACGTCAAGTGGTCATGTGACCAAAAAGAATTCACAGAACTCAAAAGAGACTTCAAAAATCATATAAGAGAGACTGAGGAATTTTTTTTATTTTAAGTAAGAACAATCCAAGAAAAGCAAGAAGAGTGTGAAAAGAAAGTCAACCAACTGGGAAAGGAGACCCAGAATCTTAAGGAAGAAAATGACTCCTTGAAAATTAGAATTGGGCAAGGGGAAGTCAGCAAGATTGTAGGAGACTGAGAAATAATAAAACAAAATATAAAGAATAAACAAAGAAGAGTATGTGAAACAAGAAAAACAACTGATCTGGAGTCCAGATCAAGAAGAGAAAAGAAAAATAATCAGACTACCTGAAATTTATAATGAAAAATAGAATCTTGATACAATAATACAAGAAATAATTAAAGAAAATTGTCTTCAAGTGCTGGAACAAGAGGGGAAAGTAGAAATAGAGAAAATCACCACCTGGAAGAGATCTTCAAAGGAAAACTTCCATGGATGTCATAGCCAAATTCCAAACCTCCCAGCTCTTTTTAGTTATATAAAATAAGGACAATAAAAAATGAAAGCCTACCTGCCAAACAGACACAGAACCAATATGAACATAAACACAAAACATCTTTTATACAAACAAAGTTAGATCTAAAAAATTGAAGTAATATTTATTGTGCATGAGTAGGTAAAGCTAATGTAATAAAAATGACAATTTTACCAAATCTATTTATGTAATACCATCCCAATTAAATTACTTAAACTTATCTTATTGAGTCAGATCATGTAGGAAATGATGAGCTGCTGGATTTATAAAAATACGGAAAGATTTGGACTTATGAAGGAACATGCTATCCACGGACAGAGAAACAGATGCCAAGTGGAATAAGCATAATACAGTCTTACATATATGCATTTGACCGAATATGTGCATATATATATATATATATGCAGCTGTATATCTATATATAATGTGTATATCTATATATCTATTTTGGGGGGGTGGAGGAAGAGGAAAAACGAAAGTAAAAAGTATACAGCAGAAGACAAAAAAACCATAATGCAAGAAAGCAAAAAAAAAATGGAAAACTTTGAAAATACTATCTAGTATTTATTATATAGGTTTTCTTGAAATGGAAATTTATTGCTTTATATTGAATCCTCTCTTATGTTCTGTTGAGTACATGGCAATTTTTTTTGTTCCTTTCTGATTTTTCATTTAAGCTTAAAACCAATTCAAATATAATAAAAACATTAAAAATCAAATTTAAAAAGATTCATGGAAATCTCAAAGGAGAGCCAAATGGAGAAGAGTGACCACATAGACAGACTGGACTAGAAGCAGAGAAGCAGAGGTAAGAAGGAGAGCAACTGCAGATCTGGCCAGGGGTAACCTAACTGGAGAAAAAGAGAGGCTCAGTCAGAGACTAGCGGCAGTGGTAGAAACCATGAGAGACTGGAGAGGGAGCCAGGCACCAAGCTGAGGAAGGAATGAATTAGTGAATAGAAAATGGAGCCATTTGGAGTCTTTTGCATCTGCTACGAATGGCTAATTTTTCTTCCCATTGTGTTGGGTGGACTGGTGATTAATTGGGAGTTAGGCTTGTACCCCCTTGGGTATAAATGTAGGGAGATGGCTAGCAGCCTTTTAAGAATGAGTGCTGAGAAGGCTTAATACATCATTTACTTAATTGTTGTTGCCAGTAATTTTATTTTATTTTATTTGCCTTTGCTTTGAATTTCTAGTCATTGGACTGTAAGTGAAGCATTAGTAGGGTCTATGAGCAGTGGTTTTAAATCTATGACCATCCCAACAATACCCAAAAACTGGGACATAATTAAGAGAGGGGGAATAGGTGGAATGCGTTGCTTGAATTACTACTTTCATTCTGCTTTAGGCTGTTTACACAAGCATGACCCCACCAATGTTTTCCCCAAAGTTCAGCTAGGAGCTTTTCAGACCAACTTCTTTATTTGGACTGTCTGAATTTTATTTCTCCATCAGAGCTGCTGATTGGTTGTATAAAGGTTTGAAATGTGATATAAACAAAGAATTGTGTGCTAGGAAGCCAAAACTACTACCAGGAAACACGCTTCTTTGGTGCACTAATAAATTTCTTTTTACTTTGGTTACTCGCTTTTATTTGATGTCAAGGCTTGTTGAACCACAGGTGGGTGAAATAGTCCTTGGAGACCAACTCCTTTCTGGTCAAGAAATTGCTCAAACAGGAGATACATGAGTATTTGTTCCCAAGGAAAAGATGGAGGGTATGACTTTCAGCAGCCCAGATGATTAGGGAACTCAATTAAGCAGGCAGAGCAAAAAAGAGTTTTATTGATAATCTTTGCTTTGTATAATTCTATTTCTTCTCAATAACTATGCCTCCACTCCTACAGGACTCCAACTTGTAAGAAGAAACTGAGGAAAATCACTATCATAAAAGATCATATTCAGTGCTTTATACCTATTGCTCACCATTTCTCTAGCTTTTCATCATCCTTCCTCTGCAACCAAAGTTGTTCATTTCATTTAATCTGGATTCTGATGTCTTTAGTATTATTTAATTTACTAGTTCTTACTGAAAGAAATCAACATTCCTTTTGAGAATTCCCAGTCACCATGTCCTGGTGTTTGTCGTCTTCTTGGTCCCACTTTCTTTATTCTACATCAGTTCAATAAGTCAGTCAGTGAGTCGAGTACTTATTAAGTTCTTATGTGCCAAGCATTGTGCTGATCATGAGGGATACAAAGACAAGCAAAAGCAATCTTACAAATCTTTCTGTCTTTTCCATATTCATTATTTCTTACAGTCCAATATATTATTTCATGTTTGTGCATTTTGTTCAACCATTTTCCTATTGATAGGAACACACTTTGTTTTCCATTTCTTGGAATGAAAAAATTGGAGTTCTTTACTTTCCATGTGTTTTAACGGAGACTCAGAGAAGTTTGTAATGCTATCTGTCTAGTACAAGGAAACATGGAACTCATAACAAGACGATAAAACAGACTGTCAAAAAATAAAAGGCAATCATGAAGAATGATAGAATCAATCTCACAATTGTTGGAGGTAGAACTAGGCACTCTGCTGGGGTTCCCAAGACAATGGGGGTGCCTAGATCAGTAAAGTCTGGTGGGTCTTTATAGATTGTTATCTGTGTCTAGCAGAGGATCAGGGACGGAGGAGCCTGGACCTGGAGATTGGTGTTGGTTCATGATAGTGGAGGAGAGGAAAGACTTCTGAGGGGTCAGAGGCTGGTTGATATTCAGACTCCATGCAGTAGGATAAGGGCATTGGTTTGTTACTACTTGTGCAGTAACTACTTACTACTTGTGAACTTGAGTTCACAAGGGAACTCAACTTACCTCTCAGGTTATTTGAGTGTCCCTAGTACTTCTTCATTTATCAGGTTGGGAAGACTACTGTATTCCTTACACCATGCTTCAAACAGTTTATCAGCAGTGCTTGAGGAAGAAGAAGAAAGTGTTTTGTTTTTTGTTTTTTGTTTTTCACTTTCCATGGAAAATTATCTCAGTAGAGCTTTCTACTTCCAAGGCTTTCACCACTTCATTGGTGGAAATCCAACAGGAATTTCTGGGGCAATGATGCATGTATGTGAGTGCATTAACCCTTGGTCTGCTCAACTGGAAACCTCTGCCTACTTTGGGGCTCCAATGAGTAAGTCTTGGGACAGAACTGACCTGGCTCTTTACCCCTTCATAACTAGTCTGCTCCCCAAACTCCATCAATCCCTGCCTTAACCATTAGGCAGGAGGAGGGAGTTGGAGGGCTTAGGGAAGGAGGCTGGATCTTCCCTGCCAACATATAAATGCCTCTCATCCAAAGATGTGGAGCCAATCATTGAATTTTCAGTGAGAGCATTTAGCAAATGCTACAAACCAGGGCTTGATTTATTATTTTTTTTGTTCTAGACTTAAGAAGATGGTGGAGAAAATGCCTCCCCTTTTTGGAATATCTGGTTATTAAATATTAACCAGCACACCCCTATTCCTACCTCTTTTTCTGGTAATGGAAATCAAATCAACATTCCTTTTGCTACTATGAAAAGTAATAAATTATCATACCCTTCAAGAGAAGCAAAGGCAATATTTGGATTATCAGCCCCAGTTCCCTCATATCTCATCTCATCTCATCCCATCCCATCCCATCTCATCCATCCCATCCATCCCATCCCATCCCATC
>CM053601.1:50199435-50232566 GCA_028646575.1 Pseudocheirus occidentalis
AAAAAAAAAGGAAAATGCTATCCACATCCAGAGGAAGAACTACAAAGTCTGAATGCTGATTGAAGCATATTATTTTCTCTCTTTTTTTTGGTTTCTTCTTTCTCATAGTTTTCCCCTCTGGTTCTAATTCTTCTTTACAACATTACTATTTAATTGGTACAGAGAATGTGGAAATATCTTTAATATGATTGTGCATGTATGACCTATATTAGACTGCATGATGTCTTGGGAAAGGGAGCGAGGAGTAAGGGGGAAAAAATTTGGAACTTGAAATCTTATGGAAGTGAATGTTGAAAACTAGAAAAAATACATTTATACATATATATATATATGACTTCATTATAAAACATGAACAAAAAGCATTCATTATACAAGGGATGAACATATATGAATATATACTATATATATATATATATATATATATATACGTATGCACACACACACACCTCCAAAAACCACTTGAATCTTTTAGATTCATATTTTGGAATTATCTCACAGCAATAGCTCAGATGATTGGGGCAATTTCTACTTGACTCTTTTTTTGTTTATTTTAAAATCAAACTCACATTAATATTCTGTATTTGGGTGAGGGAAATTTTGTAAAATCTTCATAAAACCAAGATTAATGCCACAGGAAGATGAAGTTGCTACCACCATGTAAGTTTCCCTAGTATATGAATAGTTACCTCTTCCACATTGCAACTTTCCCCATTGTGGTTTCAATATACCTCAGGTCAGCATAAGAAATAAAGTGGGAATTTTGGGGGAGTTCTGCAGAAGACACAGGAGTCACGTGAAGGCCAATGGGTAACCAAAATAAGTTTAGAAACTCAGAGACGCATGATGTCTTGATGAAATACATGATGAAATATATGTATACTGTTATGTAATATCAATATATTTTACCTTTTAATATCATAATAATTCTTATTTCTTCTCTGGTATGAAGAAAAGGCCAAAAACTTTTACACAGATTTTCCAGATGACAGGGCGCCTTGCCCCTAACCCTTGCCCCTCCCCATGATGTGGAAGGGATAGCTGTACATCTTTTAGTTTGGCTAATTCATGTTATTTGATCTTCACTCCTGCTGACACACTGGGAAGTGAATTATTCCATTAGACCAACTCCTTTCTGGGTGAGAAATTTCCCAACGTACTTCAACATGAATTAATATGTATAATATATGCTAAATAGGAGAAAGATGTGTAGTGAAAAAAAAGAATTGAATCCAGAATCAAAGGACCAAACTACCTTTAAATATTGATATGGTTTTAGACAGAATGACTAGACTCTCTGAGCCTCTGTTTCTTTATCTGTAAATGAGAAAGTTTGACTGGATGACCATTAAAATTCATCCCTCCATCCCTAAATCCCTTTACCTCCTAGCCAACATACACATACACTTGATAGTAAAATTAAGATATTTGAGGAAACTGATTTCATATGAAATTGCATACTTCACATCAAAATCAAGTTATTGACTGTTCAGAGATTCAAATTCATAAATAGAATCAGTTGTCTGATTCAGACATTACAGCATCATTCGTGTACAAAGTTCAATTTAAGAGATTTCTTCAACTGCACAATAGAGAAATCAAGGAAGAGGAAACTCTTCCAGCAAAGCAGCGGCCACTTTCTCTGCAATCTCTTCTAGAACTTGGCACGACTTTTTGTTTGTTTCCACGTATATATGGTTTCGGTCATTTAATTGGTACAGAGAATGCTTTGTTAAGAAACCCTCTCTACAATGCAAATTGGAAATTATTTTGTGCTTTACAGTTTTAGAACCAGAAAGGTCTGAGTTCAGATTGGCTATTTACTAACTGGGCAAATCGCTTTCCCGTCTGCCTCAGGGGATAGTAATGACACCTAAACACCCAGGATTATTTTGAGGCTCAAATGAGATTATACTGGTGAAACACTTTGCAAACTTTAAAGTACTGTATAACTGCTAGCTGTTATCATTAGTGATTTGCCCAGGAAAATACAACCAGTAAGTGTCTCCTGGTTCTCAGGCCAGCTGTCTATCTACCACCAAACTGATTCTCTTAAAAGATAAACATTCCTTGATAAGCATCCTAAATTGTGTCTTCAGAGATAGAGCACCAGAGACAGTAGCTCGGGACTTGTTGCTACATGATTGATTATAAGGCTGGAAAAGCAACCTCAAATGTAATGCTGTGAGCCATCTGTCACTTCTGAGACTCATGCTGCTCTGCATCCTCAACGGTTTTAATATTGGAAGACCTCTATGACCCACTTTCCTTGAGCTGATCAAGTAATACATCTAACTACACAGTGTCAGAGTGTGCCCTATGTCTAGAATTGCATAGAGAAAGAAGAATCAGCAGGGAAACTCCTGAAGGATTCCAAGCCTTATCCAAACCATGCACATCTGTTAGTTGCCTATAAATGATACAATTTGGGGAGATACTGCATTGTTAATCCAGTCTGTCAACAAGCAAATGCTTGTTAATTTAAAGTATTTATGTCATCAGGCACGATGCTAAGCACCAGGGATACAAAAAAGGACAAAAATAGGGTTCCTGCCCACAGAGAGCTCTTGTTCTAAGTGGGACATGATATACTTGACAGTTGAGTAGAAGATGAATTAGACTGGGGAGAGACTTGTGTTAGGAACATCATTGCAAGTAGCCTAGGCTGAGGTGATAAAGGTCAACATCAGGATGGCACCTTTATATGAGTTGACAGAAGGGGGAATATACAAGAGATGTCATGAAGGTAGAAATGACAAGACTTGACCAGAGGGTGGTCACCATGTAGTCTTGTCCAGACAACCATATAACGTTTCCAGAAATCATATTTATGAATCCATTGGCTGCCAGTTATTTCTGGTGGTATAGAATGGATTCTGTAGGTGAAAAGTTTTTGAAGTAGTGTAGG
This sequence comes from Pseudocheirus occidentalis, assembly GCA_028646575.1. Classification (NCBI taxonomy): domain Eukaryota; kingdom Metazoa; phylum Chordata; class Mammalia; order Diprotodontia; family Pseudocheiridae; genus Pseudocheirus; species Pseudocheirus occidentalis. The sequence continues at coordinate 50,202,341 of CM053601.1, forward strand.
CACTGCCAGCATAAGTCACCAAAAGTAGCCTACTTTTCTGTGGAGGGTAACCTAGAATTCAGATTAATATTGCAGGATCGTTCTAGGGAAGAACTTCTCTTGATTGAGGCCAGCTCTTTCTCAAAGCAGCTTGTAGAGCCCAGGAGTCAAACATGCAGGCTAAATGTGGCCCTCAGTATATATTAAATACTTAACGTAATAGGGAAACAAATAAAAATTTTAAAAATATAAACATTAATAAAATTAAATAGATATAAATAAACCTTAATAAAAATAAATGAATATAAATGCAATAGAACATAGGAAATGATAATATGTGGTTTTCTAAGTCAATGTGCAGCTCACAGGGATCTTTACATTTGGTTTAGTAGCCCTGTTTCTATTTGTCTTGCAGTGGAGTTATTAAGAAATTTCACCTGAAACCTTCTGGTACAAATACCTGTTGATGTTTTCCAGCAATGGATTTGCATTTACTTGAGAAAAAATAGAGAAGAATGTCTTAGCCAAGCTACCAGCTCTGTGACTTTGGTACAGTGGAAAAGTGGCTTGATTTGGAATGAAGACCTAGATTCAAATCCCACCTTTGATGTATTAGATTGAGTTATGGGCTCAAAGTCAGAGGATTTGGGTTTAAATCTTGACTCTGCCTTTGTGAACTTGAACGAGTGACTTAACCTCTCTGAACCTCAGTTTCCTCCTATGTGAAATGAGGTATTTGGACTAGATGACCTCTAAGTCTCTTTCCATCTCTAAATCCAAACTCTCACCTATAATCCTAAACCAGTTAATGTCTCTGAAGCTCACTCAGTGTTCTTTCCTTAAAATAATAATAGCTAACATGTCTGTACCTAAGGTTTGCAAAGCACTTTATGTGTATTATCTCATTTCATCCTAACAACAACCACCTGCGGTAGGGTCTATTATTTTATTTATTTATAATTTTATAATTTTTATATTATTTATTTAAATTTATTATTATATATTATTGTTGATTGCTCTCATTTTGTAAATAAAGAAACTAAGAATGAAGGAGACTAAATGACAATCAGGGTAACACAAGTAACCTTTGTTTGAGCCTAGATGTGAACTTAGGTCTTCCTGACTCAAGAGTCAGCATTTTATCCACTGTGCCATCTCATTGCCCATGATGGCTCAACTTGTATCTTCTGCAGGAGACCCTTCCTAATCCCTCTACCAGTTGCCAGTGTTTTCCCCTCTGATTTCACCTTCTGCCTCCCATCTTCACTTCAGCATATCTTGAGACTTCTGCTAGGAAGACATGACTATTTTCCTCAAGTATACGAAGGGCTATCATATAGAGTTGGCATTAGTGTTTGGACATGGAGAGAAGAACCAGGAAAAAATGGATATAAACTACAAAGAAGGATTGCAAAGATTTAGGAGGGATGCCAGGAGAACCTTGATAACAATGAGAGCTATCCAAAAGTGCAATGGGCTGCCTCCAGAGGAAATGTGTTACCCCCACTGGAGGTCTTCAAGTAGAGGTTGGATGACCCCTTGTCAGGTATGTGATGGCTACAATTCCTTTTGTAAATGGGCTGGTCTAGATGGCTGCTGGAATCCTTATGATTCTCAAATTCTGTGATTCTGTGATTAAAAGGAATGCCTATAACCCGACTGTTGGATTTCTCCAAGTCAACACATTAATCCACACACAATAGTCCTGCTAAATAACTGAGACAAAATATAACAACTTGTCTCACATCTACTGTGTCCATCCAGACTCCTCTGAGAACTTATAAGACAAACAAGAAAAATTCCATAGAGTGCTCTGTCATGCCGCACCCACCTAGTCTGCACATATTTTTACTCCTCTCCTCAAAAGTTTTTCTTAAGAACTATGGATCAATATAGGTTCCTGTCACCATAACTGAGGTTCTCTAATGCCCAGTGTGCAGACAGATCAGTGATACTGACCAAATGAAAAAAAAAATTCTTCTACTGAGTTGACATTAATCAAACCGTTAGAAGCATCTCCTCAAAATTCATCTGATACACTTTTTTTATTGATATTGCTTCAAAAAGGAAACAGTCGTTGTTCTCTGGCAACCATAATCATTGAAGTGGTGTCACCTTCTAATATAGAACAGAGACAATCTCACAGCAGGACATAGCCCTGCTGGTTAAAATATGTTAGTTAAGAAGGTGGAGAATAAGATAGTAAGGACCAAAATTTAAAAGAATATAAGTTGTTCCCCAATTGATAAAATAGTCAAAGGATACGAACAGGCAGTTTTCAGAGGAAGACATTAAAGTCATCTAAAATCATGCGAAAAAATGCTCTAAATCACTATTGATTAGAGAAACAAATTAAAACAACTCTGAGGTATCACTTCACATCTATCAGATTGATTCATATTACAGAAAAGAAAAATGATAAATGTTGGAGACGATATGGAAAATCAGAACACTAATGCACTGTTGGTGGAATTAGGAACTGATCTAATTCTGGAAAACAATTTGGAACTATGCCCAAAGGGCTATAAAACTGTGCATACACTTTGCTACTGGGTCTGTATCCTAAAGAGAAAATTAAAAAGGGAAAAGGACCCACATGTACAAAAATATTTGTAGCAGCTCTTTGGAAATTGAGGGGACATCCATCAATTGGGGAATGGTTGAACAAGTTGTAGTATATGAATTTAGTGGAATTATATTGTGCTATAAGAAATGAAGAGCAGGCAGATTTCAGAAAAACTTGGAAAGACTTACATGAACTGACACTGAGTGAAGTAAGCAGAACCAGGAAAACATTGTACACAGTAACAGCAATGATTAACTATGATAGTCTTAGCTTTTCTCAGCAATACAATGATCCAAGACAATTCCAAAAAACTCATGGTGGAAAATGCTGACCATATTCAGAGAAAGAACTATGGAGTCTTTATGTGGATTGAAGTATACTCTTTTCACTTTTTAAATTTTTTTTGTTTTTTCTTTCTTGTGGTTTTCCCCCTTTTGTTCTGATTCTTTTTTCACAACATTACAAATATGGAAATATTTGATATGATTGTACATGTATAACCTATTTCAGATTGCTTGCTGTCTTGGGGAGGAGGGAGAGAAGGGAGGGAAAAAAATTTGGAACGCAAAATTTTACAAAACTGAATGTTGAAAACTATCTTTACATGTAATTGGAAAAATACTATTAAGGGGGAAAAAAGATAGCAGGGATCAGGGTATTTACTTTTCTTTGGGTTCCTGTGGTTGCAGGTTGCAGTGATTTCTGGAGTGTTATAGTTTCACAACAATGAACAGACCTGTGCCAACCTGCTCTTCCCTTGCTTACGTTGATAAGAGCCTATGTCATTATAACTCTTCCCATTTCCTATGTGTATCTTATGTTTTCCTAGTTAGCTCCTAAGAGGATAAGTAGCATGTCTCTTACATAGCATATCCTTAGTACAGTATTTCAACTGCAAGAAACACTAAATAAATATTGTTGACGACTCAAAAGGCATTGTGGTATAGTTGAGAAATCACTATATTTAGAATTGAAACTAAAATAGCATTGCTTTTAAAAAAGAAAAATCACTATAATCAGAGTCAGAAGACCTGGATTCAGATCTTGACATTTTTCTTGTAATACTATGATCTTGTACAATGTGTAACCTCTCTAAGCCTCAGTGACCTAATTTTTAAAATAGTTGGCCCAATTCAGGGGTTTTAGGTCTTTTGTGTCATGGACCCTTTGGGCCAGCTAATAAAGCCAATGGATCCCTTCCTAGGATAAATACTTCAAATGCATAAAATAAAACATAGGATTAGAAAGGAAACCAAAGGTTAATGAAAATAAAATGTAATTTCTTTCCCCCTCCAAGTTCACAGACCCTCTGAAATCTGTTCGTGTACTCCATGGGGATTCATTGACCCCATATTAAGAATCTGGCTTAGATAACCTCTGAGTCTATTCCAATTTTAATATACTGTAGTCAATATTTCTTCTTGTTCCTCTTGTTATCTCTAAAGAGAGAGAAAATATGCCACTCATGGTCTTCTGGGAGGAAGATATTCAATTGTTGGATAACCATGTTTCTGATTCTCCTCTTCTACCTCACCTTGTCTTTATTTCTAACTTGAAGGCTCCCAGTTCCGTGGATCATCTTCATGACTTGCCTTTGAATGGTCTCCACTTTCTCCACATCTTTATCCAGCTTTGAAGTCCAGAACCAGACTCAGGATTGAATAGTTTCACAGAGACATTGGGAAGAATAAGGCTTATGTTCACAGCTAACAGCGGGCAGGAGGAGACATTCCAGATAAGTCAAAATGTCTGCAACTCTCAGGGCTGGGGGGTCTCTTTCTGGGCAAAGGCTTGGGGGAACACCGAAGGTGTATGGAGACTGAACAGGATGATTCTACAAACGACCAGGCTGTGGCCAAGCAGAAAACATCAGCCTACAGGAATGGTGCAGACTTAACTGTGGATGATAAACTGAACCTTAGAGCCACAATGTCCTATACAGATGGCCTTTCCATCAGGAGTACCATCTTCAAATACAATGGTTGATGGTGGTGTGTGCATTTATTTGAGTGTGTGTGTGTGTGTGTGTGTGTGTGCGCGCGCGCGCACAAGAGAGACAGACAGACACAGAGAGACAGAAAGACAGAATTAAAGACGCAGTGACAGAGATCTGATGGACACACAGAGAGACCCTAGGTCAGTGTGGTACATGTTGAGCTATGTTGCAATAAAACAATAATGCCTGCCTTTTTTATAGAGAAGAAACAGAATTCACTTCCTACAGAGATAGAGCTGTCTCTTTCTTAACCTTGTTCCTGGCTCCCTAAAACAACCTTAAACTTCTAGGTCACTTTTGGCTTCCCATCTAACTTAGATCAATTTACAAGGCTAGATCAAGGTGTAGGTATATAATGGAAGTACAAGTCAACAAATCTCCTTAGGTTCAAAGAGAGTTTATCCATGCATAACTGGGAACTGGCTAATGAACCTAGCCATCATGAGTATCCACAAAGTGTTCAGCTAATGCAACTTTGGAGATGGGTTTCAGAGGAAGTACAGACGTTCCATGGCTGGTCTCCTTCCACTAACCACATGGTGAAGAAGAGACGGACTATGGAGACATACATAGTCTGGGGGTATTCAAAAGGCACACTCAGCCTTGGTCTGTCCTTTTTTGGTCAGACAATTTCCTGACTGACTGAATACCAGTAAGAGTAGAAATACAATCTGGAATGAAAGAAGCTGCAAGCCCTTGAAATTAGAGTCCTACATGTAACCCTTGTGTTTTTTCTTTTAGGTTTAGGGGAAGGAGAATCGAGGTGAGCTTTGGAAGGTCAAGGGAGAGGATCATTAGAGGTTTGGAAGGAGTGTCCATACTGTGTTTTGAAGTCAGCTAGTCCAACATCAAGGTTTAAGTAACAGGGAACACTTAAAATTCAACCATTGGTAGCTGGGACTTGGATCCATTTACGATGATGCCACATTTGAACATGAATGTGATAGGAACAAAGCTATGTGAAAACTGTTAAATCAGAGCCTACTCTCTTAAGATATTGAGGTAGTATAGGGAAGAGTGTGCTCCTCAGGTGTTGGGAACAAGTAATGTGTCCTTAAAGTAATATCCCTTTGTAAAAATTAATTGATAGGAAAGCAATCTGACAATCTGAATACAGAACAATATCTCAGATCACATACCAAGATCAGCTCCAAGTAGTAACATGACTTAGATGTTAAAGACGACATCATAAATTTAAAAAATAATGAAGAAATTTTCTGCCATATCTTAGAGGAGAAGAGTTCATAACCTGGGATAGAGAAGATCACAAAAGGTAAAATAAATAATTTTGATTACATAAAATTAAAAAGTTTTTTTGTAAAACAAAAGCAACATGGAGTGGCTAGGTGGCACAGTGAATAGAGCACCAGCCCGAGAGTCAGGAGAACCTGGGTTCAAATTTGACCTCAAATACTTAACACTTACTAGCCATGTAACCTTAGGCAAGTCACTTAACCCCCAATTGCCCTGACTTACCCCTTCCAAAAAGCAAAAAAAAAACAAAACCAATGCACTTAAAATTAGAAAAGAAGCAGATAAATGAGAGAAAAAGCTTTCACAGCAAATTTCTCTAAGAAAGATCCCACTTAGGAGATATAAAAGGAACTGATTCAAATTTATAAGAACAATAGCCAATGCTGAGTTGATAAATGGTCAAAGGATATGAGCAGGAGGTTTTAAGAGTAAGAAGTTCAGACTGGCAATAGACATCATCAGCATCATACTTAGCATTTATATGCACCAGGCTTTGCAAATATTAAATATTTTATGAATATTTTATCCTAACAACAACCATAAGAGAGGGGTATTATTATTATAGCCACTTTACAATAGAGTAAACTGAGGCAAACAAAAGTTCATTGGCTTATCCAGTGTCATACAGTTTTCAAATGTCAGAAGCCAGACTTGAACTTAGATCTTCGTGACTTTCCAGCTCAACACTCTGTCCACAGAGCCACCTGGTTGGAAAAAATGCTCTAAATCACTAAATCAAATCAAGTCACTAAAGCAACTCTGGGAGGCTGGGCCTCACACTCCTCAGATAAACAAGATGACAGTCACAAGAGCTTTATAACAAATCAGATTTTTATATATTCCCTGTTTTCCCACATGGGTACCTTCTTCATGCTTTACCGTCCACCGCGAATGCCACCCTCCACTTTCCACCCTTGCCCCAGTCTCCTCCTGTTCATTTGAAATTCTGCTCAAATACCACCTCTTCCGTGAATTATTCTCTGATGTTCTCAAGGGACTCTCATTTTTAGCTTGATTTCTCTGGTCCCTCGAATATCTGGTATATTGTAGCTTCTTAAGAAAAGCTTGGTAATTGAAGAGTAGTATGAATGACGTATTATGGGAATACAGGGAAGGGACTGAGCACATCTGTTTGAGTACATTGTGTGCTTGCTCTTTGTCCTTTGATATCCAAGAGGACCATGATATTAGGAAGATGATGCCATGACTCACAAGTGAATTGGATTTAAGTGAGGAAGGCTGTGCAAGGACACCAGCCTCACTTCCTCCTCCAGAGCCTGCTGGACCCAGTGGCCAGATATAGATCAGGACAACTGGAGACAGCCCCTTGAGAACATGTTTCTTACACTGCACAGTTCCCAGCCTGGCACCTGGAACAGGACAGGCACTCAGCAAAAGTTTGTTGAGTGGAAAAAGGCAGAGGCTTGATCACCTGATGATTATAGCCATTCAGCCGGCAAATAAACCAAAGCCAAGGTGCTGTGATCAGGCAAATTCTCCAAAAACTCGAGGCCACTTAGAAACAGACCTGGGGGGAGAAGCTCAGACTCTCACAGGGAAAATGAAGCATAAAGTACTTGTTCCAATCCTGGTTCTATTCTCTACTACCTGGGTGACTTTGGGCAAGTCACTTCACATTTCTGCATCTCCTTTTCCTTATCTCTAAAATAAAAGAGCTGATTAAGAATCTAGGGGTGGGGAACCTTTTATTATTTATTTAATAATTAAATTAAATTATTATTATTATTATCTTGTTATCAAGAAGATTTGTCCTGTAATGTTTGGATTAGGTCAAAAGGCAGGTTTTGAGGACCTAGAGGGCCACATGTGGCCTCGAGGCCACAGGTTCCCCACCCCTGAACCCCTTGATCTTTCAAGGTTCTTTCCAGCTCCAAATATATTAACCTCTAAGAACAACTGTTAAGATGAGTACCAGTCTCTTTAAAAGTAAAGCATTCTCCCTGAACAGGAAAACAAGTGCATTTGATTTTGTCCCTACATCCTGGTAGTACAGCCACCAAAGTTTTCCTCAAGACTTAACCCTAGAGTCAGGAGGACCTGAGTTCAAATCTAGCCTTAGACATTTGAAACTTAAGTAGCTGTGTGATCCTGGGCAAGTCACTTAACCCTGATGGCCTCTCAAAAAAAAAAAAATAAAGACTTATTGACACCAAGGTTAATGGCCATAATTGTTTCCATTAAAACCAGGATGGGGGAAGGAGGGTGAGGGAACTAGATGTCTCAGTGGATAGAACACCAGGTCTGGAGTCAAGAAAACCCATCTTCCTGAGTTCAAATCTGACCTCAGATATTTACTAGCTGTGTGACCCTGGGCAAGTCACTTAACATTGTTTGCCTCAATTTCCTCATCTGCGTAATGAGCTGGAGAAGGAAATGGCAAACTAATCTAGTATCTTTGCCAAGAAAAGCCCAGATGGGGACATGACTGAAGATGAATCAATTATCAGCAACAAAACAGGGTTTTATTTTAGGCTAATTTACATTATAGGGGGCAGGTAATTCTATGAGAGACAGACTGAACAACATTACTGTGGTGTTTCATGATTTTTATAGTGGAGTTTGACTATAACGCACCTTAATAATATTAATTGTGAAACAATTTAATGAGTGGCATGCTTGTCTAAAAGGGAGTGGCAGAGAAGGCTCATCAAAGCAGGAGAAATATTTCCAGGCACAGGAACCCGGTTCTCAGTTACTTCTTGTAAATTGCTTTCTTTACGTCTTATCATGGGCAATGGACTCACATATGAGCACACAGAGTGCTTTACTGGCAGCGAACGTGTCTTCCTGGTGAATGGATTTGGTTATTGTTGTTAGGAAAGGGCAGGAAATTCACACACATCCGGTGAGTTTTGCTTTCTGTGGCTACCTTGGTTGAAATATGTGGAGTTTGGCAAATTTCCCAGCCCAAAGAAGTTTATGGGACAGTCTGACAAAGAGGAAGAGAATGATCTCCAGGAGAATTTATTGGAAGGGAAATGAACTGCCCTTATATGGGAAAAAGTTTAGATGAAAAACAAAGTACAGTAAATACCATCGCATTATTTTGCCTAGTGAATAGTTTTCTACAGATATCATTCCAGAAAAATTAGACAAGGGATTAGAAGCTCCTGTATTACAAGAGAGCCATAATTACTTCACATTGAAACATTGGCTTCTACTCGACAAAAAGAGATTGGTGCCCTCCAGTCAGAAGACCCAGGAACAAGTTCTAGATGTGACATGTACCAACCATACAACCTCGGGCAAATCAGGGAGTTGACAGGATGTCCATTCCCTGGATCAGGTCAAACCAGGAGCGTTGTGTTCAGTCACATTTTAGGAAGGATATGGATAAACTGGAGAGAAACCAGAAGAGAGTAAACAGGATGGTCAGGAGACTTAAAATTATGCCACAAGAGGATCATTGAAAGGAACTAGGTTTTATCCTAGAGAAGAGAGTTAGGGGGAAAGAGGTACGGTGATAGCTGTCTTTAAGTTTTGACAGACTGCCATGTGGTAGGGGAATTCAGCTTTTTCGGCACTCTATCCACTGAGACGTCGATGTGCCCCTACTCTGTACCACTGACCAAAGGCTGCCAACATTAATATAGAGGTAAGCCTAAAAACCCTGGAAATAAAAGGACATACCAGACCCCTGGTCCTACTTCCAGGCCAGCCCTGCAGCCATTATTTCAGGAAGCAAGCCCTGTGGAAATGCCACCTGGAAAGTGCTTTCACAAGTCCCTAGGACGTCATCAGCCACAGCTACCGAAGATCAAGAAAAGAAAGTCCTTGTCACCAAAATCCTAGGCATCATCCACTGGTTCAAAATCAGAAATGGATGTGGTTATATTAGTGAAGAAGCAGTAAAGAAAATACATCGCCATATTATTTACTGCTGTACCCTAAGGACCATGAGATCCTTCTGCCTTACTTGTAGTAGAAAGGTACCACAAGTAGCGACTCTCATTAGAATGTGCAGGTTTAGTGAATAGAACACCGGCTCTGGATTCAGGAGGACCTGAGTTCAAATCTGGATTCAGACACTTGACACACTTACTAGCCATGTGGCTTTGGGGAAGTCGCTTAATCCCAATTGCCCTCCAAAAAGAAAAAAAAAGAATGTGAAGGCTCCTTGCCTATTTTGCATTTGTCTTTGAATCCCTAGGGCCTACCACAGTGCTCAGCATCAGAAGCACTTCATTCATTCATTTGTTTTTAATACAATATGCCCAAAGTAGAACTCATGTTCATTCTCCTCTCCCTCCCTACTAGCACTTCTTCCGATTAATCCCTTCTTCTATCGTTGTTGAGGCCACCAGACACCAATCGGGCTATCATTCTCCCAATCACCCAGGCTTTGGTGTCAATCCTCAGATTCTCTCACTCATATGACGTGTCCAGTCTGTCGCAGTCTTACTGTTTCCACCTTCCCCAAACCTCTTGTATCCATCTCCTCTCCACCCATAGCCAGCACCCTGCTTCAGGCCCTCATCATCTTTCTTGGTGCCCCCGCACCACCCCACCACCCCAGCTGCTAGTACCTTCTCCTCTGAGGTTACCTTTCATCTATACTGTGTGTATCTTGTATGTTACTTACGTGTTATATCCCCCATTAAAATGTTCGTTCCCTAGAGACAGGTGCTGTTGTGGCCTTATTTTGTCTCTAATGGCTGCTACAGTGCCTAGCACATGATATATTCCTGTTGAATGATTGCTCCTGTAAGAAAAAAAAAATCTTGCAAGATAGATGCTAATTATTTTTGGTTTTGGTTTGGTAAAGTGGGGGGGAAGGTAGGACAGAAAGCCTGAACCTATGATTTCATTGGTATAGGGAACTCCCAGTAAGGAAATTTCCTCTACCAATGCAGAACTGTAACTGTTCTGCAAATTATACTCTTAGATCTCAGAAAAATATGGAAAAATTTGCATGAAATAATGAAGAGCAAAATGAACAGAACCAAGAGAACATTGTATACAATAACAGCAATATTGTTCTAAGAATGACTGATTATTTTGATTTAACTAGAAAGGACATATGAAGAAAGACACTATCTGAATCCAGAGAAAGAAATGATAAATAGAAGTATGTATAGAATAATTTTACAAACATGTGTATACATATATACATACATATATGCACATGAACATACACACATCTGCATGTGCATGTGTACACACATATGTGTGCACATGTGTATACATATGCACCTGCATGCATATGTACCTGAATTGTGTAAATGCACATGCATGTGTGTATACATGCACATGTGCATGCACATACACCTATGCATATACATAGATGTGTGTGTCTAATGGTGACCATCTCTGGGGCATAGAAAAAAATAAAATACTTGAAAACTTTATGGTATATTTAAGAATAGGATATTGTACATAGTAGGTTTGCAGTTTCATATACAATCCTTTTTTATTATTACTATGCAATGGAAATGCTTGTTTTGTTCCATAAATTAAAAATGAAATTTCTTTTTTAAAAAAGAAAGCACAGGAGTCTTTAACCTGAAGTCAATGGACAACCCCATCCCCAAAGAATTGGTAGATAGATCTCAAGGTGTCTGTGACCTTGGATGAGGGAAAAAAATCATCTTTATTTCAATATAATTGCTTCCCATTTATAATTCTGTGTTTTACAAATTTTAAACAGTTTTCTGAGAAGAGGCCCGTGGGCTTCACTAGATTTCCAAAAGGGTCCATGACATAAAACTGGTTAAGAATACCTATGTTAAAAATTGCCTGGGGATGAGAAACGAAAAGTTAAGTAATTTGTCCAGGGTCACTCAGCCAGTATGTGTCTGAGATATTAATTGAGCCCAATTTGTTCTAAGTTCAAGACAAGTTTCCCATTTACTATCTTTCTCTTGCTATGATGATTCTCATTTTGCAAATAAGTACACTGAGGCTGAAAGGTGTCATGGCTCAGGGTCACATAGGTGGAAAGTGTGCAAGGTTAGGATTCAAACTCATTTCTTCCTGACTCTGGGTCACTCTCTCCACTAGGTCAAGCTGCCCTTCTTTAGCTCACTATTTCACTGTCTTATGCCCCTCATGGGATGTAGGGACTGCGCCTTAGATTTCCCCACAGTGCTAGCACAGAGTTCTACACATAAGAGGTTTCTAATAAATGTGCTTTATGTTGTGCTTTACTGGATTGCATTTTTTCAGATCATTTATAGGTAGATTTTAAAATCCAAACTTTTCAAGTTCTTAGAGAAAATATGGAGAGGATATACTCTATACCCAAGCCTATAGGTCTTTGGGAAGGATCCATAATCAGCAGAAAGAGGTTTCTACCTACTCTTCCTCCTGCTTTCCATAACAAGCCCTGTACAGCAGGCTAAATCACCAGCCTGGGAGCCTTCATTGTGACAGGGTAGCATTCATGTGCAGAGACATTTGGCTAAGAAAATGTGTTCACTGAACAGTGGATTTGAACCACACCAGCTGTGTGTACACAACCCTTTATCTGAAAAATAAAATCTGAGTGTTACATAAATGCTCACACATATGCCCATGCCTTCCTCCAAAAGAAGACAAGAAATAATCCAATGAGAAACCCAAGAGGAAACTTGGGTTCCCTTCCCCTGTCCATGAAGCTAATCCCTCCTCACCTCCAGATTTTCCTCCCATTCTGGATATTCCTGATCACATAGTATTTCTCTACAAGCTAAAGAGATTCTGCCAAAGTGATGCTGATTTTTAGAAATGAGCCTTGGATGAAGTCACCAGGGCAGCCTCAGTAAAGTACCAAGGACACTTTGATGGGCGGCTCCCAAGTAGGCGAGCAGAGGGATGGCATCCACGAATCTTGTGAGAGGGGTTTTCATGCAGAAACTGAAAAGTTAACAAACATTTCAAAAGTCATAGGATCATAGATTTTATTTTTTGTTTATTTTATTGTTTATATCACTCATTTCCACAAGATTTTTGAGTTAAAAATTTTCTCCCCATCTTTCCCCTACCCACCACCTTATAACAGCTATCCCACTGTAGAGCCCTTCCCCCAATCTGTTCTCTCCTATGTCCCCCCCCTTGCCCCTAGGATCATAGATTTTAAAGCTCCAAGGGATTTAGAAGCCACCTAGTCCAATCTCCTCTTTTTACAGATGAGGAAACTGAGGCCCAGAGTGTTTAAGTTTTAATTTTCCCAAGGTCAGACAAGCAGTAAAGAGCCGATCTGGGCTAGACCCAGTGTTCCTTCCCATACCACACTGATGCAAGGTTTCACAGTCCTAGGACCCTGGATCCTGAAAGGTTTCCTTTTGTCAACATTAAAATGATGACAACATGAAATAAAATTCCTGAGTGCTATGTGAAACCAGGCCAATGCTGCCCGACCGGATTAAGTGTAACACCATCAGGATGAGAAGGGAGAGCCAGGTTCTCTGAAAACTTGTTAGGAATTTAACTGGACTGCCTGGAATCTCTCTGAGTGAGTGCTAATCTTCAGCTAAGGACTTGGCTTTGTGAACTGAGTTTAACACGTCGTTGTCATGGGCAAATTAGCCCATTGAAACAAAGTAGTAAGGACAGGTTAGATGCATAACAGTGTAAGGGAGGTAGTGGTCAGACTGGCACCACTGACATCAAAAACAACTGGGTCCAGGACTTGCCTCTTACACACACTAGCTTTAGGAAGAAGAGCTGGATCTGAGAACTGGAATTGAAATCCTGCTTTTGTCCCAGTGGAACTTTAGGCAAGGTGTTTTTCCATGCTGAGACTCAGTTTGCCCATCTGCAAAATGGGAGGCTTGCCCTAGATCAAGGGTGGGGGAATCTGTGACCTTGAGACCGCATGTGACCTTCTAGATCATTTGACCGAACTCAGATTTTATAGAATAAATCCTAGATTGGGTCAAAAGGCCACACTTAAGCATCTAGAGGGCCATAGGTTCCTCATCCTTGCCCTAGGGCAGAAGAAAATATTCTTCTAATATCCCTCCAAGGCCCAGATCTTTGATACTATAATACCCAAGACACTGAATCTGAAAACCTGACATCACAGATGAGTTGTTGGACTGCCTTCTGTGTCGATGAACTGAGTTGCCATTCCAGGAGTTACTAATAGAGATGGAAACAGCTCTAGACCAAACAAAAGTAAAATTGGTGGTTGAATTATGAGCTGTATGTATTTTGAATATTCTAAGTAAATTAGGAAGGTCTGCCCTTTTTCAGAAATCAAAAGTCTGTTGGGTGATTGGGATTTTTAAAGACCCTTCCCATAATCCCCAAGGAAGAAAGGATGGAAATTTTTAAAAGGAATATCTCAAAGTAGACATCATTCACAGAAATAACATCAAAAGCTAAAATGGAATGAGCCTTGCCTGGCATTCTCACCCCAGATTTCCTTTTCAATCACCAAGGCAGAATAGTGATTAAAGAAAAAGAAGCCTGGACTGAATGTTGAAGTTAGAATGTCTTTTTATCCAGGTGTCCCCTTAGGAGCTAATACATATTATAGAGATCATTTTATTTCCCAAAACATGTCAGATGCAACAAATGAAAATCTCAAATTTGATAGATTTTTTTCCCCTTTTTTTATAGGAGGAAAGCAAGGCTATTAGGGTTAAGTGACTTGCCCAAGGTCACACAGCTAGTAAGTGTGTCAAGTGTCTGAGGCTGTATTTGAACTCAGGTCCTCCTGACTCCAGGGCCAGTACTCTATTCCCTGTACCAGCTAGCTGTTCCCATTTGAAAGATTTTAAAGCTATTTTTATGGATAAAAGGGAGAGATGGAGGAAAGGGAGGGAGGAAAAGAAGGAAGGAAGGAAGGAAGGAAGGAAGGAAGGAAGGAAGGAAGGAAGGAAGGAAGGAAGGAAGGAAGGAAAGAAGGAAGAAAAGAAGGAAGGAAGAAAAGAAGGAAGGAAGAAAAGAAGGAAGGAAGAAAAGGAGGAAGGAAGGAAAGAAGAAAAGAAGGAAGGAAGGGAGGGAAGAAAGTACATAGCCAGTAGTTGGTAGGGCACAGATGGAAATGTATCTCCTTTACTGTCATTTCCATTGATAAAACTATATCCATTTCTTATCCGTTTTTGATTGCTCTCACCCATACTCTTCTCAATCTACCCCTCTCTTTTAATAAATACTACTTTGTTATTTTAGATGATAGGAGAATTTCAGGGCTGATTAATGACTGATTGAGATTCATGTCCCTGAGTTGTCCCCCCGCCCCAGGTCATTGCTTTTTTCTGAATGCTTTAAAGTAATACTTATGCCCAGGCATTATTCTGGGTCATTATGTCCTACATACACCACCGCCATAATGAGGACCTTATCCTGGTATTGTTGTGTGAATTTCTTGCCTTATCTTGGATTGCCCCATTGGCACCACATCCATAATCACTGATTGACAGCCAGTTCATATGTCTTAGCTATACCCTTGGACATGGCCTAAATCAGATGGATTTATAAGTGAATTCTATCAAACACTGAAAGAATGGTATCATAAAACTCCTTATAAAAATAGTAAGAGAAGGGATCCTATCAAATTCCTTCTAAGATTAAAACATTTTTTGCTATCTAAACACAAAAAAGAGCTTAACTAGAAAAATAAAGCTGGTAGATAAATATGATTAACAGATATTGTTGCAAATATTTTAAATAAAACATTAGCAAAGAGGCTCTAGCAACATATCAAAAAGTTATACACTATAACCAGGTCAGATTTGTTCCAGAAATATAGATTTATTCAATATCAGGAAAAATACAAACATAATTTACCATATTAATAACAAGAATAACAAAATTGTAAGATTATATCAATAGATATAATTAGGAAAATATTTGACCAAATAAAATATCTATTTCTGTTTTAAAAAAAAACAGAAACAAGGAATAAATGGACCTTTTCTCATTATGATGAGAAATTTCTATTTAAAACCAAGATCTGGCATTGTATGTAGTAGGAGATAAACCAGAGAAGGGTAAAATAAGGATGTTCATTATAACCTCTACTGTTAATACCATGCTAGAAATACTAGTTATAACAATAAGACAAGAAAAAAATTGAGGGAATAAGCAGAGGCAAATATTTTTGGTTAAATAATATTTTGTTTTTTCCAATTACATGTAAAAATAGTTTTCAATATTCATTTTTTATAAGATTTTGAGTTTCAATCTTTTTCTCCCTCCCTCCTTCCCATCCTTCCTCACAAAACAGCAAGCAATCTGATACAGGTGATACGTGTGCAATCCTGTAAACATATTTCCACATTAGTCATGTTATGAAAGAAGAAACTGAACAAAAAGGAAAAGTCATGAAAAAAAATGGAAAACAGTGTGCTTCAATCTACATCTAAATTCCATAGTACTTTGTTAGAATGTGGATCATATTTCCCATCATAAGACTTTTGGAATTGTCTTGTATCATTGTATTACTAAGAATTTAGTTAATCATAGTTGATAATTGTGCAATGTTGCTGTTACTGTGTACAATGTTCTGGTTCGACTCACTTCACTCAGCATCAGTTCATGTCTTTCCCAGTTTCTCTGAAAGCATCTTGCTCTTCATTTCTTTTTTCTTTCTCTTTCTTTCTTTCTTTCTCTCTTTCTTTCTTTCCTTCTTTCTTTCTTCTGTTCCTTCCATTCCTTCCTTCCTTCTTTCCTTCCTTCCTTCTTTCCTTCCTTTCTTCCTTCCTTCCTTCCTTCTTTCTTCTTTTACAAATTAATTCATTAAAATTTTAGTTTTAGTTTTCAACATTCGCTTCCATAAATTTCAATTTTTTCCACCTCCCTCCCCTTGCACCTCCACAAGATGACATGCAATTTGATATAGGCTCTACATAAACATTCTTATTAAACATATATTCACATTAGTCATATTGTATAGAAGAATTAGAACACATGAGAAGAACCACGAGAAAGAAAAAACAAAACAAAACAAAAAAGGAGAGCAAATAATATACTTTGAACTACATTCAGACTTGTATTTCATTGTCTGATGTGGGTGGCATTTTCCATCATGAGCCTTAGAGTTGTTTTAGAGTCTTGCATTGCTGAGAAGAGCTAAGTCTATCAAAGGCAGTCATCGCACAATGTGACTGTTACTGTGTACAATGTTCTACTGGTTCTGCTCACTTCATTCAGCATCAGTTTATATAGTCTTTCCAGGTTTTTCTGAAGTCTACCTGCTCATCATTTCTCTTTTTTTAATTAAATTAATTTTTTTTAGTTTTCATCGTTCACTTATATAAGTTTGAATTCTTTTCCACTCCCTCCCCAAGACAGTTTGCAATCTGATAGGGGCTCTACACATACCTTCCTATTAAACACATCTTCATACTAGCATCAGCCATCAGGGTCAGAGTCTCACTGGCCTGTGGTCCTCTACAAAAAAAGAAAATAGTCTGCTTCATTCTGCATTCCAACTCCATAGTTCTTTCTGTGGATGCAATTGGCATGTTCCATCATGTGTCTTTGGGATTGTTTGATGTTCTTGAATGGCCAAGAAGATCTAAGTCTATCAAAATCAGTCCTCACACACTGTGGCTGTTACTGTGTACAATGTTCTCCTAGTTCTGCTCCCCTTACTCGGCATCAGTTCATAAAAGTCTTTACAGGTTTCTCTGAAGTCCACCTATTCACCGTTTTGTATAGTGCAATAGTATTCCATTACATTAATATACCACACCTTGTTTAGCCATTCCCCAAATAATGGTCATCCCATCAATTTCCAGTTCTTTGTCACCACAAAAAGAACTGCTATAAATATTTTGCACATGTGGGCCCTTTTCCCTTTTTTATGGTCTCTTTGGGATACAGACCAGGTAGTGGTATTACTGGATGAAAGGGGTATGCACAGTTTGCTTGCCTGTTGGGCATAGTTCCAAATTGCTTTCCAAAATGATTAGATGAGTTCACAACTACACTAACAATGCATTAGAATTCCAGTTTTCCCCCTCTTTTCCAACATTTATAATTTTCTTTTTCTGGCATATTAGCAAATTTGATATATGTCTGTGGTGCCTCAGAGCTGTTTTAATTTGCATTTCTCTCATCAATAATGATTTTTTCATATGACTACAGATGGTTTCATGTCTTCATCTGAAAGCTCCCTGTTCATATCCTTTGACTATGTATCAATTGCAGAATGACTTGCGTTCTTATAAATTTAACTCAGTTCTCTACATATTTGAGAAATGAGGCCTTTATGAGAAACACTTAGAAAAATTGTTTCCCGTCTTTCTGCTTTCCTTCTAATTTTGGTTGTATTGGTTTTGCTTGTACAAAACCTTTTTTAATTTAATTTAATCAAAATTTTTTCATTTTGCATTTCGTAATGTTCTCTATTTCTTGTTTGCTCATAAATTCTTCCCTTTTCCATAGATCTAGCTAAACTACTCCTTGCTCACAAAAGCAAAATTTATGGAAATATGGACCTAAATAAGTATAAGAATAATTGTATATGGATAGGCTGGGCTAATATAGTAAAATATATAATATAACACAATATGTAATATAATATAAATGACAATACTCCCTAAATTAATTTACTTATTCAGAGCCATACCAACTATATTGAAAAAGTAATTCAAATCTTCACATCCTTTGACCCAACAACATATTTTCTAGGTCTATACCTCAAGAAGATAAAGAAAAAAAGGAGTAAGAAAAAGGTGTTATACCAGGAAATAAAATACACAAGCAATGGGGCATAAAAATCTATCTTGGCCTATGGGAAAATAGAAGGGGAAGGGGATAAGAGAAGGGATGATAGAAGGAAGGGAAGATTGGGGGAAGGGGATAATCAGAACGTATGTCATTTTGGGGTGAGGGGAGAGATGGCGAGAAAATTTGGAACTCAAAAATCTTGCAGAAGTGAATGTCGAAAATTAAAAATAAATTCATTAATAAAAAAGGAGAAAAGGTGCTACATGTACAAAAATATTTCTATATAGCAGCTCTTTTATTAATGGCAAAGAACTGGAAACTATAGAGGTACCCTTCAATCAGAAAATGGCTGAATGAAGAACAGTATGCATGTCATGAAATACCATTGTGCCATGAGAAAAGAGATGAAAGAAATGGGAAGATGTATATGAACTGGTGTAGAGTGAAGTGAGCAGAAGCAGGAGAATAATTTAAATGATGACAATGATAATTGTTTATTAGCAGGAGAATAATTTAAATAAAAACAAATGATAAAAATGGATTTGTGTTGTAAATACAAACTCACTTTTATAGAACTAAAAACTCTGACAAATGCAGTGGTTAACAATGATTCCACAGGATGGACGATGAACTGCACTACACATCTGCCAACAGAGAGCTGATAGATCCAGCATGAGATGCACGTTTTTGCACCTTGGGGCAATGTGGAAATTTGTTTTGCTTGATTATGCATATTTGTTACAAGGACTTTTTTCTTTTTTTTCTTTATTCTTAGGAAGGATGAGAGGAAGGCAAAATACATGTTTGTTCACTGAAAGAAAATTTAAATGAAAGATTTTGTGAAAAAAATCATTGGTGACCCTTGAGAGAGGAGTTTTGGGAGGATGGTGAGGGCAGAAGTTAGATTAAAAGGGATTAAGAAAAGAATGGGTAGGGTGGCTAGGTGGTGCAGTAAATAGAGCACTGGCCCTGGAGTCAGGAGGACCTGAGTTCCAATCCGACCTCAGACCCTTGACACATTTACTAGCCGTGTGACTTTGTGCAAGTCACTTAACCCCAACTGCCCTCCAAAAAGAGAAAGAGAGAGAGACAGAGAGAGAAAGAAAGAAAGAAAGAAAGAGAGGAGAGAGAGAGAAAAAGAGAGAAAGAAAGAAAGAAAGAAACAAAGAAAGAGAAAGAAAGAAAGAAAAAAGAAAGAAAGAAAGAAAGAAAGAAAGAAAGAAAGAAAGAAAGAAAGAAAGAAAGAAAGAAAGAAAGAAAGAAAGAAAGAAAGAAAGAAAGAAAGAAAGAAAGAAAGAAAGAATGTGATGGGATGGTACATACATTAATTAGGAGAATACAGAAAAGGCTTCCTTAGGCACATGGAGAAATTGTTGTTGTTGCTCGTGTTGTCTTCAGTAGCCAAGAAGAGCCAATGGGGAGAAAGAGATTTGAAAATGAGTATGGGAGAAAATATGAGTCCTAGAGGCCTAGCAGATAGAGTATTGGCCTTGGAATTGGGAAGATTCGAGTTCAAATCCTGCCTCAGACATTTGCTGGCTCTGTGATACTAGGCAAATCACTTAGGCTGTCTCTGCCTCCATCTTCTTATCTGCATAATGGGGAGAGTAATAGCACCTATTTCACAGGGTTGTTGTGAACATCAGATTAGATGAAACATCAAAGTGCTTTGCAATCCTCAAAGTGCTTCATAAATATTAGCCGTTATGGTTGTAAAACAATATTTTATGGTCTCTAATAAAAACCCGTATTTATCTTTAAGATTTACAAAATAAGAGGGGGCTAGGTGGTGTAGTGTACAGAGCACCTGGACTACTGGCCCTGGAGCCAGGAGGACCTGAGTTCAAATCCAGCCTCAGACACTTAACACTTACTAGCTGTGTGATCTTGGGCAAGTCACTCAACCCCGATGACCCTCCCGAAAAAGCAAAAAAAAAAAAAAAAAAAAGATTTACAAAATGTTTTTCTCAAACCATAAAAGGTAAAATAAGTATTGTTTCCATCCTCATTTTACAGAATAGTAAATGAGCTTAGTCTCAAACCTCTGTCTTCTGACTCAAATTTCAGTGTTCTTTCTATTCTCCCATACTGGGTAAAATGAGGAACCTGCATTTTCTGTGGGTATTTCTCAGGGTCAGTGCAGTCATTGTACAGTTCATATAGCATTTCAATTTGGTTCAGTTATATAAATAATATAATATCAAACTATATATCAAAATATCCCTGCAGAGAGACTACTCTGCTTGGGTACAGCCAACTTCAGTTCTGTGGTCATTCTTCTCAACTGGAGAGACCACTGGAGTCTCACCTAACATATGACAGGAAATCCCCTCCCAAAATGCAAACAAAAAAGATCATTATGCAACCTAGACAGAGTAAGAGATCACATCGAGTCCTTTGTTCTTTCCAAGAGGCATAGGGGTACCCTGGAACTGGAACAAGAAACTAGTGGCTTAACCTTTCCCTGCTTAAAGAAGGGCAAATAAATATAATACTCCCAGGACAAACATTTCCTAAGAATCTGGACCAGGGAAAATGGGGAGTGAGTTTTGGAAGGGGAAGAAGTTTCTAAATATTCAAGACAACATGGTCTGCCCAAAGTTACTCCTGAATTTCATGACATGTTGGCAAACTCAACCAAATGTTTATACCTAAGATTATATACTTTAACTTTTGTCCATTCAAAAGATTCTTAATTTCATCTTTGCGGGGACTCTCCATCCCCACAGATCAACATCCCTCTACAATTTAGTGGGTAAGCTTCAGAAGTTACTGTGGCCAGAAGTATCCATCATTTGGCAGCTAGCCATCTGGTGGTGAGACTCTCTGAACTTCTTTTGAGAGGTTGTCCCTAAGATAACAGAAACGTTTTTCTGTTGTAACATTCTAGAAACATTTTCAAGTTGTTGAAAATCTTCAAGAGTTTGTGGGCTGCTGACATCCTTCGATACACCCAAGATCATCTCCATGAGATCACAGGTCATCAGAGGAGAACTTTGGTCTTGGTCTTAGAGAAGCAATAAGATGGACTTGCTGGACTAGTAGTCAGGAAGGCCTGAGTGACCCCATTGGACTGGTCACTTAATCTCTCTGAGTCCCATATTTCCTATCTGCCAAACGAAGGTTTGGATTGGACGGTCTCCAAAGACTCTTCCAAGACTAATCTACAATCCTATGATCCCATACTATGAGGAAATCAAGCTTCCCTTCTTTTACTCACCTAAAATTTTTTCCCACCCTCATCTAAACTTGTTAAGCAATAGCATTTGGCTTTATCCTTGACCTGAATAATAATCAGACACAATAGTATTGGGGACCTAAAAGGTTTTCCTAAGAGTGTGAGGCCAGCCAGTGATTCTAAAGACAAAGGGTCCTTCCTTAGCCCATTTTCACTTACTAAAGGGGAGGGCTTGAGACTTAAGGACCATAGCTTTAGAAGTGGAAGTAACCTTAAAGTCTGTCAATTCTAACCTCATTTTACAGAGAGGGAATCTGGGGCTAAGAGAGATTAAGTGCTAGTAAGTAGCTGATTCAGGATTTGAACTCAGGACTCAATATTGACACTGGATCAACTGTACCACCTAGATGCTACAGATAGAAACAGAGGCAGGAGGCAGAGGCAACAAGGCAACCATCAAAGCAGCTGTGATGTTCTTTGGTCACTAGTCACAGAAAGGAGGTTCAATGATTTCCCTGTGGAGAGACTACTCTGCTTGGGTATAGCCAACTTCAGTTCTCTGGTCATTCTTCTCAATTGGAGAGACCACTGGAGTCTCACCTCAATCAACAACCAACCTCTTGGCAAGCATTTATTAGGCACCTCTTATGCACTATGGGCTATGCTATGCTTTGGGGATGCAAATACAAAAATGAGATTAATTCTGCCTTCAAAGAGCTTACATTCTACTGAATAGCATGCCAACTTCACACACCAGTACCAAAAGATCGTGCCTCCAAGAGTGGGACAGTAGATTATCCACCCAGAGCAGCAACAAAACAGTCCAGAACATCAGTTTTTAAAGGGAGATGTAAAATCATACTCAAATGCAATTGATTGGCTCCCCTAATCTCTCTTCCCATGCAGAGTCTTCAATTAGCAAACCCACATGGGGTATAGAAGTTTTAGAACAGAAGTTATGGGCATAGAAGTTTCTAGAAAAGGAAGGAGCTACTACACAGGAGGAAGAGTATAGAGCAGAGGTATGTATTCATGTAGCAAGAAAGGCTAAGGCTAAAAAACAAGAGGAGCTTTCTGGACTGATCCCCTGCCCCATGAGTTTGATACCATCTCTTGGCAATAAGAAACATCTTGATCATAAGGTCTCACTTCCTGCCATGTGCTGAGGTACTATAAGCCCCATAGCCTTCCCCTCACCCTTGACTGGAGGACCCACCAGTCCTAAAAATCTCACAGACTGCCCTATTCACAACTCTTTAGAAGAATCTTTAGCTTTCCATGATTTATCACCCAAAGTTCTATGGTCAGATAGAGGGTTATGAGTTAAACACAATAACACCACCTGCAACACAGAAATAGTTTCAGCACCATGCCTCCAGTCCATTATGTTACCTGAACTGTGCTGATTCCCATTATAGAATTCGGCCATCATAACTCATATCACTTGTCTACCTGGAACATACCCCTTCTTTATATATTCTGTTTTGTATTTGCATTAGCTTTTAGAACTTATCCTATAAATCAGTCCCTGTAATCAACTACTCTCTGGAGGGTCCTCAGATAGTAGTCTATGAAGATTCCCAATGCCCATTCTGAGATTGTAATTAATAATTCATGCTACATCATTTTGAAAGCATAATTTGAATCATTTTTCTCTTGCATGTATTATCTGACATTCGCCCACATTGAAATTCATTACTCATCTTTTTGCTCATTCACACAGAAAAATGTTGGTGAGATGAGGAGATTGGATTGGGTAATCTATGAGGTCCTTTCCAGTTTAAAAATTATGTTGGGAAGTGAAGTGGAATAAATAAGGTGGGACCAAATCATGGAGGACTTTGAATGGCAGCAAGAGGATTTGAACTTTTTCTTCTGCCAATGAGCCTTCAAAGGGGTGGGGTAGCATGAGGAAGAGACCTTAGGGAGTTTTGCCATGAGGAGGGATGGGATGGAGGGAGAGTATGAACTCACTCCAAGAGATGTGATCAACCAGTCAAAGGGTGGGAAGATGGGTCACATCTTCCACCCATGTACTAGCACTCTGCTCCCTTCTTTTACTGTAAAAATTCCCAATCTCTATGAACCCCTTAGGGTAATGAGAAGCTAAAGACAACTCACAGCAGCTGCACAGGTGTCCCCAACCACCGCTGCCCTCTCCCACCATCACTTTGTGGGTATGTTTAGGAGCAGTAACCAGTAATCCTTTTGTGTGGGACAGAGTAAGTCATAGAGGTTCAGTGGGTATGGGCAGGTTGTGACATGGATGTCAGGTGTCATTACATTATCTCTCCTCCTAAACCCATCCCTCTTCTAAACTTCCCTGATACTGTGAGATAGTGTCACCCACCATTCATCCAGTCACCCAGGATTTCATCTTTCCTTCTTCACTGACCTCCATTTCATTTCTGAATGAATGAATGAATGAATGAATGAGTAAGTGAATGAGTGAATGAGTGATAAAGCCTTTAGTAAGGACTTGCTATGTGCCAGGTACCCCATTTCCTCTTATCCAATCAGTTACCAAATTGTTTTGGTTCTACCATCTGGAGAGTGCTGGTAAATGTTTAATAACTGGCAATATGGAGGAATGTATTTGTGGCACACTTTTGAATTTAATCTGCAATATTAACATTCTCCCTGTCACTTTCTTAAATCTACACAATCAACAGAACAATATATCAAGACCTATTATTTCTGATATGTGAATTTAACACTTGACTCTCTGATCAGCTGGAACCAGCACACCCTTGATTTTACCTCAACATCTCTCACATCTGTCCCCTCTACTAGTCCCCCTCTCTACTCATACAGAGATTCACATCTGTCATCTCTAACTAGTCCCTTTTCTCTACTCATACAGCCCTGTATTCAAGTCCCCATCACCTCTCTAGACTAGTGAAAGAGCTTTTAATTGGTCTCTTTATCATAAGTCTCTCTTTCCATGATCTCCACACAGCAGTCAAAGTGAGTTTCCTGCAGTGCAGATCTGACCATCTCACTACTCTCCTTCCCTCAATAAACTTCAGTGGCTCTCTATTGATGATAGGATCAGACATCTCATCCTTTGTTAATTTCCATTTTGTGTAAGATTTAATAATAACATAACAATATAGTTGTGCATACATACAATTCATAAAATAAGTAAAAACACATATATTGGGGTAAACACTCAAAATGTGTTACTGTTAGGGACTTTCAAGGAAAAATATTTGAAACTACTGCTCTAGACAAAGAAGAGTTCATCAAGGTTTTTGAGGTCACTGTGTGATCACTACATGTGAGATGACCACATCATTCAGACTGTCATGTAATAAATGCACCAAAAAAAATGGCATGAGCTGAAATTTTTAAAAATTCACATAAAAGCATTAAATTAGGAATCCATACCTCTATATCCTAGTCCTGATCCTGCTAATGATTTATGGTAATGTTGGCAGAAACTTCTCAGTGTGAGTTCTTTGAGAGCTCAGGAAGAGTCTCTGGAAAGTCCACAAGAGCAGAAACCAAAGTGAATAGCTAAGGTAGACTGTTTGTTGCTAGGAGTTTTAACTTCCCAAGAAACAAGTCTGTCTAATAGAGATATTTCAAGCCTACTTAGAGTACATTGTCTATGGACCAGTGGGATGTAATTTTGTAGTCTAGTCTAATAAGGGAGTTGGTCAGGAAAGTTCCAAGTTCAGTGTTAAGGTCAATATTGGTGGAAGCCAGGACAGCCAGAGTGTCCTGGGAAACTGGTTTTATCAATTTAGCCCAAGAAGGATGGAAGTCAAGTCAGGTTTGTTATTTAGTCTACAACAGAATAAGGACAATTCAGTCAGATTTACTCTACAGAAGAGTGGGGATTGAAATGAATCAAACATCACATTCCTATAATAAGATTGGTTTTTCCTCCACAGTGATCCTAATTAGGTAATTTGCTGTACCTCTCTGGGCCTCAGTTCCTTTATTTGTAGACTGTATAATATTTAAAAGTTGTTGGATGGTTTTTTGCATAAAGAAATCCAATGCAGCTAATATTAGAAGGAAAACATTCAACTGGGGAAAGATATTTTAAATAAATTTCTCTGATAAAGGTGTCTTTACATAATAACGGGTTCAAATGTATAAGACTAAATGCCATTCCTCAATTGATAAGGATTGTCTAAGGATATGAGCAGCCAGTAGAATTCAAGATATCTACAGTCATTTTTTTTTAGTCTTCTTTCTAGAGTGGGGAAGGACAGGGCAATTGGGGTTAAGTGACTTGCCCAAGATCACTCAGCTAGTAAGTGTTAAGTGTCTGAGGCCACATTTGAACTCAGGTCCTCCTGATTCCTGGGCTGGTGCTCTATTCACTGCACCACCTAACTACCCCTATAGCCATATTTTTTAAAAAGTGATCGAGATTACTAGTAATTAGAGAAATAAAAATTAAAGCAACTCTAGGGTTCTACCTTCCCTCCATTAGATTGGCAAAGTTCATAAAAAGAGAAATGATAATATTGGAGGGAATGTGAGAAACCAAGCACATTGATTAGTCCAACCATCCTAGAAAGCAATTAAAAGTTACTAAACTCTATGTGCCCTTTGACAGCACTGCTAGGCCTATACTCCAAAGAGATCAAAGCAAGTGGACCAAGCCTTCCTTATATGTACAAAAATATTTAAGAAGTTCTTTTTATGGTAACAAAGAACAGGAAACCAAGGGATAAGATACCCATAAAATGGAAAGTGACTGAATAAGTTATCTTACATGAGTGGGAGACTACAATTGTGCTGTAAGAAATAAAGACATAATTTCAGAAGGTCCTGGGAAAATTTGTATGAACTAATGCAGAGTGAAATGAGCAGAACTTTATGTTTTGACATCATTGTTATAAAAATAAAAGATTTAATAATTCTGATCAACTAAATTATCAATCATGATTCCAGAGGACTAATAAAAGACAATGTTGCCCACCTCATGATTTGGTGATCATTATGGACTAGTAGGCAAGGTGGTACATCATGGACATGGCCAATGTGTGCATTTCTTTTGTTTGATTATACAACAATGGACATGTCCAATTTGTGTAACACTTATGTGATGTTTTTAAATTTTTCTTTCTTTTCAAAAAAGTAGGGAGGGAGAAAGGGTGAAATAGGAAGGAGAAAAAAATTCTTGATAATTGAAAAATATAAAACTTTATTTAAGGAGAAAGTTTTCATGGCTCCTCTGAGTTTTAATGACTCTACCTGCCAATCTTCTGGGCTCATGGATCCAGGATCTGATAGACCATATAGGACATGGATTTTGTGTTCTCTTCATTGAAGTCTCCCTATGAACTCCTACCTCTTTATGGCAGTGCTACTTCCCAGACTCATGTATGGAATACCTGCCCTTTTCTTTGTCCTTGTGAAATTTTGTTTAAAAACATATCTACTCTTCCCTCTCTACTCACTAGTACAGCATGAAAAATGTTTCCTAAATCCATAGATTACAGTTCCAATTGGTCTGAATACCATGTGGCTAACATTCACTAGCTGTACCTCTCCCCTTCCTTGGGACCACAGTTCTTTACACTACTGTTAATGCAGGAGTTTAAGAGAACCAGGATGCTGAATACAACCAACTTTCCTTTTGACTTTAGTGTTTCCAAAGCCCTTTCCTCACAATATCCCACAAAGTACACAATGTAAAACTGTATAATTAGTCTAATTTTTTCATATGAAGTTACTGTGTCTTAGATGAAGTGATCCACGCACAGTCACTGTGACATTTAAAAAAGTTAAAGAGACATAGTTTCTGGGTAATTAGTCATTTTATTAATAATGCTAGCATTTTATTAACAAAAGAGATCATTAATAAAAAGAGGTCAGTGGCACTATCAAATGCCAAAGACCCTTCATGTAGGTGGACTCACAATTTTTATGTCCTAGGAAAAGTAGATATTCCTGAGGATGGCAATCAATTCTGATTTGTTAATAACTAATGAGAGAATGAATATTATAATGAGAACTGGTTTATATTCCAATGAGGGTCTTGGGGTATGTGACTTGGATTACCCAAGTCTTGTTCAAAGAGACTGATCAATTTCAATATCACCTGTCTGACAAAAGGGAGAATACACATTTTTCAAGACCATGAAAACATTGAGTAAACACAGTGAGCAGGAATCCATTTATTCCCCTAACTTAGAATTTCTTTTACTGTCTTTGATTAGATCGTGGCCTAGGTAAGTCTTTGCCCAAAATTTCCCACACTGGTTGGTTTCTCAATGAGGAAGTAGAAAAGGGGGAAAACCTTGGTCCTATTGCAATAATAAGTAATTAAATACAAGAGAGAAATAATCATTTCTTTCAGTCACAAGGTTCATAAGGGGCAGAAACGAGATTCAAACCCAGTTCTCTACTATATACTAATAGGATGAGCTTGGACAACTCAAATAAAATCCTACCTTCTGTAAGAGACTTTTCCTAACACTATCACCCTCCCCCACCCCCACTACCCATCCAGTGCCTTTCCTACGAAATTTCATTCTATCTAATTATACACACACATGCATATATACACACCACAAATATACACATACACACCACATATTATATATATATATATATATAATTTACACACACATATATACACACCACAAATATACACATACATACCACATATATATTGTATTATATAATATGATATATAATATATATAGTGTGTATGTGTATATTTGTGGTGTATATGTGTATATTTTTGGTGTGTATACATATATACATATATGTGTATATGATGTATAGCTATTTGCAAGTTGTCTCCTCCATTCAAATGTAAGCTCCTTGAGGTCAGGTTTTTGCCTTCCTTTTTATCACCAGCATTTAGCACAATGTGTAGTATGCAATAGGCCCTTAATAAATGCTTCTTCTTTAAGTTAATATGTAACCTCTCTGAGCCTTGGTTTCTGTATCAGTAAGGTAAGATGATACCTAAGGTCCATTCTCATCCCAGATGTATGATCCTGTGAAAATCTTCCTAATAATTAAACAGAGATTCCTAAAAGGAGAATAGGATACATTGGGTAGCACTAAGTCCCCTCTCATTAGACTTGATCAGCTAGATTTGTTCAGGGTCCCATGGCTAGTTAGTGCCTGAGGCAATATTTGAACCCAAGCCATCCAGACTCCAAGTCCCAGCTCTATCTGCTGTCCCATCCAACCCCATCAACCTCTTTCGATATAATTTATTATTGTGCAATGGTGTCCTGAATTAAAACTCAAGTACTCAACCACATTATCAGGGAGTAATACTGAAATTACACTGCATCATCTCACTCTATTAAAAAAAAGTTAATGTGCTGCCTGAACGAGGGCAGGACTGATGTTGATATCAGCGTTATTGGCAATGGATAAGGATTATTTATTGGAAAAAGCTGGGTTAAGCACACAAATTTGAAGCGCGCAACATTCATATTTTAAATCACTGTATTGCTGAGAATCATATGCACAATAAAATAAAATACACAATTAAAAACAATTTTCTGAGAAGGGGAAGGGAAAGGAATAAGCACTTACATAGGGTCTCCTCTGTGCAGGGACTAAGCTAAAGCACTTTCAAAATAGCATCTCATTTCCTTCTTCTGCCCTGCCAAGGGGGTTCATGACACAAGAAAGGTTGAGAACCCCTGTTTTAATTCAGTCTAATGTTTCTTTAAGACTCTTGGGCTGATCAGTATTTTCATGTCTAAACTAAAGGGGCTTACCTTACCCTAGGCTGTGAATCTCTCACATTACCTAACCTCAAAGTGAAACATGACCCCCAGTAGCCTCCAGAATCGGAGGAGATTAACTCTATTTTTTTTTAATTCTGTGGTTTTGTGTGGGGGTAGAGTATGTGGTTTGGAGGTGATTGTTTCTTCTTTTTCTAAACAGAGTGGAAGAGCAAACAGCATGTAAACGGCTGTAAAAGCTTTGCTGATGCCAAGTCTCTCCCCTTCCTGTTTTCCCAGCAATAGCCTTGCTTTGGTTTAGTCTGAATAAACAATGGCAGGTTCTTGGGGAGAGCAGCAAGTCCCCAAACTGGTTCCCCAAGTCTAGACTTGGCTGGGCTGAAAGCCCAGGGGAAAAAAATCACTGGAGCTGTTCCTGGCTATAGCTGACCCTAAAGACCAGAGTTGACCCAAGAACATAGAAAGGCACTCCACAATGCCCTGGGAAGAAGAATCTGTCTTCTCGTCCCTCACTGTTCGATTCAATTCAACTGGACTCAGTTCAACCAGCAGTTATTAAAATTTGCTTTATACCAGGTACTATGACAGGTCATGGAAATGCAAAGACCCTACCCTCAGACTGACATTCTACTGACAAGAAACAACATACACGCACAAATAAATGCAAATGATATGCAATGCACTTCCCAAAAGAAGAGTGCAAGTCTTATATGAAAAATGGTGTGTTAGTAATAGAACACAGGTACTGCAGGACAAAATGGCAGGGCAGGAAGGAGGGGCATAGAGGTACTGGTGATGTGATATTTTACAGTGTGATGCGGTGTGATGCAATGTGATGCAATCAGATATGGTGTGGTATGGTGTGATACAGTACGGTATGGTACGGTACAGTATGATTGAGATGAGATGAGATGAGATGAGATGAGATGGGATGAGATGGGATG
>CM053601.1:50233066-50279406 GCA_028646575.1 Pseudocheirus occidentalis
ACAGCTCCCAGGTCCTTGTCCAGGCCTCAAGGCAATCCCCGGCACACACTGAAGTTCACTGGATTCAGCACACATTAAACCCTTCAGGACTTCTCTTGCCTGGAACTCAAGGATCAGCCAGGCCACCAACAAACAAAGTCCCATCTTGTTCATATCTTCAGTCAGCCATTCAGGAACCAAATCCAGAATCTGTCTTGACTCTATAAAATTATTCCTTATAAGCACTGGCCTTCTCCAAAGTCAACAGGAGTGTCTCAGCCAATAGCATTCTTCCACATCAACAGGGGAATTCACACCTTTTCACCAATGGACAGAGTTCTGGGAATTCACACCTTTTCACCAATGGACAGAGTTCTATACTTAGCCCTAAGTATCTGATCAAACAAATTGATTACCATTACACCCAGTTAATCATTTCCCTCTTAATCTTAAGTTTAGTAGATATTTTTGTGTAAAACTTTCATTTTATGTAATCTAAATTATCTATTTTATCTTCTGTAATTCCCTTTTCCTTGTTTGCTTTCAAAACTTTTTTTTCCTATCCACAGATCAGATGGGTAATTTTTTACATATTTCTCTAATTTGACTTTGATATGGCCTTTTATATCTAGGTCAGGTACCTGTTTGGAGCTATGTGGTATGAAGCATTGTTATAAATCAGATTTCTTTCATATTGCTGTCCAATTTTCCCAGCATACTTTGTCAAATAATGAGTCCTCATCCCAGTGGCTGAAGTCTTTGTGTTTATCAAACACTAGGGTATAAGACACATTTGCTTCTTTATGTGGTGTATATAACTAATCTTCTGATGGATCTTTTTGGTTTTTAAGCAAAGTTTTAAAAAATTCTGCTTTTTAGTATAGTTTGACACTGTACAGTCAGGCATTCTAAGGCCACTTTGTTCCCATTTCTTTTTATGATCTTTTCTCCTTTTATGACCTTTTCTCTTCCATATCAATTTCAGTTTTATTTTTTTCTAGATCTTTAATGTAATTTTGTGGTGGTTTAATTGATATGACATTGAATAAGTAAAATTAGTTTAGGTAATATTGTCATTTTTGTTATTGGCTATGCATGAGAAGTTAATATATTTCTAATTATTTGGGTCTGCATTTCTGTAAATAGTTGCTCATAAACATATTTATGTAGTTCTTTAGTGCATCTTAGTAGGCTCTCAGGCATTTTATATGTTCTATATTAATTTGAAATGGAATTTCTCTTTCTATTTCTGACAAGAGATTTTTCTGGTATTACATTGAAATGCTGATGATCTGTGTAGATTGATCAAGTTAACTAACATTATTTATTGTTTTGATTAACTTTTTAGTTGATTTTTTTGGAATTCTTTAAGTACACCATCCTATCATCTGCAAAAAGGGACAATTATGTTTCTTCTTGACCTATTGTCATTCCGTCAATTTCGTTTTCTTATTGCTATAGCCAGAATTTCTAGTATTATGTCAGATGGAGGAAGTGACAGTGGACTTCCTTGTTTCACCATTGAGATGATTGGAAAGGATTCTTGTTCATCTCCATTACAAACAATGGTACCTCTTAGTTTGAAATATATACTATTTATCATTTTAAGGAAAGATCCATTTATTCCTGTTTTCTAATCATGTTGAACAGAAGTGGGTGTTGTATTTTGTCAGAAGTACTTTATGCATGTTTTGAAAATGTGATCTTTTTTCATTTTGTGATTAATATGGTTTATTGAGTTTATAGTTTTCTTAATATTAAATCCAACCTTGTTCCTCATTTTATGTAACCTAGTCATGGTGTATAATCCTTGTACATTGTTCTGGCTTCTTAGCTAATATTAATATTTAAAATGTTTTCATCTCTGTTCAGTAGAAATAGAATTTTCTTTTCCTGTTTTGATTCTGTTTATGTTTCAAGATCATATTTATATCCTACTGGGAATTTGTTGGTATTTTTTTTTGTTTGTGATTTAAAATTTTATGTAATATCACAATTAATTGATTTTTAAATATTTAATAGAATTCATTTGTGAATCCATTTAGTGTTGTAACTTTTTTGTTTGGAAGTTCCTTTATGGTTTCTTCAATTTCTTCCTCTGGAATCAGAATGTTTAACTTCTTTCTTTCTTGTTATTTTAATTTTGGTATTTTATAATTTTTAAAATATTCATTTACTTCATGTAGGTTTTTTTTGTTAGCATACAATTGGGCAAAATACTTTGACTATTTTGAATTATTTTTGAATTATACTGAATATGTTTTATTTCTTATTAATTTGTAAACTCCTTTTTCTTTTTTTATACTGGTAATTTGTTTTTCCTCTTATTTTTAACCAAAAAACTAATCATTTATCTCTTCTACTTTTCCCCTAAAAAAAAACCCACCCAATTTTTACTTCAATTTTTAATTTTTTTTTAAATTTTGTTTGTTAATTTCTTCTTTGATTTTAAGGATTTCTATTTTGATATTTAATTGTGCTTTTTAGTTTGATATTTTTCTAGTACTTTTATTTACATTCTCACATTATCAATCTGATCTTCTGTTTTGTTAATGAAAGTGTTTAGGGATATTAATTTTCTTGTAAGGACTGCTTTGGTTGTATCCCCCAAATTTTGGAATATTATCTCATTATAGTTATTATCTTTAATGAAATTATTATTTCTATGATTTGTTCTTTTAACCAACAATTCTTTAAGTTAAATTATATATTCTCCAGTTTCTTTTTAATCTTTTTAGTGACCAACTTTAATATAATTTTCTGCTTTCTATATTTGTTTGTGAGAGTTTATGTACTCAGACCTGATTGAATTTGTAAAAACATGTGAGAAATATGTACACTCCTTTCTATTTCCATTAAACAGTTACCAGTGCTTTATCATATCTAGTTTTTCTAAAATTCTATTCAGGTCCTTAACTCCTCTCTTGTTTAGAGAGAAAGAGAGAGAGAGAGAGAGAGAGAGAGAGAGAGAGAGAGAGAGAGAGAAAGAGAGAGAGAGAGAGAGAGAGAGAGAGAGAGAGAGAGAGAGAGAGAAAGAGAGAGAGAGAGAGGAAGAGAGAGAGAGAGAGAGTGAGAGAGAGAAAGAGAGAGAGAGAGAGGAAGAGAGAGAGAGAGAGAGAGAGAGAGAGTTTTGTAATTTATGTAGCATTAATGGAATAAATCAAGCCCCCAAATGATTATAATTTGTCTATTTCCCTTGTAATTTAGCTTTTCTTTTAAATATTTAGAAGGTGTATTACAGGGCATGTATAAGTTAAATGTTGAAATAACTTCATTGTCCGACTTTCAGCAGAGTGTAGTTTTCCTTTTTATTTCTTTAAAGTCTATTTCTGTCATCGCTTTGTCTGAAATTATCATTGCTACCTCTGCTTTTTTTTTTGTGTTTAGCTGAGACATAATAGATTTTGCTCCAACCCCTTATTTTAACCTTGTGTAAGTCTATATTGCAAGTATGTTTCTTACGAAGAACATATTGTTGGATTTTGCTTTTCAATGCCGTCTGCTGACCTCTTCCATTTTATGGGTGAATTAATCAAATTCAGAGTTTTGATAGTTAATTGTTTATGTCTCTCCATTATCTTATTATCATGTACACAGACACACACATATATACATTTTACTCCATGCTATTCTCTTTCTCTTCTTTTTTTCCCCTTTTAACTTTCTCTTCACTAGTCCCTTTCCACATTTAAGGTTCATTTTACTTATGACTAATCCTTTCCTGAATCTGCCCTCTCTCTTACTTCTTTCTTTCCCCACTTCCTATTCTTATCAGTATCTCTGTTGAATTTAATATATTTCTACACCAAACTGCTTATATCCCTTCCTTGTGTGCATATCATTCTACTTGCACACCCCATTTATGTGTCTTAGCAAAGTTTCCCATTTTCTTTTACTATATTCTCCCTTCCTAGTGCCTTTTCTTTTTTCTTATATCTTCAAAATATAACAAAACTATTTATAGATGTTCCTTTTCAATTGTTTGTCTCTATAACGACTTGTGACATTATCCCTTTTACAATTCATCCTTATGAAATCTCTTCACATTGTTCATGTATAGTTGCATTTTTTCCCTGTCTTCCATATTTATATTGTGAAGTTTGTCTTTTTTTCTATCAGGAATATTTGAAAATTTTCTGTTTTATTGAAAGTTCATTTTTCTCCTAGGATTATTCTGTTTCTGACTAGGTTATTTTTTGTTTTAGACCTTTTGGAATATTTCATTCCATGTTCTCTGCTCCTTCAAAATGATAGCTGGTAAATTTCATATGATCCTGATTGTCATTCCTTGATATTTGATTTCTTTCTTTCTGGATGCTTATAGTATTTTTTCAAATTTAAGTTCTAGATTTTGATGGTGACATTCCTGGGAGTTTTTATTTTGGGATTTGTTATAGGAGGTGTTTGGTAGGTTCTTTCTAGTTTCACCTTTCCTTCTTCTGTTTTGTCTGGGCAATTTTCTTTAATATGATAGCCAGCTTTTCCCCTGCTCATAGTTCAGGTAATCCTGTGATTCTTATCTCTCCTTGATCTGTTTTCCAGCTCAGTTTTAAAAAATTTTTCTCATTCTTCTGCCTTTGCTTTAAGAATTCTTGTTGCATCCTGAAACCATTAATTCCATTTGGTCCAGTCTGATTTTTAGGGACTTTGTTACTTGGCAGGTTTTTGTTCCTTTTCTTTTAAACTGTTGATCATTTTCTTCACTCTATCTTCTGTAGCTCTCATTTCTTTTTTAGTTTATTTTTTATTAAAATTTTTTATCATTTCTTTTGTATATTTTTTTAATGTTTCATTTCTTCAAAGAATTCTAATTATTCTTGTGGGAAAACTGTTTTTCTTTGTGGTTTTGATTAGAAGGATTTTTTCTGAGTTATTCTCTTCTATATTTGTTTGTGCCTTGTTCATCTCTGACACCACAAAAGTCCTTTTTTTCTTCTTTTTTAATGTTTATTTTTGTTGATGAGGCCTCTGGAGTTGAGATCTAAGTCCCCTACTCTGGGGTATCAAATCAGTTTGTAGACCCTTTCCTATACTTTTTATTCTTTAGGCAGACATATTTTTCCTTAGTTGAATGAAGTCCTTTCCTTTGAATGGAGAGAGGAAGGAAAACCTTTTAATTCTCATTTAAATCTGGGTTTGCCCTCCTATGGTAGGAGAAGCCTTGCTGAGACCTTTTTCTTGAGTGGCAAAGAGGAGAAAGGTTAATGTCCTTTTCTTTCACAGTCTTTTTTTTTTTAATTCAGCCTGAATGGAGATTTTTTTTTCCCTTTCTACACTTTTTTTTTTTAACCTTAATGGTGAAGTTTGTCAGTTTTACCTTGGTCCCTCAGGGGATTTCTTTTCTCTGAGGCAGTTAAAGTTTTTTCCTTTCCTTTTTTTTTTAAATCAACCGTCAACTGGAGTTTACCTTTTTTTTTCAAACTGAGGTGTGAACAAATTACATTACAGAAATATAAAACCAATCAACCAACCAACCAACGACATAAAACCAAAAATCCAAGCCCATCAAGAAACAATAGACTTCCTAATTTGTTCCCTAGTTCAATTATTTTAGTTTATTATATATATAGATCTGAATATGGCACAGAATCAAGTTTGAAGGCAAGAGAAATAGGAATAGATGCCAAGTGACTGATAATTGGATTTCTGCTGGAAAACCTCAGGAATAGTACAGTTGAGAACAGATTCTGTTTGTATTAAAAACTTAAACCCACGCTCCCTGTTCAAGGCACTATAGATCAGCCATATTAAGAGACAGGCCAGCAAGCCTTCTGTGAAGCCTCATTTAACTGAGCCCCTTCTCTTCTCAGTAGGAATGCCTTGCAAAGGGACAGTGGGCCATAGAAGTTTGCCAGACAGTCACAAGACCAGCCAACAAGAATGACAATGGGTGGGAAGCTTATGTTTCTATTCTAGCAGGTGTGGAAGGCAAAGACAATTTTGCAATGACCCAAAGAGACTTCAGTGTTGTTTTGTTTGCCAGTGAAAAAGTAATAGTTGTATATGTATAAGGTGCAAGTTTTCCTTCAACTGGAGGAGAAAATGAAAAAGCTGGGAAAGCACCCCTCTATATTTCACAATGCCAGGGAGGAAAAAGAACTCTTTGAAAGATTAGAAGAAAGGGGAGGGAAGGGTTAAAGTGTTACAGAGATAGAGAGAGAGAGAGAGAGAGAGAGAGAGAGAGAGAGAGAGAGAGAGAGAGAGAGAGAGAGAGAGAGAGAGAGAGAGAGAGAGAGAGAGAGAGAGAGAGAGAGTGAGAGACTGAAGAGGCAGAAATGAATCCAGGAGATTGGAAGATTTGAAGGCTGTGACCTGAAAAATGAAGAGGAGGAGCTGCTGAAGGCTTTTATGTATGGAAAGGGCTAAAAACTTCCCACCAAAAAGGTGTAGCTAGACCCTAACAGGTGGAAGCAACTTCTTTGGTTCCAAAGAACAATGGTGTGAATAATCCACTGCCATTAGGAAAGGGGTTGTTAGGAGATCTAGGGGCTCCTTGACCAGTGATACTGAGGCTGACTTATGTTAGCCCACAAGAATAATAGAGAAGGCTTCTGCATTCTGAATATTGTATCCAGAAGGTGACTTGTTAAAGAGGACAGCTGCCTGTTACATTGTAAGCTCCTTGAGGGTTGGGGCCGTTTTTGTTTTTTACTTCTTTTGGATCCCCAGCTTTTAGCACAGTGCCCAACACATAGTAGGCACTTAATAAATGTTGATTGATACATATGAGGACATATGATATTCCCAAAAGGAGCCCAGAAGATATTCTTAGAAATGATAAAGTAAGGGTCACAGGAGCTCCAGAAGAGAAAGGTTCATTGGAAAGGGAACAAGCAATTAAGGAAATGATGTTTGAGAACCTATTCAAATTTCTAGATCAAAATCTTGGTCTAATAACGACAACTAACATTTGTATAGTGGCTTTAAGGATTACAAAATACTTTACATACTACTCTCATTTCTTATATAGGGTGTCCCCAAAGTCTCAGTGAAGTTTTAAGCTGTGACAGACTACTGACATTGCCTCCTCCCACTTTGTGCCATATTTCGATCTAGAAGTATTACACTAAAATAAGTGAATCATTGGCCAAAATTTGGAAGTCTTTTGCTTTTTCATGGGTTTAGATATTTGTTTTTGTCTTGTTTCTTTCTCACGACATGACCAACCCACCTTCCTTTCTAGTCATACACTTCCATGATCACGTAATTGTTATTGGTAAAGAGTTATAGAGTACATACACCTGCCACATTTGTCTACCATCTTTCTTCTCGATTTAGATTTAAGCTCCTTGAGATCAGAGTCTGTGGTTTAGCTGTTGTTGAATGATCAACACATCCTGTAGTGCTTTGCAAGTAGTAAATACTTAATGCAATGTTGTTGAATTAAACAAGATTGAAGAGTTATAGAATTTCAGAGCAGAAGAGACTGTGAAGATCACCTGGTTCAACCCCACTTTTGTTGTTGTTTTTATTCAGTTGTGTCTGACTCTTCATGACCCATTTGGGGTTTTTGTGGCAAAGATACTGGATTGGCTTTCCATTTCTTTCTCCAGCTCATTTGACAGATGAGGAAACTGAGGCAAATAGGGTTAAGTGACATGCCCAGGGTCACACAACTAGAAAGTGTCTGAGGCCAGACTTGAACTCAGGAAGATGAGCCCTTCTGACTTTAGGCATGGGACTGCATCCACTGTACTGGGAGTCTAAGGTGAGATAAAGACTGTGAAGATCCTGTAATTCACTTTCATAAAGAACCAGTTGTGAATTCTGGGCATTAATGTTTTAACTGAAGAGGGAAGATGCCAACAAGCTATTTTAAACTGAATCCACGGGTTCCAGTCCAATCTGCAGTCTCATGTCCTCAGATTTTCAGATGCAGAAACTTTATTTTATTAACTTATTAAGGGTCATGATAAAGCTCTAGTAAATGGATTCATCTTAAACAGAATGCCTTTGTAAGATGTTATTAATGCTCATCATTTATAAATGTTCTCCCCTTCTCGGAGCATAGATTCAAACAGTGAAACAAATCAGAAAGTTGCTTTATGACCATAGAATCAGAAAAAATAATTTAGAGATGCTACAAGGTTATTCACATAAAGCTACTGTATCATATAATAGTATCCTTTTTGGAAGGATTTTCCCCTCTGGACCACTGGTATAGTCATTAGAAATCATAGTTGCCCCACTCCAGAACAGATTTGTAGAAACACTGAAAAAAACCTCTTGCTCTCCAATTCCCCACACACCCCCCTTGACTATGTAAACCATCATCTTTCCATTTGTGTTTGATATTCACATGTTACAGTTTCCAGGATTACAGTTCATTTTACAGTAGTTTACATTTAGATTTGGTAGCTTCTTGGGAGATAAAGTTTCTCAGCAACCGTTTATAAATAATCTCATTCTGGGAAGATTTCCACGGATGATTAAGCCCATATTTTTATATGATTTCAGGAGGAGAGGGAGAAGAAAGGGGAAAGCATTGCGTATATTAAATGGTTGTTTGATTATGATAGGTAGTTGCAATGGAAGCAATTTTTTATTTCACACTGTGGGAATGGTATGCACTTAGTAAATATTTGTATTTTGAGTGGGTGACTGACACCCCCAGACCCTGAGGAATAAGCCTTAACAAAAGTTTACAACTACTTTTTAATCAACAAATATTTATTCGTTGCTTAGTATGTGCCAGACACTGGGGATGCTGACAGAAATTAAGTCATCCCTGCCCTCCAGGAGCTTACCGGAAGGCAGCTGGTGGCACAGCAGATAGAGCACTGGGTTTGGAGTCAGAAAGACCTGAGCTCAAGTCTGGCCTTGGATGCCTAATAGCTGTGTGACCCTGGGGCAAGTCACTTAACCATTTTCTTCAGTTTCTCTAACTATAAAATGGGGATAATAATAGAGCCTACTTTGAAGGATTGTCACGAGGATATAATGAGATAATATTTATGAAATGTGTGTAGCACGTGGTAGGCTCTATACAAATGTTTATTATTTCCCTTCACTCCCACCCTGCCCCTTCCAGTCCATCTGAAGAAACAATATGTGTATACAAAGGAAATTAAAGATAAGTTTTTTTGGGGGGGAGAGAGATCCCAGCAGCTTGTAGGATCAGGCATGACTTCATGTGAGAGGTAGTAGGTATTTTGTCTTTTTTTTTTTTGAGGGGGAAAGCAAGGCTATTGGGGTTAAGTGACTTACCCAAGGTCACACAACTAGTAAGTGTGTCTAGTGTCTGAGGCTGCATTTAAATCCAGGTCCTCCTGACTCCAGGGCCAGTGCGCTATTCACTGCACTACCTAGCTGCTCCAAGTGGTAGGTATTTTGAGCTGAATTTTAAAGGGATTCTAAGAGATGGTGAGGATGAGAGAGTGCATTCCAGGGATTGTTATTGTTCTGTTGTGTCCAACTCTTTGTGATCCGTTCAACTATACTATCTATAGGGTTTTCTTGGGAAAGATACTGGAGTGCTTTGCCATTTATTTCTCCAATGGATAAGTGCAAACAGGTTAAATGACTTTCCCAGGGTCACACTAGTAGGTATCTAAGCTGAATTTGAACTTTGGTCTGATACTGGCGATAGGAGACAGCAAAAACTCAAGAGGTGAGAGACTGACTGCATAGAATAGCAAGAAGACTAATTTGGTAGGATTGTGGAGTATGAAGTAGAAATGTGACTTGGTGCTTCGGCAGAAGTGTGGAGGCAGGAGGATCAATACTTGAACTCTAGTGATGACCTTGTGAGTGGAGAGAAGGGGACAGATATGGGAGGTATTGCATTGGAATTGGTAAGATTTGGCAGGAGATTAGGTAGATATATGGGGTGAGATTGCATGGGGAGGTGAAGATGACCCTGAGTTTTTGAACCTAGGTCCTTGGAAGGATAATGATGTCCTTGACTGAAACAGGAAAGTTTTTAAGAAGAGTGGTTTTGGATGGAAAGATGAGTTCTATTTTTCATGCTTTTGGTTAAATGGTAATAAATTCTTGCTACAGGGTATTTCGCTATGGACCTAAAAAAAGATGTTAATTAGGGATCCTTTGGATGCCAGTCTTCTGCTCTTTCCATAATTCAATTCAGATCAATTTAGCAAACACTTAGAAATGTGCACCTAGGTGAAAAGCCTTATGCTAGGCACTCGTGGTTCAGATCCCCAAATCAAAAAAGTTCCTGCCCTCCAGGGGTTTACATTCTATTGGGTATATGAGAGTACATGTTCAGGAATAAGTAAATCCACGGTATGTACAAAGTCACATAAAGAAATTTCTTTTTCTTTTTCCTTTCCTTTTTTTTTTTTGAGGGCAGTTGGGGTTAAGTGACTTGTCCAAGGTCACATGGCTAGTTTTTGTGTTAAGTGTCTGAGGCTGGATTTGAACTCAGGTCCTCCTGACTCCAGGGCTGGTGCTCTGTTCACTGCACCACCTAACCACCCCCACATAAAGTAATTTCAACGTGGGGAACATGCTAATAAATAATGAGAAGTTGGACCTCATGTGGGAAGATGTACATTAGTTTCTTTCAGTTTTCTTTCAGTCCCTAGTAAGCAGTCATTGAATTGAAGTAAATTGAAAAATTATCTCCCCCAAAAGATTATAAGGACTTTCATGGCAGTAATACCAAAAAAATTACGGCTGTAATATATAAAGCACAGTTTTAATGGACTAATAAGGACTAAGGATTAAAGAACTAATAAGAATTAGTCCTTACTCTGATGAAGATTCTAGTTTAACAGGGAGTCAGAACATATAGACCAATAACTTAAAAACAAAGTAAGACCTAAGTACATGAGAGAGGAACAAAGTGAGTCAGGACATATAGACCAATAACTTAAAAACAAAGTGAGACCTAAGGAGAGAGAAAGAATCATCTTCTGGAGATACCAGAGGAGGCTTGTGGAAGAGATGTCATTGGAACTGGGCTTCAAAAGATGGAGTTTGGGGGTGAGAGGTTGCTAAAACTCGGAGACAAATTTTTTTTATGGGGGATGGTAATGAAGCTATTTTGTCTGAAGTGTAGACTATTTGGAGGCAGTTAGAGGGAGATATGGTTGGAAGGGTATGCATGGGACCTTGAACTTTATTAGAAACCACTGCAGGATTTTAAGAGGGGACTGAGCTGGGGAAGTAAATGGCAAACCGTTCCAGTATCTTTGCCAAGAAAGCCTTAACTGGGGTCATGACACAACTGAAATGACTGAACAGCAAAAATCTGTGTAGAAGGTAGTCTAACCAATGGATTAGAGAGGGAAGAGATTAGAGGTGGGAAGACATGAAGTCCTAGAGTGATTAGTGCTAAGGAGGCTTGGCTGAGGAATGGTGAATGCAGTGGGAGCAGATGAGGGGCACTGGAGAGCTACCTTTGGAATCTGACTGACTGATTGCATATGAACAGGAGATAACACCAAGGTTTCCTTTGTGACTAGATGATTGCCACCAAGGTAGGGAGACTGAAAGGGGGAGCAGGTTTTGAGAGAAAGATGAAAATTCCTGGAAATTAGAGATAATATCTTATACTTCTTCCTGTCTCCAAAGGGCCTGGCATAATGCTATACATTTGTTCAAATGAGTGTATTTTAAGTTTCTTGAGGGTAGGAAGAGTGTCTTAGCACTCAATACATATTTCTAATTTTATTTTCAGATCAAATCAATTATATATAATTATATTAGACATACAATGTATAAAATGCATAACCTATATGTAAATTATAGATAAATTTTATCATATACCATCTAATTATATATATATATATACAATCACATAATAATAATAGTAACTGAACATCAGCAATATATAGGAACTGGATTTGGAATATTCCTCATAAAATCATCTACTTCCACCTCTTTATTTTTCAGATGAGGAAATTCACGGAGGTGAAATAACTTGCCTAAGGTCATCTGGTTAGTAAGTAGCAGAGCTGGGATTTCAACCTATATCCTCAGGCTCCAAATTCACTGCTTTTCCCACCTTCCCACAAAATCATCAATCCATACCATGCACCAAAATTTTATACATTACAGCTAACCCTAGTACATTTCTACCTTCTCTTAAGAACATGATGGCTTATTTATTGAACAAGATTAAGTTTTGTTGTTCTACATGAGAGCATACAAAAAATTATGATCACTTTTCCTTTGTCCCAGCATTGACATATAAAAACTTTTTAACATTCTTAAAAATATTTTTTTGAGTTCCAAATTCTCTACTCCCTTATTGAAAGGACAATTTGATATATTGATGTCTTGAACTACATGTGTAGTCATGTAAAACATTACCATATTAGTCATGTTGTGAAAGAAAACACAGACCGAAAAAAAAATCGTGTTTCTATTTGCATCCAGACTCCATCAGTTCTTTCTCTGGAGGTAGATAGCATTTTTCATCATAAGTCTTTTGGAATTTTCTTGAATCATTATATTGCTCAGAATAGCTAAGTCATTTACAGCTGATCATCATACAATATTGCTGTTACTGTGTATATGCTTTTCCTGGTTCTACTCCTTTCACTTTGCGTCAGTTCATGTAAGTCTTTCCGTTTTTTTCTGAAATCAGCTTGCATGTAAATTTTTAATAGCAAAATAATATTCTATCATAATCACATACCACAACTTGTTCAGCCATTCCCATAATTTTGAATTCTTTGCCAGCACAAAAACAACTTCTGTGTACATTTTTGTATAAATAGGTCCTTTAAAAAAAGTCTTTTTGGGGTACAGACCTAGTAGTGATATTGCATGGTTTATAGCCATTTGGACAAGTTCCAAAATGTTTTCCAGAATGGTTGGATCAGTTCACAGTTTCACCGACAGTGCTTTGATATGAGTCCCAATTTTCACACATCCCCTCAAACATTTATCTTTTTTTTTCTGTTGTATTAGCCATTCTGATAGGTGGATAGTTACCTCAGAGTTGTTTTAATTTGCATTTCTCTAATCAATCATGATTTATAGAGTTTTTTAAAAATATGACTACGGATAGGTTTGATTTCTTTATCTGAAACCTGTGTTCACATCTTTTGACCATTTGTCAATTGGGGAATGATTTGTGTTCTTATAAATTTGACTTAGTTCTCCATATATTTGAGAAATGAGACCTTTCTCAGAGGAAGTTGCTGTCAATTTTTTTCACAGTTATGAACAATACTTCCCTCCATCTTATTCCCCCCATTTGTCCTTTTCTCTTTCTCCTTTCATTCCTCCCTCCTTAGAAGTGTTTTGCTCCTGATCACCACCTCCCCCAACCTGCCCCCCCTTCTATCAGCCCCTATCCTCCTTCGCTTATCTCCTTCCCCTCTTACTTTCCTATAGGACAAGACAATTTTCTATACCCAAATGAGTATGTACATATTCATGCTCTCTTTGAGACTGTCCCAGCATTAAAAAAAAACAACCACAAAATAATGATCTAGCAGCCTATTTTTTGGTATACTGACTTACCTAAGGAGGACTAACAGCAGTGGTATGCAATTAATAAGCTATTAAGCTGTAGGCAAAGGGTCTACTGAGACAAAAATAGTGATTGGCCTTAAAAACATATACATTATTGCATAATTGTGGAATGAAGTATATTATTATAAAATGAAGTCTAATGCCATTTTCCTATTGATGCTAAGTAAATGACTGTGAGTTCTGAGTGAGGACTTGCCAATGAAATAAAGGGAATTTTTGAGACACATACGCCTAGATAATGTAGTAGACTGGTCATGTAGTGAGATGGAAAGACAACTGATGGATAGCTCAAGAAACATTCCTGTATGGAAAATGTATGGAAAGACATGGACAAAAATTAGACAAAAAAATGAGAGCGGGTGCCAGATAGGTTTTGACCTTCAACAGTGAATTATCTGTAAAATCCTAACGTGATCAAAATATCTCTGTACAATAGCC
The DNA here is from genome assembly GCA_028646575.1 of Pseudocheirus occidentalis. Lineage (NCBI taxonomy): Eukaryota > Metazoa > Chordata > Mammalia > Diprotodontia > Pseudocheiridae > Pseudocheirus > Pseudocheirus occidentalis. The sequence continues at coordinate 50,246,936 of CM053601.1, forward strand.
TTCATTCTTCCTATCTGACAACCATATTGGATTTGGGCAGCATTATTAAGTGCTTACTGTTCACAAGGCAATCTGCTTGAATTTAATTGTTAGAAAGTAAAGATTTATGTGCCCATAACTGAAATAACCTATTTTTGCAAGAATTGAAAAAATGCTTAGGTAGTTTTGTTTTGCAGGGTTAGATGAATCATCTTAACAAGGCCAGTAGCTAGAATAATGAAGAATAAACCAATTCTTCAGCAAAGAAATTCCCAGCTGCTTGGTGTGTCAGATTGTATTTTTCCAACATAAACATGATGTGTTAGTTCTTAAGGACTTCTAGTAGATAAAGAACTTATAACTCACAAAAAAGTTAGAAACCAAATGTCATGCATTTCTCAACCCTTCCCCCCTTATAATTCTAAAGTGAAATTTTGATTAATATTTTTCTTGGACTTTTTTTCTGCTTACAATTAGTATTTTTAAAAATAATACTTTATTTTCCAAATTACATGTCAAAACAAATTTTATAAAACATTTTTAAAAATTTGAGTTCCAAATTCTGTCCCTCCCTCCCTGAGACAACAATCTGATATAATTTATACTTATATAATCATATAAGAGGTTTTCATATTAGTCATTTTGTACAAGAAAACTCAAGAAAGAAAGAAAGTGAAAAACAGCGTGCTTCAAACATGCATTCAGACAGTACCAGTTCTTTCTTTGTAGGCAGATAGCATGCTTCATCATGGGTCCTTTGGGGTTATCTTGGGTCACTGTATTCCTGAGAATAGTCAAATCATTCACAATTCTTCATCATACAATGTTGCTGTTACTGTGTACAACATTCTCTTGGTTCTCTTCACTTCACATTGCATCAGTTTATGTAAGTCTTTTGGATACTGTTTAATTAATTAATTAAAAAATTAAATTAATTGCTCATGTTCAGGTCAATAAATAATCATTGAGCACCTACAACATGTAAAATATTGCTAAGATGTAGTTTATAATCTAGTAGAAAGAATGTAAGCAGAGAATGTTTAATTTTTTTTTTCATTGTACTCTTGACCTGTAGCACAGAGTGCTTAGCCCATGGGTAGGTGCTTTATAAATGCTTATTAATGAAAGGAGATGACATATCCAAATAACTAATGCAAAATAGGAAATAACTATAAGGGCAATAGGGCATGTTAGGAACCTCATGAGGAGTGAGCTACTACCCTTTTATGCTGGAGGGATCAGAACTGGCTTCATGGGGAAGATGGTATCTCAGCAACATCTTGAAGGATGGAGAGGAGGATTTCAGGAGGCAGAATTTGGAAGGAGACAGTTTTGGACAGATGGGAGTGATGAAAGCATGGGACCTGTTTGAGGCTTGGTTATTAATTGACAAAGGCAGAGGGCACATGAAGATTTGTAGTGGTACCAGATAAGGAAATATAAATCATAGCATGTTGTGGAAGGTCTTGTATATTGACAAGTGCTGGGGGTTCATTTAAAGATTTTGAACTCTGAAGAACTGGGTTCAGATCTGGGTATTAGATTAATCTGACTAGTGTGTTGGATGAATTGAAATGGGGGCAGATTGATTAGAAGGCTATCACAGTGGTCCAGATGAAAGTTAATTTGGACCTGAGCTAGAGTATCGGCAGTGGGATTGGAAAGGAGAAGATAGGTGGAAGAGAGAAAATTGGAAAGATTTAGAGTTAATAGTTGGGATAATTCATAAGGGAGAGAAGGATAAAATCATCGCGATTCCTAGAGTGAGTCCAGGACAAAGGGCAGCATCATTACCAGGAAGTTAGGAGGCGGTTCAGATTTTGGGGAAAAGTGATCGATTTGAAGAAAGTCATAAACTTTTTTTTTCTTTTCCTTTTTTTGCTGTTCTTTACAAGTAACTATCAGTATTCAAGTAGGAGAAATGGGTATTAATCAGATGTGTACGAAATGGGAAGCACTGGATACAGTGTGGGATTTATTCTGAGGGTAAGAGATTAAATCCCAGCTCTGCCACTTACTGGCCATATGACCTTGGCCAAATCACTTAACCTTTATGGACCTTAATTTCCTTAACTGTAAGATGAGGGTGTTGGAATAGATTACTTGTAACCGCTGTCCCATCTCTAAATCTACGGTCTTCATTTGTGCAAGTCACAGACTGGTCTGGTATTGGGGGAGCTCCCTAGATATTATCAAGACCTTATGATATTGCTGCCACTCCCCACATTCTGCTGCACTTATGATTGGGAGGTATACAAAAGCATTGGGACCCTAGAAGGAGGTAAAAATATTTATTATTGGAGAGAAGTAGCTATTATTAAAGGGACTTTTGTTATAATTAAAAGCTTTTATTTGCTTATCTCTAAATGGAGATTGGAAATTTTTAAATACATTGTGACTGTAAGAATTTAGTAAGCTTCTTTGGGCTCTATCCATAACAAAAGAAAATATTAAGGAAAGATAAAATGAGACAGAAACTTGAGGGAATTATAATAGCTGGATAATATCTTGTTAATCCTCTGGTCCCCATGGATCTCTATTTGAATCCCAGCTTGGCCGCTTAAACTCCTCGGGGCTCGTTTGTAAAGTAATGTAGGAGCTCTAACCACGTGACCCTAAGGATTTTCTTCTCCCCATACTCCACTCCTACCCCCCAGTCCGGTAAACCTAGAGAAGGTATTTGATCTGGGTCCCTCCTTTGCCTCTATCACTCACTACTTTGATTTATTCTTAACTGGGAACATAATGCATTCATTGCCTCCAGTGGAAGGAGCATTCATTAAGGATACCTTGTTTCATTGTTACTTTGGTGACTTAGCAGACTCCCTTACATTCAGTGGGGGCTTAGCAAATGCTTATTGAATAAATCAATGAACAAATAATTAGAGGAAAAAATTCTTTTGAAGGAAGAAAAATGTTTTCATTTTGGCTCTTCCATTCATTCATTCCATCCATCCGTTCATTCATTGTGTTCATTCATTCATGCAGCCCTACACTGGGCATAGAACTTAGGTATAGCTATTGTTATTAAATGGTTCTTATGCTCTGGATGATCTTCAGTTGATCATAGGTTTTTCTTGTTTGTACAGACTTGTTTGCATGTAGTCCCCTCTGTTAGACCGTGAGCTCTTTGAGAGCATAGACTGCCTTTTGTCCTTCTTTGTAGCCCCAACACCTAGCTGTTGTTGGATGCTCAGAGTGGATGCTCATTGACTTGACTAAGTGACCCAATTTTCATGGTCAAGTAAAGCAGGGAATTAAATAATTTGGTGAATTTTGCAACTCAGAAAGCCTTTTAAACTTAAGCCTGTTTTAGCTCCCCTCTGGCCATAATGACTCACTGTTTCCATCCCCTTGTGAACTCTTTTAGTCATATTCTTTTTCTGAAATACACTGGTTCCAGTTGGTTTTGAGGGGAATGGCCTTGTGGCAACTAACAGGCATAGTAAGGGACCCCCCCCCAAATGCATATTTTCTTACTATTTTTTTTCTATTTTACCTGTGAGCTTAAAGATACTGTGACTGTCTATAAGTTCTATATAAAATAGAGGGCTCAGTGGTAGTCTAGTGAATTTCAGTGAACACAAATGCCAATTTGGATAATTTGGGCCAATTTTTCTCTTTTATAATAGATTTTCCTGCTTCAACAATCCCTGTAATTACTTCGATGCCCCACTTTATTGTGTATAGACAGTCTCATAAGCAGTTTAAAAAAAATCTCATTCTAGTTCTTTTCCTGGGTTTTTGTGAAGTGGGAGAATTCAGCTTCATTCATTATGGCAGTAGTTACTGGGAAATATTCTCCTCACAGAACTTGAGGGCACATTCTTTTACCCTGTGTGACTTAAATGGGAGAATCAGGATATTGTTTAGTTTTTAAAATACCATTATTTCCAGACATGAGTAGGAGGAAAAGATCAGACTGGATAACATTTGGGAAATTGTGCAGTTGTTTTAAGTGATGGCATATGGCTATGCTCATCTTTCCCTGTTATTCTTATGGCAATACTACATGGCATTGTATACCACATTCTTGAAAAGGAATCAAAAGTTACAACCAAACAAATAGGGAAAAATGCCTGAGTAGGCTGTAGCACATTGGTAAGGGTGACTTGCATGTGGGAAGAGAAGCAAAGATATTATTGAGGAGAAATATAGTCATGTAGCTAGTATGTGCCAGAGGAAGAATCCGAACTCAGATCTTGACACCCAAGGCTCTCTTTACTCTCTCTCTACTATATCATACTGCCATGCACTAGGTGCTTAATACATGCCTCTTGGTTTGGCTTTATCCTGTATACTATCAGTAATACACTGAGAAAGACTGGGAGAGATACAAAGTAAGTTGTATTTCAAGTAGTTTATGATTATATAGAGGAAATAATTAATGTTCATGGATAATATAATACAAATTAGCATATAATAAATGCATAAAGGTAGTAGAATATGCTCGGAGATTCAGTTGTTGAGCTAACTACCAGTTGAAAAAACTCAGTGAAGTCTTCATAGGCGTTGTAGCATTTGAGTTGGGCCCTTACAAGGTAGGGGAACTCGAAGAGAACAATACAGATGGAGTGGGTACTGTGAGTAAAGAATTAGTCATAGGGGGTAGGGGTGGCTAGGTGGCACAGTGAATAGAGAACTGGCCCTGGAGTCAGGAGGACTTGAGTTCAAATCTGGCCTCAGACACTTAACACCTACTACCTGTGTGACCTTGGGCAAATCATTTAACCCCAATTGCCCTGCCCTCCCCCTTCCAAAAAGGAAAAAAAAAAAAAAGGATTAGTGATGGGTAAGTGGAGGATATGGCCCCTCTTTCCCCAGAGGGTTTTGTGCAACCTGAGGTGAAGTTTCACTATTAAGAGTTAGAATGAGAGGTTTTCTGGAAGCTGACATTTGAGTTAGGCTTTATGGTATGCCTGGAGCGTATGGGGGTGTAAAGGAGGACTAGTACCTCTGGTGTGAGCCCTTTCAGGGATGCTCATCCACTTTTGGTGTCTGAGTTTAACTTGTGGTTCCAAGCATGTGGCATGCACAGTGGACAGACTGTTGTGAAACTGCCTCAGCAGACAGCCTAACCAGGATAACTGACAGGCATCAGACCTATTGGTGAGTTAGGGGCATGTCTATCTCATGCATGTGAAAACATTTTCTGCCAAATGGATGGATGAGAACTGTTTATTCCAATGGCCACGAAGGTGGCTGAAGCAAGCACTTAGAGCTTGGTCAGGTATCAGAGATGACAAGGTCATACATTACATTCCAGGCCATCACTAGTTATCCTGACATCTTGCCGCTGGGCTTCAGTGACTCTGGAAGAGAGAGAGAGGTTGACAGCTTTATGCAATCTGCCTCATTTAAATCCAAGTCACCCATGAGTTAACACATCAACCTCATGTCATTGGTCCTCTTTGAAAGTGATGGTAAACAGCAGGAACATCATGGGATGTCTGGAAATTCAATATGTGAAAAAATGAAAAGGAAGATTGCATAAGACATAGCAAAGGCATTGGGCATGTTGGGGGGTGGGAAGAAGGCAAAGGAAACCTCTTTAGTGGAGAATGTACAATGATGTAATATGAACATAAATGTAATATGAGATAAAGCTAGAAAGGTAAGATGTTAGCACTTTGGGGAGGGTCTGAAATTTCTGGAAGAGGAGTTTGAACTTCGCTCAGTAGGCCATAGAAAGGATTTTGAGCCAGAATCTATGCATAAAGAAGATTAATCTGGCAGCAATATGGAGACTGGATTAGAGATGGTAGAGTGGTTAAGACCAAGACTGTGATTAGTGATAGAAAAAAAAAAGTTTACAGTTAAAATTACTACATTAAAGCAGTGGTACAATGCAGAAAATGGGTTTTCCTCTATTTGAAGCAAAGTTTTTTTTGAAGTACATATGCTCTTTAATTTTATTTTTCTCAATTACATGTATACAACATTTTTAACACTATTTAAAAAAAATCAAGTTCTAAATTCTCTGCCTTTTTCCCTTCCCTCATTCTTGAGGAGGCAAGCAATTTGATACAGATTATACATGTGCAGTTATGCAAAACATTTCCACATTAGCCGAGTTGCAAAAGAAAACACAGACCAAAAAAAAAAAAAAGAATAAAGTAGAAAAAGTATTTTAAGCAAAGTTTTTAGAAAATTGTAGTTAAAAGCACTGGAGTATTTTGAGAACACATAGAATTTAGAGTTGGAAGTGATTATCTAGTTCTCTTTCTCGTTTTAAAAATAAAGAAACTGAGACCCAAGAATGTTAAGTAGAATTCCTAAGTTTACTCAGTGAGTAAGTAGCAGTGCCGGTATTTAAAACAAATCCTCTTGGCTCCAGATCTTTTCTTATTTCTGCTCATCATTTCTGACATAATTCAGCATCATACTTTTTAACTGAGGGCCCTTTGCTAAATCCTTATGTTGGTAAACACATTTTAAAAATCTTTGACCCAAGGAAGGCGTTCCCAAGGTTTAGAATGCTTAGCTGAACTGAAGATTTGATAGAAGGGGAGAAGTACCTATTAATTCTGAGTAGTCCCTAGCATTCAGGTGGTATTGGTGCCTTTGGAAAGGTCCAGATTTGTATTTGAGAATGATCATCAGCAGTTTAAATATGGAGAAAGTGCAAGGGAGGAAAAACCCAAAATATTATGAGTAGCTGCTTTATTTTGTTTTATTCTTTTAAGACCATGGTGATAAGTGACCTGTATGATAGAGGTACAATTCAGGAAAGAAATCTAATCAAGAATAAAGATAAGGGTGAAAAGGTTAGGGAGCTTTGAGAAGGCATTTGGAGTACAGAAAACCCCATCTGCCATCATTTGCATAAACTGAATGGGTGACTCACTGAGATGCTATCATCTATGGGATAGTCAATTCTTTTGGACATTGTGAGTTGATGTCACTTATTCACTGAGAATGACTCAGAGATTAACCAGGTACTTTGAGCAAAATAAGCAAAGACTTGCCTATACCTTGTAACTGACTCATGGTTGGAATGGTTTAGCTCTCTTCTTCCTTGAAAATTCTGGGATTATGTGATGGAAGAAAAGATGCTTATATAAGATTCCTTAGAGATATACAGATAAAAAAAGACATTAAAGATTAATGTATTCCGTGTAGTGATAACAGCTAAAGACTGGAAAGAGTTGGGTTTCTATTTATTTTGATCATCAAAGAAGAACATCGATTCTCTAAGCTATAAAACAGGAGATTTATTGCTCATCCTGAACAAAATTCTAGCATAGTTTATTAGGATGATGTGTTTTGAACAATTTGAAAGGGAATCAGTGATCACTAGGCATCATCATGGAGATGATGATTTCCTTTTTGGACAGGTTTGCTAGACTGATATGGAGACATGAGATGAATTATAACACAATGTATCTAGACTCTAGATCTAAAGGGATCTGTCATTGACCTTGTGTTTTTGTGAATGACATAGACAGGGGAAAACTTGTAATAATTTGGATACCAATGTTAGATTCCAAGAGAGTCTCCATTGTCTGGAAAGATGTGAATCTAAAGACCATGCCATCAAAGAATCGGTCAGGAGTATAATAGCTAACTTGAAAAATTGGAAGGTTCATCATGTGGAAGAGGAATTGTTTTTATTCTGTTTTTCCTGTGGGCATGATGAGAACCAACTGGGTAGAAACTTCAGGGAAACAGATGTAGTGTCAATATGGAGGGCTGTGTAACAGCTGTTCTAAAAGGGAATAGGTTTCACAAAGTAGTTTCCTATTACTTCAGGTGTTTAAGGAGAAGCCAGATGACCATCCATTTGTCAGGGCTGGAATAGGAGAATTTCATATTTTGTACCAAGGTAGGATGGGTTTTCTGAGGTTCCTTCAAATTTTTGTTTTTTTCTATGATGCTCTAAAGTCTTCTACTCCAGAGAGTTGAATGTACATCCTGCACCAGAATTACTAAAAATAGGTAGCTTCAGTATCAGAATTGGAGACTGTCAATCTTGGGATAATTTGACTAAACTGAAGGAATTTCAGCAGATTGCTCATGTTCCCACTTCTTTTACTAGTACGTTTATAGTTTTATTGAAGATCTTATTAAAATTAAATTGTGTAGTGTAATTAAACAGCTGAATTATGATAATTCAGAATAAAAACCAAACAAATGTCTTTTAGGACTTTTGCATGTTCATAGTGTTGTTGAATGGCTATTTTTAGTGAATATAGGCAGCAAATAAATCATGCGGGCATTTTGGAGCTGGGTTATTCAAATCATTTCCTCAATTCTTCACTTAGCTTTCCTTGTTTAATACAGACATATACATGTATTTGGCTTTTGTGACATAATGAGGTATATTTTCCATGTTTGGAAGACATAAAGAAAGAGTGATGGGATTAGAGACCACTGTGATGGGAGTAGAATTTCATAGACTTTCCATCCATTGTGTTTGGAAAACAGAGATATTCATCTTGTTCAATTTCACAATCATCGCTGATCATAACTTGAATCTTTTGTGTGGCACATGGTTTGTGCTCAGCTGAAAGTCTGAATACTTATGGCTCTCCTTCTCCTCTCCCTCTAACCTCTCCCTGCTCCCTCCCTCCCTCCACTTGCTTTAAATTCCTCTTGGTATATGTCTTCGAATATTCCAGCATCTCATTAAAATTTTTTCTTTGAAATTTTCATTTTAACTTTATAGTGCCTGTTGATTATTTTTCTGGGCACTGAGCCCAGTTTGGTTATTTTTATTTTGTTACTTTAGCTTATTTAAATGTTCATCAGCATTTTAGTAGACATGTCAAGCATTAACCGAATGGAAGAAGGAGGATTCACAGTAGTGTTCTCCCCATGCCTTTTTTTGCAGTGGACATCGTGCTTTTGTATTGAGTTCTGGAAGGCTACAGGCCCCTCCGAGATGAGAGCAAATCAGTCTGACAGCTCAGGAAGAGCCACTTGGATAAAAAATTCCTAATGCTCAGATAGTGAGTTGAGATCCAATGGATTGCCTATTGCATTAATCTTGAAGTAAGACAGGGAAACACAGTTTTTGAAAGAAAAAAAAGAGCCAGAGAAGGAAGAGAAGAAAACGAGATGAATGAAGAAAGAAGTGCAAATGAAATAAGGGACAATACAAAGACGTATGCTAGATAGTCCTTGATCTGATCTCTTATATGCACTGAAGCTATAAAGGAGAGCCTTGAGAGTGAGGAATAATGGATGGGATCCACAGCATATTAAAAACCCTAGTGGCAGTATTAGTTAGAACCTCAATGGATTATTTATGGGAAAAATTGAATGAGAATGAAGACACAGGCTGGAAAGACATGCCTGAATGGGTTATAGCCTACCTCATTGGAATGAATTCCAGCAGAAGAAATCACAGATCTGCTGAAGTGGTTTAGTAGGAAGAGCATTGGCTCTCTACTCAGAGAACCTGGGTTCAAATCCTGCCCCTGTTAATTATTGCCTGTATGACCTTGGGAAAGTGTCATCCTCTTTTGGACACTCAGTTTCCTTACTCCCTGTCATTCATACAGTGATGAGGTTGGATTACATGAGCTCTGAGGTACCTTCTGGTTATAAATCTATGATCTTATTGTCCTATACAATTATTGAAGCAATTCACTCTCCAGTTATGTTATTTTATCTTTTTTGCTTTTGGGAGGGGGGAAGATAGGGCAATTGAGGTTAAGTGACTTACCCAAGGTCACACGGTTATTTTTTGTGTTAAGTGTCTGAGGCTGGATTTGAACTCAGGTCCTCCTGACTCCAGGGCCAGTACTCTATTCACTACGCTGCCTAGTCACCCTTGCCAGTTATGTTTTTAAAAGGCATTTCTATAAATTACTATTGTCTTTAAAAAATAATATATAACATATATAATATATTATAGAATATTACATAATTATATTATATAATTATAATATTATATAAAATAAGATATAAAAATAAGATAGATATATGTATATGTATGTATGTGTATGTATATATATATGTGTGTGTGTGTGTGTGTATATACATATATATTTAAAATAGGTTAAAAACTAAAACCAAGGAAATTTCCTTTTAAAATAAGTAAGGATCTTTCTTGTCAATGTAACTCACTGGAATTAAATTCTCAAATGGAATGCCTTCTATCAGCATCCAGTCATAATGTTGAGGAATCTCAGGAAATATTCCCTGATGGAGGAACAAATTTAATAAACTTTTAGTAGAGGAGTGAGAAGTAGAGACTAAGTTGGTAAGACCACAATGACATAAGAAAGTACAACTGTAAAGTGGGATTGGCACAGTTATCTGAATGCTATGCCAGTGATGGGTTTGGTGTTTGTGTCTACCTACCATGGAGAAGTTTGAGTCTGTACAAAACTTGTTAGCTGTGTGAAGTTTTTTGGCCTGTCTGGTTCAGTTTTGGGCCTTTTACCTGTCAGGGAATTAAAAAATCTAAGTTCTCATTTCATTATCATCTTTTTTTCTTTCACTCTGTTAAGAAGGTAGGCCAGATCTGATTCCTGTTTTATAAATGAAGAGACTGAGGCATCATGCGGCTTACCTGATTCTTGAGTTCACCTTTAGTTCATTAGAAAGTTCATTTTCTCAGATGACCAAATATAGCTAGTTAGTAGAAGCGCTGTAACAAAAATTCAAGGGGCGGTTAGGTGGTGCAGTGAATAGAGCACCTGCCTGGAGTCAGGAGGACCTGAGTTCAAATCCGACCTCAGACACTTGACACAGTTACTAGCCATGTGACTTTGGGCAAGTCACTTAACCCCAGTTGCCCTGCCCTCCCCCCTCCAAAAAGAAAAAAAAAATTCAAGTCTTCTACCTTCGGTCCCAGACTCCTTTCATAAAATCTTGATCTGCAATGGGGTCCAAAGCCTTTTCAATAAGGTAGTGAGCTCCTTGATTCTTGCCTTGTTAAGTAATTCTCTAATGCTGCATTGGTGGTAGATAGAGACCCTAAGCCTCATACCTTCTTCACATGCCCTATCCCAGTTACCATTTGGCCATAGGACTCAATTTCAAGAAAAAGATTGCTTTTTAACAAAGATTCCCCCCCCCCCCCCAAACCAAAAAAACAAAACAGCTTGTTTTTTCTTTGATTATAGGTCCTGTTTTTTTGCTCTATAGAATATGGTCACTGTGGATGTGGAACTTTATTTTAGGCATCATTTTTGACCCTGAAGTCCAGAAACTATCACTGAGATTTGCTCCTTCTGTCTGTCTGAGTGTTCTAATGCAGAGGCCACCGACACCCAGCAGCAGTTCCTGTTGCATCTCCTATTTTTATTCAAGTTTGACACCATTGCTTCAGCACCAGTTATCCACTCAACACAGTCACTCAACTCCTAAATGTAAGGCAGATACTAGGTACCCTGTAGGATAGGAAGATAAAATCTGGGATGGTCCATGACATCGAGGAGCCCAGAAGAGGAAGGATGACTCTTATGATTTGGAAATTCTGAAGTTCTGCTAATATTGGCTTCCTCTGTTACTCCTTTCTTTATATTCATTCAGCAAACATTTGTCAAGCTCATACTATGTGAACTATATATATGTGCATAAGCATATGCTCCTTTTGCCGAATAAAGGATCAATAAACATTGGCCTAATTAGCCAGGGAATTCACTTTCCCCCTTAATGCACAAATCTTTTTTTTTTTTGAGGGGGGAAGGCAGCACAATTGGGGTTAAGTGATTTGTCCGAGGTCACACAGCTAGTAAGTGTTAAGTGTCCAAGGACGGATTTGAATTCAGGTCCTCCTGACTCCAGGGCAAGTGCTCTATTCACTGTGCCACCTTGCCGCCCCCAGAGCACAAATCTTTTTTCCATCACACTTGACAGAGAGTTGGCAAGCCTCAATTTGAAGGGTCCCAGGGAAAAGGGGAACTCATTCCTTTTTATAGTATCCAGTTTTATGAATTCTTGTGTTGCATACATGCTGTCCTCTTTCCTGCCCTTACACAGGGTTCCACCCTTACACAAAATTCTGAATTCCCTGGACAACAGTGGCACTTAACAAGTTTTTGTGGCATAGATCCTTTTGGCAGTCGGGTGAAATTAAGAACTTCTTCTTGGAATAATGTTTTTAAATGCTTGCAGTAAAATACATGAGATAACAAAAGAAACCCAGTATGTTGAAATAAATTTGGTCAAAACAAACATTTTTAAAGTTCACAGACCTCAAGCCAAGAAGCCCTGCTGTATAGTGCCCTTATAGAGACTCATCCACTTCCAGAGATGGGAACAAACATTTTATTCCTGCTCAGGAAACAGGAAGAACAGCAAGGCCTGGACTGTGGAACTATTTCCCATTGATTCACCTCTGGAGAACCCTTAGTTGGAAGTTGGATCTTGCTTCAACTTAATTAGCACATAAAACTCTTTCCAGAAACACAGAGAACTATAGAATCTTAAAGTTTTAAGTTTCTAGAGATGGAAAAGACCTGAGAAGCCATCTTATCCAGCCTTGTATTTTACTCACCCTGAGGTCATAATCCAATTTCTCTCAGGCATAATCTAGCCTATCTTCTTGGAACTCTCTCCTCTTTGTAGCATCCCCAACATCTTCAACCCCCCCTTGAATAATTTTCATTATATACTTGAAGCTAAGGCTAGGGATTTCTATTTGTAAGCATGCAACCTATTGTGAAGTCTTACTGTAGAAATCACAATTAGCGGTTGGCTGTAAATGCTTAAAGAAGAGATTCTCTACCAGTGGTCTTTGGTTTTTAATGCTTTGATAGTTGTGTTTCAGTATAATTTGTTCGCTTTGTAAGCTTGTGTATTTTACTTGATGTTTTTGAAAACGTTATTCAGAGAATGAGTCAAGAGGTCTTATAAGAGTGCCAAGGGAGTTTATTAGAGAAAAAATAGTGAGAACCCCTGGCCTAGAAGGGAGGCAGCATGAGAGCTGTCTTATTGTAGATGGCATCTCATGCAAGACAGATACTTAGGAGTGAACAAATGCTGGCTTCACTTTTCCTTTTAGAAGTCTTTTATTAATGGGATTACAACTTCAAATAATTGTGAAGTCATTCACTTGGACCAGGTCCAGTTCCTGCAAAAGCTGGGTTTTCCTGAACCCACAAATAAACTTTTAAATTGCCAACATCTGATCACACCCTCCCCACAAAATAATAAAGATGGGCTTATTGTTGTGTAATAAATAGGGGGTCAACATGTTACGTTTTTGACTGTGAGTTTGAGAAATTAGCACAGTTAGCTGTGTATAAACTGGCTGAGACAGCAGCACTAAAGCCTTACACTGAAGGCTTGCACACCTTACATCCCCACAGTAACCCTGTGAGGTAGGAGCTCTCTTCTAACTCCTTGTAACACAAAAGAAAACAAATGATTGTGGTTGCTTGTTAGAGGCAGGGCTTGAACTGAGTTCTTGACAAAAGTAGAATAACCTGTTTCATTATGATTTCTGCCTCTTAAGAATGACCTCAAACATATAGATATGATGCACAGATGCAGATAACAGTAATTTAAAATATATCATTGACATACATATTACCAAACACATAAATGCAATTTGTGAAAACATTTAAGAGCATGAACAAATTCAAAAGCAATTAAAAAAATACTTGTACCTTAGCAGACAGCTTCCAAAATGGGAGGACAGTAGTAATATTTACTTCTTACTATGGGCAGTGGGGTGATTAATAGAGTGATGAATAGATGGATGGATTGATGGATGGATGGATAGATGGATGGATGAATAGCATAGTAGGGGTGGTGGTTTGGACTTGGTATAATATTTCTTTCATACTGCTGGCCATAAATTTTTTTTTTCAATTACATGTAAAAATAATTTTTAGCATTCATTTAAAAATTTTTGAGTTCTGAATTCTATCTCTCCCTTTCCTCCCCCTCATAGAGAAGGCAAGTAATTTGATATAGGTTATAAATGTGTAATCATGCAAAATAAATTTCTGTTATCAGTCATATTGTGAAAGAAAACAGACCAAACAAAATCCCCAAAAAATAAAGTTAAAAAAATATACTTTAATTTACCTTCAGATTTCCATCCTTTCTTTCTCTGGAGGTGGATAGCATTTTTCATCATTTCTTTGGAATTGTCTTGGATTGGTGTATTTCTAAGAATAGCTAAGTTAGTCACATCTGATAATTGTACACTATTGCTATTACTGTGTATACGCTTTTCCTGGTCCTGTTCACTTCACTTTGCATCAGTTCATGTAAATCTTTCCAGGTTTTTCTGAAAGCATCCTACTTTTCCTTTCTTATGGTGCGGTAATATTCCGTCAGAATCATATACCATAATTTGTTTAGCTATTCCACAATTGATAGGCATCTCTTCAAATTCCAGTTCTGTGTCACTGCAAAAAGAGCCCCTATAAATATTTGTGTACAGATGGATTCTTTCTTTCTTTTTATTCGCTTTGGGATACCGACCTATTTGTGGTATTGCTGGGTCCAAGAGTACACATGGTTTTATAGCCCATTAGGCATTGTTCCAAATTGCTCTCCAGAAAGGCTGGACCAGTTCACAAGTCCACCAACAGTGTATTAGTGTTCCGTTTTTTCCATATCCTCTTCAACATTTATCATTTTTCTTTTGTCATATTAGCCAATTTGATAGGTATGAGGTGGTACCTCAGAGTTCTTTTAATTTGTATTTCTCTAATCAATGGTGATTTAGAGCATTTTTTTTTTGTGTGACTAGAGATAGTTTTGATTACTTTTTCTGAAAACTGCCTGTTCATATCCTTTGACCATTTGTCAGTTGAGGAATGACTTGTATTCTTATAAATTTGACTTAGTTTTCTATATATTTGAGAAATGAGGTCTTTATCAGAGAAACTTGCTGTAATTTTTTTTCACAACTATGATTACTGTGTATTTCTCTCTACCCTATTTTCCCCTCGTTTATCCTTATTTCTTTCTTCCTTTAACCTGTCACTTCTCAAAAGTGTTTTGCTTCTCAATACTACCTTGCCTGATCTGCCTTCTCTCCTATCACCAGCCACACCTCCTTTTTTTTATTCCCTTCCCCTCCTACTTTCCTGTAGAGCAAAATAGATTTCTACATCCAATTGAGTATTTATGTTATACCCTCTTTGAGCCAGTTCCAGTGAGAGTAACATTGAAGTGTTGTCCACCATTCCCTCATCTACCCCTCCACTGTAAAAGCTCTTTCTTGCCTCTTTTATATGAGATAATTTACCCCATTCTACCTCTCCCTTCCCCCTTCTTCTAGTGTATCTTCTTCCTCACTCATTAATTTTATTTTTTTAGATGTTATCCCATCACAGTCAACTCACAACTGCCGATCTCTTTATGTATACATGTTCTGACTACCCTAATAATGATAAAGATATTAGGAATTGCAAGTATTATCTTCCCACATAGGAACAGAAACAGTTTAGCCTCATTTAATCCCTTGTGATTTTTCTTTTCTATTTACCTTTTTGTGCTTCTTTTAAATCTTGTAGTTGAAAGTCATATTTTTTATTCAGCTCTAATCTTTTTATCAGATATGCTTGAAGTCCTCTATTTTATTGAATGTCCATTTTTTTTCCCCTGAAGGGAACTCAGTTTTGCTGGGTAGGTAATTCTTGGTTGTAATCTTAGCTCTTTTGCCCTCTGGAATATCATATTCTGAATCCCCTGGTCCCTTAATGTAGAAGCTGTGAAAGCTTGTGTTATCCTGACTTTGGCTTCATGATACTTGAATTGTTTCTTTCTGGGTGCTTGTAATCTTGTCTTCTTGACCTGGGAGCTCTGGAATTTGGCTATTCCCCATTACCATAGTAACTTCCTATGGCCGTGTTCTTTTTTGTTGTTTGCTCATTTTCTGGCCTGTTTCTTGACTTTTAACTTTATGTTAAAGTTGAGTTCTGCTCCTGGAGTGGAGGGGGCATTGTCCCAAACTTTAGGTTTTTTTGTGATGCTGATTTCAGAACTGGTTCTGGGGACCAGTAAATTTTCAGTTTTTCCAAGGTGGTATGATCTAAAGATAGATGTGATCACTGATCTCCTGGCCTGTGCTCTGGACTGAGAGAGACAACAAGTACTTTTTTTTGTCTTGGGACTACTATCAGGGTCCCTGCTCCCCTAGGGCTGTAAGCACTAGTGTGCTATTTCTTTTCCTTGCCCTGGGACTGTGATCTGTAACCTTGCATGGTTTGCAAGAGTTTCCTGCACCCAATGACAGTCAAAGGTCTCCAGTAGTCTCCTTCTGACCAGTTGTCTAGCTCTGTAACCCTATGTGGGCTGAGAGATCCAGAAGTTGCTGCTGATTCAGTAGCCTCTAAGGCCTTCTGCTGGCTTGCTAGGGTGGAGTCTCAGCTGGATTGTACCACATTCTCACCCCAGTGAGAGAGACCTTTTCTGCCAACCTTCTAAGTTGTTTTGGGCTGGAAAATTTTTTCACTCTATCTTTTTTTGGTTCTACAACTCCAGAATTCATTTTGAATTATTATTTCAAAGTTGTTTGGAGGGGAATTTGGGTGAGCTCAAGTGAGTTCCTTCCTTTACTCTACCATTGTGGCTCTCCCTTTGGCCATTCTTTATAATTCCAGCTTGGTTCTTCTCCAGTGTCCTCTCTTTGAGTTGTACCTGATCTTGTGACCAGTTTTCATTCAAACTCATTGAGGAATGTGATGATTTTGCTCCTGTTTCTTGGTCAGGAACCTCTTAATTCTGAATGTCTTATGAAAGGACATGATGATGAGATGATAACCAAGCTTTCACCATGATGGTTGGATGGGTGGAAAAAAATACAGCTGTACTTTCTAATAATCTTATAAGCATTGTGATCTACTTTCTTGTTAGTAATCATACTTTCCTTTATTCTGAACTCTTAAGGTCACAGAAATTTAGAATATTAAAGTTAGATAAGGTCTTAGTAATCACCCAATCTAGTTCTCTCTTTTTGCAGTTAGGGAAAATTGAGTTTCATAGAGGATAAAGGACCCAAAGCCAACAGCAAACATGACTTGATTCTGACTCCTGACCCTCTGTTCTTTCTACTACATTGTCTGCTTTCTAGAAAATCAAAAGTACATATATAATCATGATCAGTTTTCCCTTGTTTTGCTAATAAAAAAATTTGGAGCTACCCTTTTGATAAGAAAATAGCTTGTCTATTTCTTCAACTAGTGTAAGGCAAATAAAGTGAGTGAAAGGGAGGGCTAAAGAAGAGAGGTGTGAAATTGAGGATTTGGGAAAAGGAAGTACCAGGTGCCTTTCAGCTCCAAGGCTACATCTTAGGTGGAGTTAGTCATCATTGGAAGGTGGTGGAAGGGGAAGAAGTAGACAGGCACCAATAATTTGTGATTTTCAGTGGTAATAACAATAATAATATTGTAATAATAATTACGAGTATAATATTTGCAATAAATCTAAATTTATTATAACAACAATATCAATGGCTAGCATTTATACAGTGCTTTAAGGTTTCAAGCTTTATATATGTTAATTTATTTACTATGGTTACAAACACGAAGGTGAAGAAATACCTGCCTTCCAGAACCTTAGATACTACCAGGAGAAATAAACATGAATATATATACAGAGATAGGGAAAATAAGACCAGGGCTCAGGGAAAAGAGCATGAATGGTGATATGTTACAGTTACCCCATTAGGCTTCTGGTTACCATTTGGAAGTTGTTGAGACTTAATACGTATTTTCTAAAAAATAGATGAAGGGAGTTCTGCTGGCAGGGGAAATACGAATTATGTAACCCTATGTCTTGGACTCTTTTTTGTAAGTTATTTCTGTACCTTCATCAAGTTACCATCCAGGTGGTTACTGCTTCCTGTGTTCCTGTGGAAGTCAGTGTAAATAAGAGATCTTTTTTTTTTTCTCAGAACAAAATTAATTTTAACCCAAAATAGTAATAATGGGTGTTTAGGGTTGTAGGATGAAAATTTCTTTCTAAAAGCAGCCCTGTCAAAGAGACCAAAGTATCACTTTCTGTTCCTTTTTTATCTTCTCTCTGTTAAGATCATGGTTAGAAGACGCTATCATTCAAGGCTTTAATTTTCAGTCTTGCTATGGTTCTGAAAAAGTTGTTCTGTTAATTATGTCAGGATGAGAGAAACCAGGTTTTAATCAGAATATTGCAATAGAATAAAGTCCACAGGATGTACTTTCTTGTCCATCTGTCCAAGATTTCTCCACTTTCTTTCTTTCCAGAGACTGGCAGTTGTTAAAGTGACAGTTCGGATAGCATCTCTCAAAAGACAGTCACATTTATTGCCTGATTTCAAAGTGTCTAGTGCTTGATTAAACATTGGGTAGATGGTTTAGCATAACAGAGATAAGACGGGGCGGCTAGGTGGCACAGTGAATAGAGCACTGACCCTGGAGTCAGGAGGACGTGAGATCAAATCCGGCCTCAGACACTTGACACAAAAACTAGCTGTGTGACTTTGGGCAAGTCACTTAACCCCAATTACCCTTCAAAAAGCAAAAACCCCCAAAAAACAGAAATAAAGACATATTGCAAAAGAAACCTATTGCCATTATCAGAGTCAGGAAGGGCCCACAACTAGATTTAAATAAAATAATTTAGATATATCAATATTTATTTCTTGACTTCTACTTGTCCTTCCTCTTCCCCACCCCTCCATTTTCTTTGAACACATTTTCCTCTTTCATATAGCCATCATTTCTTCCTTTGAGGAAGCAGAGCAGTCAATTCATCACCAAGTATTTACTGTATATATTGTGGCAGTGAGGATACAAAGTTAAAAATTAAACAATCCTTGAAGGACGACATTCCATTCTATAGATAAGAGCATCAGGAAGGGAGGAAATTTCCATTGGTTTTAAATTCAGTGCTCTCAAGCATCTGTTATTCACTCATTTTGGAAGAGGTAAAGAATGAGTATAGAATGGCCAAGTAGCTGTTAAATAACATGATTGGAGGGTAGCCCACTTCTTGCCAAAACCTTTGGTTTCAGATATGGACCCACTGATATCAAGGAGCAACCCTAGTAAGTCCAGATTTGTCACAGGGCATTTCTAATCTTGACCATAGTGAGACCGAGTCAACTTGATCTGGATGGCTACACAGTTGGTATGAAGAAAGTTCTGGGGTGGACCTTGGACCTGCTTTCAAATGACTGCCTAGAGCTGCCCTTCCATCATACCACTGTCACACAACCCACTGACATGTCCTCAAATTCCTTGGTTTCTCTGGAACTAGGTCTTGAGTCTAGTGAGTTTAATTGGGTGGCTGTTTATAAGTTAATATAAATGTAATGTAATGTACCATAATATAACATGACATGATATAATACAATATAACATAATAAAACACAATATAACACAATCCAATAAAATGTAACAATCTTATATAATATGATGTAATATATAGTAAATAGATATACTTGCTATATTCTACTATCTATTAAATAGAATGCCTGGCTTTCTACTTTTCTGAAGTTGAGTTTTACAGCTCTTGAAACATCGAGGGAAGAATCTCAGCTTAACATTAAATAACAGTAATTTGTTGTTTTTCAGTCAGTTTCAATCATGTCTGACTCTTCGTGACCTCGTTTGAAGTTTTCTTGGCGAAGATAATGGAATAGTTTGCCATTTCTTTCTCTGAATAATAATAATAATAACTCATTAATGATCTCCAAATATAAACCATACCACTGCAATGAGATTTCTTTGAAAGGAAAAAATGGAATCTGAAAAACAATTCTACAGTTAAACCATAGTAAAAATAATTAAACTTTTTCATAATATTTATTTTTAATTCATTGTATAGCAGAAGGAGCACTGAATTAGGAGTCAGAGTACCTGGATTCAAATCTTAGCTCTGCCCCTTTCTATTTTGGGCAGAGGTCTCTTTCTATCTGAAGTAAGAGGGTTTGTCTTAGATGAAATCCCTTTGAATTTTAGATTTAGGAAGCATTACAATTCTATGTCATCACTGTCTTTGTTCAGCAGTGATTGTAAGAAATAAATGGATCTAAGAGAGAGATGATAGAAATCACTTATGTTTTTATATGCCAGGTTTTGGATAAAAGTGTAACCTATACTAAAAATAGTCCAGTTAGATAAATAGCATTTTATATTAACAAAATGCTTTATTGACATTAATTCATTTGCTCTCTACCATAATCCTTTGAGTCCTATTATGTCCTCTTATTATTGGGGATAATGAGACTAATAAACTTGCTTAAGCTCAAATCATGGAAATGGTTGTTGATCTGTACCCCCAATGCAAGTTTTCTACTTGCTAGCCCCAGACTCTTTCTATCCAACAGGCAGGCATATGGTACAGAAGATAGAGTATTGAGCCTGAAAGCAGGAAGACTTGAGCTTAAGTCTGACCTCAGATACTAGCTCTGTGACCTTGAGAGAGTCACTTAACCTTTGCCTGCCTTTGTTTTCCTCAACTGTAAAAAGGTAGTAACAACAGCACCTATATTCCAGAGTTGTGAGCATCAATTCAAATAATATTCATAAATGGTGCATGGTTGAGATTGAATAAATGTTTGTCCCCTTCTTTCCCCACTCTTGCAAAATGGGGATAATAATAGTACCTACCTGGATGGTTGTGGGGCTCAAATGAAAAAATATTTGTAAAAGTACTTAGCACAGTGCCAGGCACATACTTAAAAGATGCCGATTCTTTCCTCCTCTTCCCCATTACTTAAAGACTAGGTCTTCCATTTGGTGAAGTTGGTTTCAGGAGGGGATGGACTCCAAATAATTAGGTTGGACCTGGAGGAGACAAATTTCACTCATTCTTAACTGATGGAAAAGATAATTCTCCTGTAAGAAACTCCCTGAATGTGGGGCATGTACTATTAATACTAGACATTTTTCCTTGAGGAAGGGTGTGATTAAATGACTGATCAGTTAGTTGTCCATGGAGTCTCTTTGTTAATTCAGAAAGTTCGTGGAAACAAGATTTCTGAGAAGTCTTTCTAAAAATCCACACCTTCCATGTGAAAAATATTCAGATAGGGTAATAACAAATATGTAACTTTTGAGGTTGTGGTTCTGAATGTTTTCTTCCCTTCCATTTCTTCACCTTCCTTATCTTTGCCAGTAGCTTTTTTGACTGCCTATCTTGTATACTCACATTGAGCTTGGAATTCACCAAAACCACTTGTTCTTTCTCACATGAACTGTGGGCTAGCCAAGCCTCCCCATCCCATACTCGTGTGTTTGACTTGTGGAATTGGTCTAGAACTTCAGATTTGTCCCTATTAAATTTCATCTTTTCAGATTTTGCCTGTTCTTAAACTTGTTAAAATATGCTTGCTGCTTTCAATGAAGAATGAAAGGCCTTTGTCGGGGTTGTGAACTGATCTAACTGTTCTGGAAGACAATTTAAAATTATTCTAAAAAAAGTTACTAAATTTTACATAACCTTTGACCCAGCAATGCCACTATTAGGCATCAATCCCAAAGAGATCAAAGGACAGAAGTAAAGGTCCCATAATATACAACAATATTTATAGCAGCACTTTTTTTTTGGAATACCTTGGAATTGGAAGAGAAGTAAGTACCTGTGGAATATAACTGAACATATTGAGGTATATGAATGTAATGCAATATTATTGCCATCCAGATTGGTTTATCAAAAGTCTAAGAAACTTGAGAAAACTTGTATGAACTGATTCAGGGAACTAAGTGAACAGAACTAAAATGACTGTGATAATATCAAGTATTTTCAATTTCAAAGGTGATCAATTAGGTTCATTTTACAAATAGATACTTATTTTTGTTTTTATATCACCTACCTTTCCCACTCTACTTATGATAAAGAAATGTGAGATGTTCACAGTAGCTCAAAAGAATCATGAGCAGTATCAGTTTAGCAATATCTCTACTCCAAATGTTCACGTGAACTAATAGTGCCTGAGCTGTGGTAGAGACTTCTGCACTTGTATTGGTCTGATCCATCACAGTTGGCCACACTGTACCTTTATCTTGACAAAGTGATGCATTCTGGTCCTCTTTAAGTAGGAAGAGCAACAACCATAATAAAGAAAACCAGGTGAATTTAAAAAAATCCAACAATACTAATCAATATATTGAAATTTTCCTGCTTTATTCTAAAGCCTTTCAATTCAATGACCAGATGTAATTTTAGAGGACCAGTGGTAAAGTGTGATTACCATCTCCCTTCAGGGAGGAAGTGGGCTATGGGTGTAGAATAAGACATTTTCAGATGTGGCTGGTGTGTTCATTTTTGTTTTGTCTTTTTTTGCTTGATTTTGCATATTTATTACAAAGGAAGGTTCTGTTAGTGGCAGAAAAGTCATTGAAAAGTGATAATTTTTTTAAAAAAGAGTATCATTAAAAAAGAAAAAAAAGGAAACAAGTCTGCTATATTTTTGCTGCACTCATTGCAAAAGCATCATTAGAAGAAAATGCTTATTAAGGGAAAAATTGTGCCTTTCTTTTCCCCCACCTACTTAGGGAAGTAATATTTGAAAAATATGCTATGTGCTTGGGTGCATCTGTCTTAGAATTTGTGTTCTCTTCCCTCTGGTCTTGCTGAATTGCAGAATCTAATACCATCAGGTCCTAAGAGCTGTCTCTAACACATTTATAATTTCTGTTATCTCACGGCTCATAGGACTATAAAATTTGGGGATGAAAGAGACATTAGAGTTCATCTGGTACAAGCTATTTTACAGATGAGGAAACTGAGGTTCAGTGTAAAGTCACCCAGATAGTAAAGAGAGCTAGGATTTGAACCTTGGTCCTTTGATTCCATCTACATCCAATGTTCTTTCTTCTATTTACTCTCTGCCTCAACTGTGATCATAATGGGATTAGAAATTTAAGAATAAATCATTTTAAAGAGACAGCTTATGGGGCAGCGAGGTGGCTTAGTGGATAGAGCACCAGCCCTGGATTCAGGAGGACATGAATTTAAATCTGGCATCAGAGTCTTGAAATGTAAATGTAAATTTGGTCTAGTTAAGGCTAGTAGTCCACCATAGCTCTAACATGCATGTGAAATGTGCTAGGAAAGACAGGTTGGATCCAGATTGCTGAAGGCTTAGGATTCCAGACTGAGACGTTTTGTATTTTTGAGGAATTTTGTATATTTTCCTAGAGCATTAAGGAAACCCAGAAGCTTTTAAAGTGGGGGTAATGATAGTCAATGATTACTTTGGCTGCTATCTGGAGAATGGGCTAAGAGAAAAGGTTGCTGTTGCGATGGGCCAGGCTAGATTTGATGAGTTTATACTGCGATAGTAACCAAATGAATGGAGCACAGGGCATCTATCTCCTGCCTTCTCAATTTGTCTTAGATCAGAACCGGAAAGAAACTTGTGGGAGGAGACCAGTTAGGAAGGTCTTACAGTAGTCTGTGGAAGAGGCCATTTTCACCACAACAGGGCTGGTGATCTTATGAGTAGTGTATCTTCAGTAGGGGTGACCTGATCTCAAGGCCTCACCCCTTCAGTTACTGTTTGCATTTCCTTGCATTTCAGCATACACTCCTTCCCCCAACCCATACAAACATAAGGACATAAGGAGTACTAAATGAACAAGAATGGGGGAGCCAAAAGCATAGGAAAATGGCCTGTTTTCTCTTTGCAACATTTTTTTTCCTTCAGCTGGTCCTAGGCTTTTTTTTTTTCTTTTTCCCCTTGAATGAGACCTCTAATTTAATTTGTATTGGAAATACTCCATTTAGTATTTGTGGTCTTATCATGGGGCAAGGGCTGCTTCATATACTATGGAGATTCTAATCTTTGCTCTGTATAGCCTGCATCTCTTAAGTGGGCTTAAGACCTTACTAGGGGTTTTGGCTGATGATTTAAAGGATGCTCTAATTATCTGTCTGCAATTTTCTGGGGGTAGCCCTGACTTCAGTTCAGCTTAGCCAACATTTCTAGAGTGTTTTTCATAAGATTTACACTTTCCTCTGAACAATGGCAATGTGAAGTAATAAAATGTGATTAACCCTGTTTTACAAATGGAAAAAAAAACAAAGAAACCAAAATTCAAAAACTGTGGCTGAGAATTGTGCTTGATTCATCCACAGTCTGCCCATGATCCCAAAGCTAGTGAGTCAGTATTCAGACCCACGTCTCTTAACTACAAATCCCCAGATCTTTCCAATACACCTGACTGGCACCCTTGTCACCTGAAGTAACCCCCTACAGTGTTGGGAGACGGGACCTTTAGCTACTGGGCAAGGATTACTCTTCTTTTGTCAACATTAGTTTAGCATTGAAAACTTAGGACAGACTGTTTATCTTTGCAGTAGGAATTGTCCTGAATTATAACGATCCCTCACTAGGAATGTGTGTTTGTTTTCTTCAATAGGACGCTAAGGCCATGCGATTTCCTCTTTGTGGCCTAATTCTAGTCGTCTCATTTACTTTCTCTTGTGTCCCTACTAGACACCCCTCCTCCCAACCCTACCCTATGGGTTACTTAGGTACATAAGTAGTATTAAGTGAGTATAAGTAGTGCTAAGTGAGAAAGGATGGAGAAGCCAAAAGCATAGACAAAAGTGGCCTGTTTTCTTTGGGTGGTATTTTTTTTTCTTTCAACTAGTCCTAGATTCTTTTTGTTTTTCTTTTTTTCCCCTCCTCGAATGGGATCTCTGATTTAATTTGTACTGGGAACACTCCATTTATACAGATGGGCCCTGACTCAACTCTTTAGTTTTAGGGCCATTGGTCACACATTCAGTGTGTGTCAGACAGGAGACCTGAGCCCAGGTGTTCTGGTCTTCAGAGCCAACTCTGACTCCTATATCCTGGATGCCTCTTCTAGGATCTTTATAATCTTAATAAGAAGAACTCACATGTCTATAACACTTTTTAAGGTTCACCAAGCACCTTCCTCAAAATATCTTTTAAGGAAAGTAATGTGAGTTCCCTTATTTTATAGGTTAAAATAAAAGAGGTTTAGAAGTATTAAGTGATTTGATTTGTCCATGATGACACAACTAGTGCTGGAAACAGGCTCGTAATCCAGGTCTCTAGCGTTTTCTCTATTATAACACAGGACCTTTCTTGCATAAGGAGACAACTGTCTGAACAAGTTTGGAAATCATTTGTATGTTCCAGCATTAACTGAGAATCCCTAATGGCCTGTGTAGGAGGATTCTATTCCTCAGGGAATTTCTATTTTTGCTCATAAGTGCCAAGAGTTGGATCTTTTCTGCAATCACTAAGACATCTGTAATAGTATTTTAATATTTCAAAAGATGGGTGATTTCACTGTACAGTGGTTAGTACAGTGCCTGGCATACTGTAGGCATTTAACAAATGTTTGTTTCCTTTCCTTCCTCTTCTACAGTGATAGAGAAGTCTTGATTGTCAAATCACATTGTTATATTTGTATTTCTACTATTATTACTGATTTGGCACATTCTTTCTTTTGAGAACTGTTTGATCATACCCTGTGACTACTCTTGGTTGTCTTTGGGTGTCAGACACTTATTAGTGATATTTGGTGTAAAGATCCCCCTCTCCCAAGTTAGCCACTTCCTTTTCTTTTTTTAAATACATTAATTTTGCTTGTGCAAAAACTTCTCAACTTCAATGTAATTTCAAATTTATCCATTTTAGCTCTTCTTCCTTATTGGTTAAGAATTCATTGTTTATCCATATCTGCAAAAGGTGTATGATTTGCTTATTTTCTATTTCTTATGGTATTATTATTAATTAGATTATTTGTTAATTGGATCATTATCCATTTTGAATTTATTGTGGAATATTATATACAATATGATCCTAAGCTAATTTCTGCAAATCTTTCTAGTTCTTATCAGAAAGGAAATTCTTACCTAGATTGTAATTTATAATTTCGGATTTATTGAACACTGAGTTATTGAGTTAAATATTTCCTTTGGCTAATCTGTTTCATTGATCTACTTTTCATTTTTGACAAGTACCAAATTATTTTCATTATCGTTGCATATAGTTTTATGTCTGGAAGTGCTATTCCCGTGCTTGTATTTTATTCATTATTTTCCTTGATATTCTAGATCAGTGGTTCTCAACCTTCCTAATGCCGTAACCCTTTAATGCTCATATGTGGGAGGACCTGCCTGGAGAGGGATGGAGGAGTGATGTCTCAGTTCCTAAGACCATTGGTTTTCCGGTGGTCTTAGATGACCCCTGTGAAAGGGTCGTTCGACCCCCAAAGGTGTTGCGACCCACAGGTTGGGAACCACTGTTCAAGATCTTCTTGACCTCTGAATGCTTTTTAAAAATTCTTTTATCTAGCACTATATAGTATTGCCTTCATAGTTTGGTTGATATAGCATGAAATATATACATACATTTTTCTGGTATTGTCATTTTTATTATATTGTCATATATAAGGTCAATATATTATGTTGTCACGAACCATTCATGAGCGCTGAATATTTTTCCTGCATTTTAAATACTTCTTTATTTTATTTTTTAAAGAATAACTTGCAATTGTATCTATACAGATTTTTGAGTATGCTTTGGTAGATTGATTTCCAAATATTTTATGCAATTAGTAACTATCATTTTGAAAGGGACTTCCTGTTCTATTATTGATGCCTACATTTTGTTATTATATGTAAACGACGTTGATTTTGTGTATTTATTTTTTAGTCTGCAAATTTGCGGAAACAATTCTCTCATAGTTTCTTTGCTGATCCCCTAGATTTTTCTAAGTACATCATCATATAATCAGCAAAAAGGATAGTTCTCTTTCCTCTTAGCCTGTATTGATACATTCACTTTTTTCTCTTATCTGAATGTTTTTATTGCTAGCATTTCTAGAACTATTAAATGATAGTAGGAAAAGGAGACGTCCTTGCTTACTTCTTTGTCATGGCATTTCGTTTCAGTCTTCTTTATTATTATTGTTATTTTTTGCTGGGATTTATGTTTCTGTTGTTATACTCATTTTATATATCTTTTTCTTGGCTCAGTTTACTTCATTTTGCATCAGTTCACATGTTTTCTATGCTTCTCTGTGTTCATCATGTTTGATGGCATTATGATCTTCCATCACATTCATAGACTACAGCTTGCTGAGCCATTCCCTTATTAGTGGGTGACTACTTTGTCTCTAGTCTTTTGCTACAAAAGAGTTGTTGTAAATATTTTGGTGTACGTAAGGCCTTTCTTTTTTTTTTTCTTTTTTTTTTCCAAGTATGCCAGAAGACTTATTTTTTTATTTATTCACTGTCACAATTCTAGATTGTGTTGCACTATCAGCAAAGTTTGACATTTACAGTGACAGAATGAAATGTTAACCCCTTAAAATAAAATTTCCATTTTTTTCAAGTGTCCCTATTGAATGTTTCTACAGCTGATCAACTTTGTTCATAGTCCATGATTTCAAAGAAGGCTTTAGTTGAACCTTAGCCTTCTGGCATAGATTAAGAGCTGCTGCTTTTGGTGCCGATTTGTTTTCTTTCAGGATCAAGGTGGGTGCTTTCAAACAAAATCTTGTTTTTTATTCCTTCTTGAACAATTCTTTGCTGGATTCTTTGCTTTGCATAATTATATCTACAAGGAAACCAGCATCCTAAAGTTCCCAAAATAAACACTGCTACTGCAATGTCACAAGATCTTCTAAGTCTACTAGTAAATAAAAAATATCCAAAGCCAGCTACGACAGATCCTAATGAGCCACAGAGGACAGAGTCTCATGCACAGGGTACATTTTGGACATCTAAAATACCTAGAAGCTTAAAGGGCTTCCCCTTCCCGGGTTCCCCGGCCTCGGTCTCAGTTGCCATGATGACAAGCCGGAGCCGCACGCCCTTCACTCTCTACCACCAAGAAGAAGGGGAAGTGCCGCCTCGGCCTTTCTTTTTTAATGTTGGCCTCTTTGAGGAGTGTAATCTGGCTCAAAGGTTATGGCGTGTTTTCATTACTTTCTTATCATAATTCCAAATTGCTTTCCAGAATGGTTGGGTCAGTTCATAGCTTGGAAGAAGATTTTAGGAGAGTTTTTTCTCATGATGACCCAACTCAAAGACACTCAATCAACTTTTACATATGCATGCATATTTTTCATCAATCATGTGGTGATGTGCAATTGTCAAACTCTAGAAGAGAATTGAGACACACTGTCCATCTAAACAGTACTACCTAAAATAGTACTCTACTCAAGAGTAATCCTGGCAGACCCTGGTGTGTTGGGGACTAAAAATAGCTTATATCCTCATTCTAGAATATCAAACACAAGAAGGCAAGAAAGGTGCATTTGGGAAGAGGAAATTCCAAGTACATGTTTCAGTAACCAATATTCTTTTCCTCACTTTGCTACTAACTTAGATGATGCTGGTCTAGTCATTTTTTACCCCTCTGTGTATGTTTGCTCATCTGTAAAATGGGAAGGTGAAGCCAGACAACCTAGCTTTGAGTTCCCTCTCTACAATATTTATTACTCGAGTGACTATGTCACTTCACCTTTCTCATATTCAATTTACTCATCCATTTAATGGGCTTAATATTATTTCCACTTTGTGTCTTACAGATTTGTGAAGAAAGTGTTTTGTCAAGTGTAAACCAGAACAGTTTTAGATGATCTCTAAGGGTTCTTCCCATTGGAACTTTCATTCTTTGGTTCTAAGGTTGTAGAGAGACATTCATAATGCCGACCTTTAATTTTTTTTTTTTTTGCTTTTTTTTTTTTGGAGGGCAGTTGGGGGTTAAGAGACTTGCCTAAGGTCACACGGCTAGTTTTTGTGTTAAGTGTCTGAAGCCGGATTTGAACTCAGGTCCTCCTGACTCCAGGGCCGGTACTCTATTCACTGCGCCACCTAGCCGCCCCCCTCTACCTTTAATTTTTAATTTTATTTTAACATTTTTTCTTAGAGAAAAATGTGGTTATTTTGAAATGGAAAGGGAATTCTTCTGATGTATTTTATAGACCTTCAGAAGAATAGATCTTTCCAGAAGTATGATTGGGATAATATTTGAGAACTATTTTCCCTTTTTTTTTCTTTAGGCTTATAAAGATTTTTTTTTCCCCTTTGACTAATAATATGAAAAGGAGACAGTGTGGTACACTAGAAAGAATACTGGTTCAGGAATTAAAAGACCTGATCAATCATACCTCTCATTTGTATTATTACATGGGTAACTTTGGGCAAGTTACTTCCTCTTTGGGTTTCCTACACTGCAAAATGAGTGTAACTTTGAAAGTCTTCCCTGGCTTTAAATCTGTGCTCCTGAGTCTAATGATTTGACTGAAAAACTATAGCATTTTTATAAACAGTAATCTTTCAGCTGTATGTGAAATGTGCTTTTAAATTCTTAGGATACATAATATTCACAGCCACAGAGTTAATATTTAATGATCCATAGGTTTGTTGATGGAGCTATTTTCATTCTCACCCTAGGGGATGCTAAATGATACATATGACATTAATATAATGCTAGCTTCACAAGTCAGGAAAATCGCCAAGTAAGGTCGTGAGGATAATACTTAAGATTTGCATGCAGGGCCATTTTCTTTAGTGATGTGACTACGGGTAACTCAGCCTTTCCAGTCCTGTTCCTCAAGTGTAAAATGAATGTTTGGACTCCACTGATCAGCCTGTAACAGAGGTATTAAACATGCATTCCACAGATTGCATGTGGCCCATAAGATTCCCAAGTGAACCAAATTAAAATGTAATTGAGAAATATTTAACAAAATAAATAAAAATGAAATAAAACATAGATAATATTATACTTTAAAAATAAGTTAATATGTGATTCAGAAGGATCCTTACGTATGGTTAGTGCCCTCCCCTTTCTATTTGAGTTTGACATCAGAGGTCCGTAAAATCCTTTTTCCCTCCAAGTCCGATGATTCTTTTATCTGGGAAGTTCTGGATTCACTGAGTTAGAAGGAATCTTGGAGGTTACCTTGTCTAACACATACCTGATGAAGAATTCTATCTATAGCATCCTTAACAAATATCTAGTCAACAGCTGCTTGAAGATCTCCAGTGAAAGGAAGCCTCCCCCTTCCCCAAAGCATTCCAGTGCACTTTGGGACAGCTCTCATTGCCAGGAAATTTTTCCTAATGTGAAGCCTAAATTTACTTCCTTACAACTTCTGCCAATTGATTTTAGTTTTGCTTTCTGAGGCCAAAATACGTTCCTTTTGAGAACAAGGACTGTCTTTTGCCTTTTTTGTATCCCCAGGAATCAACATAGAGCCTGGCACGTAGTCGTAGGTTCTTAACTTAATGACTGACTGAGTAACTCTGATACTTATGATTCCTTATGACCAACACCTACAGAAAGCATTCTTCTCCTCCATTTCCTTCCGCCAGGTCTTTTATCCTCTAGGCTTAGCATCCCGGCCCCAAATAGGAATTCTCCATATTTCCCCTTGTTCTGCTTCTTCCTCCAAACCACAGGTCACTGGAGTAGAGTTAAAGAGACTGGTGGAAATCTGGTTCATTTCATGCCTGAAGAAGCAGTCAGTTAGCATCCCTTCACTGGGGGTCATGCAGAGGCTGCATGAGTTTGTGGGAGAGCATCTACTGTATTATTTGATTACTTCAATATTCTGTTCTATCATATATGTGTGTACATATATGTGTACACACATGCATATATATATATATATATATATATACACACACACACATATATGTACAAACATAATTTGTTTGGCTGCATGAGTTTGTGGGGGAGTTCCAATTTTTCCACATCCTCTCCAGCATTTGTCATTTTCCTGTTTTGTCATCTTAGCCAATCTGACTGGTGAGATGTGGTACCTCAACATTGTTTTGATTTGCATTTCTGGAATCAATAGTGATTTAGAGAATTTTTCCATATGCTTAAACATATCTTTAATTTCTATCTCTGAAAATGCCCGTTCATATCCTTTGTAGGTCAAAATTTCTTAACCTAGGGTTTGTGAACTTAAAAAACCTCTCTCTTTGCATATCCATGTATATACATATATACATACACACATATGCACATACATATTTTATTTTTTATGTCCACATATATACATATATATGCTGTCCTTTGGAATCTTATATATTTTATTTTCAGTATTATTATATATAGTATAATAATATTATTATTATCATTACCGTATTATTTGATTACTTAAATGCTCTATTCTATCATATGTGTGCGTACATATATACATATATACACATACATATACATACAGATATACACAAACACACATACACATACATTATACATGCACATATATACACATGCATACACCCACATATATATCACATGTATATATACAGACACATATGTATACACATCAGTCAACATTTATTCAACTCTTAGTATATACCATGTTCTGTGTTGGCACAAACCTAATTCTATTCTCAAGGTACTTATAGTCTAATGAGGGAGATGACATGTAAATAATTAGATTCTTACCAGGTAAATAAAGAGTAGAAGGTGATCTGAAAGGAATGGAGGGTAGGGAAAGGCGTCAGCATCTGGGGAGACCTCATGCAGCTTGCTTCAAAAGGTGAGATTTTAACTGAGCCCCAAAGGGAGCCAGAGGAACCATATTATTGTCTCTAGCTCAGAGTTTCCTCATGGGTAAAATGAAGGGTTAGATTTCATGAGATATATAACAGAGATGTCAGATCACATGCAGCTCACAATGCTGTCAAGTCCTGCCCATTGGAGGTGAGGGGACAGAGGATTTGAGGCATGCTTTGCCAGTGAAAAGGCAAGGTGGAGAGTGGAGTATTGCAAGGAAGTCACTATAGCTAAATCCTAGAGTATATGGAGGGAAGTTGGGAATAAGATGGAAGAAGATCAGCTCCTGTTGTATAGCTCACAGCCCACCCACACATTCTTATCCTATGTGACTTTTGTCCATGTTCTCCTCCCTGTCTTCTGTTGAGGCTACACTCAAAGGGAGCCTTCCTCTAGGTCAAAATTTCTTTCTTTCTTTCTTTTTTTAAATTGACTTGTTTATTTTTAGTTTATAATATTCAGTTCCACAATCACTTGAGTTTCAAATTTTGTCCCCTCCCTCCCCCTTCCCCCCATGGTGGCATACAATCAAGTGTAGGATCTGTAAATACTTTCACATTGTACGATAGTCTGGTTGTATAGAAGGTTTGTAACCAATGGAGTGAACAGTGGGAAAAAAGAAACAAAACCAAACATAGAAAAGAATGATAGCATGCATTGCTTCAGTCTCCATTTAAACTCTGGTCTTTCTAGATCTTTCTCTGAATGTAGATATCTCCTTCCATCCTGAGACTTGTAGAGTTGTCTTTTAGCTGTGTGGTGCTGAGAAGAGTCCAGTTTATCAAGGTTGGTCATCACACATATGATGTGTCTGTGTGACTATGTACAAATTTTTCCTGATTCTGCTCTTCTCACTTAGCATCAATTTGTATAAGCCTCTCCAGGTAATTATGAAGTCCATCTCCTTCCCATTTCTTATAACACAATAGTATTCCATTACATTCATATACCATAAGTTGTTCAGCCATTCCCCAATTGATGGGTATCCCCTAAATTTCCAGTTTTTTGCCACCACAAAGAGAACTGCAATAAATATTTTTGTATATATGGGTCTGTTTCCCACTTCTATGATCTC
>CM053601.1:50279906-50297451 GCA_028646575.1 Pseudocheirus occidentalis
GGTCTGTTTCCCACTTCTATGATCTCTTTGGGATACAGTCCCAAAAGTGGTATTACTGGGTCAAAGGGTATGCAATTATTTATAGCCCTTTGGGTGTAGTTCCTGATTGCCCTCCAGAATGGTTGTAGCAGTTCACAGCTCCACCAGCAATGCATTAGAGTTCCAATTTTTCCACATCCTCTCCAGCACTTGTCATTTTCCTGTTTTGCCATCTTAGCCAATCTGACTTGTGAGATGTGGTACCTCAAAGTTGTGTTGATTTGCATTTCACGAATCAATAGTGATTTAGAGAATTTTTCCATATGCTTAAACATATCTTTAATTTCTATCTCTGAAAATGCCCGTAGATCACAATTTGTAGATCACAATTTCTTAACCTAGGGTTTGTGAACTTAAAAAAACCTCTCTCTTTGAATATCCATGTATATACATATATACATACACACATATGCACATACATATTTTATTTTTTATGTCCACATATATACATATATATGCTGTCCTTTGGAATCTTATATATTTTATTTTCAGTATTTAAAAAATATTACTCTGAGAAGGGGTCCATAGGCTTCACCAGACTTTCAAAGGAGTTCATAGCACAAAGGGGTCCTATTAACAATTTTATTGCCTTGATTTTATAGATTGGGAAATGGAAACCCTTAAAAGTTAAGCACCTAGCAAGTGTCGTATTTATTAGATAAATTAAATAAAATTTAAAATAAATTATATAACATATAAAATAAATAAATAACAAAGAGAGATTAGATAAATATTAAAAACAGGATTTGAATGCACATCTTTCTGACTCTTTCCTTTTTTAGGCCAACTGGCATGGGGAACAGAGAACTGGCCTCGGGGTCAGGAAAACCCGAGTTTAAATTCTACCTCCGATACAATCAGTCCTTAAATTTCATGGGGTTGACATTCCTAGAAAATGGTGCAAAAGTAAAAAACATGAATGCTGATACATTGAACCTATGGAAAATAGGGTGTAAGGTTCCCATGACCAACCAAAAACTGTATTTTTTTGCTAGAGATCGCTGAAAATGCACTTTTCTGTATATACTTTTTCTTTACAACAAAACTGATTAATACTGGTAATATGCACTTTTCCTAACATAGTAACCATGAAATAACCCATAAATGGTATACAAAATAAAATGAGTAATGTGTAAAAATTTTTTTCCCTCACTATTAATTCCCTAGAATTCTGGGACATTTTGTGCTAAGATTTCAGCGTCAAAAGACATTGATTTCAGACAACATTCACTTTTC
Organism: Pseudocheirus occidentalis; assembly: GCA_028646575.1. NCBI lineage: Eukaryota > Metazoa > Chordata > Mammalia > Diprotodontia > Pseudocheiridae > Pseudocheirus > Pseudocheirus occidentalis. Next base: position 50,281,182 of record CM053601.1, read on the forward strand.
ATAACACGTGGAATCTACAGTGCCATAAATACTGTAGGGCAAATAGAATTCTTAAAACTAAAGCATTTTTAAACCTAAATCTTACCTTTCATTGTGTCAGATGGTGGTGTGAGGGTGTTGTGTTGTATACTATACTGCTATAACCCTATCTACCTTTGCCACCCTCTGAAAATCAAGGAAGAGGTTGTAGATTAGTCAGGTCTTGACATCACCTGTGCTGCTGATATTCATGGTCGGTGGGTGGTGTTGGAGATTTGCAGCAGCTTGAAATAATATGTCAGCAGCATCTGCTTCATGCTGTTTGAGATCCTCAAGGGTCTTAGAGTATGGTCACCCCACAAACTTGTACCCATTGTACCTCTACTGCCCGTGTGCATGGTGGCTAATGCAAAAATGAAAATAAGATTGCTGGTAAAAATCATGGGAATGCCTGAAGTTAAATGTATGAATGTTGAAGAGTGACTGTATTTACTAGTGTGTGGTCCTGGGCAAGTCACTTAACTTCTGTCTGAATCCATTTCCTTATGTGTAAAATTGAGATTAATAATAGTACCTACCTCCCAGGGGGTTGTAAAGATCAAATGAGATCATCTTAAAGAGCTTTATAAGAGCTAGCTATTATTATTTTTTCTGCTATGCCTGGATATGTAATTGAGTTGTGGCAGAAGAAACTAGGTTAGAGACAGATGGCGGAAGACTTTAAATCAATGGTTCTTAACCTGTGGGTCACAACCCCTTTGGGGGGGTCGAATGGGATCGCCTAAAACCATCAGAAAGCACGTATTTCCGATGGTCTTAGGAACCAAGACACGGGTCCTCCTACATGCAGATTATCTCCACGTGGTCATGGCGTTAGGAAGGTTGAGAATCACTGCTTTAAATGGTGATCTAAGAAGTTTGTATTTTATCCCAGAAGCAACGATGATTTTTGAGTGTGTCTTGGTAAGACTAGTGTCTTAGGAAGATTATTTTGGCAGCTCTTGGAAAATGGATTGGTGAGAGTAGACTGCAAAGAGATTGATGAGGAAGCTGTTGTAATAGTCCAAGATGGAGAGGATGAGGATCTGAAATAGAGTAGGGGTGGTTTGAGTGGATAGAAAGGATTGAATGGGGGCAGATACGGAGGTAGAATAAATGGAATTTGGCAACTGATTGCATATAGGGATTGAAAGAGGGGGAAGAGCACATGATTATTCCTGGGTTCTCCGGCTGACAATAGCAAAACGGAAAAAAAAAAGGGGAGTGTAAAGGAGGACTGGATTTATAGGAGGATAGAGTTCTTTTTTTGACATGTCGAATTTGAAATGTTGATTAAATATACAAGGGAGACAACAAGCAGATAGATGGTAAAGTTGGGAAGTTAAGTAGTGCAGATGAGTAGTAATTATATCCTGTGCTAAGATGGTGCCTGAGAGAATAGAGAAAAGGGAATGGACATGAGAGATATTGGGGTAATGAAATCAATGAGATTTGATCAATTATGTGATATATGAGAGGTGAAGGAATGAGTCAAAGAAAACCCATGGTCATGATCACGTTGAAAACTGGTTGCATGGTGCTACTTCAGAAGGAGTTTAGTAATGGTAATAGGAATTATTAGTATTAATAGTAAAGTCAACAGGAGGAGCCCTTTATCTCTGTGGACCTTATGTATGAAATGAGGGGACTGGACTTCCAATGACTTCTAAGATCTTTCCCAGATCTAAATCTGGGAACTTTGTGAATAGCACTTTCTCTACCATACCATTCTCATTCCTAAGTTCTTCCATGGGCTTTCACTTTCTGTTAGCAATATTTTCATTTTCTCTGGAATGTTTTCTTTTTTTGCCTTTTTTTTGGAGGGACAATTGGGGTTAAGTGACTTGTCCAAAGTCACAGGGCTAGTAAGTGTTAAGTGTCTCAGGCTGGATTTGAACTCAGGTCTTCCTGACTCCAGGGTCAGTACTCTATTCCCTGCACCACCTAGCCAACCCTGGAGCATTTTCAATATTCAAAGTGCTTACCGCAATCTGGGACAAGTATTTCTTATCGTTTTAGGGAAAAGGCAAATCAGTACCCAGGCTGAGGGTGGAGGGAGTCAGTTGCTGAAGACATACAAAAAAAAATCTATTTAAGTTGCTTTAGTTGTTGTTCCTTTGGGCTTTTGGAAATTGTGGCTTACTAAGAGAGTAGAATATGCGCAGTACAGAAAGTGAAACTGTGTTGGGAATGCCAACTTTTGGGGCTTTGGGGAAAACTTCAGTTGTGTCCTGCCAAAGAATGCAGAGTTGCTAAGACTCCAGAGACAGGATGTCTAAAACAATGTCAATCAGTCTGCAGATTTTATTTCTCTGAACTCTCTCTCAGTGTTCCCTCAGGCAAAGAACTTATGCAATACTCTTTGGGACCCAACCTTTGGTTTTTATAATTTCCCAATGTGGTGTGCAATTATCAATTAGAGCAGCACTTAGAGAAATGGCCAGGATGAGAATGGTTGGAGGCAAATCATTTGGATTTTTTTTAAAGAAAATCTTCTCTGATATTATCTCATGAAGAGAATGTACTCTATCTGCAAAATTCATGAGGGCTCCTTGTACCTCTCTATGCCACAGTTTCAACACTGAGAGGCAGAATTCACGATTTAAAGGAATCATAGACTGTCACTCCTTACCTACATGGAAATGTAACTCAGATCTACTTGCCTGAATATTTGACATTCAGGCTTAGACACACACTTAGAAGATGTGTGTATGTGTGTGTGTGTGTGTGTGTGTGTGTACGTGTGCGCGCACGCGCTTGCATGTATGCATTTACCAGTACATAAACTCTCCCATGTGTATATTGCTGTTTGTGTTGAAAAAAGCCACAGTGTCTGGTTTAGTTATAAACTGGTGGCAGAGTAATTTGTTAAACATGGCAGAGTGAGTTGAGAGTTTTCCAGAATTGAGTATGCTTGCTTAGATTGAACTGTTTAGCCCCTCCTCATCCCTTGATAAATCAGGGACAACTCTGGTTTTCCTATTTAATGTTTTCCAGGAGAATGAGCTTTTCCTCTGTATAGAGGGATGTTCCTACCACTACACCAGGGGGAAAAAATTCCCTTTCCAATGCCTTATTCTTGCTGATAAAGAAACTTTTCCCCTCCTCTCATGCATCCATTGGATCTACACCATGCTTTCTTAAGTTGCTACTTGTTGACCTCCTCCTGATTGTATGGCTCTTTCCTGAAAGGCATGGACAGTTACTTAGTCCTGGTGCAATAGGAAATAACTGCTTGGAGCACCTGTGTGTAGTTGGGTTAATTTTGACCATTTCTTGAAATAAAGGAGAGGCAACATGGTGTATTAGATGGGGGCAAGGAGAAAGATAGGGCGAAGAGTGGGAGAGGGAGAGGGAGAGGTGAATCAAGAGAGAGATGAGGAGAGAAAGAGAGAAGGAGACAGAGAGAGGAAGAGGGGAAAAGAGTTTACACAACCACATGCTCAGGGCTATGGTGTTAAGAAAGTCTTATGTGTCGCTTCTGTGTTTATTATTGTTGACATTTAGCTAGGAGAGGTTATCAACCAGAACTGAAGCAATGGAGAGACAGCATAATATGGTAGAACTATACCACTGGGCTCAGAGTCAGGAGACCTGAGTTCAAATTTTCCCTCTGTTACATATTAACTATGTGACTCTGGACAAATCATTTAATTTCCCTGGGCCTCAGTTTCCTCATCTGTAAAATGGATGTAGTAATGTCTACATTGCTTATCTCATGGGGTTGTTATGAGGAAAACATCTTATAAACTTTAAAGTGTTACATAAATGTGAGTTATTATTATTTTGTTAATTTTAATCTATGGATATCTAAGGTTTTTTTTTTTTACCAGACTGACTCCTGTGATTCCAGTGCTCTTTGATGAACCTCATCCTAGAGGACTTTGAGATCCGTGTTGTTTGTTGGCAGAAATAATGAACCGTAGTTTGGATGGCTGCAGGCAACACTTGGAAACTGACACACTTGAGTAAGCCTTAATGTTAGAGAGTTAGCAAGACTTAGGTCAGGTCAGCCTGCCGATTTCCTCTTTAGGGTCACTAGGATTCCTTGTTATCGCCTTTTCTATCATAAGGTCACAGAAATATAGATTGGCCATCTACTTTTTGATGACAGAAGTGTCTTCTTGGGGATATGGCCTACCCTTTTGCTTTAAAACCAAGATATTAAGAAACTTGTAGTAACATCTTGCTGAGGGTGGGCAATGACAAGAAGAAGTACCAAATTCATGGGACTGCATCAGACATGATGGAATTCACAAAATTTGACAAATATCTTAAATCTACTGTCAAACATCTTTAATTATCCTAGAGAGACGAGATGGCGGCACTGGTCATCCATTTTCAAGTCCTTGCTGTTGTTACCTTAAACTTACTTCAGGACCAATTTGTACAGTCATTTCTAAGAGCTGCCTCTTCTACCTTTGCTATATCACTTATATCCATCACTTCTTTTCATTTGCACTACAACTGTCCAGGTATAGTCCTTCTTTCCAGACTATCGTGGCATCCTGCTGACAGTCTTCCCACTTCCATTCTCTCCTTTTTCACATCCGTACTCACACCCATGCCAAACTTATCATGTCACTCCTCTGGCCCAGACCTTTCTTGGCTTCCTTTGGTATAACAAATAAAATATAGGATATTTAGTCTGATATTTGAGGCCTTCCAAAACTGGAAACTTACTTCTCTGACAATGCCTTATTTTACACTGCTGTCTTCTATTTTTAAGTCAGACTGGACTTCTTGACCTTTCCTACACGGAACCAATGCCCTGCCTCCTTCGTTCATGTCATTCCCCATATTTGGAGTATACTTCTCATATTGGTCTGGGGAAATCCAGTCTTTCCTTCAAAGTGTAGCTCAGATAATATTTTCATCATGAAGATTTTTCTGATTTCCACCCCTCCTGTTATGAATAATCTCTCTGTTTCTCTTCTCTTCCCTCTTTCTTTTCTCATAATATCTTGCTTATGCTTCTCTTATGTAATTAATCATGATTTGTTTTGTGGTTATTTGTGTATATTATTTTATGTTATAAAGTACCCCATCCAAGAGGTGACATTGTTGAGAAATATGGTTAGCTAGAAAAGGAGACCAAGGCCAGTCACAGAGCACAAATAAGAGACGATGGTTGGACAGACAACATGGTGTGTATTTTGGTACTCCTGATATACTAAAAGAAACAGAATAAGACCTCCATTCAATATAATGGTGGTGATCTACGGGAAGAAATGGACAAAAATTACACATGATAAAAAGATATGGTAGAGATTCCGTCTATATCAGTGTAAGGAGTGCCCATATTGAAGAGATCACAGATCTGTCAGATTAACCACTTTTGCACCTCCCTCAGCCATTATGTTATAAACTCCATCAGAACCTTTAACTTTGTATCTCCTGTGTGCCTCCCCAGCATGGCGCTCTGTATGAAGCAGGTGCTTGATGTTTGTTTAATTAAATTGAATTAGGGAATAGAGTGACTGATAGGATGCTTTGTGAATGGTTATCTCTAAGCCCAACTATCCCTTATTATCTCAAGATAGAAATATTCCCCCCAAAGTCAAAAACAACAGCAAAAGAAAAGAAAAAAAGAAATTTTGGTGGAAAACTTTAAAGTGGCTGAAACAAGTAAGAAAAAAGTGCCTTAAATAAACGAATAAATATCATGGAGTTAAAGAAGGCAAGGAGGAAGTTTCTGTGGGGAAAGAACAGTAAAACAACAATACAGAAGCAAAACTACAATTTTCAGAATGATTAATGAACAGAAAAAGAGAAACTGACATAAGATCAATGAAAATGCTATTAAGGAAAAAACTCCAAATACGAGACTGTGTAGCTTGGAAGAGTTGGTAGAAAATCTTAATTAATCAATGGATTCTCTGAGGAATGGAAGGGCCCACTTGGAAGACCAAAATAAAAATGCAGAATAAGCCCCAAAAAAGAATTTAATAAAACTTCGAAAACAAGTAGAAGTAGATTTGTGATCTCTGAAAATAAAAGTAATGGAATTGCAGAAGAAGACCAGGTAACGTAAATTCAGAATTACTGATCTTTCAGGAAAACATGAAGAAGAAGGATTTGAAAACTGTATTTTAGGAAATCCTCTATGAAAGTATTGAAAACTGAGGATGAAGTGTTAGTTAATAGCTTCCATAGGACACAAATGAAAAAGAATCTCAAATTTAAATCACACAGAAATTTGATTGTCAAATTTCAAACCTTCAGTGACAGCATCTTATAAACAGAAAGAAGCAAATCACATTTCAAAAAGCACTAACTGGGGGCGGCTAGGTGGCGCAGGGAATAGAGCACCGGCCCTGGAGTCAGGAATACCTGAGTTCAAATGCGGCCTCAAACACACACACACACACACACACACACACACACAAAACTAGCCGTGTGACCTTGAGCAAGTCGCTTAACCCCAACTACCCTCCAAAAAGCAAAAAACAAAAAAACAAAACAAAACAAAACAAAACAAAACAAAAAGCACTAACTGGACTTACACAGCATTTTTCATTGAGGGTGGGAAATTAAAGCAGTTTGGACTGATCGGTCTATATCAAAAAACAAATGAAATGATGGTTGCTAGAATTGTGGTATCTGACAAAAATAAAGAAAACAAATGGTGGGTTTTTGTTACAAACAATTCCACACTTTTCTTGTAAAAAAAAAGAGAGAGGCTAGCTCTGACTAGGGCCTTTGACTTTCAGATCTGGTCCCTAGTACAACCTTAATAAAACAAATACAATTTTGAAACATGAAATGATCACATAATGATTCATTGTATTTTACATTCTGCGTGGAGTAAAAAGTATTTTTTTGTGGGTCCTACATGTTTAGAGTGACATCGAGAAAATAATGACGAGAAATATTGGTAGCACTGTTGTAATAGAAAAAATAGGGAGTGGTGGAACAACTTGTAATATATGGATGCAATGGAAAATTATTGTGCCATAAGGAATACAAAAAATGTAAAGAATTTAAAGAAATATATGGAGACTGACATAAGTGGTACAGAATGAATAAAGCAGATCCAGAAAAGTAATACATATACTGAATGTAGTGACACCAATGAAGACAATTAGCAACAAAATATCTTAAATATAATGGAGGACAATGGTTTTACCAACTCACTACTAAAGTGCATACTCCTTTCAGGGGGTTATGTCTCTATCCATCTTGTTTTGGTTTACTTATTTTCAGGTTTCATACTCAGTGGTTTGTTTGTGTATTTATTTATCTGCTGTATTAAAAAAGGTAATGGTAGCATCAGATTCCATCCTCTCATTATACAGCGAGGAATTGCAAAGAAAAGAAAGAGAAGTTACTCAAAGTAGTGAAACTAGTTAATGGCATGCCTGGGAAAAACAAAACAAAACAAAATCTTGTCCCCTTCATCCCAATCCAATTTAAATTGCAATGGTTTTTAGTGTTTATTCTTCAAAATATTTCAGTTCATTTTAGACCAGCAAATACATTTGAGAATATTTAAGCTTTTTAGTACATTTCAGGCACATTATTTAAACATCGACTTATGCAGTTAATATTAAAGTATATTAATGTTGGACTTAACTGGTTACATTCTAGTCTAAAAAGTTTTTCTGGTTTAATCAGTCAGAAGTTATGCCACATTACTGCCTTCTTTTTAAAAACTCAGTTCAAGGACTCAGGTCAAAGGAAATGATCTCACTCACCAGCTGCCTATCTTTTTACTTTTTATAGGTTTAAAAAAGAAAGAAAAAAAAAAGCAAAACCTAATTGATAAAAGGAGATAAAATGCTTAGCACATGAATTTGTATAGATGGCAGAGATTACACTGTTTTGGGTGACCCTTATCCCCATGAAAGATGCAGGCTTTGTAGGGCATTACTGCTTTTTATCCCCAGGTTTTTCATCTTGATAAATACTCATCTTCAGGAGTGCAAATCCTATCTCACTTACTGGATGTGTGACCCTGGGGAAGTCACGTCATACTTTTGCCTCAGTTTCCTCATCTGTAAAACGACCTGGAGAAGGAAATGGCTAAACCATGCCAGTATCTTTGCCAAAAAAACCCCAGATGGGGTTATGAAGAGTTGCATGTGACTGAAACAACTGAATAATAGTGACAATAGCAATAACAAAGGACCCAAAAGCTTCCCAGCGGACACAGGACGAAGAGGCATTTGATGATATGAAAAACTGTTTCATCTCAGTCCCTGCCTTCATGCTTCTGGAGCTGCAGAAAGTTCATGTTAGAGACTAGAACGGCATCATCAACATGGCACTGCTTTCCTGACCCACACTGCTCATACTTCTCTACTCACCAGCTCTCTACACTCTTTTCCAGCAAGTGGACTGATGCAGAAAATATATAATTACGACCTGGGAAAGGGCACTGCTTGCAGTCAGAATCGGGGGGGTCTTCCCCCTCACCGTTGTCCACATGGGGAGCCTTCACCTTGCCTGGTGGTTCAGTCAGTGTGAAGTCTTCCAGACTGTGCCATTTTCCATTTGGTTCCACTTGGCTACCATTTACAACCAACCTTTGACATTTCGTCTGTTTAATTTTTGTGAATTCAAGCCTTCGTGTGGTTTTATCAGTAACCCCATCTTTACTTTCATGTTGGCAACAGAGTGTATTCACAGCTATGTAAAGGAAAAAAATGACAGGTTCGATGCTATGTTGCAAAAGAGAGGAAGGCATTTGTAAAAGTGTTTGTGAATCTGCTCCTGAAAGTGCTAAAGGAAGGTTTTAAGTGCATGATGATAAGTGACTAAGTTTGTGGGTAAATGAGATGCTGGTTCCTCCTGCCCTCTCTGCAGTGCTAATGGGGCCAAGCAAGCATCTCCACAGCTAACAGCAAGCTGCCCCAGGCAGGAGGTCAGAGCTTGCACAGGGTCTGGGTCTCACCTCGAGGTGTGTACTTTTCATGGGCAAATAGAGCAGAAAGGGAAATTTGAGATGGCAGCTGTTGCCCGTTTTCCTTTTTTAGACTAGAGTTCTTCTGACATTGCTCCCTCTGCCCTTCCCTGTCCAGTGGTTTGTTGCCTGTTCTCTCCATAAAAATGAATTTTGATAAAATGAAAATTTTATGGGTCATTGCATGGTCATGGTGTTAGGTAAAGTGTGTATTATCAGAACTAATGTTTTGTTGTGAAGGATTGCATGCAGGAAAGTGTGCTTTCCACAGCCTCTAGTGAAAGATTACACTTTTTGGTGGCTCAAGGAACCTCGCCCCCATTTGTCGTAGGCTCAATGGATCAACATCTGCATTTTTTACATTTGTGCCCACTGTTTTCTAGGGATGGTACTCCCACAGAAGTGGAGGATTGACTATGTTCTGGGACATCCCATTGGCAGACAGATGCACTGCTATAAAACCTGAACTCAGATGTCTCAACGATCATTCACCCCAACAAGATCTTCTTCTGAAAATAAATCTTGGAGCTACCAAATCCAAACCATACATTTAGTAGTAAATGACCCCCTAGCAAGGGCAGGACAGCTATTTTTCACAGATTCTTGTGTTTTCTTTCAGCAAGTACAATACCTGTACTCATGACTAGGCTTCCATCTCCAGCGGGTTCCTACCCCTTTTCTTGTGTCTTCATATGCCTCTTGAAAAAGTTTGTAGGAGCCATCCACCTTGGTCACAGCAGCACAGTGGCGGGACTTGCTACCCCGTTCAAAGGCTTAACGTAGTTGCTCGTGACTTTTGGTTTGCCTAATATGCCATTAGATCATAGAGCTAGAACAAGCAGGAACCTCAGAGGCCTTCATGTTCAGTTCCTTCATTTTACAGATGAAGAAACCGAGGATCCCAGGGTTAAGTGACATGTCCAAGGTCACATAGGTAATAAGCACTGAATTTGAACTTAGATCCTCTGAAATATGTGCTCGTGTCTGGGAGCAGTGGGATGACAAACTGGATTGCTCCAACCCTAGACGGCTCCCATCTCTCCCTGGTTGGTGATAATATTGGAGCTTTTTTTTTTCTGCATGCATGCGTGCGTGTGTGCGTGTGTGCGTGTGTGTGTGTGTGTGTGTGTGTGTGTGTGTGAGAGAGAGAGAGAGAGAGAGAGAAAGAGATGGAAGGAGGGAAGGGAAAAAGAGAGAGCGATGGAAGGAGGGATGGGAAAGAGAGAAAGAGAAAGGGAGAGAGCGACAGAGACAGAGCAAGAGAGGGAAGGAGGGAGAGAGGCGGGTAGAGAGAGAAAGATACAGACAGATCATTTTATGGGACTTTAATTCAAAGAATCAAAACTACTCTGGATATTACTAGATGTACACTGATTCCTTGAAGCTGACTATCTTAAATAAATGGATATTTTTTGTTTTGTTTTGAAAGACACGGACAGTTAATATCATGTCACTGCCTAAGTATAGTTTGAAATTGAGTACAGATTTTAATTGAGTAAAGTTGATTTTCAAGAAGGAATTATTTTCTGCTTGTGCTGGTCTTTTCTGTTAATATTTAAGCTAAGCTCTAACATAGAGAGTTGGCTTTGTATTCTGAAGCAAGGTGCAGTCAGGCGATGGAGTAAAATCCACCTCTGAAATGTAAAAAGCCAATACGTAATGAGGACTTTAAGAAATGTTTGTTCTTTTCAAATAGATGAGAGATCAGTGTTATCTTTCATTTGTGAACTCTTCTAAAGGCATTTTTGGGTGAAAGTTCAAACAATGTTATTATCAAATCACTCTAAAACTTATCTCTTCAGTATTTTCCTTTAAAAATTTTTTAAAAAAGACACTTCAAGGAAATAACTTTAATTTCCTTAACCACAACAACTTTGTGGTATTATTTGATGTGAAAAATGTCACGTAACCCAGATACATGCTGCATGCATAAGAGTACTCTAATGTTAAAAATCTTACTTTTTAATTTTTTCCCAATTACATGTAAAAACAATTTTTATTTTATTTTTTAAAAAATGTATTTAATTTTAGTTTTTAACATTCATGTCCACAAGATTTTGAGTTACAAATTTTCTCCCCATCTCTCCTCTATTTGCCCCCTCCACAAGATAGCAAGCCTACTGACTACCCCTTCCCCCAATCTGTTCTTGCTTATATCCTCTCCCATCTCCCCCCAACTTTCTAGTAGGGAAAGATGGATTTCTATACCCCAGTGCCTATATATCTTATTTCCCAGTTGCATGTAAAAAACAAGTTTTCTTTTTAAACATTTGTTTTTAAAACTTTGCTTTCCAGATTCTTTCCCTTCTTCCCTCCTCATCCATCCCCACTGGTAAGACAAGCAGTTCAATATAGGTTGTACATGTGTAGTTAAGCAAAATGTTTCCATGGTAGTCATATTATGAAAGACTAACTATATTTCCCTCCATCCTATCCCACCCCTACCTATTCTGTTTTCTCCTTTGACCGTGCCCCTTTTCAAAATCTTCTAACTACCCTCTCCCCCAATCTGCCCTCCTTTCTATCATCCTCCCTCTTATCCCCCTTTCCCCTACTTTCCTGAAGGATAAAATATCCAGTTGAATGTTATGTTATTCCCTCCTTAAGCCAAATTCAATGAGAGTAAGGTTGACCCATTCCCTTTCACCTTCCTGCTCTTCTCCTCCATTGTAACATTTTTCTCTTGCCTCTTTTATATGAGACAATTTATCCTATCCTATCTCTCCCTTTCTCCTTTTCCCAATACATTCCTCTCTCACTTCTTAATTTTATTTTTTTAGATATCCTCCCTTCGTATTCAACTCCTCCTGTGCCCTCTACATATACATGTACATACACATACACACATGCTCATAGATATATTTATACACACATACATTTTCCTATACATACATATATATGTATGTATACATATATATTACCTTTAACTATTCTCATACTGAGAAGTCTCTTGAGTTACAATTATTGCTTTTTCATGGAAGAATATAAATAGTTAAACTTTAATAAGTTCCTTATGATTTCTTTCTCCTGTTCACCTTCTCATGCTTCTCTTGCTTTTTATATTTGAAAGTAAAATTTTCTGTTCAGCTCTGTTCTTTTCATCAAGAATGCTTGAAAGTCCTCTGTTTCATTGAATGTCCATTTTTTTCCCTGAAGCATTATACTCAGTTTTGTTGGGTAGGTGATTCTAGGTTCTAATCCTAGCTCCTTTGACCTCCGGAATATCATATTCCAAGCCCTTTGATCCTTTAATATAGAAGCTGCTAGATCTTGTGTTATCCTGATTGTGTTTCCACAGTACTCAAATTGTTTCCTTCTGACTTCTTGTAATATTTTCTCCTTGATGTGGGAACTCTGGAATTTGGCTATAATATTCCTAGGAGTTTTCTTTTTGGGATCTTTTTCCAGAGGTGGTCAGTGAATTCTTTTAATTTCTATTTTGCCCTCTGGCTCTAGAATACCAGGGTAATTTTCCTTTAGAATTTCTTGAAGGATGATTTCTAGGCTCTTTTTTTTTTTATCATGGCTGTCTGATAGTCCAATAATTTTAAAATTATCTCTCCTGCATCTATTTTCCAGGTCAGTGGTTTTTTCCAATGAGATATTTTGTATTGCCTTCTATTTTTTCATTTATTTGATTCTATTTTATGAATTCTCATAAAGTCATCAGCTTCCATTTGCTCCAATCTAATTTTAAAGGAATTATTATCTTGAGTGAGTTTCTGAAATTCCTTCTCCATCTGGGCAATTCAACTTTTTATGGTATTCTCCTCATTTACTTTTTGGACCCCTTTTGCCCTTTGAGTTAGTGTATTTTTTCATTGACTTGTTTATTTAATTTTAGTTTACAAGATTCAGTTCCACAATCCCTTGAGTTTCAATTTTTATCCCCTCCATTCCCCCCCACCCCCATGGTGGCATGCAATCAAGTATAGGATCCGCAAATACTGTCACATTGTACAATAGTCTGGTTGTATAGAACGGTTATAAGCAATGGAGTGAACAATAGGAAAAAAAAGAAAACCAAACATGAAAAAGAATGATAGCATGTAGATTGCTTCAATCTCCATTTACATTCTGGTCTTTCTAGATCTTTCTCTGAATGTAGACCTGTCCTTCCATCCTGAGACTTGTAGAGTTGTCTTATACCTGTGTGTTGCTGAGAAAAGTCCAGTTTTTCAAAGATGGTCATCACACATATGATGTGTCTGTGATTATGTACAAATTTTTCCTGGTTCTGCTCTTCTCACTTAGCATCAGTTTGTATAAGCCTTTCCAGGTGAATATGAAGTCCATCTTCTCCCCATTTCTTAGAGCACAGTAGCGTTTCGTTACATTCATATACCGCAACTTGTTTAGCCATTTCTCAATTGATGGACATTCCTTTAATTTCCAGTTTTTTCAGTTAGTCTGTTTTTAAGGTGTTATTTTCTTCAGTATTTTTTTTTTTGGATCTCCTTTAGCAGGCTGTTGATTCACTTATCATGATTTTCTTGCATCATTCTCATTTTTAATCCCAATTTTTCCCCTATTTCTCTTACTTGATTTTCAAAATCCTTCTTGAGCTCTATGGCCTGTAACTGGTTCATATTTTTCTTGGAGGGTTTTGATGGAGGAGTTCTGACTTCTCTGTCTTCTTCTGGTTCCATGTTTTTATCCTCTTTGTGCCCCCCAAAAGATTCTATGGTCTAATTGCACTTACTCTGTTTGCTCATCTTGCCAGCCAATTACTTGACTTTTGAGCTCCTTGCCACAGTAGAACTCTGCTTCCAGAATGGAGAGAGCTTTGTCCCAAATCACTGGGGTTTTCATAGCAGAATTATGAGGAGGCCACCCTTTGTGTAACCACCACAAGCTCTTGCATGCTAGTGTTCCTCAGGACTGCCGCCGAAGACTGTGACCCAGATCTAAGCAGGTCAAAGCAAGAGCAATTACCCTCTGAATGGTCTCTTGGTTCCCCTGTTATCTGTAGGCCAGGAACTCCTGAGGCAACCATGGGGCAGCTACTGTGCCTCTGCCACCTCTTGCCCCAGGAGCAGGGGCTAGACCACACTTTTCTCTCACCCAGTTCCAACAGAGTTCCTACTGATCTTTTACTTTCTCTTTTTACGTTTATGGGTTGAGAAGTCTGGAAAATGCCACAATTGCTGGTGATTCACTCTCCTGAATTCTGCTTCGGCCAGTCTGGGCTGGTGCAGCTCATTCAGGACTGCACCTGGTTCCCAGCCCAGTGTGATCTGCCCTTCCTGTTGACCTTTCAGGCTGACTTTAGGGGGAGATTTCTTTCTCTCTCTCACTTTGTGGGTTCTGGTTGGAGTAGGAGCTCCAGCAAGTTCCTGCTTTTACTCTGTGATTTCGACTCTGCCCCGTGTAAAAACAATTTTTTCCTCCTTCCTTCCTTTCTTCCTTCCTTCCTTCCTTCCTTCCTTCCTTCCTTTCTTTCTTTCTTTCTTTCTTTCTTTCTTTCTTTCTTTCTTTCTTTCTTTCTTTCTTTCTTTCTTTCTTTCTTTCTTTCTTTCTCTCTCTTTCTTTCTTTCTTTTCAAATTTTGAGTTCCAAATGCTCTCCCTAACCACCCAGTTGAGAAGGAAAGCAATTTGACATAGATTTTACATGTGTAGTCATGCAAAACACATTTCCATGTAAGTTGTTCTGTGAAAGAAAACAGACATAAAAAACAAAGAGGACAAAAATAGAATTTAAAAAAGTATCTTTGCTCTGCATTCAGGCTCTACCAGTTCTTTCTCAGTAGATAAGCAGCAGCTTTCATCATAAGTCCTACAGAATCGTCTTGGATCACTGTATTACTGAAAATAGCTAAGTTATTCACATTAGATCATCATATAATACTGTTACTGTGTACAGTATCCTGGTTCTAACTCCTTTTACTTTGCATCAGTTCATGTAAGTTTTTCCAGGTTTTTCAAAGAGCATACTGCTTACCATATTTTTTTTCTTTTTGGAGGGGGGGAAGGCAGGATAATTGGGGTTAAGTGACTTGCCCAAGGTCACATGGCTAGTAAGGGCTAAGTGTCTGAAGCCAGATTTCAGCTCAGGTCCTCGTGACTTCAGAGCTGGTGCTCTGTTCACTGCACCACCTAACTGCCCTCCTGCTTACCATTTCTTAAAGTACAATAGTATACAATAGTATTCCATCACAATCATATACAACAATTTGTTCAGCTGTTCCCTAATTGATGAGCATACTCTCAATTTCCAATTCTTTGCCACCACCAAAAGAGCTGCTATAAATATTTTTGTGCACATAGATCCTTTTCCTGTTTGCTTTTTGTCTCTTTGGAATACAGACCTAGTGGTATTATTGCTTGGTCAAAGGGTATGAAGGACTTTATAAACCTTTGGGCATAGTTCCAAATTGTTCCCCAGAATGGTTGAATTAGTATACAACTTCACCAATAGTACATTAGTGTTTTAATTTTCCCCCATTCCCTCCAACATTTGTCATTTTTTTTCTGTCATATTAACCAATCTGACAAGTGTGAAGTGGTAGATCAAAGTTATTTTAATTTATATTTCTCTCATCAGTAGTGATTTAGAGCATTTTTTAATATGACAATAGATAGCTTTGAATACTTTGTCTGAAAACAGCCTGTTCATTTCCTTTGACTATTTATTAATTGAGGAATGGCTCTTATTTCTATAAATACCATTCAATTATCTGTATGTTTGAAAAATGAAGTCTTTATCAAAGAAACTCATTGTAAAGATTTTTTTTTCACAGTAATGATTGTCAACTGTCTCTCCTTCCTATTTTCCCCCTCTTCATCTTACTCTCTTTCTCCTTTTACCACTCTCCCTTCTATTATCCCCTTCCCTTCCTACTTTCTGCTGCAGTAAGATGGATTTCTACGTCCAACTGAGTGTGTACATTATTTCCTCTTTAGTCAGTTCTGAGGAGAATAAGATTCAAATGCTCCCCTCCTCATTTCTCCCATCATATTAAAATCTCTTTCAGGCCTCTTTTTAGTCAGGTCATTTTTTTCCCATACTACCTCTCCTTTCCCCCTTCTTCCAGTGCATTCTTCTTTCTCATTTCTTAATTTTATTTTTAGATAATCATACCATCACATTTAACTCACACCTCTGCTTTCTATCTACGTATACTCTTGACTGACCTAATAATGAGAAAGTTTTTAAGGAGTTATAAATATCACCTTCCCATGTTGGAATATAAACTCTTTAACCTTATCAAATCCCTTATGATTTCTCTTTCCTATTTACCTTTTTATGCTTCTTTGCATCTTGTGTTTTGAAGTCAGATTTTCTATTCAGGGTTTCATCAGGAATGTTTGAAAGTCCTCTACTTCATTGAATATCCATCCTCTCC
>CM053601.1:50297551-50317678 GCA_028646575.1 Pseudocheirus occidentalis
CGGGAAGTCTGAAATTTGAATATAATATTCCTGGTAGTTTTCATTATGGGATCTCTTTGAGGAGGTGACTGATGGATTCTTTCAGTTTCTATTTTACCCTCTGTTTTTCAAATATCAGGGCAGTTTCCTTTGATAATTTCATTAAAGATGATGTCTCGGATCTTTTTCCTTGATCATGGTTTTCAGGTAGTCCAATAATTCTTCAATTATTTCTCCTGGATCTATTTTCAAGGTCGCTTGTTTTTCCAAAGAGACATTTTGCATTTTCTTCTATTTTTTAATCTTTTGATTTTGTTTGATTGTTTCTTAATGTCTCATAGAGTCATTAGCTTCTACTTTCTCCGTTCTAACTTTAAGGAATTATTTTGTTCAGTGAGTTTTTGTATATCTTTTTTTTTCCCATTTGGTTAATTCTGCTTTTCAAGGCATTCTTCTCTTCATTGGATTTTTGTATCTCTTTTACCATTTGGTCTATTCTGGTTTTTAAGGTGTTATTTTCTTCATTATTGTGTGTGTGTGTGTGTGTGTGTGTGTGTGTGTGTGCCTCCTTTAACAAGCTGTTGACTCTTTTTTCATGACTTTTTTGTTTCACTCTTATTTCTGTTCCCGATTTTTCTTTTATCCATCTTATTTGATTTTTAAAATCCCCTTTGCGTTCTTCCATGTCCTGAGACCAATTCATGTTTTTCCTTTAGGGTTTGGATGCAGAAATTTTGACTTTGTTGTCTTCTTCTGAGTGTGTTTTGATCTCCATCTTCCTTGTCATCATAGTAACTTTCTATAGTTGAATTTTTTTCCATTGTTTGCTCATTTTACAGTCTACTTCTTGGTTCTTTTAACTCTATGCCAGAGTGGAACTCTGCTTCCCAAGTACAGGGGGCACTGTCCCAAGTTTAAGGTTTTTTGTGTAGCTGTTTTTAGAGGTAATTCTGGGGACCTGCAAGTTTTTGGCTCTTCCAAGCTAGTATGATCTAGATGGAGGTGTGTTTACTACTTTCCTGTACTGTGCACTGGTTTGTGAGCAACTGCAAGAACTCTTTTCTAGAACTGTGACCAGAGACTTTGTTCCCCTGCAGTTGCAAGCTCTGTTGTGGTAGTGCTCTTCTCTACACAGGGACTAAGACCTGGGACTAAGACCCAGGACTGCGACCTGGATCCAAGTATAGGCTGGTGTTCTGCTGGTGCCAGCAGAGGGACTCCTGTAAATCTCTTTTTAACTTTTTGTCCAATCCCATTACTGTCTGTGTGCTGAGAGGTCTGGGAACTGCCACTGCGGCTACTGATTTGCTGGGGCCCAGTCTGTGCTTATGGAACTTTTGCTGGACTCTCTCACTCTGGTGCAGCAGACCTCTCTTGCCAACCTTCTAAGTTGTGTTGGGCTGGGAAATTGTTTCACTCTGTCTTTTTCTGGGTTCTGGTGCGCTAGAATTTATTTAGTCATCATTTAAAGGTATTTGGAGGGGTTTGGGGGAGAGCTCAGATGAGTCCATGCCTTTATTCCACCATCTTGACTCCACCTCCACACTTTAATTTTTTTATATTAACATTACATTTTCTCTCCTTCCTCTAATCCTCCCCACATTGGCAATTAAAAAAATTCTTCCTAATTAATATGCATAGTGCAGCAAAACACATCTCTCATCCAAAAATACCCATCTCCTGATGAATTTTAAGTCCATTGTTTCTATGGTAGGAAGTTGTTTGCATATTTCATCTTTAATCCTCTGGACTCATGGCTTATCATTGCATTGATCAGAGTTGTACACTTTTCAGAGTTTTTTCTCATAATGTTATCATCGCATAAATTGTTCTACTTACTTAACAATGCATCAGTTCAAGAGGTCTTCCTGTTTCTTTTTATATGGCATAGTTACAGTTCATTACATTCTTATACCTTAATTTGTTGAGCCATCCCCCAGTAGATGGGCACCCATTTCGTTTTCCATTTGGGCTACTATGAAAAGTTTGGCTATAAATATTTTTGCATGCATGAGTCCTTTTCCTCTTTTTTTTCATCTAGAACAATTTAAAAACCTCAACAGTGGGCATTGTCAGAAAATATCTTTCTAAGGAACATGTATTTTCAAATTTGAAATCTCACTTTCTAATTTCTGACTGGTCAGCTGCAGAAAAATCAAAGGTCAAACTTCCTGTTGGTAAAATTACTGGGTACCAAAATGTGTTATTATTATGTGGAATTTGAGGCTGAGATAGAAATGTCATGAGCAGCATGAGAGGAAGAGAGCCTAGTTTTGAATTTTTAGTCAATTGTGCCTTGTAAAAGCAACATGAATAAATGAATTAAAGAACAAATGAATGGATGAAAAAAACCTGCTTTTATATGCCGGGTGCTACACTGGACCCTGGGGACAGATGGTCTCTGAGCTCTAGAAGGCGGAAGCAGGCTATAGGTGAATGGTTGTTAGAGAAATCAATTTTGGTTTTTTGGAGTTTCAAAGATGATGAGTACCGCTATAAGGTGATCTATTGTCAAGCTCTCTCCAGAAACAGTGGTAGTATTCATTAGATTACTATTTTCAAAGCAAGAGGCAGAAAAGTGGAAGCAGGTTTACTGGGAGAACTGAGTTTACACCTATTGCCTCACCAAGCAGGGCTACTTAGCTCCAGGATGGAAGTTCTAAAGTTGAACTCTTCTGGTGAGGGAAGGGAGGCATGGTTTCTGGAGGGTGTTGTTCTAAGCCTTGTGGTTTGTCCTTTGTCCTCAAAGAGGACAATGACATCAGGGAGATGATAACAGGACTTGCAGTTGAATTAAATTTGAATTTCAAAGTCACCAGCCTCACTTTGTTCCCCAGAGCCATCTGGGTCCGGACATCAATCAGGACTAGAGATAGCCTTTTTAAGCTAAGGTCTTTTCAAGTTCTCACTTTGAGTGAGGCAACGCCCATTCAGTCCCAAGCCTAAATTGATGCTGAACAAGCAAAATGCTTATTCTGGTTGGCTGGATGAGATGAGAAGTGTGGTCTGAGGCTGACTGGCTATATGGAGTAGGTTAAATGTTTGCACTCAGTCCTAATCAGAACTTCTGAACTTCAATCACTGTGATCCACCCCCTTGCAGTGTTGTTGTGAGGCTAAGATGAGGCAGTATTTGTAAAAAGTCCATAGCACAGTGTCTGGCACATAGTAGGCATTATATAAATGCTTTTCCCCTTTCCTTTCTTTCCTCATTGACATTTTACTTGGGTTAGGTAGAGAACCCTAGCAGGCTCCAGGCCAATTACTCTGCCCGATTACAACTGAAAAATGAGTCCTATTGGTAGCAATGAGAGTTGGCCACCAGAGTAGACTATATTATGAAACAGGACTTTTTTTTTTCAGTTGCAATTACCTCTAATAAAACCAAGAGAAAAACCCTTAATTGAGAAACCAGGAGTGACAGTGATGCCAAGAAATTCTTAGTAACCTGATTGGATTCAGTCTGATTTCCAGCATGGATTTAGGATTTCATGAAATCCTAGAAACTGAACACTGGAAGTAACCTTAGAGATCATGAAGTGCAATGTGATTATTATTACTATTTATAGATGAGTAACTGAGTCCCGTTTGCAATATTTCCAGTTTTCACATTTTAGAACTTGAGTCCCGTGTAAATTTGCTTTCTATTCCTGATGAAATGAGGCATGGGGAAATCTGTTCAGTGTGGCCTCTGAGCAGAAAGGATTGACTTGAGTCCTGGACGTAGGAGATGTGTGCTCTTCCAGTTTTACTGCAAATTAGTTGTGCAATCTTGGGCAAGCACTTAGACTCTGACTTCAGCTTCTTCATCTGTAAAATGAGGGCATTGGAAAAGATGATCTTTAAAGTCCCATCCACTTCTAAAATTCTATGAAATCAGTTACGAAGTAATAGGCACTGTGATAGTTACCATGGAGGGATATAATCTTGATAAATAAAATCACATAATTTTAGAATTCAAAGAGACTCTGATAGCCATCCATAGTTAACCCATATCTGAAAAATACGCCCTTCTACAACATACCTGATGGATGGAGCTCTACCAATAATTCCTGCCTTCAGGGAGTTTACCATCTGATCAAAAGTACACGTGCCCCACACAACAACGCCTTATAACCAAACCCCACTCCAATATTAGATTGCCATCTGTAATGTCATCCAACCAGTTCCAGACAATCCTACCTCAAGCCTGTTGCCCAGTTTTAAAGTTTATTCATATTGGAGTTGTTAGCTTGGTTAGTCTTGATCTGGTCTAGACTAGACTCTAGACATTAGAGGATTCATTTTTGGGAATAGCTGAAGAAAAAGTAGGAAAAATAGGTTTGGAGCATAAAAGACCTTGAATGATCTTCTCCTTTGCCTTCCTGTCATCCCCTTCCGTTGGCCCTAAACTGACCAGACAACATCCAGTCTGCTCAGCTGCTCACATCACTTGGATGGATTAGGAATCAATTCAACTGAATAATTTTAAATTTAAATACCTACTATGTGCCACTCACTGTGCTAATATTACAATCTAATGGGGAAAGAAAATATATAAAAGGAACCTGGAATGGGTTTGGGTGGAAGGCACACTATGCATCCAAAAGTTATCCCTGCCATCTATAAGGGAAGGGAATTTAATGCTCTACCCTCCAGCCTTCCAGTCAGAAAAGAGAGGAGACTGAGAGATTTGGGAAGGTATTGAGGTTCCAAGACTGAGTTAAACAGCAAGATGAGGAGATTTTAGGTGATATCAGCTTAGCCTGGAAGGGACGGCTTCTTCCCTGGTGTTGAAACCAAGTAGAGCTGCGGATAGAAAGAGGAGAAGGAGATAAGAGGCGCCATCTTTGTTCTGGTGGCATGGAGGACCACCAGGCTTTACCACTTCTGCTACTGCATCCTAATGTCCTCTAAACCTTGACATCTGCCCTGTTTTTATGCCCTGCAGACTCAGGGGCACTACCATCTGACTTATTGATGTAACTGAAAGCCCCCCTAGACTTTGTCACCTGCCCTGCCACAGAACCCTTTGGTCTTCTGGGTATTTTCATCCATCTTATAGCTGGACTCTCTTTTATATACTGTCTCCAGTTAAAGCATGTGCTTCTTGAAAAGAGGGACTGGATTCTTTTCTCCAATACCCCTAGTACTTGGTACATGGCAAACACTTAAAACTACCCTTTAATTCATTCATTTAGCCAAGGATTTTTTTATTGGGTAACTGTTAAAAGATTTCTTAACAGGGGAGTGACGTGGTCAAAACCGATTTAGGAAAATTGACTTTCCAGGTACATACAAGACAAATAGAAAAGAGGTAAGACTGTTAAGAGGCTGTTACAACACTTATTCATGAGATAATATGGGCCCAAATTAAGGCCATAGTAATGACAATATAAAGCAAAGGATTTATGAGAGGCTTTACAAAAAAAGACAGAACTTGGTGCCCAATCAGCTTGCCAGATTGCATGGTACAATAGAGACAATAGGTCTGATGCAGTAAGTCCTTTTGGTCAGAAAATGCTATTTATGTACAGGAAATGGTGTGGGTGAATCAGCAAACAGCATTACGCAGATAGCTTGAGTTAGTGACGTTATCTTGTTTTTAGAAGGCAAAAACATAGGAGTTAGAATGGAAGGAAACCTAAATGGTCTCTCATTTTAGATAGGAGGAAACAGAGACACACAGAGGTGTCTATAAAAGGACTTTTTTGAGGTTTGGGAGAGTCAGGACTTGAACCCAGGACTTTCCATTCCAAATCTTTCTACTACACTAACCTTATTTTCCAACACATTAAACTTCACTTGACAGTTCAAATTAAATCCACTTAAAGCTCATTATCTCTATCGCATCATTACATCTTTTATTCACTTAATTCCCATGGCTGTGAGAGGGGCAGGAGATAAGTACAGAACATCGTAAATGTTAAGGTTCAATGAAAATTATAGCGAGAATGATTATTATTGTTCTTGGCAGAGGTAGGAGGAGTGCCAAAAATATCATATCATTCAGTTAATCTAGAACCATTTTTAGTAGAACCCAAAATATCATTCAATTAATCGAACAATAAACTTTTATTAAATGCCTACTATGTTCCAGAAACTGTGCTAGGGATTTAAAAGGAGGCAAAAGACAGTCCCTCAAAGAGCTTCTACTCTTCCTCATAGAGTTCTTCTTTCTTTTTTTTTTTTTTTTTAGGGCAATTGGGGTTAAGTGGCTTGCTCAAGGCCACATGGCTAGTAAGTATTAAGTGTCTGAGGCCGGATTTGAACTCAGGTCTTCCTGATTCCAGGGCCCGTGCTCTGTTCCCTGCTCCACCTAGCCACCCCCCTCATAGAGTTCTCAACATGAAGCTTGGTAGCATGAAACATGCATTGTCAGACATGGCTAAGGTGTGGCTTTGTTTATGTTTGACCCTGCTTGTTTATTACAAGGGGGGTTAAAAAGAGAAGTTGGGAGGAACTGTTAGAGAGGACAAAAGTGGGCTAGTGATAGCCCTGGTGGGATGAAAAAAGAAGGAATATTAGTGTCAGTGAAACATTTTTTTTGGAGGGGGGGAAGGCAAGGTAATTGGGGTTAAGTGACTTGCCCAAGGTCACACAGCTAGTAAGTGTCAAGCGTCTGAGGGCAGATTTGAACTCAGGTCCTCCTGACTCCAGGGCCAGTGCTCTATTCGCTATACCACTTTTTTCTTTTTCTTAACAGGTGACACTGAATCTCGTCTTTAGTGTATTAAAAACGTTGCCGGAGCCTGCCCCTACCCCTACTAGACCTTCTAGGAAATGCAAAAAAATATGATTGAATTCTTGTTCTTAAGTAGCAATTCTCCTTGAGTTGGGGAGATAGGGTAAAAATACATATGTTAAATAATAATGCTATTATTTACTAATGTTATAATTGCTATATTACTAATGCTAAAATAGTAATGAGTTAAATAAAAGTTGGGTAGCACTGTAATAAGGAATAACAAAGAATTTCACGAGGTAATTTCATAGATTACTACAGGATCAGTTGCTAAATTTATGATTTTAATGGGCCAAGTCAATGCTCTCAGGCTTAAGAAGTCGGGCTGGATTGGTGTGGGAACATTCCATATGTAGGAGGTGAATCTTGAACTGGCTATTGAAAGATGGGTATTAGCCAGGCTGAGAGGAGAAGACGGTTATTTCAAGTGGGGGGATGAAGGGAAGGCATGATTGTGGGCCAACACAAGGTAGTTTGGGGTGGGGGTGGAGAGTCTTGTGTAGACCTTTTGGTCTGAAGTGGTTGGTTTTGGAATAGAGTAATGAGAGATAATGCTAAAAAACTAAGTTTGAGCCACAAATCTAGCATGTGAGGGATAATCTCTACTATATCTTTAATTGGTCTAATAACCTTTTAAATGGCTTTATGTTAGATTTTTAAGCTTAGTATGTGTTGATTGAGATCCTTTGTAAGAAGGGAAGCCATGTGTTTTTGAAAAAGTGATAACTATCGGGAATCCAGGTTGTCAAATGCTGTACATCTCGATAGGAGCCCAACTCTTAGATCTAGACTTGGAAAATGGGATGATGATGAGGAATGAATGAATCAAAGAGCATTTATTAAATATCTCCCTTGTTATGTGACAGGCAGGAGGAATATGGAAATGAAAGACCTACAATTTCTTCTCTAAAGCAATTTACATTGCAATGGAAGAAACAAATATAAGGGAGCAATGTCCAGAGAAGGGTACTTTGGTTCAGGGAGTTACAGGTCACTGTTGCAGGGAGCTGATAGATGACTGGGTAGATGGCTTGCAGGAGATGTGAAGTATGTTCTAAGTGTGGGACCAGGTAGTGAATGGTTTAGGTGACTTTGTGATCCTTTAATCATCAATCAGTTTAGCTTAATCTCAGGGCAAGAGTTCCATTGCTGAGTGGGCTAATTTTTATAAGGGAGAGGGAGGGAAATTACCTGAAATATGTTAGTTTTATTTATCTTGGAGGTTGAACTTGGTGAAAGCAAATCAGACATTATCTTTGCCTTTCCTTCTTGGGTTAGATTTTCAAATATCCACTCGATTCATGATCTCATCCATGTGGGAACTCCACCCAGTGATGCAGATTACAATTCATACACGGTCTATACATCTTCTGCAGAGCTTTTCCACGTCTACCAGTAAATCTGCAGTAGGGGGTTCACTTAACCTATTTGGGACCTTCCTCTCATTCCGGTGACTTTGTGTGGATACTAATAGAGCATGTGGGTGGCTATCCACTATATAGAATATGTATTCTATCTCTATGTCTGTCTTTCTTTCTTTCTTTCTTTCTTTCTTTCTTTCTTTCTTTCTTTCTTTCTTTCTTTCTTTCTATCTATCTATCTATCTATCTATCTATCTATCTATCTATCTATCTTCTATCTCTATGTCTGTCTGTCTGTCTATCTATCTATCAGGGCCTGTAGGTGTATCCATAGGTCAAAAGATCCATAGGACCAGTAGCAATGGTCAGGTTGATTTGGCTACTGTTCCCAGAGCAAAAGGCAATGAGAAGGAAGAGGTGACAAAGGGGAGGATGGGGTAGATAACAATTTGTCCAGGTGGGCCCATGTCTTCTGGAAGATGACAAGACAGGATATGGCCTGGGGCTGACTAGATACTGTGCTTAGGAGTGTTTATATGTACTCTTGATCCTATGTGGTGGCAAATGGAAGGGATGCATGAGAATTAAAATGGATGATGATGTTAGCAATTCATAGCTTATATGCAGTATGAGGTAGCTAAGGTAGCTCAGTAGATAGAGAACTAGGCCTGGAGTCAGGAAGACCTGAGTTCAAATGTGACCTCAGACACTCACTAGCTATGTGTCCCTGGGTAAGTCATTTAACTTCTGTTTGTCTTAATACACTGGAGAAGAAAATGGCAAACCACTTTGCCAAGAAAACCCCATGGACAGTATTGGTGTACTGTGATCCATGGAGTCACAAAGAATCAAATGTGACTGAACAGCAACAACAACAAAATACAGCATTTCAGATACCAACAAGGCTTGGGATGACTATAAAGGCTCCAAATGTTTGCCAGAATTTCAGCACCGCAGATTTAGTGATAGAAGAGACATTTAATTAAACTCCTTCGTTTTACATATACATTACATTTACATATAAGAAAACCAAAGGCAGAGGTTTCTTTCTTCCTTCCTTCCTTCCTTCCTTCCTTCCTTCCTTCCTTCTTTTCTTCCTTCCTTCCTTCCTTCCTTCCTTCCTTCCTTCCTTCCTTCTTTCCTTCCTTCCTTCCTTCCTTCCTTTCTTTTTGCTTTTTTTGGAGGGGGGAATGCAGGACAATTGGGGTTAAGTGACTTGCCCAAGGTCACACAACCAGGCTCGATTTGAACTCAGGTCCTCCTGACTCCAGGGCCAATACTGTATTCACTGCACCATCTTGCCACTCCAGAGGTTAGGTTTCTTGTCCAAGTTTACACAGCTAGTATCAGAGGTGAGATTTAGACTCAGGTCCTTTGACTTTAGAGCCAGAGTGCTTTTCATAATACCACATTCCCTCCTCATCCCAGTTATGCCTTTAGTGATCATCTCCCCATTCTTGAAGTATAGAATTGGCATATTTAAGAATATCTGTTCAATTGACTGGTTATCTGGTATAAAACACAAGCTAAATGTCTGAAATTATGGTATGCCTCAAGGCAGATGAATAGATTGGTTTTAGGGGATTTTTGCTGTCCAGGCATCTATCCTTAGGGGGATTTAGCTGGCAATCCCACCTGACAGCTGATATAAAATGGGTCAGGTGACCGATGTTCTCCTCTCTCCTATGCAAGGGAGAGTGGGTTTTGATCCTGAAATGGAAAATAAATGGGTATCTCTGAGGCAAAGAGCCTGAATTTACTTTTTCTGCAAATTGTAGCTTTGGAGATAGATGTGGAGTTCAGAGAAGAATGTAGAAGTGTCTTCTATAACTGTGAATCTAGTTGCAAACCTGTCTGATGTGGTCTTTTTCCTTCTTTAAAAGGGAACTATGCCTGTGGAAAGGATGCGAATGCGCCCGTGGCTGGAAGAACAAATAAACTCAAATACAATACCAGGGCTAAAATGGTTAAGCAAGGTAAGCCGATTGTTTCTGTGTGCGTGGGAGGGTGTGTGTGTTCATGTGAGCTTATGCATGTGGTCAGATGAAAATCAGAGGAAGCCTGATGTCCACATTCTCAGAATAAGAGACCAAGTCAATGCTTGCTGACTTCAAAAACAGAAAGCTAGGCATATATATGACTTGTTGTGATTGGGGGCTTTTTTAGTTCTTACTAACCTGAGTTTCCTAACCCTGGAATGACAATTTTGTTTATCATGTGTCCCTCTATAGTTACAGGTCTTTTCTTCCCTTTTTGCATTCCTCATCATCCTTCTGATGCTCCTTCCCCCATGTCCTTTCCTACTGGAGTATACTTCTTGAGATAGAAAAGGTGAAGAAAGGCTGGCCTCCAGAGGATTTCAGAGTTGGGAGGGACCTGTAGACAAATATCTCACTCAAAATGTGACAGAGCAGAGATTCACCCCCAAATTTCTGACTCTAAATCCAAGACTGTTTCTACTATACCACCCTCCTTCCTCATGGTAGCCCTGGGCATGGTATTTGCTTGAATTGACTGAAAACCAGCTTGAAATAGGTAGTTGTTTGCCTGGAATCAACCATCTCCTTTGTGAGTGATTGTCTACTTTCGAAATGGCCTCTTGGAAAAACATTGGAGCCAGGACACAGGTCCTGCAGCTGTGTGGCCTAAAGGATATTTGAATCATACAAGCTATTGGCTTTGACTAGGAAGCATCCCCTACCCAGTGGGGTAGGTGCTGTGCCCCTGGTCTTGTCTTGGATTAGAATAGGGTCTTGCTCCTCCTGTTTTAAGCGTCCTGGCACCTTTCCTCGGTAGGTTTTCAATGGCCTTGTGGTCACTCAATGGAGCATCACTTAAAGCACTTTAATTAAGGTACTGCCCTCATTGTCCTAACTTTGGTGATCAATGAAGTTCTCCAGCACCCAGGATTAGAATTTAGAGGCACAAGGAAACCTAGTGATCATTTCACCCAGATCTTTCATTTTACAAATGAGAAAATAGAGGTCTGGAGGGGTATGATTTGCCCTGGATCACTTAGATGGCAAATAGAAAAGCTGAGATTCCAACTCAGTGCTTTGGGATTACAGTTTAATCAGTCAATAACCATTTGTTAAAGACCTACTATGTGCCAAACTCTGTGCTAAGGGCTTTGGGTATACAAGAAGAGGCCAAAGACAGGCCCTGCCTTCAGGGCGCTTACAGTCTAACAGGAAAGTTCATTGTTCTTTCCCCTCTACAGAAAGCCTCATGTTGCATATATCACATAGTAAACATTACCTCTTTACTATTACTTTTTGAAACCCAAGGGCACCCCTTTAAATTCCAAATGGGTGGGTGTGGTACCAGTTCATTCCTTCCCTACTTTACCTGTGCTAATTATAATTCCAAATCTTAAACAGAATATTTGTATTCCCTTATTAATCATTATGATAGGTACATATTAAATCAAGCAATTATAAAATGTTTATTATGCCCCCCTTTTTTTCGTGCAGCACCCTAGACTCCCTATTGGGAGTAAAAGTATTCATTATGCTTCTGTTTTGTTTAAATGATTGCTAAATGACAGGGTCTGAGTTCAAATCCTGATTTCGACACTACTCAGAACTAAATCCAGTGCTCTCTGGCTAGGATGGAATATAGTGGGGTGAGTGTTACCTCCCTTTGACTTGTTACTGCCTCTTTGAACAGAATAGTTCTGAGTACTGCTGCGTTACTGCTTTTGTTTTGAGATGGCCCCAGTTCCTTTCTCTGTAAGGTGGTGATAATAATGCCTACAGCACCAA
Organism: Pseudocheirus occidentalis; assembly: GCA_028646575.1. Lineage (NCBI taxonomy): Eukaryota > Metazoa > Chordata > Mammalia > Diprotodontia > Pseudocheiridae > Pseudocheirus > Pseudocheirus occidentalis. Next base: position 50,309,379 of record CM053601.1, read on the forward strand.
CCTCACAGCCTTGTTGTGAGAATCAATGGAGATTATCCATGCAAAGTGTTTTTTAAATCTTAAAGTATCATATAAGCATACGTTATTTTCATCAGGCAACTAGGTGAGGTGACCCAGTGGATAGAGTAGTAGACTTGGAGGTGGGAAAATCTGACTTCAGAACTGGTTTCAGGCACTTAAGAACTGTGTGACCTTGGGCTATTCACCTAACCTCTGCCTGCCTCAGTTCCCTCATCTGTATAATAGAGATAATAATATTTGTAAAAGTGCTCAGCACTGTGCCTGGAACACAGTAGATGCTTAATAAATACTTGTTTCTTTCCCTTTATTTTTAAAATTTTATTTATTTTATTCTTAAGAAATAAAACAAGCATTTCTATAACAGAATTAAAAAAAAGATGATTGCAAATGAAACTGCAGATTTATTACATGTAATTTACTATTCCATTCAAATATATAATAAAGTTATCGTGTTAACATTCTTTATATTCCTTTTTTTCTTCCTGTTAGACACAAACACATGTATTTTATATATATATATTTATTTATATATACATACACATATATGTCTACATACACACATATATGTAAAATCATTCTATATACTTCTATTTATCAGTTCTTTTTCTGGATGCAGATAGCATCTTCCTTCATAGGTCCTTTGTAGTTAATTTGGGTATTTATAATAATCAAAATGACTTTGTCTTTTCAAACAGTATTGCTTCCCCTTATTACCTGTGTGGCCCTAGGAAAGTCCCTCAGACTCTCATTAATAAAAAGAGGGCATTGAATTAGATGATCCTTTCAGCTCCAAATCTCCACTCCTGTTTCTTTGACAATCTGGAAGAGAGACTGGAGAATTTACTTCTCTGGGACTTCTCTCATCATAGGATGTCATGACCAAAAAAAAAAAATCATCACGAGGTGGTTAGCCTACAGGAGATGTGCCTCTGTGATTAACTAGGTGGTCTGCAGGGGAACAGAGTCAGTCTGTTACTGGGACCATGCTTTGAAGCCTTTCCAGCATGGTCAAACCTTCCCAAGCTTGATCTCCTTTGGGATGGAATTCAGGAAGTTAGGGTCACCTACCCTCAGCCACTCAGGGGTCACCTTGTACATACAGTCTTGCCCCAAGGCCAGCGAGGGATGAAATAGCCTTTTGAGGTAATCAGAAAGAAAGAGAGAAAGAGATTGGAAGTCAAGGGATCTGAATGCGAATCTAATATACCTACATGACCTTGGATAGATGACTCAATTTTCTTCATCTATAAAGTGGAATTTGACCAGATGATCTCTTGGGTCTCTTCCATTCAAGTTCTGTCATGCTACTACAGAACCTTATTACTTGGGGAGGGTGAAAGGTTTTGGATAGAGGTGGGACAGGACTGTGAACGAAGCTGACATTAACAGGATCTCTTTGTAGGACAAATTTTGCCCTGTGAAAGTGTGTGTGTGTGCATGCATGCGTGTGTGTGTGTGTATACACCTGTCTGTATCAGAAATCCATACTTTCTTATATAATCCTCTTGTTCTTTTGTGCTTTTTTCATATATGCAAATATTTGTGTTTGTTGATAATTAAGTTTCAAAAAGAAAATGTTCACAGATGCGAGTAGGACTGATGGACTGTCCTCCAGACTCAGGTTCCCCCAGGTGAGCTCCTCTGTGGCCCAGCCTCTCTCTGCTACTTACTCGCCTACAATCAGGCAGTAGTTTCCGTCTTTCCAACTACAGTATTCTTTTGCAGATAGCATGGTCTAGTACGGTCAGGTCTACAAGCATTTATTAAGGGAAAGCCATGTGCCAGGAACTGTAATAAGTACTGGGGAAACACAGAAAGCATCCATCTGTCCCTGCCCCACAAAATCTCTGCTTTCAAGTTCACAAAATGAGAAGGGTTTGGCTCAAGTCTTTTTCTTCTTTTTTTTCCTTTGTACATCTGGGGTTTTCTTGGTAAAAATACTAGAGTGGTTTGCCATTTCTTTTTCCAGCTCATGTTATAGATGCGGAAACTGAGGCAAGTAGGGTTAAGTGACATGCCTAGGGTCACTCAGCTAGGAGGTATCTGAAGGTGAATTTGAAGTCAGGTCCTCCTGATTCCAGAGTTGGTGTTCTATCCAATGTACCACTTAGCTGCCCCTTTGTTCAGACATGGTTTCAAGTCCTGTTTCTGCCACTTATCCTGGCAAATCTTTTCTGCTTCTGGCTCATCTTCCTCATCTGTAAAATGGATGGACTAAATAACTTGAAATGTCCTTTTAGTTCTTCCATTCTGAGAGTCTATGGATTCTTCTGAACGGTGGTTTTAAAGAACACTTTTCTTCCTTCCCCTATTTTTCAGCTATCACTGTATTATAACTGAGCTCTCTTAGTGTTGCTTACCCTTAATGGGCCTTGGCCTCTATCAGTCCCTGGGAAGAAAAGTCGCGTGTTAGAAGGATCTGTGAATTCTCTGTTGCTCTGACCTCTTTGGGAGCTATTACAATGTAGGAGTCGTTCAAGTCAATCAATATTCATTGAACACCTCCTATGGGCAAGGTACTATGACTCACAGTGGAAATTTGTCTGTGTTTGCACATGGCTTGATGGACTCTACCCAAGGGCACAGTCACTTAGGGATGTTCAGACCCACCCAATCAATCTTCTCTGAAACCATCCTGCCAATGGCAGGTTTCCTCAGACCCATCTGACCAGATTAAACAAAACAGTCAACCTTGTTTGAAAGGAATTGCTAAATATTCAGTGTTTGCCTTTGAAAACTAGAGGAAGGTAGCAGAATGTGTTCACACCTAGGGATGTTTATTCCCTTTAGTTTTAGGCAGAGTTAAATGAGTATTAAATGAAAGTTTTTGTGGCTTTTCTTTTAAACTTGGGCAGGGCCCATCTGTTATATCTCTGAATGGACAGATTTGTGCTTAGGGCTTGTATCAAGTTCACAGAACTACAAGTAGTTATCCTTGTTACCCTGAGTACTCCAGGGTAGACTGGTTCTGGTCTTACACTGTTTTCTCAGCCCTGGTAGACAATGAATGGAACCCTGGCCTGAAGTCAGGAAGACCTGAGTTCAAATGTGAACTTAGATGTTTACTAACTGTGTGACCCTGGGCAAGTCACTTGACCATTGTTTGCCTCAGTTTCCTCAATTGTAAGATAGAAATTAGAAATGTGAGCCCCTGGAGGACAGGGACAGTACTTGTTTTCCTTTATATCCCCTGCACTGAGCACAGTGTGTAACATATGATAAGTGTTTATTAAGTGCTTTTTGTTGACTCATTCATGAAAAGCATCATCATCAGTCACCTGTAGAACCATCTTCTCTCATTAGTACAGTTTCTTTTGAGCATGAGAATGAATTATAGTGACCTGGACTAAAGTTCATGCTGGGCTGGACCACTTTTTCACTTAAATAAACCACAACCTTCTCCAAACTTTTTTTTTTTCTAAACATCCAGAATTGTAGACTCTTAAAGTTAGAATCATTAGCTCTTAAAGCTGAAAGGGCCATTAGATTTTGAGCTGAAGACTGTCTCATCCAACCTTGCCATTTTACAAGATGAGTAAACCAAGACCTGGGGAAATTAAGTGACTTGCCCAGGGTCATCTTATAAATACCAGTTGTCCAGATGAGACTGAGGCTCAGAAATGTGACGTGACTTGACCAAAGTCCCTTAATTAGCACTTCCCTTATAAGCTTAAATATTTCATGGATAGTTACAGGAGGACAAGGAGAATGCTGGTCCTATGGTTGAAGACTAGCCATGAGTCCATTATGAGGAATGAACAAGCTATATGTCAGTGCTCTTCCTTTTTTTGTCCTTTGATCTTTTCCCCCCAGTGGGAATAACCTCTTTGAAGACCAGACACTGGTCTTCTTGATAGCAGGTTTAGTGGGGCCAGGCTCTCCAAAGAAACTTTTGTCCACATATGTGGTTTTCCATATTTCACTCACTTCTCTTGTAGTTACAGTATCACTGTTCTTGCCAAAGTACATAGAACAAATTCTTTTGAAAGTTGGCACCTATAATAAACATGATATCTTTAGGCACTGGGTGTTTTGAGGCCAATTCTGGTACACACACACACACACACACACACACAAACATACACACACACACACACACACACACAAAGAATAAGCCCTTTCATGAAAGCTCCTTTAATGTCTGTCTGTCTGTCTCTCTCTCTCTCTCCCTCCCTCCCTCTCTCTCTGCCTCCTTCCCTTCCTCTCTGTCTCTCTCTCTGTCTTTCTCTGTCTCTCTCCCTCCTGCCCTCTCTCTCTCCCTCCTTCCCTCTCTCCCTCCCTCCCTCTCTCTCTCCCTCCTTCCCTTCCTCTCTCTCTCTCTCTCTCTCTCTCTCTCTCTCTCTCTCTTTCTCTCATTTCTCTCCCTCTCTCTGTGTAAAATGTTTTTAAAAGTACAATGGCTGATTATGCCCTTTGTTTTCCTACATTGTACTTTTTCATTTTGAAATACATGGACTTTAAAATAGAATGACCAAGGAGTAGTTTGCAAAGACTTTGATAATGTTGGTGCATCTTGACTAACTGTTGTCATATTGAAGTGAAGGCAGATTTTCCCCTCAAAAGCTTTTGGGAAACTCTTAGATGTCCTGAAATAGTTTTAGTTAAAACTGTGCAATTTGTCATGGAAAGCTTCACCTGGGCTGGCCAAGTCTCTGGAAAGGAAGGCTGCAAAGGTGATCCAGGACTTTCTGGATGATGGCACAGCTTTTTCCTCAGATGGCAAGAATGCTATCTGCTTCACCTTGTGCCTACCACAGTCTGACCCATTTTGTCTGGTACTTAAAATAACTTAAAAAAAAGTTTTGTTCCTTTTTTTAAACATCATAAATATAGATTTCTCCCACTTCAAGAGAGGTCTCATAACAAAGTAAAACAACTAAATAAAAATTAATATCGTGACCTCATCTGACAAGGAATGCAGTGTTTTATATCTGTGGCCTCCCTGCCACTCTACATTTTAAAAATTAAAATAAAGCTATTTTCTCTCACACATACCCCCACTCCCACCCTATTGGTGAAAGGAAGAAGAAAAGAAAGAAAGAAGAAAAGAAAGAAAGAAAAGGAAAAAAAAGTAATTTCTTATAGCAAATATTTGTAGTCAAGCAAAACAGATTCCCTGTGGCTGAACACAAGAGTGGATCTGTTTTATTCTGTGCTCTAAATCCATCATCTCTCTGTCATAGATTGCATGTTTCATCATCAGTCCTCTGAACTGGAATGATGGAGGATCCTCATGGATAATGGTGGTTACAACTTTCAAAGTTCTTTTTTATAGGGTCATTATTGAATAAATCATTATCCTGGTTCTCTTTATTCCATTCTTCATCAGTTTATAACGATCCTCAAAATTGTTTCTTATTATATTATTGATGTTATAGTATAGATTGTTTGCCTGATTCTGCTCTCTTTATTCTGCATCAGTTCATAAAAGTGTCTCTGTGTGTCTGAAATAATGCTAATTTTTTCATGTTTTACAGGACAGTAATATTCCATCACATTCATCTACCACAACTTATTCAGCCTTTCCTTGATTGATGGGCATCCCTTTAATCTCCAGTTGTTTTTGGCCCCCACAAAAGAGCTGTTTTAATAAAGATTTTTGAATATGTAGGAACTTTTTCTTTAACAATCTCTTTTATATAAGCTGGGTCAAAGCTACACTGTTGAGAGACTTTTTGGCTATCATTCCACATTGTTTTTCGTGATAGTTGTGCCTGTTCAAAGGTCTGCCAACAATGCACTAATCTGCCTGTTTTCCCACAGCCCCTCCAGCATTTATGATTTTCTTTTTTTTTTAATCATCTTTATGAATGTGAAGTAGAATCTCAGAACTGCTTGAATTTGCATTTCTCTAATTCATAGTGATAGAACATAAGGCTATAAATAGCCTGACTTTTTTCCCCATGAGAGCTGCCTGTTCATCTCAGACCATTTATCAATTGACAAATGACTATTTTCCCATCTAAATTGGAATCAGTTCCTTATATATCTTGAAAATAAGACCGTTATCACAGGAACTTTTTGCAAAGAATTTTCACCCACTAATTGTTTCCTTTTTAATTTTAGCTTTATTAGATTTGTGTTTGTAAAACCCTTGTCATTTTAATCATCTGTGATCCTTGACACTATCCTTTATTTGGCCATAAACTTTTCTTCTTTCCATTGGTTTAATAGGTATGGTTTTCATGTTTCTCTAATTTGTTTATTTAATTTTACATCTGGGTAGTATGCTCATTTAGAATTAATTTTTAAAGATATGAGGTGTTGGTTTAAATCGAACTTTCTCAGAAATTTTTCTCAACTAGCAAGTTCTTATTTTAGTAGCTACAATTTTTTAATTTATCAGATACCTAGAATTGTAAATATATTTGCTTCTATCTGTTACATATCTAATCTGTTATACCTGGGAGATCTCTCTGTTTTTAAAGCAGTTCTAAATTGCTATAATAATTAATACTTTGAAGAATAACTTGAGATTTGGCATTGCTAGGTCCCCCTAGTTCCCATTTCTTTCTACTATTTTTCTTTAGATTTTTGAACTTTTTCCCCTCCAAATGAATTTTGGGATCTTATTTTTTTCTCCTATTAAAAAATACTTTGGTAGTGATTGGTATGACTTTGAATGAAATAATTTAGGTAGTGATGGCATTTTTATTATATTGGCTTATCCTACTAATGAGCAATTAATGCTTTTCCAATCATTAAGGTCCATTTTTATTTCCCTAAACAGTTGTTTGTAGTTATTGTTCTTGTGTGTATCTTGAAAGAAACACAATTTAGTATTTTATGTATTCTGTCGTAATTTTAAGTGGGATGTTTCCATGTACTGCTGACTGTTTTTGGTATTATTTAGAAATGCTAATGATTTGTATGGATTTATTTTATATCCTGAAAATTTGCTGAAATTATTCATCGTTTCTATTAAGTTTTTAGTTGAATTTTTAGGATTCATTAAGTACATTTTCATGTCATTTCCAAACAGAAAAAATTTGTTTCTTTCAGACCTTTAGTTATTCCCTTTAATAGTTTCTTTTTCTTTCCTTATTGTTATAGCCAACATTTCTAGTACTATGTCAAATAGAAATGATGAAGAATAGTTTTATTTCCATTACAAATAATAGTAGCTCCTTTAAAAATATGTTGTCATTTTAGGGAAAGGTCCATTTATTCCTATGTTTTCTGGTGATTTGTTTATAACAAATGGATAATATAATTTTTCAAAAACTATTTTGGCATCTATTGATAGAATTATATGATCTTTGTTTATTTTGTTAATAGTATGATTTATTGAATTCATGGTTTTCCTAATAATATACCAATCCTGCATTTCTGGTATAACTCTGACCTGGTCATGGTCTCTAATCTTGTGATATGTAGGTGTACCTCAGAGTTCTGTCCTGAACCTTCTTCTCTTCTCCCTGTCTTCCTCTCTTCCTATCTATTCTCTATCATCTATCTCCTTCCTCATCATTCATCCATCTGCCTATCTGCCTGTTAGTCTGTCTGTCTATCTATCTATCATCTATCTATCTATCTATCTATCTATCTATCTATCATCTATATCTATCTATCTATCTATCTAGCTAGCTAGCTATCATCTATATCTATCTATCTATCTATCATCTATCTCTATCTGTCATCTATCTATCTATCATCTATCTCTATTTCTCTATCTCTCTATCTCTCTGTCATCTATCGATCATCTCTATCTATCTATCATCTATCTATCTGTCATCTATCTATCTGTCATCTATCTATCTATCTGTCATCTATCTCTATCTATCTATCTGTCATCTATCTATCTATCTGTCTATCTATCTGTCATCTATCTCTATCTGTCATCTATCTATCTATCATCTATCTATCTATCTATCTATTTATCTATCTATCATCTATGTATCTATGTATCTATCACCTATCTATCTATCTGTCTATCATCTATCTATCTATCTATCTATCTATCTGTCTGTCTGTCTGTCTGTCTATCTATCTGTCTATGTATCTATGTATCTATCTATTTATCTATCTATCTATCTATCTATCTATCTATCTATCTATCTATCACCTATCTGTCTGTCTGTCTATCATCTATCTATCTATCTATCTATCTATCTATCTATCTATCTATCTATCTATCTATCTATCTATCTATCGACCCTGTCTGTCTATCTATCTGTCTATCTATCTATCTGTCTGTCTGTCTGTATGTCTATCTATCTGTCATCTATCATCTGCTATCTCCCTATTCCCTATTTCCTCATCATCTGTCTTCTCATCTC
>CM053601.1:50318178-50333914 GCA_028646575.1 Pseudocheirus occidentalis
AGTTGATGTATAGCTTCTAGGCATTCTTCAATTGTCTTGGAAGCATTTGGTGTGGGAGTTCTGAGTTCTGGGCTGTCTTCCTCCCGTTCCATGCTTTGATCCTTTTTGTCCACAGAAAAGGATTCTAGAGTTTTATTGCTGTCCTTATTTTGCTTCCTTTTCCTCATGTTGGCCAGTCAATTAATTGGTTGGTTTTGTTTTTTTTTTTTAGCTCTGTAAAACTCTGCTTCCAGAGGGGAAAGCTCTGTTCCAAATCACTGGGGTTTTCCCAGCTGCTGGAGCTATTAGGGGGGTGTTGCAAGTCCCCCCAGCTTTGGCTTGCTGAAAGTGCACCCCAGGACCACCACCCAAGACCACGATCTGGATCCAGCCTGCTCAACGCAAGAGCACTTGGCCCTGATCAATCAATTCAGCCCCCCTGCGGAGTCTGTAGGCCAGGGGCTCTGAAGCAGCCCAGTGGAGGCATCCTCCGGTTAGAACTGTTTCTGCCCTTCCCCCACTGCTTCCTTGCCCCGGGGGTAGATTGGCCGAACTGCTTTTCCTTTCCCAAATTTAGCTTGAAAGCTTCACTCACTTTCACTGACCTTTAATCCTGGCTTATGCAGTTTGCTCCAGGTGCTTTAGATCTTTTCTGAAGTAGACTCATGGTGTGGCTTGGGAGGCTCAGCTCCTCCAGGCTGCCAGCCCGGAACCTGACCATGCGGTGGTTTCAAGCTGGGCTGGTCTCAGCTCCCTGCCTGGGATGAGCCCCTGCAGCTTGCTGCCTTTCTCTAATCCCTGTTTTTCACACCTTTCTTTAATCCCTATTTTTCACACCTTGGTAGGTGTGGAGGTGCTGCAGGCTGTAGATCTTCTCTCTTGTAGACTGGCTGCAGCTAGGCTTGGCTCCTTCCTACCGCCTGGGAGCCTGGTGGAGCTTTTGGTTTCAAGCTGGGCCTGCCTCAGCATGATGATCCCTGTTGCTGAGCTGCCTTTCGGGAGAGATGTGTTTTCTATATTTTTTTTGAGTTTGAGAGTCCTAGAATTTGTCCAGCATCATATTTTTATGGGCATTTAGGGTGGCTGAGTGGGAGCTGTGGGATGCTGCTGCTTCTATGCCGCCATCTTGGCTCCATCCCTAAAAACCAATTGGATAAAGCATTTATTAAATGCCTCCTCCTATGTGCCCAGGCAACACTATGCATTTTACAAAATGTTATCTCAGTTAACTTAATTAAACCACAGAATCCTAAACATAGACCTGGAAGGAACTTTAGATGGTACCTAATTCAAAACAATGAAAACAAGGTTGGGAGATGCTAGGAGGAATCAAAGTGAAGGGACCAAACATTTACTAAGCACCTACTCTGTATCAAGCACTGCACTAAGTGCTTTAGAAATTATTTTAAAATGTATTTCTAAATTTATTATATATTTATATTTATTTTGTATATATTATATATTTTATTTACTTACATATCTATTATATAGTTATAGAAATAATATATAAATTTCTAAAATTATTTAGAAATATTGATCCTCACAACACCTCTGGGAATTAGGTGCTATTCTTATTCCTATCTATAGCTGGGGAAACAGAAGCATGATAGTGGTTAAGTGACGTGCCCAGGATCACACAGCTAGTAAGTTCCTGAGAAAATATTTAAACTCAGATCTTGTTGACTCTAGCCCACCTGTTCTATCTAGCTGCCTTAAGTGATTTCTCTAAGGTGACCCCAGTGGTAGAGCTGGGGTCTAAATGCAGATTGCCAGACTCTAAATCCAGCCCTTTTTTTCATTCCCCTCCATTTTTTAAGGAGATGACAAATGTCTTTTCTGATGCCTCCTGGCACCAAGTCATTCTCCTGTCTGGGCTTCAGCGTGTTTAGCTGTAAAATGAAGGTCAGACTCCAAGGTTTCTGAAATCCCTTTAAAGTTCTGAAACTGATTTTATGAATTTGATGATATTATTTCCTGTATTTTTAATGAAATTTCATGACAGATAACACCTGGTAGGCTGGAGGTGCATGCCTGTAATCCCAACCACCAGGCTGAAGCTCTCTGAACTCTGGAGCTCTCTCAAGCTCTGAGGTGCAGTGGGCCAAGCTGATTGTCGTCCACACTAACTGCAGGATCAATATGGCAGGTCCCCAAGGAGGAGGGAAGTCACCAGGTTACCCAAGGCAGGGACAACCTTTAGTAGCCCAACCCTGAAATGGAGCAGGCCAAAGTCCTTCTATAATTTACAGTCTTGGACATTTGCCTACAGCAATGAGTGACTTGCCCTGAGTTTCACATGTGTGTGTCAGAGGCAAAAGGTTGGCCTGCTCCCTGGCCTCTACTCCCTACTTCCTCTCACACTCCCCTATCAATATTGCTTCTTATATCTCACGTTCTAGATGACTTCCTGATGTTCTTTTGTCTTCTTGGTCTTTGATCTTATGACCAAGAACCCCCTTCACTCTCCCCAAGAAATAGTCTTCAGCCTTTGTTTGAAGATGGTTTAAGGAAGATTTGTTTGGGATCTAATTCTTTCTCCTGTCCTGTCCTGTCCTGCCTGGCCCTGTCCTGTCCTGTCCTGTCCTGCCCTGCCCTGCCCTGTCCTGTCCTGTCCTGCCCTCTCTCATTTTAAAAATCAGTTATCCTGAGTTCAAGAAGAAGATCAAAGAGAGACATTTGAGATCATTCCTACCCAGCCATCTCTCAATCACGATGCCCCTACCCGGAACCCTTCTTCCCCACCAGACAAAGGAGCTCACATCTCTCCTTTCTCTGAAATGAGGTCTGATTCTCCCTCACTCTCCTTTTGTCTCTGCTCCTTACTTCCTGTGTGACCTCGGACAGTCAGGCTGGGTCTCAGTTTCCTCTTCCGGTTAAAGGCACTCTGTGTCCCTAGGCTAAATAGTGGAAGGCTGTAGTTAAAAACAACATGAGTTAAGGAACAGAGAAGAGGAAGGAAAGATGGGCAGGGCAGGAAACAAGAAAGAAGCAGTTTTTCTGAGGGTGGAAGGGAATGTAAACTGTGAATTATTATGGCTTCTGTAGGCAGCCATGTGTGAGTGTGTGGACCTTCTATTTTGCCCCATCTCCACGCAGGCTCTTGAAAGTTGATGTGTTCAATTAAACAAATCCCACAAACCTTTTCCAGGTGCCTACTGAGGGCAGAGCTCTTGTGGTGGGCACTGGGGTCTGACTGGATACTCAGGGAGGGGCTGCCCTTGTCCATGACATGACATGACAATGTCCTGACATCGGGGCAGGCATTGTCTCCTATCTAATTCCCGGCTTCCCCTCTGTATTAAAATAGCGTTTAATAGTTTTTTTTAAAGGACCTAAAAGAGTAAAATCTTGCATTTGCCTTCCAACAGGATATTGGAATGAAGCTTAGGAAAAGCAGGGAGGGGGAGACATGGCAGGGAAGCTGTGTTTACATAGTCCTGCAGGAGTGCCGAGGCCATTTGGACAAACTCGTCCGACCTGCTCCGCAGCCACCGAGATTTGAATAACAACTTATTTTTCTTTTTAGGGGGAGGGAAGAGGAATCAAGGTTATGTACATATATGAAACCCTTCCTATCCACTTTGTCAGTGGATGGCCATAAGCAAGTGACTGGCTTACATCGATGTATTGGGATAATGCTGACACCTAGCGGTTTCAGTTGACTTTTGGATGGGAAGAAATTGAGGAAGAAAGGTTTAATGGATTATTGGTGCAGAGCTGGAAGGGACCTTAGAGGTTATCCAGTCCAATGCTCCATTTTACAGATGAGCAAGATGAAGTCCAGAGTGAGGTGTGACTTTCCAAGGTAACAGGAGTGGTATCAGACCAAGGATTTGAAGGTTAGTCCTCTGCTATCACTTATTACTCTTCCCATTGTGCTGGTGACTGGTCCAAACCTCTCTTTTTATAGATCAGAAAGCTGAGGTCCAGATAAATTAAGCAATTGGCCTAATGTCATACATAGGCCAGGAATTGAATCCAAAGTCCAAGTTCAACAGTCTTTTAGCTGGGTGAGAACTGGGAAGACCTCAGTACAAATCCCACTTTACGGTACTTAGTAATTGTATGACCTGGACAGGTTACTTATCCTGTCAGCCTCAGTTTCCTTGACTGTAAAATGGGGATACTTTACAGTACTTAGTAATTGTATGACCCGGACAGGTTACTTACCCTGTCAGCCTCAGTTTCCTTGACTGTAAAATGGGGATAATAGTTGCACCTAGCTTGCAGGGTTCTTGTGACTAATAATAAACCTTAAAGAACTTCTTCTTCTTCTTCTTCTTCTTCTTCTTCTTCTTCTTCTTCTTCTTCTACTACTTCCTCTTTCTTCTTCTTCTTCATCTTGATCATCATCTTCTCTTCCTCCTTCTTCTTCATCTTCATCTTCTCCTCCTTCTACAAAGAACATGTATGTATGTGTATATTTGTGTGTCTATATGTTTTTATGTATGCATATATAGTGTGTATATATGTGTATGTGTCTATGCATATACATGCATGCACAACAGAATATGTATTTAGGATTGGGTTAGGATGAGGGAAAGCTTTCACAAATGAACTGGCAAAAATGTATATATGCGCCATCTGTGGGCTGATAGAAAAAAATGCAGTTATTGTGGGGAAATCAGAGCAGATAAAAATTCTTGTAATACAGTCTTTAGGACCAGCTAGGTGGCTTTGTGGATAGAACATCAGCCCTGGAGTCAGGAAGACCTGAGTTCAGATCCAGCCTCTGACACTTACTAGCAGTGTGAGGCTTGGCAAGTCACTTAACCTTGTTTGTCTCAGTTTCCTCATCTGAAGAAGGAAATGGTGAAACACTCCAGTATCTTTGCCAAGGAAAACCCCAAAGGGGTCACAGAGTCAGACGTGGCTGTAATGACTCCACAATAAAATGCATTCATCGTCTCTGGGAGTGGTGATGCTTGTATTCCAGAGACTAGGGTTGTAACACTGTTTTGATGACACGCTATATGCTAAGCACTTTTACACCGGAGTCTACAAAGGAGTTTTATGAGAACAATCCCATAAATGGTATAGCACAAATAACAGCATGTCAATCCAACAGATGAAGAAAATGAGGCTAGTGTCCCTTTGCTGCCCCAAATGCTCAGCAGCAATCTATCACCTCAAGGATGCAACACCAAGCTTTTCAGCTGGGCATTTTTAGCTAGTCACACTTTATCTCAAGTCTACTTTTCCAAAATTATTATACATTGCCAGGATTCAATGTGGCACAGAGGAAAGAGAATTGGGGTTGGCATCTCACATCTGCTATTTGCCACCTATGTAACCTTGGGTGTCTCTGGGTTTCCCTTTCCTCTCATGTCAGATGTGTCCATGGGATGGGATGGGGTGGGGTGGGGTGGGGTGGGTAGGGCACATAGTCCATGAGCCTTTATACTTCTGTATCTATAAATCTATTCACGTACTCTGTTACTTGGAAAAGTAACCAGTCCTGTTTGCTGCTCCTCATACTTGGCATTCCATTCCTCCCCATCACCCAGTTCCCCTTACTCTCCATGCTGGGATACAGTTACCTTACCTCCTTGAGTTCCTTCAGGGCTCGGCCCAAATGCCACTTCTTGTTCAAAGAAGGGCTCTTTTGATCTGCAGCGTTATAATGCTCCCTCCCACCTCAATCACTTTTTACTGACTTAGCTGTTTTCTTGTTAAAAGAATGAATGAAAACGCTTTGAAGTTAATTTTTCTTTTTTTGTATCTTCAGTTCCTAGTACAATATCTTACATTCTCTTCTGCCTGGACTTACAACTTCATTGGTGTAGGGAAATCCCTTCTGTTAAAGTCGATCAGAACTGCTTTTGTAATCTATGGTCTCAGAGAGCTTCCTGGACTTGGTTAGGGTCACAGGGTCAGTCCATGCTCCAGGCAGTGCTGGAACCCACAGCTTTCTGATATCAAGGCCAGTTCCCTAAGCTCTAGTCCTGAACGTAGTAGACATATGACAGTATTTATTATTATTGACTAGCATTGGCATCATATACCGCTGTTACCCAATTCACTCTGTCTCTCTTGGATGGGATCACAATAGGTCCTTGCCCAAGTACCACTTAATGGTTATTTTGGGGCCTTCCGGGCTCAGAGTGAATGTAGATAGTAACTGTTTCTCTTTTGGCCAGTCACCCCGAGAGTCTTTCCCTCCCAGTTTGATTTTTTTTTCATTAAGGGGGCCATCCCTTGACTCACTTTTTAAAGAGGCCTAACACCTAATGGGTGTTACCTCACTCAAAGTGAGAACCTAAAAAACCTGGCTTAAAAGGGCCAGGGTCTCCCATTGCATCCTTGGCCATTTCCAGTCATCCAGATTGGTATCTGGCCAGTGGACACAGATTGCTATGGAGGAGAAAGTGAGGCTACTTACCTTGCACAGCCCTGCAAGGGCTTAAATTCAATTCACTTGAAAGTCATGGCATCATCTCCCTGATGTCATGGTCTTCTTTGATAAGGAAGGAGAAACCGCACAACCTGTTGTAATGCGAAAGGGAAAGGAGTGATAGACACACAGACAGAGGAACAGACAGAGACAGACAGAGAGACAGAGAAGTGTCAAATGGCAGATTAGTGCTTTTTCTGATAGAGCAGCATAGCTTTAGGAATCCGGTCTTCCTTGGTAGTTTTCCTTGTGTATCCTTGGCAACTTTCCTGTATGCTGGATTCTTCTGATAAGCTTTTAAGGTCTTGAACACAGAGAATACAGAAAAGTTTGGCAGTGATGGATCTGGGTTATAAAACGTGTCATTGACAATAACCCTCTACTTTTGTACATGAATATTAAAAGTCCCTTGGTCTTGAATGCCAGAGGTGGTGGTGATAACTATTGTACTTTAAAGCTTGCAAAGCACTTTATGAATATTTTCTCATTTAGTCTTCATGACAACCCTAGGAGGTAGGTGCTATTATTCCACTTTTAGAGATGAGGAAACTAAACAAACAGAGGTTAAGTGATTTGCTCAGGATCATGTAACTAATAAGTATCTGAGGCAAGATTTAAATTCGGGTCTTCCTGACTCTTGGTCCAGTTCTCTATCCATTGTATCACCTGGTTCCCTGTAGATTGAGGAAAACTTTTAACCCTGATGTATGTAGTAGCTTGGTGTATATATGTATACATGTGTATACACATATACATAAGTGTGTATATGTATAGATGTATATATGTGTATATATATTTTTATATACTTTATAGATAGATAGACACATAGATATGTAGATAGATGACAGATAGATAGATAAATAGAGATATTGATATATTTATAATTTCGCCTCCTTATATTTCAGGTGTTAGCAAAGTCAGCAGAGCATGGGCAACTAGTTGTTCTATAAGGGGGCCTTTCAATACCTTTTCAGAAGATCTCTGTTTCTGAGAAGGAAATTCTACCTTTGGATTAAATTTCGTTAGGTATGGGATATGATCTATTTTTCGAAGTTCTAAGTGGTGATAAAATGCAGGTTTGGAGAGGGCTAATGAAATATATTTTTTAAACTATCGGTGATAAAGTTACTTTTGGATAGAGGAAGTGAATGAGGCAGGGAGGACAGTAAAACTGAATTCTAAAAACAAAGTTTTATGGGAAAATAGGGTGCTTGTGGAGAGTGGGTAGACAGGGTAGGTAGGCTAATAAAAATGAATTCTTAAGACATTGGGCTGATTACAGGGGAACAAAGAGTGTTTGTATAGAGTGGGTAGACAGGGTGGGTAGGCCAATAAAAATGAATTCTTAAAGCATTGTGTTGATTCTTGGGAATAGGAGGCTCTTGTTTGTTTGCTGAGTCCTTTCAGTAATATCAGAGTCTTTAAGGGCCCATTCTGAGTTTTCTTGGCAAAGACACTGGAGGGGTTTGCCTTTCCCTTCTCAGGCTCATTTGACAGATGAAAAAACTGAGTCAAATAGGGTTAAGTGACTTGCCCAGAGTCTCATGACTAAGTAAATGTCTGAAGCCAGATTTGAGTTCAGGAAGAGGAATCCTTCTGATTCCAGGGCTAGTGTTCTATCCACTGCACCATCTAGCTGGCCCAAGGAAATGTCCCTAGTTTTTTCTGTGTTCTCACAAATATTGATGGTCCTCCCATCACCTGACAGCCTAAGCTTTGATGTTGTTGTTTAGTTGTGTCAGACCCTTTTTTTCTTGGCAAAGATACTAGAACGGTTTGCCATTTCCTTCTCTAGCTCTTTGACAGATGAGGAAACTGAGCCAAACAGGATTAAATGACTTACCCATCTTTCAGCAGATGTCTGAAACTGGATTTGCAGCGAGGTCTTCCTGACTCCAGTACTGATGATTTATCTACTATGCCACCTAGCCATACTTTGTTTGTATAGGCAGGTAAATTATCTGGTCTACTTAGATAAAAATAAATTTCTAAACACACTGTCATTGATAGGGAAGCTCCAGGGCAGTATGTGGTACAGCCAGAAAACCTAGGTTTTAAAGTCAAAGCTACTGTTAACCGGCTGTGACCTCTACCAACTTAATTGCTCTCCCTGGTCTACATTTCTCCGTCTAGATAAAGGATCAAGGTGGAAGTTGGAGGAAAGATTCTATCTCTCTCTTTACAAAGTAAATGGAAAATGCCACCATTCTATCTCCCTCCCTGAGTGTAAAATGTGTATGTGGGGTTGAGAACAGAGAGAGCAGGGATTGGGACTGGAGGATCTGTCTAAGCAAGGAAGGTCTGCTAAAATATCGATGCATTCAACCTGGATAATTAGAGTATTTAAGATAGGGCTCATACTTATGCATGGTCAGAGTTGCTTGGGTAGAGTGGTAGGAAGGAGCTATGTAAAAGTAGGTGGCAAAAAGGAGAGTGATGAAGCTTTCTTAAGGGTATGTGCGTACAGTTTCATGTTAGTTGGCTCACAGACTTCCTCTTCTTCCTTGCATTCAAAGTTTGATTCTACCTCTTATTACTTACATGATGTTGGGCAAGTCTCCTAACCTCCCTAGTCCTCAGTTTCCTTATCTGTAAAATGAGGGAGTTGGGCAAGATGAACTTTGGGGTCCCTTACAGCTACAGATCTATGATTTCATAATTTCTTTGCCCCTGGCTATATAATAACCTGTAATAGTTAGAGGTGAAGTGGGAATCAAAATTCTTGATCATCCTCATCAACTAGAATTGGTGGCCAGTTATAGACTGTAAACTTCTCTAACACAGGGACTATCTTGTGCCCCTTTGATTAGTTATCCCCAGGGCTTAGCACAATGCCTGGAGCATAGCAGGCACTTATAAATGTTTGTTGAATGAATGACTGATGTCCATATATACAGAGCTATAACTTTATCTTCAGGGCCAGACATGAGTTTTGTCAGCCAGGATTTGACTCTGGTAGTTGCTGTATCTTCGTAATTGGAATCAGTTATAATTCTCTAATTGTATGTGTTGATTGGGGAAAATCTTTTGGACACTTCTATCAAAGGTTCTCGGTCTTTTTGTTTGTTGGATATGGGTTATTCTGTAGCATTTGAGAGAAATAGAGTTTAAGAGATTTTTCTCATACACATTCACAGATGTACGTGTATACACATACACTCAAGAAAAATTATGCCAAATGCTGGTGCAAAGATATTCTCGTAACAAGAGTCACATCAGAAATCACCATCACTATGTCTGCCTAGTCAGATGTCACAATCTTCAATGGTACTGCTCCTATATACCCAATTTCTTTTCTTTCTTTTCTTGTTTTCATTTCTCTTCTTTCCTTTTCCTTAATTGAAATCTTTTGTTTTATATAATTTATATTATCCCCTGTATTCCTCTCTTTACTCCTTCCATTATAACAAAGCAAGATCTATCTATCTTAGCATAGAACTTTGAAAGAAAATGTAGAAGAGAAGAAAAATTCAGCAAAACTAATCAATATATTAAAAACCCTGATGTTATATACCATTGTCTAAACCTAAAGATCCCCCTACCTCTGCAAAGGATCAACAGAGATTGAGAAGTACTTTCTTATACTTCTTTAAATGAAGCCAGACTTATTCTTTGCATTTCACAACATTCATTTTTTTGTTTTTTTACAACATTCATTTTTTACTATTTCAGTTTTTGGGTTTTTTTGGCATTTATATCATGTATATTGTTTTCCCGCCTCAGCTTACTTTATTTTGCATCAGTTCATGTAAGTCTTCTCATGCTTCTCTGTATTTATTATATTTGTTTCTCCTTATAGCACAGTAATATTACTTTACATTCATGTACTACAATTTGTTAACCATTGTCCAATTGATGGATATCTACTTTGTTTCTGTTTCTTTGCTACAACAAAAAGTGAGGCATAGGAGATTTTACAAGTGACTGTCCTTAATTATAGTTACATGGACCTTGAAAGTTAATGATTAATTTTCCACCTCTGTTGCAATCTAGCAAGAGAAAATCTCATGGTAATATGATGAATCCTGAACTTGGAGTCAGAAGATCTGGGCTTGAGTAATCCTATTTCTGATATGGCTCTGTGACTTGATCCAATTTACCTCATATTTCTGAATCTAAGCTTTCTCCTTTGTAAAGCAAGAGTAATTGTATTTAGACTGCTTATATTACTTAGTTGTACTAGGGCAAGTTGTATATAAATGTGAGTTATTTTCTGAAAGGTTGCATATCATAGTAGACAGAGAGGTGGCCTTAGAATCAGGAAGCTTTGGTTTCAAGTCATCTCTTTGACATACACTGTCTATGTGATCCTAAACAGACACTTAGTGACTTGAAACAAGTCATTCAGTTCTCTAGGAAACCAAGTTGTTGACCTGAATTGGTAGAAGGAGTGTCTTCACCTGACTCTAACAACTCTAACAATGAAATCACAGGCTCAATCCTGTTATTATCTATTAGATATTAGGCATAGGCAGATAGTGAGTGAGTGAGTGAGTGAGAGAGAGAGAGAGAGAGATGGATAGATGGATGGATGGATAGATGGATGGGATGGATAGATAGACAGATGGAGACACAGAGATATATAATTGGAGAGATGGATGGATAGATGATTGATGGATAGACGGATGGATGGATGGAAAGATAGAGGAGAGATGGAGAAATAGATACAATGGATAGATAGATGATGGGTAGATGGATAGATAGGTGGATGGATAGATATAGATATTAGTTATCTGTTACCTATTATTATTACCTGTTAGACTATAAGCTCCCTGAAGCTAAAGACTGTGTTGTATTTAAGCTCTGTGTCTTCCCTCTGTGTCTTTATCCAGTACTTTTTCTCTGACACAGTAGATGTTTGACGATATTTGTTGAATTAATTCATGAATGCTATATCTCTACAATGAGAGATGACATCTACATAAATAAGGATCTCCAAGGTACATGCCCAGTAGATGCGAGGTAACCACAGTGCGAGGCCATTCAACTGGACAAACAGGAAAGGGTCAGGTTGTGAAGAACTTTAAGTGGCAACCAGAGGAATTTATATTTGATCCTATAAGTAACAGGGAAGTACTGGAGTTTATTGAGTTGGAGGATGTGGCATAGTAAAATCTTCATTTCTTTTTTGGAGGCAAAGATTTTTGAAGAGTGGTATATCTTTGAAGTCAAATTTCCCAGATTCAATAAAGAAGAAGGCATGAGGCTGAGGACTTGTACTGTGGGCTGTCAGGGAGTATCAGAAGGCTTTGGGTGCCCTTCACTTTGTGTGGGGACTGAGGAGCCCCCTCCAATCCCACAGGAATAGTTGGGGCATATCCTCACTTTTCACTCTTCCACTAACATCTAGTTGTTTCGTATGTTCAAGTGAAGAAAAAAAGCAAGAAAGGGAAAAGGGAGGGGGTCCCATCGCCCACATAACGAATTGCTACTGTTCTACCTCATCAAAACAAGATTCTGAAACTGTGGCTGGAAAGTACCTTGAGTGCGCCTTTCAGGGTGACAGCTGCTGAGAGGAAAATAAGGACTGAAAAACCCCATGTCTGCTGGGCAGCAGTGCTGCCTTTCCCCCCCAATTTAATACCCTGTCCCACCCTAAAATCCAACTATGCTGGCCCTCTTTTGCTGGGCTTTTCCATCTTTGCTGAAAAGAGATTCCTTCTTGGCTCTGGCTGTCTTCTTGCTTTCCTAAGTGTCAAAGTCGCTGATTGTGGAGTCAAAACTTCTGGAGACAAAAAAAAAAAACACTTGGGCCTACATTTAGTGAGGATGTGGCATCTGTGACATTCAATCACTTTAATATGCCATTCTGTGTAATTTCATTGCTGTATATGGGCCCTCCAGGAGTAGAGAACTCAACTTCTTGTGCCCGTGGAGAGATGGCCCTTATTGGTTGTTGGGGCCAAAAAAAAGATGATTAGTTTTCTGATAGCCAACTAGATTCTTGGAGAGTTTGAATGAAGGCTATCACTAGTAGTAGAAAGAATGAATTCATAGGATCATAGAATTATAGTGTCACTGTACAGATAAGGAAACTGAGGTCTAGAGAGGTTAAATGAGTTGTCCAAGGTCACACAAGAAGTAAGCATCAGGGGAAAGATTTTAACCCAGATCCTTTGACTCCAGAGCTAGTTCTTTGCCTTGCACCATGATATTTTCCTTTTTATGAGAATAATTCTTGAGAGAGGATTCTGGGAAGATGGTGGAGTAGTTAAAAAAAGCAAAACTTTTGGCTCTTCAGATTTCCTCCCCAAAAAAAGACAGAATATCATCTCAAAGAAAAGAGTAGTAGAAAAATAAACAAAAGTTGGGGTAAAGCATTTGTTCTCCTTAGACAATTTAAGAAGTCCCAAGGAAAGACCCGACCTCCTGGGTTGGATGTTGGCCCAGAGTGAATTGCAAATACCTTCAGGCTGACTGTAGAATCAACAAACAACCAGCTTTGGGGGCAGCTGGAGTTGGCAGGCAGCCTCAGAGTCAGGAACTTTTACATCATGAATGATGTGGGGGTCCAAAGCTAAGTAGGAGAAGATTGAAGGACCTTTCACTGTTAAGGGATGCCAAGCACAGTTATGCTGACCAGAAACATCCTGGGCTGTGGCTATGGGGAGGAGCCAGCACCCACTTGGTGAGTACAGCAGTGAGGGATGGGGACCCAGCTGGCTGTGGGCACTTGCTGGAGAGCAGAGCCCCTGGTTTCAGTTTCAGGGCAGAGAGAACAGCTATAGTTTGCAGCCTCTGGAGAGAATGCAGGGAGCAAGATCATTTTTTTTTTTTGCATTTTGGAGGGGGGAAGGCAGGACAATTAGGATTTAGGATTAAGTGACTTGCCCAAGGTCACACAGCTAGTAAGTGATGTGTCTGAGGCCATATTTGAACACAGGCCCTCCTGACTCCAGGGTGGGTGCTCTATTCACTGCACCACTTAGCTGCCCCTGGAGCAATATGATTTTCAAGACAGTGTGGCTTAGGAGTGAAGAGTACGGTTGGTCCCAGAGACAGACCTCAGAAAATAACAGTAAGAAGGTCTTGAGGCTAGTGGCATCATTCTGCACACCTTGGCCCTAGAACTTGATTATACTAATATTAATTATTTTGATTTGATTGATTGATCAAATTTGATTGATCTGATATATATAAATATAATGTATATATATATAAATCAATAAATATTGATTTATATCTGATATACTGATTATACTAATAGCTGCTAAAAAGCAAAATAAAAATAAAAATGAGCAAGTAAAGGAGAAAGAAGCCAGTCATAGACAGCTGCTATGGGAATAGGGTTCACATTCAGAAGAAGATAATGTAGCTACAAAAGCTGCTCCTTTTTCAATGAGAAGGGTCAAATGGCTCCAAGCAAAAAAAAAGAGCTGTTGAAAGAACTTTAGAAGTACTTGAATGATCCAATAAGAGAGATCAAGGAAAAATTAGGAAAAAATTTAAAGTAATCCAAG
Organism: Pseudocheirus occidentalis; assembly: GCA_028646575.1. Lineage (NCBI taxonomy): Eukaryota > Metazoa > Chordata > Mammalia > Diprotodontia > Pseudocheiridae > Pseudocheirus > Pseudocheirus occidentalis. The sequence goes on from CM053601.1 coordinate 50,332,012, forward strand.
AAAATCAAGAAAATTACTAAAAGAAGTTAACCAACTTGAAATAGAGAATCAAAAACTTAAGGAAGAAAATAATTTCTTGAAAACTAGAACTGGGCAAGGGGAATCTAATGACATTCTAAAGAAAATGCTTCTTTGACTGCAGGGTCTCATGAAGTGAGCTTGATCAGAGGCTCTGGAGGGTTACATCACCAGGGAGGGGGCATTTAATATTATTTTTCTCAAGCTGGGAAAGTTTCTAGTATGGACCTAAAGATAAACTTTGTCTACACCTGCTATCTAAGGGCCATACTAGCCAAGATCAGAGAGGCTCATCTAGCAGATGGACCGTCAAGTGGTGAATTTTTTGGCAAGAGCAACTGATGGGGTGGCTAGGTGGCACAATGAATAGCGCACCAGCCCTGGAGTCAGGAGGACCTGAGTTCAAATCCAGCCTCAGATAGTTGACACTAACTTTGTGACCTTGGGCAAGTCACTTAGCCCCAATAGCCTTGCCTTTCCCCCTCCAAAAAAAAAAAGAGTAACTGATTATACCATTTATTAAAAGCACAAATGGGGTGTGATCTGTATCTACAAAGGGTGTATTCACACCAGTGAAGGCAATGAATCTTTAGAAGTTGAAATATGGAAATTGTAGTGATTCTGGGATGCTAGAAGGATGGGTTGGAATTGTTTTAGGATGCACCGAGCAGTTGGTACCCAGAGCTCATTATTCTAAGTCTGGAGGCACAGAAATATACATGGATGTTATACTCAAGTCCTGGTGGATAACCAATTACCTTTCCCACTGTTTCCTTTTCATCATTCCTTCCCATGTCTCTTTCTCTCCCCCTCTCTGTCTTTCTCTTGCCTTCTTTCCTCCATTCTCTCTTTCTCCTCCTTCCTTCTTTTCTTCCATCTTTTCCTTTCTTTCTCTTCTCTCCTTCCCTCTGTTTTCTCACTTTTCTTCTTTCCCTCACATCCCTCTCTCCCCTCACTCTTGCCCTTGATTCCTCTCCCTTCACCAGCCCCTTTCATTTTCTCCTTTTCCTTCTCTATGTCTCATTCCTTTATGTATCTTTGTGTTTCTGTCTATCTCTCTCCCCATCCCTGTACCATCAACAGAATGATGTATTCTTAGAAGCAATTAATCCAATATCGAAGTCTGAGGGTGGAGCCTAAAAATAGCAAATATTGTTGACCTAAGAGTCCCTAGACACATGGGCTCTAATCCCACCTTCACCATTAATTCAATTAATTCAATAAGCAGATTACTTGTTGTCAGGAAGACAACATGAAATGCGGGGAGAGGGAGAGAGTGGAGCCATACTTTCTCCTCTCTAGGGCTCAGTTTCCTCATCTGTATGTAATTCAGCCACTTTTAGGCTAAGGATTCTGTGATTCTTTTGAATTCCACTGACAAGTATTTTCTTTCTCCTAACGTTCCCTGGCCAGCTTCCTTTATTCTCCATCTCCTGATGCTAGCAGGATGGATTCTGGGATGCTAGAAGGATGGGTTAGAATTGTTTTATACTTAGGATGCACCAAGAAGTTGGTACCCAGAGCTCATTAGTCTAAGTCTGGAGGCATAGAAATACTCGTGGATGTTATACTCAAGTCCTGTGGATAACCAATTACCTTTTCCACTGTTCTCTCTTCATCATTTCTTCCCTTGTCTCTTTCTCTCCCCCCTCTCTGTCTTTCTCTTTCCTTCTTTCCTCCATTTTCTCTTTCTCTTCCTTCCTTCTTTTCTTCCCTCTTTCCCCTTTCCTTTCCTTTCCTTTTCTTTCCTTTCCTTTCCTTTCCTTTCCTTTCCTTTCCTTTCCTTTCCTTTCCTTTCCTTTCCTTTCCTTTCCTTTCCTTTCCTTTCCTTTCCTTTCCTTTCCTTTCCTTTCCTTTCCTTTCCTTTCCTTTCCTTTCCTTTCCT
>CM053601.1:50334414-50360877 GCA_028646575.1 Pseudocheirus occidentalis
AGCTTCTAGGCATTCTTCAATTGTCTTAGAAGCATTTGGTGTGGGAGTTCTGGTTTCTGGGCTCTCTTACTCCCCTTCCATGCTTTGACCCTTTTTATCCATAAAAAAGGATTCTAGAGTTTTATTGGTGTTTTTATTTTGCTTCCTCTTTCTCATGTTGGCCAGTCAATTAATTGGTTGGTTTTTTTAGGTCTGTGAAACTCTGCTTCCAAGGGGGGGAAACTCTGTTCCAAATCGCTGGGGTTTTCCCAACTGCCAGAGCTATTAGGGGGGTGTTGCAAGTCCCCCCAACTTTGGCTTGCTGAAAGTGCACTCCAGGACCACCACCCAAGACCACAATCTGGATCTAGGCCACTCAACACAAGAGCAGTCAGCCCCGATCAATCGATTCAGCCCCCCTGCGGAGTCCGTAGGTCAGGGGCTCTGAAGCAGCCTGGTGGGGGCCACTGCTGCTGGTTCCAGTAGTTCCCCTCCCCCACTGCTTCCTTGCCCCGGGGGATAGAATGTCCGAACTGCTTTACTCCCCAAATTAAGTTTCAAAGTTTCAGCTTTCACTTACGGTCTCTGACCAAAGCTCCCCTCAGGCCGGTGCTTTAGATTTTCTTTGAAGTAGGCTCACTCTGTGGCTTGGGAGGCTCTGCTGCTCCTCATGGCCGCCCTGGGGCCTTGCCTGGCCCCACAGTTTTGGGCTGGCTGGGTCTCTGCTCCACTGCAGTGCCGTCCTGCTCCTCATGCCTTGGCAGATGTGGAGGTGCTGGAGGATGTAGAACCTCTGCAGGCTGGCTGCAGGGCTCGGCTCAGCTCCTTCTCACCGTCCCAGGCCTGGCAATGGTCTTGGCTTCAGGCTGTTCCAGCCTTCTCTCCAGTGGCCGTGCTGAGCCCCTGCTGCCGAGCTGTCTTCAGCGAGAGCTGTGTTCTCTGTATTTTTGTGAGTCTGAGAGTCATAGACTTTCCTAGACTTTGTCTGGGCTCATATTTTCTGGGTGTTTATGGTGGCGGTGTGGGAGCTGCGGGACCTTGCTGCTTCTACGCCGCCATCTTGGCTCCCCTCCTAAATATATTTTCAATGAATTGCTTAAATCAACACTAATTAGATGCATGCTACTTGAAATTGTGATTGTCATTTGCAGGATAGCTAAGCAAATTATGTTTGATGAACTTATTGGGATATTACTATGTTATAAGACATACCAAGTATGATGAATACAGAGAAACATGGAAAGACATGGACTTATTCAAAATCTAATTTAGTTTTAATATCAATATAAATATTATAACAATGAGATTCTGGGTTATATGGTCAACAAGATGGAAGAACAGACATTTTCTCTGATCTTAGTGACATTTTATATATACCTCTCCAAAATTCAACTCAATAAACATTTATTAAGTGCCTAGTATTTGTTAGGCACTGTTATGTGCTGGGGATGAAAGGAATTATGCTCAAGAAATAAAGTGATTTCAACTGTCTCCAGGCTCTAGGATATCAAGAACCCCTAGAAGTTACTTGGGGCAGAGACTAAGGCATATAAAATATGAACTGTCCAGCACCAACACCTTTTGAAATTCAGATCCAAGGCAAAACACAATTAAAAAAATATTTGTTTTTGAAACTTTGGTTTCCAGATTCTTTCCCTTCTTCCCTCCTCACCCATCTCCATTGGGAGAATATGAAATCCGATATAAGTTGTATGTGTGTAGTTACACAAAACGTTTCCATAGTACTTATATTGTGAAAGACTGACCGTATTTCCCTCCATCCTTTGCCGCCCCCCACTTATTCTGTTTTCTGCTTTTATCCTGTCCCTTTTCAAAAGTCTTTGCTTTTAACTACCCTGTCTCCCAATATGCACTCCCTTCTATCATCCCCCTTCTTAGCCCTTTCCCCTTTACTTTCCTGTAGGGTAAGATACCCAATTGAGTGTGTACGTTACTCTCTTCTTAAGCCAAATTCAATGAGAGCAAGGCTGACCCATTCCCTTTCACCTTCTTGCTCTTCCCCTCCATTGTACCAGTTTTCTTTTGCCCTTTTTATATAATTTACCCTATTTTATCTCTCTCTTTCTCCTTCTCCCAATATATTCCTCTCTCACCTTTTACTTTTATTTTTTAGATATCATCCCTTCATATTCAACACACCCTGTGTCCTCCTATGTGTACATGTACATACATATATACACACTCAGACATGTATGTATACATATATATCTAAATACATATATATTCCATTCAACTATTCTCATACTGAGAAAAGTCACATGGGTTATAATTATTGTTTTTCCATGTAGGAATGTAAATAATTTAATTTTAATAAGTTCTTTATGATTTCTTTTTCCTGTTGTACCTTCTCATGCTTCTCTTTCTTCTTGTAATTGAATGTCAAATTTTCTATTCAGCTCTGTTTTTTTCATCGAGAATTCTTGAAAGTGGGGGCAGCTAGGTGGCACAGTGAATAGAGTACCAACCCTGGATTCAGAAGGACCTGAGTTCAAATCTGGCCTCAGAAACTTAACACTTACTGGCCCTGTGACCTTGGGCAAATCACTTAACCCCAATTGCCCAGTCTTCCCCCCTCCAAAAAGCAAAAAACAAACAAACAAATAACCAAAACAAAGAATGCTTGAAAGTCCTCTGTTTCTTCAAATGACCATATTTTCCCCTGAAGCATTATCCTCAGTTTTGCTGGGTAGGTTATTCTTGGTTTTAGTCCTAGCTCCTTTGACCTCCAGAATATCATATTACAAGCCCTTTGATCCCTTAATGTAGAAGCTGCTAGATCCTGTGTTATCCTGATTGTGTTTCCACAATATTCAAATTGTTTCTTCCTGACTGCTTGTAATATTTTCTCCTTGACCTGGGAACTCTGGAATTTGGCTATAATTTTCTTAGGAGTTTTCTTTTGGGGATTTTTTTCAAGAGGCCATCAGTGAATTCTTTTAATTTCTATTTTGCCCTCTGGTTCTAGAACGCTGGCACTATTTTCCTTGAAAATTTCTTGAAGGGTGATGTCTAGACTCTTTTTTTGATCATGCCCCCCAAGTAGTCCAGTAATTTCTAAATTATCTCTCCTGGTCAGTGGTTTCTCCAGTGATATATTTCACATTGCCTTCTATTTTTTCATTTGTTTGGATCTGTTTTTATAGTATCTTGATTTCTCACAAAGTCACCACCTTCCATTTTCTCCAGTGTAATTTTGAAGGAATTATTCTCTTCACTGAGTTTTTGAAATTCCATTTCCATTTGGCCAATTTGTCTTTTTATGGAATTCTTCTCCTCATTTGGCTTTTTGGGCTTCTTTTGCCATTTGAATTAGGCTATTTTTAAGGTGTTGTTTTCTTCAATATTTTTGGGGGGTCTTTTTAGCAGGCGGTTGACTGATTTTTCATGATTTCTCTTTCCAACTTTTTCTCCACTTCTCTTGCTTGATTTTCAAAATCCTTCTTGAACTCTTCCATGTCCTGTGACAAATTCATATTTTTCTTGGAAACTTTTGATGCAGGAGTTTTGACTTTTTTGTCTTCTTTTGGTTCCATGTTTTGATCCTTTTTGTCCCCCCAAAAAGACTTTGTGGTCTGATTGTGCTTCCTCTGTTTACTCATCTTGCCAGCCAATTACCTGACTTTTAAGCTCTTTGCCATGGTAGAACTCTGCTTCCAGAGTGGAGAGATCTCTGTCCCAAATTGATGGGGTTTTGCAGTTGTTGTCAGAGCTTTGAGGACAGCATCCTCTCTGCATCCACTACAATTCTTCACCCCAGCACTGCCACTCACGATTGGGACCCAGATCTAAGCAGGTCAAAGCAAGAGTTATTACTTTCTGAATGGTCACTTGGTCTCCTGCAATCTGTAGGCCAGGATCTCCAGAGGCATCCATGTGACAGCACCTGCAGCTGCCATGCCTCAGCCACCTCTTGTCCCAGGGGTAGGGGCCAGACCACACTCTTCTCTCACCCAGTTCCAACAGATTTCCCTACTCACTTTTAACTTTCTCTTTGGCATTTATGGGTTAAGAAGTCTTGAAACTAACACAGATGCCGGTTTGTTACTCTCCTGAAGTCTGCTCTGGCTGGTCTGATCCATGAGTCTGGGCTGGTGCGGCTAATGCAGGACTGTACTTGGCTCCTAGTCCAGTGTGATAGACCCTTCCTGTTGGCCTGCCAGGGTAACTTCAGCAGGAGATTTGTTTCTCTCTGTCACTTTCTGGGTTCTGTAGCTCTAAAATTTGTTTAGAGTCATATTTTACAGATATTGGAGATGGTTGGAGTGGGAACTCAAGCAAGTTCCTGCTTTTACTCTGCCATCTTGGCTCCCAGGAGAGTATATTTCAAAGAACAAAGGACCTTAAGATGCAATCCAAGGTGACCTAGCATGTAAATTCAAGCCTAAACATAATTTAAAAGAGAGAGATGGATATTCAATAAGAAAGAGACATTCTAAACATTCCTAGAAAAAAAAAAACCTGACCTGGATAAATTATTTGATTTTCAAACAGATGCACACAGAAGGCAGACAAGTAACAGCAACCAAAGATGATAACAATAACAAAATAACAGAAAGACCATCGAGAGACTTCTTTCTAAATACACAATAGGAAGACAAAGGTGAAAGTAGGTGTCAAATAGAAGTTATAGTAAAAAATATAAATCTAAAAATATCATGGACTAAACCTTTCAAAATCTTGCTTACAGGTGAATCAATGGTTTCTTTTTGTTTGTTTATGTTTGTTTTTGTCTCTTGTGCATTGAAATTATAAAACGGGAGGTGAATAAAAGGGAGAAAGGAAGATGAAAATAAAGAGGAATGTGATATAGTCTAGACAAGTCAAAGGGTTAACAATAAAGGGGAAATAAATTCTTATAGTCTCCTAGGAAGAAGACAGCCCACAGGAGAATGGGTAAGGAGGCAAAGGGAGAAACTGAAAAAGGGGAGAAAATGTACAATCATGGTTCAGTGTTGGGAAGAAGTAACACTGATGAATGCTCCCAAAGGCATTCTGTAAGGGGAGTTGGGAAACTTTCAAAGGTTGTAATTTGTAAGGATTTTCTATTTAGAGACCATTCATCTTGCTTCAGGAAGAAGGGAATCACAGCACCTGGGGACAACTTAACACCCAGAAGAGTGGGAGAGCATTGACCTAGGTAAGAAATTTCAAGACCAATGGAAAAAATATTATAATAATGATACAATGTGACCTTAGGTCTACCATCTTCATTCTGAGTGTTTCAGAATATTCAATATATCACACAGCATAAGAACTATACAGCCCTGAAGGAAACACTTAGCAATTTGGAAATTACCCAGCACCTATGGAAACTCCCAGTTGACATGTCTATACTATAGACATATGAAGTAACTTTCAAAGTACAGATGACAAAGATTGAATAGAAGAAACTAGCCCTTTAGAATTCCCCATGTTAATTAGTGCATGTTGCTGAGATGCTTCTTAAAAACATTTCCTTCTTTACTTTTATCTTGGAGATCTGGGTGCTAAAGAGTGATAGATGACAAAGACCACCCTTACTGCTAATATCCACTAGAATCTAATCTAATCTAATACAACATAATGTAATCTAATAACAATACAATATAATTTAAGATATGATAGGATAGGATATATGACATTATATAATTAATATGATCAATATATTATAATAATATAATGTAATATAATACAATATAACAACACAACATAACATAACATAATATAACATAACATAACAAACATAACATAACATAGCGATATTTGCATTGCTTGCTTCATGAGGTTTTTCTGGGAAAAGTATTTCATAAACTTTAAAGTATTCTATAATACTGGCATCAAACTCAAATAGAAACAGGTTAATGTTTAGTGATTGTACACAATAACCCCTGCAGGTGCATGTTGACTTAGAAAACCACATGTTAACATCATCAATGTTTTATTATATTTTTACTTATTTTGTTAATTATTTCACAATTTCATTCTAATCTAGTTCCTGCCAGGGGAGTGTTGCTGATTGGCTGCAAATTTGATACTTTTGCTCTAGACAGAAGTTCTCAATCTGAGGTGGGTGAACTCATAATTTTTAAAAATAATTTCATTTCAATATGATCCATTTCTTTTATAATGCTATATATTTTGCTTTTATTCATTTTAAATATTATTCTCAGAAGGGGTCCACGGGCTTCACCAGACTGTTGCTCAAGGGGTCCAGGATACACACAACAAGGATTAAGAATACCTGCTCTATAAAAAAGAGGTATAAGGCAAGTATCCAAATGAGACTTCAGCAAAAACTGAAAGGTTGTTCAGGCTAGATGGAGACAGACTTCAGATACAAAATGGATATTCCCCACCCTACAAAGGCTAGAAGCTCTAAGCATTAACACAGTCCTATGTGAGATTTCCCTCTAGAGCAAAGGGAGTGAAAACCACCGTCTATCCTCAGGTAGAGGTACATAGCCTAAGTCTTTTTTTTTCAAAAACATTTTTATTTGAAGTTTTGAGTTCCAAGTTCTGTACGTCCCTTTTCCCCTTCCCTTTCCATGCCCCGATTCTGTAAACAATCAGATATAGGTTATACATGGGCAATTATGCAAAACATTTCCATATTAGTCATTTTGTACAAGACTTGAATAAAAGAAAAAGTGAAAGAAAGTGAAAAATAGGATGATATAGTCTATATTCAAGTATCAGTTCTTTCTCTGAAGGTAGACAATATGCTTCATTGTTAGTCCTTTGGGATTGTCTTGGATCATTGTATTTCTGAGAACAAGTCATTCACAGTTCTTCATTGAACAATGTTATTGTTACTGCATACGATGTTTTCCTGGTTCTGTTCATTTCACTATGCAACAGTTCATGTAAGTTTTTCCAGGTTTTTATGAACTCATCCTGCTTGTCATTTCTTTTAGCACAATAATATCCCATGACAAAAATATGCCACTGCTTGTTTAGCCATTCCCCAATTGATGGACATCCCTTTGATTTCCAATTCTTAGCATGAAAAGAGCTGCTATAAATATATTTATACACATAGGTCCTTTCCCCCTTTTTTGGATGTCTTTGGAATATTTAGCAGTGGTATTACATCCTGAGCCTCTTAATTTCATTCTGTGCAAAATTATAAAATTAGCTAAGTTGTAAAGCTATCACCTTCCTATCTTTTGGTGCCCTTATCCTTCCTAGCCTTTCCCTTTCTATTCTACTTTCCAGCCCACCTGGTACTGCACAGGGCCCCCACCTTGGCACTCTACCTGGGCTAGCCCTTCCTTCTAAGTTTATCTAACCAGGTTCCTATTCGAAGAGGGCCCAGTTCTCCAAGGTTTTAGCTATCTAATTTGACGAGTACTATAAGTATGGAATGATCCTGGATGAGTCCATGATTACTCATTAAGCTTGACTTACCCTTTCCATATGAACTGTTTCTACTTGTTTTAACTTCAAGGAACAATTGAGGTGATGAGGATCTCCCTCAGGTAAACTGCCCTTGGGTCTAAGTGCACTCTAATTTATTTAATACTCAAAGTCACATAGATGGTATGTGATAGGGCTGGGATTTGATCTCAGGTCTTATGACTCTAATGCCAGCACTTTATTCCATGGTACCACACTGCCTATAGCCACATGTTTCACTCAACTTAGCAAAATTGTAAAGAAGTCCATTAAATGCTGTCCTGCAATGATATATCTTACCATCCCCAAATCTTCTTCAGCAATCACCCCTCATTCCTCTTCTGCTGTTGGAGGGGCAGCTTTGAAATGTCTATGCTCCCTTAGGCATCATGAGAAAGGTCAAGGGATCTGCCAAGGTTGGTTCTACAGACATAGGAGGAAAGAGAGTAAAGTGCTGAGGAGCATTGAAATGGTCTTGATGGGGTACTAATGATGGACCCTTAAAAGGCCCTGGACTTTTCCACATGGCTTAGTCCCACCCTTGCATTTTGGGGTTCCCAGAACCCTTAGACCACAATGGTCTCTTATACTCTCTAGCTTCTGAGAGTTTTGGAAACTTTCTCAACTCCTGGCCTGGACACATCTCTGCACCCTTGGGATCACCATAACTGGGCTGCTCTCTCTCCCAGACTGATTGCATGTTTTTGGCCATTTCCTTTAGGGCAGATGAGACCTGTAATAACAGTAAGCTGGGATCACAACTGGAAGTACCCTTTCAAGAACTTCATAGCCACAAGGGCAAAGTTGCAATAAAACAAATAGAAAAGATAGATAGATACATAGATAGATATATAGATGATAGATAGATAGACAGATAGATGAAGAGGTAGATGATAAATAGATAGATGATAGATAGATAGATAGATAGATAGATAGATAGATAGATAGATAGATAGCTCTGCTTTCTTTGATACATAGAAAAGAGAAAGGACAAAAACCTTTCCAGGGAAAAGAAAAAAGGCCAAACTTATGCATACATACTCCAAATCTTATCCTGAAGTCCTGAAGATGTTTTTTTAACTATTGTGAATATTCATTCCCCAGTTTCCAGAAATGGACAACTCCTGATGGGGTTATGGGTTGGAGGGAGGAATGGAGATTCTTTAACAACTTGCTTAACCCCTTCATTTCTTGTAAAACCAAGCACTAGCAACTTTTCAGAAGAATGCTACTGTGAGCAGCTTTTAAGGTCCTGATTACACAGTATAGTGAATACCCTATTTATTCCATAACAAATAAAAGCAAAACATTCACAGAAATCAAGGTACAGCATTCACAATATTACAACTTGTCACAGATAATCAAAATACAGCATTTGCTACAACTTATGACAGAAAACAGCCACATGGTTTCCACTACAGTGGTCACAAAGTTTTGAGCAAAGAACAATCATTTTGTAACTCAAACATTCACAAAATCCTTAATTCAATCACAAAGTACAATGGCCAACGTTTTCCACTCATGGGGCATACTAGGTTACAAATCAATTATTCATTCAGTCATCAATCACTAAGCACAATAATTTAGTCAATCAATCATCCCTTATTCACTATTCAGTCATTACAAACTACACAGACCCTCCACCCCTAGGTCACTAGTTAAATTTACAATTTCTCAGTCAGTACACAGTATCCAAGTAAAGTCTTCTTTCAGCCTAACTTGTGGTAGCTTCTCAGATTCCCTGGATCCCCTTCCAAGGTCTCAGATCCTACGTGGATTCACCAAACTATCATCTGGGTTCAAAGGCAGACAGCTCCCAGGTCCTTGTCCAGCTCTCTATGTAGTTCCTGCTCCACACTGGAGCTCCCAGTGTCCAGTCCATCTCAAATTCTTCCAAGTCTCCATTCCTGTGAAGTCTAGGCTTAAAAAAAACACAAACAAGTTCAAACAATGTACCCGCATCACAATCATACTTCTTTAGTCTAAGGCATCTCTGGCTGGCTTTCAGGAATCCTCAGCATCTTTGGCTGGTCCTCAGACACATCAGAAGTTTCAGCTGGTTCCCAAAATCAAAATTGCTACATCCGGGTTTTCAAAATCAAAATCATTCTCTCAAACCTGGGAGGGCTTTCCTCTTCAGCCTCCTTGGCTCCTCTTCAGTGTCCACTGAGCCTGCTCCAAGAAAATCTCCCTCTCCCTCTCTGGGGCTTTTCTTATATACACACAACATTAGCTTCTTGGTTCAGCCAACCCCTTCCTGTTACATCAGCAACAGGAGACAGGAGTTCATACCTTCTGTTTCCCCAACAGAAGCTTGATCAATTACTAAGTACTAAATACCTGCTACCTTTGCCAACACAAAGGGATCTTCAAAGTCAAATTACATTACCATTACATTCTTTTATTTTGTTTTTTTTTTTGTTTTTTTGCTTTTTGGAGGGCAGTTGGGGTTAAGTGACTTGCCCAAGGTCACACGGCTAGTTTTTGTGTTAAGTGTCTGAGGCTGTTACATTCTTTTAAATCGTCATCATATTTCCTCAGCCTCCTACCCCAGGGAGAAAAGTGAAATCAGCAAACATTTATTAAGCACCTGCTATGTGCTAAATAAATTGAGCAAAAACTGAGCAAAAATTCAAATTGAGGAGAGAACAATGAGTACTAGCTGTACAACCACAGGCTAAATTCACTTTTTTTTCATATCTGTGCTAAAACCCTACCTGCAGTAAGAAACCTTTCCCAGTCCCCCTTAATCAATTCATCCTTTCAGAAGTCAATAAACACTTACTTTTTAAATTTATTTTTTATTTTTAGTTTTCAGCATCCATTTCCACAAGATTTTGAGTTACAAATTTTCTCTCCATCTTTCCCCTATCCCACGCCAAGATAATGAGCCTACTGAATACCCCTGCCCCCAATCTGTTTTCCCTTATATCCTCCACCGTATCCCCCTAACTTTCTAGTAGGACAAGATGGATTTTTATACCACAGTGCCTGTGTATCATATTTCCTAGTTGCATCTAAAAACAATTTTTTAACATTTGTTTTTAAAACTTTGGTTTCCAGATTTCTTCCCTTCTTCCCTCCTCACCCAGCCCAATGGGAAGACTAGCAATTAGGTATAGGTTGTATGTGTGTAGTTACCTAAAACATTTCCATAGTAGTTACATTGTGAAAGATTAACTATATTTCCCTCCATTCTATCTCGCACATCACTTATTCTATTTTCTCCTCTGACCCTGCCCCCTTTCAAAAGTGTTTGCATCCAACTACCCTCTCCCCCAATCTGCCCTCCCTTCTATCATCCTCCCTCTTGTCCCCTTACACTCTACTTTCCTATAGTGTGTATGTTATTCCCTCCTTAAGCCAAATTCAATGAGAGTAAGGTTGACCAATTCCCTTTCACTTCCTGCTCTTCCCCTCCATTGTAACAGTTTTCTTTTGCCTGTTTTATATGATTTACCCTATTCTATCTCTCCCTTTCTCCTTTTCTCATTATAGTCCTCTTTCACCTCTTAATTTTATTTTTTAGATATCATCCCTTCCTATTCAAATGATCCTCTGCATTCTGTCTATGTACACATGTAAACACATATACACACACTCACATGTGTATTTATACACACATACACCCTCCTGTACATACATACATATATATTGGTTTTAATCCTAGCTCCTTTGACCTCGAGAATATTATATTCCAAGCCCCATGATCCCTTAATGTAGAAGTTGCTAGATCTTGTCTTATCTTGATGTGTTTCCACAATACTCAAATTGTTTCTTTTTGACTGCTTGTACTATTTTTTCCTTGACCTGGGAACTCTGGAATTTGACTATAATATTCCTAGGAGTTTTCTTTTTGGGACATTTTTCAAGAAGTGATTGGTAAATTCTTTCCATTTCTATTTTGCCCTCTGGTTCTAGAATATCAGGACTGTTTTCCTTGAGAATTTCTTGAAAGATGATTTCTAAGCTCTATTTTTGATCATGGCTCTCATGTAGTCTAATAATTTTAAATTATGTCTTCTGGATCTATTTTCCTGGTCAGTGGCTTTTCCAATGAGATATTTCACATTGCCTTCTATTTTTTCATTTGTCTGGATCTGTTTTATAGTATCTTGATTTCTCATAAAGTCATTAGCTTCCATTTTCTCCAGTCTAATTTTGAAGGAATTATTCTCTTCAGTGAGTTTTTTAAATTCCTTTTCCGTCTGGCAAATTCATCTTTTTAAAATGTTCTTCTCCTCATTGGCTTTTTGGGCCTCTTTTGCCATTTGAGTTAGTCTGTTTTTTAAGGTGTTATTTTCTTCAGTCAAGCTATTGACTAGTTTTTCATGATTTTCTTGCATCATTCTCATTTCTCTTCCCAATTTTTTCCTCAACTTCTCTTACTTGATTTTCAAAATCCTTCTTGAGCTTCTCCATGGCCTGCAACCAGTTCATACTTTTCTTGGAGGCTTTTGGTGCAGGAGTTTTGACTTTGCTGTTTTCTTCTGGTTCCATGTTTTGATCCTCTGAATTTGCTTTCTCTGTTTGCTCATTTTGATAGCCAATTACTTGACTTTTGAGCTCTTTGCCACGGTAGAAGTCTGCCCCCAAACACTTATTTTTAAACTAGTATTTTATTTTTTCCAATTACATTTGAGACAATTTTTAACATTCATTTTTACAAGCTTTTGAGTTCCAATTTTTCCTTCTTCCCCTCTGATAGACAATTTTACATAGGTTATACATGTGCTATCAAGTAAAACACATTTCCATATTAATCACAGTTGTGGAAGAAGAAACAGATCAAAAAGAAAAAAACCCACAGCAAAAGAATAGAGTGGAAAAAAAGTGTGTTTTGATATACATTTATCTGGATGTGGATAGCATTTTCCTTGGTGAATCCTTTGTATTTGTCTTGGGTCACTGTGTTGCTGAGAAGAGCTGAGTCATTCACAGTTGATCTTTGCATAATATTGCTGATACTTTGTACAGTATTTTCTTGGTTGTTAATTTCCTTTTGCTTCAGTTTGTACAAGTCTTTCCAGGTTTTTCTGAAATCTTTCTATCATTTCTTATTGCATGATAGTATTCCATTACGTATATGTAGCAGAGCTAGTTCTTCTATTCCCCAATTAATAGGCATCTCCTCAATTCCCAATTCAATAATCACTAACTAAGCATTTATTACTGACCAGGCTCTGTGCTAAACACCTGGGATACAAACAAAGGCAAAAACACAGCCCCTGCCCTGAAAGAGCTCACATTCTAATAGATGCAGTAAAATGCAAAAACCCAAAAAACAAAACAAAAAATATGTACACGTAAGACAGATAGTGTTAAAATTGAAGGAAATTTTAGAAGACAAACATCCAGCATTGGGGTGGGAGTGGAGGGGACCAGGGAAGTTCTTCTGGGGAAGGGAGAATTTTATCTGAGTCTCAGAAGATGCCAGAGAAGGCTGAAATGAGGAGGGATGGAACTTCCTTCAGAACTGAGGGACAATCTATACAAAGGCTCATATTCAGGTCTAGTTTCCTGTGTGAGAAACAGCAGGAAGGCCAGCATGACTGGCCTGTGGGGTATGCGAAGGATAATTAAGGATCACAGAACTGAAAAGGTAGGAAGGGACCAAGTTATAATGGCTGAACAAGTTGTGGTATATGATTATACGGTGCTGTAAGAAATGATGAGCTCTATGGTGTTAGAAAAACATGGATAGACTTATATGAAATAATGAAGAGCAAAACGAACCAAGAGAGCGTTGGTATACGGTAACAGCAATGCTATTTTAAGAGCTAGTTTGAATGACTACTACAAATGCCCAAATTAACTACAAAAGACCTATGAAGTCGCTGTCTGCATCCAGAAAAAGAACTGATAACTTGAAGTATATTTAGAATGATTTCTCATATATATATATATATATACAGAGAGAGAGAGACACACACACACTTGTAACAAGTGGTGGCCATATCTAAAATGGAAGGGGGAAAGAAAATAAAAGAAAAAAAAGAAATTTACATGTTAACTATTACATATTTAAAAGGAATAGCAAATTATACATAATAGATTTGCAATATCATGTGTAATCTTTTTTTTAAAAATTATGCTATGTTATGGAAATGCTTGTTTTATTCCATAAATTTAAAAAATACTTTTTTCAAAGCTAAACAGAGGACTTTATATTTGATTACCTAGAGGCAACAGGAAGGTAGTAGAGTTGACTGAGTAGGAGAGTGACATGGTCAGATCTGAACTTTCTGAAAATTACTTTGGCAGCTGAATAGGACAGAAACTTGGGGCAGGAAGATGACAAAGGCTGCAAATGTTTATCAAGTGCCCACCATTGTGCTAGTCACCTTTTCATGGAAAAAGGAGATAGCGTCTGCCTTTAAAGTACCTTTATTCCTGGGAACACGGGGGACATTCATTATGTTGAAAGATAAATAAATATGCTGATAAATAAATACAGGACATGTAGAAAACAAATAACACAGTGATTAAGGAGATTGACGTTATTGTAAAAATTATTTGTGTCTCAGAATAGAGTGTCCTGGAAGGAGCTCAGTATTTGGAGTAACAGGGTCCGTACGCCAATCCCAATGCTACTACGAATTGCTACTTACTGTTTATGTGAGAAATGAAGCTTCTGGTCTTTGGTCATTGCTATTTGCTCGTACTTTTAAGTGGGGACCTGAAAAGAGGTCCTTAGATGTATTGGGATTTGTTACATTATCGCGCCACCTAGTGGCCATGCTCATTTTCCTCTTTTTAATGACATTCAAATAAAAAAATCTTCCTCCAACACTCCCATTGCTTTCTTTTGTATTCCTCCCCCCCCCCCGCCCGAAACCATGCAACCAAAAGCCGTTTTTTTTTTATTAGCAGCAACTTGTGTATTTTTGTTCACATAACAAACAGAAGAAACATAAAATGTGATTTGGTAATAATGAGCAACAACAACAAAATAATGAACATGCAGAGTTTTGCCAAGCATTTATAGGGTTTTGCAAGTTGTTTTTCAGTCGTCTCTGGCTCTCTGTGACCCCATTCGGGATTTTCTTGGCAAAGGTACTGGAGGGGTTTGCTGTTTCCTTCTCTAGCTCATTTTACAGATGAAGAAACTGAGGTAAATAAGGTTAAGCGGCTTCCCCAGGGTCACATAGCAAGCATCCGAGGCCAGATTTGAACTCAGGTTTTCCTGGATTCCAGGCCTAGAGCTCTATCCACTATGCGACCTAGGCACCTGTAAAATCTGCAAAGCATTTCAGCCGTTCAGTCAATAAGTTAATCATTTATTATGAATGACCCAGGATTCACATCCAGCTCTATTGGCCCCCCAGGTCCAGTGTTTTTCCATTAAAGCATGTTGTCTAATAAATTACTGTTGAATTAAATTGTATATTCCATAATACTTCAAAGAAAAAACTCCACCTACATCCTAAAGAGGAAAAGTTTAGGAAACTGTCACTGAATTCAAAGAACACTCAAGACCTCTAAGTGCTCTCCATCTCCCTCACTCTTTTGTCCTTCCCCAACAGTTGCTAAGTCCTGCCATCTCTGCACAGTCTCTCAATCTGGCCCCAGCTCCTCTCTAGCCTGCAATGTCCTCTAAGTCTATCGGATCTTCCCACTCTCACAAGCTCTCCTCTCCAGGACCTCCCTCATACTGGGGCCTGACTCATATTCTTTGTTCATAGATCTTTTCATATCATTCTTCCATGAATTTTCAGTGGTTCCCTTTTGATTTTGAGCAAAGTTCAACTCCTTTGCCCAACCATCAAGTCCATCTAATCCAAGGAATTCTTAATCTATCTCTCTCTCTCTCTTTCTCTCTCTCTCTCTCTCTCTCTCTCTCTCTCTCTCTCTCTCTCTCTCTCTCTCTCTCCATCTGTCTCTCTGTCTGTCTCTCTCTCTGTCTCTCTGTCTCTCCCTCCTCCCTTTCTCTCCCCTCCTCACTCTTTTTGTATCTCTCTGTCTTTCTCTCTCTGTCTCTCTCTCACCCTCTGTGTGTGTGAGTATATGTTCTGGACCCCTTTGGCAGTCTGGTAAATACTATGGATCCCTTCTCAGAATAATGTTTTTAAATGCATAACATCAAATTGATTACAAAGGAAGTCAGTTATATTGAAATGGTTATCAAAATAGACATATTTTAACAAACAAGTTCACAGACTTTAGATTTAATTAAGAACCCCTGATCTGATCTACTATCTGATACCTTTCTATCTTTTCAAATATTTCCATGTTTTTTCTCTCCACATACTTTTTCAAGCTATCCAATAAACATGACTTTCCTCTCCTTGTATATTGGCACTCACTCATGATGTCTGAAATGGTCTTCCCTTCCCTTCCCTTCCTTTCCCATCCCTTCTCTTCCCTTCGTTTCCCTTCCCTTCCCTTCCCTTCCCTTCCCTTCCCTTCCCTTCCCTTCCCTTCCCTTCCCTTTTTCCTTTCTTCATCTCTCTGCTGTGAAACCCACCTTGCCACACTCATAGGAGTTGCCCTGAAAATTCTGGACATGGAAATGTTTTCCTGCTGACTGGGAAAGACTTCTTTGAATTCCCCTGGTAAAGAGAACTTTGGACAGGAACACGGACAAAGCACACAGAGTACCCTTGAGTATAAATAGACTTCCAAGAAGAAGAAAAGGCTGCCAAGAAGACATTCCAGGTGGCTGAAGAAGAGCTATTGTGGCGTGGCTGCAGAGAGGCTGGTGGCAGTCATCAGAGATTGGCCATTGAGTTATGACTAAGCAGGACTCAGGAGAGTAAGATGACAACCTCTGACCTGATGTGCTGAGGGACTTCAGCTGAGCCAACAACTCCTTCCTGACCCTTTTCTGTCCACCTTTATTTGTACTGTTATCTAAGATGCATATCCATCTCCTAATGACCAGTAACACTGTTTTCAACTTGGTTATTATCTATGGGGTTAGAAAAGGACAGAGAAGTATTTCCTCTTTCAAGACAGGAGATTTTCGTTTTTTACTCAGTGGAGCCACAGAGGGCCCAAAGACAGGGATGTGTGTGGATGCAGAGAGAGCTGGTGTTGTTTCCATTAGTCTTGAGAAGATCCCTCTAGACTTATTTTCTGTTCTAATTCATAAAATATATAAGTATATATTATATTTTAAGAATATACTGCATGTATTTAGAAATGTGTTTTTATATATTTTATATTTACACAATTTTTTACAACATGTAATGTAAAATACATACACATGTGTGTATACATAATTTAAAAACTAAATTGAATATAAAATATACCAATGTACACACATACAAGCCATTGTATTATGGAGAACTCTTGATACCCTTTTGACTCTATGTGCAATGGCTTGAAAGAATAAAAAA
This sequence comes from Pseudocheirus occidentalis, assembly GCA_028646575.1. Classification (NCBI taxonomy): domain Eukaryota; kingdom Metazoa; phylum Chordata; class Mammalia; order Diprotodontia; family Pseudocheiridae; genus Pseudocheirus; species Pseudocheirus occidentalis. The sequence continues at coordinate 50,351,130 of CM053601.1, forward strand.
GACTGACCTCTGTAGGAGAGAGCACTTCCCTCTGGTGCCTTTAGTCAGGTGGAGAACTTTAACTCTGTGTGAATGTCTCTATAATCATAAAGACCTTGTCCATGCCTTAACTTAATCATGAGCTCCCCTTGGTGGTTAGAGATGAATTTATCATTTGCTGTTGTGTTGTTCAGTTGTTTCTGTCATGTCTGACTCTCCCTGACCCCATTTGGGGTTTTCTTGGCAAAGATACTGGAGTGGTTTGCCATTTCCTTCTCCAGGTCAATTTTACTCAAGATCAGGAAATTGAAACAAATGGGGTTAAGTGACTTGCCCAAGGTCACACAGCTAGTAAGTGTCTGAGGTCACATTTGAATTCATGAAGATGAGTCTTCCTGATTCTAAGCCCAGTGTACCAGTTGCTCCTATTTATTATTTAATATATGTCATTTATAATGCATTAAAGTTATCTACTGTGGGTCTTTTTCATCTTCAGAGGAGTTTAGACTTCTTTGAGGAAAGGGACCCTGTCTTCACTAAATTTTGTCTCTCCCCCAAGTAGACAGTAGGCACAATGCATATTTATAGGACTGAACTGATTTGAAAATGAAATGAAGGAGAAGAGACTATGGGAGTATAGGAGAGGCAGGAAACAGGAGATGACAAGTTTAGCTGGATCTTCTTGGGCAGCCCTAGAACTGTGGAATATTTAAAGCGAAAAGGAACTTTAGAGATTATCTGGTTCAACTTCCTCATTTTAGAAATAAGGAAATCCAGCCGGAGAGGTCCAGAACCTTGTCGAGGATCACGCACTGGCAGGGCTAGACCTGGAAAATAGGTCCCCTTACTTTGGTTCTAATACTCTTCATATTCCATCAGAATGGTTTGACTCTGGCTGACAAAGTAACTTGCCCTGTGAAATGGGGATCTAGGAAGAAAGGTGAAGCAGTCCCACAACATATGATGAGAACCAACAAGATGTTCCCTTCCATGACCTCTTCTCAAAGATCTGACAAACTGGCAGACACGTCTTAAGGTACAAGACCAGAGACTTGGCATTGTTGCCTAATCTAGCACCAAAGGTCCCTCTTTATGATGCTCAGTTGACTCCATTGTAAAATGGGGCATGGGGCTAGTTATAGTCCAAGTTTCTCCCAGCTCTAATATCCTGTAATTGAGTGTGGCGGGGGTGGGATGGGCAATGGGGTTGGGGGTGGGTGAGAACAGGAACAGTTCTCTCCATTCCTCCCCTAAATCTCCTATTCCAGGACCAGGCTCCATAGTGCCAATGCAATCCAATAAAAAATTAAGCTCCTACTATGTGCCAGGCACTGTGGTAAGGACTTAGAATGCAATTAATAAAAAAGAAAGACTGCAACTGTGAATAAATAATCCTTCATACACACCTTCTGGCCCAAATCCCTGTGAATAAATAATCCTTCATACACACCTTCTGTCCCAAATCCCTTTTGACTTGTCTGAATCATGTAGGTAATCATGGCTATGTAAACTTGAGCTCAGGCGAGCATGTCTGGAAGGTTTTCAAGGTCTGAGAATGCTGTATTAGAGCTGGAACCAACAGTGACCAGGGACGGCTGACAGTGGCCTGTTGCTTATTTTTTTTTAATACAGAAGAACAATGAATTTGGTAGATGTTAATCTCACCATTTACTTTGGGTTATGGTGTACCTGGGTGAACAAACTTCATTTAAAACAGTCTGTGTTTTTGTTTAGATCTCCATTTCAGCAGGGGTATCAGGGGTCTTGCATTTTGATATTTGTTATCTATGAAATGAGTGGTTTAAATCGGAGGGTCCCTAAGATCTATAATTCAAGTTCAGATGGAATCCCCGGATAGATTTCAGAAGGTCCATGAACTTGAATGGGAAAAATACATTTTTATTTTCATTAATCTTTAAAATTTAGCATTTCCTTCAATAATTTAAAAAGCCTTTTCTGAGCAGACTTCAGCAGACTGCCAAAGGGTTCCATGAGACAAAATAGGTTAAGAACTAGTGTTTTGGTATGAAGAGCCCAACCTCACCTGGGACTTCTGCCATTGGTCACCATTGCTCTTAGGCTAAGTACTGATATGGCTCTAAAGCCTTGAATGCTAAGGACACAGGCAGCATGTGAGCAGACAGTTCTGTTGTGTGGGGAGAAGTAAACCCCAAATCCTGTTCCTTCCTTCAAAAGCTAGTAGATACCAAAATGTGCTACAAATATGAACCCTTATATATCCTTGAGAAACCAACCGATAAACTACACATCTGAAACTGCTGACCTAAATCATAAAGACACAGTATTGACTCATAAAACCTTAAAAGCATATTTATTTATTTAAATTAAATTTTGTTCTCAGATCTAAATTCTCTCCTTTTCCCCTTCTCCCTCTCTCCATCCCCCACAGTTGAGAAAGCAAGATAAACAAAACCCCCATTACAAACATGTCAAGTCAAGCAAACAGTTCCTGCATTGATCACGTGCAAAAACATACATCTCAATCAGGCCTCTGGGTCAATCAGCTCTGTGTCAGAGGGTGGGGAGCATGTTACATCTTGAATACTCTGAAACTGCTCTTGGTCATTGCATTAATCAGAATTTCTAAGTCTTTTAAAGAATTTCTCCTCCCCATAATATTATTATTATTATAGAAATTGTTCTACTAGTTCCATTTTTATTTAAAATTTTGTTTTAAAAGATAAATATTTTTAATTGATGTCAATCATTATTACTACAATGGTTTCATTTATTATATAAACACATATAATACATATGTATATGACTATATATTAAAGGTCACCCAATAAACATCTACTAAGCCTCTATTGCGTACTAAACTCTAAGAACATGTCAATTTAGTGAATACTCATAACCCCTGATCTACCTGGAAGGAAAAGCTCTCAAAATATAAAGACTTAGCAGAAAAAGTCCCAACGCACGAACAAGATGAAGCATCTCACCTCCTTTGACCTTGTCCTGCATGCTCCTGTAGCTGTGCTAAGGACATTCAGTGAACATACAAAAGATGAGTTTACAGCTCAGTACTTTTATTCACTTACAAAAAGCAACTATTAGAATCACCTGAGCTGTGGTTTGTTGAACAGTCAACTTAAAAGAGCTATAAAAGGAGAATGACTTATCCCAGGTCTGGTTCCTATTTAAATTCTGTGGAAAAGAAGATAATAATGGCTAGCTCTTATATATGTGCAGCTAGGTGGTCCAGGGGATAGATTGCCAGACCCGGAATCTTTCATGAATTCAAATCTGGCCTCAGTCACTTACTAGCTGTGTGACCTTGGGCAAGTCACTTAACCCTGTTTGCCTCAGTTGCCTCATCTGCAAAATAAACAGGAGAAGGAAATGGCAAACCACTCCAGTATCTCTGCCAAGAAAACAAGCAGAGTCATGAAGAGTTGAACACAACTGAACAGCAATAACAAACTGTTATATAATACTTTAATATTTGCAAATCACTTTACAAATATTATCTCTTGATTATCCCAACAGCCTTGGGAAGCAGGGGATATTATACCAAGGAGAAGTAAAATGACTTGCCCAGAATTAAGCAGCTAGTGTATGAAGCAGGATTTGAACTCAAGGTCCAGTGCTCTATCTACTCTGCCTCCCATCTGTCTCAGATGAGAAGAACAAAATAAAAATTGCAATCAACAACCACAATGATAACTGTTGCTTACATTGCACTTTAAGATTTTCAAAGTACTTCATATAAATGATCATATTCAGAGGAATTATCTAATGGGAACATTCCATCTAATGCAGCCATTCTTAACCTGTGGGTTATGCTCAATTTGTAGCAATGAAAATACATCCTGCATATCAGATATTTACATTACGATTCATAACAGTAGCAAAATTACAGTTATGAAGTAGCAACGAAAATAATTCTATGGTTGGCGGTCACCACAACATGAGGAAAGGGTCGCGGCATTAGGAAGGTTGAGAACCACTGATCTAATGAAATCATGTTCACTTTGGGGCTTTCAATTCACTTGCAAGCACTTAAGTTAACAAGATACTATATTGGTTTTATGATTTATTTATTTATTCATTCACTAATTCATCTATCTATCTATTTATCTATCTCTCTATCTATTATATTGGTTTTATTTACTCTCAGGTCCACTCTGGTCTGAGGGAAAAAAAACTCCCCCCAAAGTCCTAAGGGGTAGGCAATAAAGGCATTATTAGAACCCCCATTTTGCAAGTGAATGTCAGAGAGATTAAGGGACTTGTCAAAGACCACACAGAAAGTAAGTTTTAGAGGTGGGATTTTACTTAAGTCTTTGTGTGTCCAAGTACAGAACTCTATCTGCTATGTGACACTCCCCAAGGATGGTTTATGTCTCTTTCCTATCTCTTTGCTTTCCCATTGGGCTTTGGGTTATTCCAGGGTTGTGACGGTTTGAGGGGGAGGGAAGTGGCTTCTGGGTCAGCACATCTTGTTTCCTGTACTTTTTAAAAAATCTCCCAGTGTAATATTAAGGTCTTCATTTGGGTTTCGATCAACAGGCAAACATTCACTAATTATGTCCTGACCAGGCATGTGTAGCCTGGAACTGGGAACAGAGGGTGCTAGATATCAGGCAGGTACCTTTTTCTCCTGGTCCATTATATCCCTAATGTTTCTCTCCATAACATGGTCACACTTACACTAGATTCTTTTGCCTCCTCTTTAATACACAGTTAAGCACAGGAATGGTGAAGGATGTCTGGGGGGTAGTTGGGAAGGCTCTACTCTATGGAGCCTTTGGAAATGGAAGGAAGCATAGAGATCATATTTTTGAAAGGGGTGTCAGAGAAGCGATAACCTTTGCTAAGATGTGACAGTCATGGAAAAGAGGAATAATGGGCAGAATGAGATCTGGAAGATTTCTTCCAGGGTGACGTAGGATGTAGGGGTCAGCAAATTATGAAACCTGCCTCTTCTCACCTCTCAACTGCAGGCCAGGCTGGACTACCACGATCAATCAGTTTGGATGAAATCCCAGTGTTAGATCAACAGGTATTTTCCAAGGATGGTCAATCTTGCTATTTCCTTTCTATCCCTTCCACTTTGGAAGGGTGTAATAAATTAAATGAGAGTTGGTATGGTCCTGGTTCTACTGCTTGCTAACCATCCAATTTCATCTCTATTTTTCCTTGTTACAGTTTTCTCATCTGTAAAATAGAATAATAATACTTTTATCAAATTCATGAATACATATAACATGTATTCATGGCTACAGGGATATATTTGTATGTATATGCATACACACACATATATGCACGTGGTATAGGAAGCTCCCCTTTTCAGGCAGATCTGTATCTGCTCTGCAACTTATAGTCCTATAGAATTTCTCATGTCACTTCCACTTTAAGTGACTTGCCCAGGTACATATGGACAGTATGAGTCAGAGACAGGATCTCAACCCAAGTTAATGACTTTGGAAAAGTCATGGAAAACTGGCGAGGTCCTATAGGACTAAAGAAGAGAAAATGTTCAGAATTTCAGAAAAGAGAAGAGAATCTGTCTAGTATAGGTCTAAGAACATGACTTTTGTTCTTGTCATAACTCTGGGATTTATCATTCAGGACCTCTGTACCACCACCACTACCACTGGCAGCTCCCTAGCATCTGGAGAGAGAACATTTATACCATCATCTTCCACCATGAGCACAGGACCCTGGAAGCTGGAGATCCCAACTACCAGACAGTTTCCCAGTCCTATGGCTAGCAAATTTATTCCTTCCATTCCCCTTTAACCCTTTCCTTTGAAACCAGCACCTTTCTGAGGTGAAAATCCTCTTCCCCTGTTGGTCCCAAATTCTCCTTTTCCCCCAGCTAAGCTTTATCATACTCCCTTATCCCCTTTCCTCTTCCAAACTTTTTCCATTGTGTGCTCTAAAATTCCCACTTGGTCAATAGTTTCTCTTTAAGCTGGATCCCTTCTTTTCACAATCTTTCTATCTCCTCAGACTCCTAGAAAGCTGACTGTCCCCAAAAGATGCTGTGTCCCTAGAAACCTTCTGAAGGCAGTTCCTTCTTTTATATCTCCCAACACAGGGCATCATGAAGAGGAGTTGACATATATACTCCTTGCTCCCTCCCTTTTCTTCTTAGATCTTCCCTCAGCAGCCTTTCTGAGGTTCCCTCTTTTAGTCTATTTTACCCTGTTCCAATGTTCACTACTGTGTTTTTATCAGCTCTCAGGTCATTTTCCTTCAATCTAATTCAATTAATTCAAAGCACAAACTATGTGATTTCCATCAATGAGACTGATGTAAGCTAGATCTGCTCCTACCTGCATTATTTCTCCTTCTCTGCCTCCTTTCCTAAATTGTCATCTCTCTTCTCCCAGTAACTGTTGGGTGCCCCTCAGGCTCTGTCTTAAAACTTCTTCCCTTCTCTCTTTCTCTTGGTGTCACTTATACTTCCTTGGGTTCCATTAATGTGTTTATGCAAACAACTGTCAAAAAAAACTATAAATCCAGCCCTAATTTCTCTTCTGAACTTTAGTCCCAAATTACCATGTGTCTACTGCCAAGTAGATGAGTAGAAAAAATAACAGATTTGGAGTCAAAGAATCTGTTCATTTTTTTGTCTTTTCCCTCTTCAGATGCCAGACCAGAGTGGACCTGGGGTAGTATAATATCTTGTTAGCCTGCATGCTTGCAGGGGAGCTGAAAGCCCTAAGGAGGACATGATAAACTGATATTCCTATTAGATGGCTCTTCCAAGTTGGATGAAATGAGCCATGGAAATTATTATTGAGATAGACCCTCTTTCCCAAATTAACCCAGTGTTGGTGGCTGAAGACCAAAAGGCATATGGGTAGCATTAGTAAAGGTAACCAATATGCTAGCCTCCACTTTTATTGAGTCTTTTTTCCTTGCATGGCAAGTACTCCTCGTTACAGGTATAATAGAAAAGTCCAGGATCTATAATTCTTTGGAAAATGCAATAGCAGCACAGCACACCCTCCTCCCCCTCATAGTTAACCAGGGTAACATCTAATTCAGGATTCTTTGGTGTGGATTTCCAAAAACATTCCAAATTTCCAGCCAAGAAAAATCAACTTCATTGTGCAACATTCAAAGGCAGAATTGAACAACCAACATGAACCCATGAACTACAGAGAAGTGAAATATTTCTCACCCTATTACAGGCTAACATTTGTCTGGTCACTAAAGAAAATATTTAACAGCCAACAACACATGCTCAGGTTATGAAGGTACTAGAAAAGGGATCAGAGCTGCTTTGTTCTCAAAGCAGAAGGAGACAAAAAAATTCAGAGGAATTGGATCATGAATTTATTGTTGGAAAGGACCTCATCCAATTCTCTCATTTTTATGGATGAGAATTTGAAACCCAGAGGGGTTATTTGATATGCCCCAAATCACACAGCTAATAAACAGCAGAGACAGGAATTCAAACAAAAGTTCTCTAACTCTGAAACTCAAGAGCTATCCCACTATACAGCTAGGTCCCCATTAGTGCCAATAATGAAGAATTTGAATTTGTACTATTTGAAGTTATGATTATGTAAAAGATGGCCATTGGTTCTGGCAATAGTAATATGCAATGTTGAATTAATGTGAGTACTTTAAGGGATTAATAATTTGTGCTAATGTGGACCTGGCTGTAATGCAGACCTTGCCTGTGGTTAGGTAGTCCTTCTTAATTCTGTTTTTTCTTTTTCTTGAGCCTTCTTAATTCTTGATCCACTCAGGCCTATGACCCTTACACTTTGTGCACAGAGCATTGTATGCATTCACACATGAGAGGAAGATCACCCTGCCATGGTAAGGTAGGTAAAAATAAGACACAGGTCTCCTCATCCTGAAAAATCAGACCCCAAGGGCCGTATGTACTTGAAATCTCCTCTATCATTCTAGCAAGCACAAGACAGAAGTTGAAAAGGCAGGTCCATAAAATATCAATTCATCATTTCCGGCCCTATATAATCTTTTTATTTAAAATTAAATTAAATTTATTTTTTGTTACATTTTAAATTCTAAACTGCTTCCCTCCTACTCTACACTAGAGAAGGCCATCATTTCACACACACACACATACACACACATGCATACATATGCACACACATGTACACACATATACACAACCATACCATACTATGCATACTTCTCTTTATCAGTTCTATATCTGGAGGTGGACATCTTGCCTAGACAATCTTGAAATTAATTCCTGCAGCTTTTGCCTGGTATCCAAGTGGTAGAGTCCCCAAAAAACAAGGGAGTGACCAACTGTGTTCCAAGACTTTTTATGAGATCCTACAACTATTTGAACTTCTGGACTAAAATCTAGGGCCCACTATTAATTAATGCCCATAGCTGATAACTCCACAAAGAAGCAGAGCTCCCTCACATGAGGGAGGCAACGCCAGTATCATCATTCATTTTGCAGATGAGGAAAGGAGGCTGGAATGACTTGCCCAAGGTCTCATAGCTAGGGAATATTAGAGGCAGGTTCTTAACCCCACAACCTTGTTGCCAGGTCCAGAGCTTTTTCATCTTCAATCATAGATCCTGCAAAGGTCTTGATCAGAGAACTGGTTGATCTTGTAAGTATCCTGAAAACAACACCTGCTTAATGAATATAGCCTATAGTATGGGGGTCCTTCCCTTTCCCTTCCACCATAGGGTGCTAAATGTTTTTGGTTCAGTTACGGCTCCTGTATTCCTTCAAGTCACCCTTAGCTTCCAGGAGTTAAGAGTCGGAACCTAAGGAAGGTGAAAATGAACTTTTTAAAGTCATTGGTAAAGAGGCAGCCAGGCTGGGTTTCCATGGAAACAAGGTGAGACCCAATAAACTCTCCAGTTGAGTGACCATTCCAGGGTTGTAGCTCTTGATTAGAGGCTTGGGATAAGAGTCAAAAGCGGTCCTTAGAGGCAGGATTGGCAGAACAGAACAGAGAGCATCCCTAGGCAGGATTATCAAACCAATCTGGTCAGAAGAGCAAGAGTGGGTGCCCCACAGTGAGGATTTAGTGAGGGCTCCAGCTAAAGCCACTTACATGACACAGCAGTGCCCTGAATGAGGCCTGAGAGTGGGGAGAGAGCTTTGCTAGTAAAAGGAATTGGGGGAAAAACCCTCTGGCAATATAAAATGCTGGAGGGAGATTTGATACAGGTGACGGTGCTTGGGGGCCTTTGGGAACTGACAAAAAGTAATATCACACCTTGGGGTCGGAGGTCTCAACTTTGCTGAAGACTTTGGCAAATTGCTATTGTCCAAATGAAAAGTTCAACCCATATGATATTCATAGAATCATGGGGAAGTGGAAGGAGGGCTGGATTTGGAATCAGGATTGAGTCCCAGCCCTGCCACTTACTCCATTTCAAACTCAACATGTCCAAAGCAGAATTCATCATCTTTTTTGGCAAACTTACCCTCTCTGGAACATCCCTATTGTCACTGAGGGGGAAAAAACAAAAACAAAAACTTTCTATCTCGCAGGATTGCAGCTTTGGCATTATCCTGGAAGTCTCCTTATCCCTCCCTACACACATTCAATAACTTGCCAAATTTTGAGTTTCTGCCTTCACAAAATCTCCCACATCCAGTTCCTTCTCATTACTTACCTCGTCACCACCTTAGCTCAAGCCATCATCACCTCTTGCCTAAGCTATTGCTTTGGCTCCCTAACTGTTCTCTCTTCCTTAAGTCTCTTCCCTTTCCCATCCATCTTCTACACACTAACCAAAGTGATTTTCCTTAAGCACAGTCTTAACCACGTCAGTCATA
>CM053601.1:50361377-50382725 GCA_028646575.1 Pseudocheirus occidentalis
GATAAATTCTGGATCTTCTTGAAAAATGTAATAACTTGCATCAAACATAATAAATATAATAAAATAAATGTTTAAATTTCCACAAGTGATGCCAACGTGACCTATTAAATTGAAAGAAGAAGTCACTGTACTACGCCCAGTTGCCTAGGCTCTGTCCTTGGTGCTCTTCCTGGCTATCTCTTCACTTTTTCCTTGATAGCTGTATTTCCATAGATTCAATTCACCATGAAAATGATTCTCAAGTTGACAGCTCCAGCCTCAGTCTCTTCCCAGTGGTTCCAGTTCTGTGTTTTTCTATAACTGCCTGTTGGTTATCTCTTCTAGTCTGAAAAAAATATGCACTTACTAGGTCTATGAACCTAAGTAATTCACTTACTTCTCTGGGTCTCAGTTTGTCTCTCTGTAAAACATGGGAGCTGCACTCAGTGACTTGGAAGGTCACATCCAGCTCTTAATCTGTAGCTAGTTGTTATGTGGCATGGTACTTTCTTAGCTAACAACACAGATGATAGGGACTAAAAGTCACCTTTTTGGTGACTCAGTGCTTTTTGCACATCAGATATACAAATTCTAACACAAGTCAACAAGTATTTATTGAGTGCTTACTATGAGTCAAGGCACTCTGAAAATGCTGGCAATACAAAGAAAGACAAAAAATAGTCCCTACATTACAGGACTTTAGAGTTGAATGTGAGATACCGGCTGACAGCTATGTATGTACAAACAAGGTATATGGATAATAAAGGGGAGGCTGTCACAGAAGGACGGCTCTAGCTTTAAGCGGGATCAGAAAAGCCATCTCACTGAAGGTGGAATTTTATCTGAGGCTTGAATGAATCTAGGGAAGGAAGGAGGCCAAGGTGAGGAGTGAAAGAATTCTAGGCATTGGGACAGCCAGTGAAAATGCAGTTAGCCAGGGGGACTTGATGGCCCAATCCTGTAGTCTGTGCTACTGGGAGGCTGGGGTTTGTGGATCTTTTGTGTTCAAAAGTTCTGAGCTGAAAAAGGGCTAAAGTCAATCAGACACCTGTACTAAGTCTGGCAGCAGTATGGAGAGTCCCTGGGAATAGGGCACCACTTGTGTGCCTAAGGAGGAATGAACCAGCCCAGCTGGGAAATGGAGCAGGTCAGAGCTGTAGCCAGGAGCCCTTCCAGATAGGCAGATCCAGTCTAAAAATAAAGCAGCTGAGAGCTAAGAGTATATTTTGTGAGGAACAGTTAGGAGGGCTGTGTTGATGGTTGTGGAGTACATAGAGGGAAGTAAGGGGTAAGAAGACTGGGAAGGGACCAGCTTATGAAGGCTCTAAAATGCAAATAGGAGGCTTTCTATTTGATCCTAGAGGTAGTAGTAAGCTACTGAAGTTTGTTGGGGCAGCTGCCCTTCAGGAAGCTCACTTTGACAGCTGAGTGGAGAATGGATTGGAATGGGGAGAGTCTTAAGTCCAGAAGGTCAAGCAGCCAGCTCTTTTCAATAATGCAGGTATGAGATGATGTGAGGGCATGTATCAGGTTGGTTATGTTGTCAGAGGACAGGAGAGGACTCATATGTAATATAAGAAAAGGAAAAGGTGAGGTTAGGGGTGTGGTAGATAATGAGGTGAGTTTTGGACATGTTAAGTTTACAATGTCACCCAGTTTGAGGTGTTCAGGAGGCAGTTAAAGATCAAGACTGATCAGGAGAGAGGTGAGAGCTGGGTATGTAGCTCTGGGAGCTGGTTATGTAGCTCTGGAAGCTTAGGAGATCACCAAACAAAATAACACAGAGGGGAAAGAGAAGAGGATCCGTGACAGTCTTGGGGAATTCCCAGTTCATTAGCAAATGCAACCTGGGTGAGGATGCAGCCAAAGACACTGAAGGGATATCAGACAAGTAGAAGGAGAACCAGGACAGAGAGAGCAATGCCCTGAAAACCCAAGAGAGGAGGGTAAGCAACAATGTTGAAAGATGCAGAGTAGTGAAGAAGGATGAAGACTTGAAGAAGGTCATTTGAATGAGCAATTGAGAGATTATTAGTAGGTTAGAGAAAGCTGACTTAGTTGAATGATGAGGCTGGAAGCTAGACTTCAGAGTGAAGAAGAGAGTGGGAGGAAGGGAAGTGGATGCAGAGATGGTAGACTGCCTTCTCCAGGAGTTTAGCCATGAATGGGAAGAGACACATAGGCTGAGAAGGAGCAGGGATGGACTGAACAAGGGAGGGGTGTTTTTGAGGATGGGGCAGACATAGATATTATTTATAGGTAGCAGGGAAGCAGCCAGTAGAGGTAGGGAGAGACTGAAGAAAGTTAAATCCAATTATTTTAAATTTTTCTAAAACCAGACAAAATGGAGTAACTTGTGTATTCTTACCTACACACCCATTTTATTTCATTTCCAAACAGAAAGATCTTCCATAGTAGCAAGTCAGCTGAATCTGGACTGTCATCAGACAGCTACAAAATGGATTATCCAGAAATGGGGTTATGTGTAATAATCAATAATAAAAATTTCCACCCAAACACTGGTATGTACAATAATGTCTTGCTATTTTCCCCACATTCCATGACCAAGAGTAGATAGGTTTATGTTTTCAAACATGTATAACTATTTTTGCAGTAGGGAATGGGCAGTAACACTAATATTCATCGCTAAATGAGAAATCAGATCGTTTCTTTAAGAGATTTTTTCGGCAGAATTCCCTTACAGCCTTTATTCAGAATGATCAAAGGGTCATAGATAGAGAGCTGGAAGGGAAATCAATCATCATTTAGCTCAACTCCTTCATTTGTAGAAACTCACCTTTCACATACTAAAATACCTTTAAGCAACAGTTCTGAAGATGAACAAGGCTCCTGATTCATCTGGGTTTCCCTTTTGGATGTGGTCACTGAACAATATCATTTCATTATTTAACCATGATTTACAAAATGCCTGAGAATAAACACATATAAACTTTTATTTGGAAGGGACCTTACTGACTGATCCAGCTCCTTTGCTCTACAGAGGTGTAAACTGAGGCACAAAGAGGCCTGGATAAGGTTATACAGCTAGTGAAGACCAGAAATGGGCCTCAGTATTCTGACTCTACTACCAGGCTGGTCCTCTCCCAGTGTCTCAGATTAATATTGGCATATGATCATGAAAATATCAGCCGAAGTGGATGTAGCTCACTAAGTTAGGATGTGAGAAATAGTTGTGTAGTTTAGAACAGTAGCCAGTTTTTCTTTTAAAGAATTTGGGCACCTTCTCCATCCCTAGGTATGTGCTAGGTCTGGGTAATGCAAAAGAGATACATTAGCAAGTCGTTAAGAGAAGGAAGCTTATCATCCTGGGAACTTTCCAGTTCTGCGGCATCAGGAAAAGAGCTGATACATTTTTGTACACATGAGCTTCTTCCTTTTTCTTTGATCTCTTTGGAATATATACCTAGTAGTGGAGTGGGTCTTTTCCCTCTGGGTCAAAGGACATGCACAATTTAGGAACTTTTATAGTCTAGTACCAGATGGCTTTCCACATAGGCTAGAAATTCCAAATGTCCACATTGGAGCTGGTTCACAGCTACACCGACAGTGCACTGAGATGCCTGTTTTCCTACAGGTGTGCCAATATTTATTATCTTTGTCAACTTTGCTGATTTGATGGGAGTGAGATGAAATTTTAGAGTGTTAATTTGCATTTTTCTAAATAACTGGCACATTTTTCATGTGGCTAGCTTGAATTTTTTCCTGTGATAACTGCCTATTTTTCTACATTAACCATTTGTCAGTTGGGCAGTAGCTTTTTAGCTTTGTGGCAAAATCGAAGAGCACTGAGACCAGAGTCAGGAATCTCAGAGTTCAAATGCGACTTCAGTCATTTTTTGTGACCCTAGGAAAGTCATTTATAAAGTGCTTCGCATCGTGCCTGGCCCATCATAGGCGCTGAATAAATGCCAGCTATCATTGTTACTATTATGCCCGTATTTGCTTATGTGTTTTCAAAGCAGTGGTTTATTTTGAAACGGAAGCTAAACGTTGTCTTTCTTTTCAAAGGCATGTCATTTCGTTCTGGTACTGATGTAGATGCAGCGCACCTCAGGGACACGTTCAAGAACTTGAAGTATGAAGTCAGGCATAGAAATGATCTGACATGTAAAGAAATACTTGAATTAATGTACAATGGTAAGTAATAATTTCTAGAATGACTACGAGTTTGTGCTCATTGTTAGACTTACCTCAGTGGAAGAAAGGGTGAGGTTTTACCGGGTTATATATGAAGACATTCTAACTTTGTGCAGTCCTTGAAATGTGCCTCACATCCTGAAAGCAAGAGCTGAACCGGAGGACCTCTTACAGTCCCAGCCCAGTCCCCTTTCATTGTCTTGTTCCCATAGAGCTGGTTCTAAAGTGGTGTTTTGTTTTTTTTTTATATATTCCAAGTTTCTAAAGAAGATCACAGCCAAAGAAGCAGTTTTGTTTGTGTGATACTAAGTCATGGCGAAGAAGGAGTCATCTTTGGGACAGATGGATCCATTGAACTGAAAAGACTAACATGTTTCTTTAAAGGAGATAAATGTAGAAGCTTAATAGGAAAACCAAAGCTTTTTATTATTCAGGTAAAACATCGTTTGGGGATTGGGATTAGTCAGTTTGTGGATTATCCAAAAGTCCTTTAGCTTTCTCATTCTCTCTCCTTTTTTTGGCAGGGGCAGGGGGGCTGCAGGCAGGGCAGTTGGGGTTAAGTGACTTGCCCAAGGTCACATAGCTAGTAAGCGTTGAGTGTCTGAGGCCAGATTTGAACTCAGGTCCTCCTGACTCCAGGGTCGGTGCTCTATTCACTGCACCACCTATTCTTACAATAATAAATTACTTCTGATTGTTCAGAAGTTCTAAATCATTAAGGTAAATTGATATTTTAATTCACTGACAAAGATTGGCCTTTAAGATTTTCTTTCCTTTATATAATAGATAGGGAGGAAGTATCTGGCCTAGGAACCAGGAGCCCTAAGATCAGGTGCTGCCGAACTCAGACTGACTTTTTGACCCTGGGCAAATCAAGACCCTTCACAGGACTCTAGGCCACTTTCAAAGACTAAAGTGCTAACTTTCATTGGTAGAGTTTCTTCACCTGGGAGTGTCAATTAAATGAGAGATCCAGTTCTAATCCATAGAAATGCTCAAATGTACCTTAAGCACAGTATGGACAGTTACTTTCCCATAGCCGTGTTCTATAGTTAACATAGTTCAGTAGGGCATAGGATTTAGTTGTATATGTCTTTCCCCCTTAAAAATCACAAAGGATGAATGGTCATGTCAGACTAAGTCAGGAGCAGAGTTTTCTGAAACACTTTACTGGTAATTCTGGGAGGCACAGAGAGAAAAAAAAATAATGGCTAGAAAAAATCAAAACCTAACGGGCAGTGTGCTTTCTTTTAAGAAACCTTTTGCGGGGTGGGGGGAGGCAGCTAGGTGGTGCGGTGAATAGAGCACCAACCCTGGAGTCAAGAGGACCTGAGTTCAAATCCAGTCTTAGACACTTGACACATTTACTAGCCATGTGGCCTGGGGCAGGTCACTTAACCCCAATTGCCCTGCAAAAAAAAGAAAAAAGCAAAAAATCTTTTTTTTTTTCCCCAGCCAAGTTATAAATAAATAAGAATTTCTGTCCCTTGGAGTTCTTGAAACTGAACGAATAACTAGGAAAGTTTTGAGTTCTTTTTGGCCCAGTAGATAACAGAGGCACCCTCCCCTGTGGCCATCCATCGGGCCTTCCTTTTTTGTTGTCTACAAAGACAGCTAGAAAGAAGAAAGGAAGTCAGTCATTTCTGACCTAGAATTTAAAGCCCGGGAGGCAGGTACTAATGATTTTCAATGTCTTAGAAACTCATTCCACATTTCACACATGATATTTGGGTTTTTTTCTTTCAACTAGGCATGTAGAGGCACAGAGTTGGACTGTGGTGTTGAGACAGACAGTGGCACTGATGATGATACAACATGCCAGAAAATACCTGTTGAGGCAGACTTCTTATATGCATATTCTACAGCCCCAGGTAAGAAGGAGCTGTGCAAAATTGGTATTTATTTTTTTTAATTTTATATATTTAATCACCTTGAGAATGATTTTTTTGCATGTGCATTAATGCTTATCACAAGAGTTATAATTCAGCTGGTTAGAGGCGAGTATTACAAAGGCTGTTGTCATTTTAATACCATCAGACTCCAGTTAACTTTGTTATGTCCATTAATCATAGGCCATATATGATTGTGACCTCAGCTCTTACAGATATATCACATTCATCATTAAATCTTTCATGGTAAAATGACTACAGTAGCTTAGTGTACCAACAGTGCTCGGGGATCAGAAGCCCCAAGTTAAAATTCTGGCTTTGCCGTGTAAGAGCTCAGTGACCATAGGAAAGGCATTTCACCTCTCTCTGCCTCAGCATTGCCCTTTGTGAAATGGGGGTAATCATACTTCGTACTACCCTGGATCATATATTCCAATGAACAGTCTACACTTCGATGGTGCTTTAACTTGTGCAGAGTGTTTTCTTCCTAACAACTCCTTGCAGAAGGTAGGGCAAGTTGTATAGACTGTATTTTACAGATGTGGGACTGAGGTTCTTTGAGGTATAGTCCATTGGCCCCCTGCTCACTCACTTTGCTCGTTATTTTGCCTTTCAACAGAAAGAATGCATGGATACCTTGTGAGGGACTAGACAGAGAGCTGGTGGTCATTATCAGTGTGACTAACAGGACAGATGGACTGTCATTAAACTGATTGAACCAAATTACCCAATAATCCTCCTCTTAGAATGGGAGAAGGTAGGGTCAGTTGGAAAGGGAAAGAGGTATTGCTTCTGTCTTTGGCTTGTTCACTTGATCTTCTCCACTGGAAATGGAGTTTAGCAGGTGGGAGTGTGAGTGAGTCAGGTCAACAAGCTTATTAAGGGCTTGCTATGTGCCAGCACTGTGTTAAAGCTCTAGAGAAGGGGTTGGGGGGAATGTGGGAGGACCCAAGGCTGCGAGGGATCACCTACAAAGGCAGTTCTTGAATTTCTTTACCAGAGAGGAAGTGCTATGGAGAAAGGAAGGCAGTATACAGTATTTTTTCTTCCAATTCATCAATGTCACTATCCCAGGGCATAAAGAGGGTTTTTTCCTCCCATGGCCAGGGAAGCCTGCTGGAATCCATAATTGTTTTTTGGATGGTTTTCTCAGTAAATTCATATAACTATTTGTGAATTCAACTTCCATAATTGTCACTCTCTGATAGTTTGTGGGTCACCTACAAAAATACACCTTGATACACTTTGTATCACCTACAAAAGAGTAGGTGATGCAAGGGGATGGAATTGCATGGCATTTTTTCTTCCAATTCATCAATATCATTGTCCCAAGGCATAAAGAATATTTTTTTCATCCCATGGCCAATGTAGCCTATTAGAATCTATACCTATTTTTTAGGCTGTTTCTTAGTAACTTTATATAATTATTTTTGGAATTATTTTAATGTTGTCGCTTTCTTACTGCTTTGGGTTTTTTGTTTTTTGTAGGCTACTATTCTTGGAGAAATTCAAAGGACGGTTCCTGGTTTATCCAATCACTTTGTGCGGTGCTGAACCAGTATGCTCACAAGCTTGAGATCATGCAAATCCTTACCAGAGTCAATCGAAAGGTTGCCACACAGTTTGAATCTTATTCCTTAGACATTACCTTCCATGCAAAGAAGCAGGTACCATGCATCATGTCAATGCTTACTAAGGAACTATATTTTTCTCCCTAAGAAAATCCGTGCATTTTAATATGTGTCCCAAGCCAGCGAATGATAGGTCTGAGGACTGCGTTTCCTTGGTAATTTAAATTGCACACCTTGAGCATAATACAGTGTGGCAGTGGTTGGGGTTTGAGGGTTTGGGAGAGAATCACCACTTTTCCATTTAATGGAACCAATACATTGCTACCTCAAATTCAGGTAGTTGAAATGAAAGCTAATTAGGCGTTAATATATTGACTGGTAAAGCAAAACAAATGAATGTTGATATCTGTTACAAGAAGAAACTATTGTATCTTCAAAACTTTAAGAGTAATTGAATATTTAGGGAACAGAACACTTCTTAGTGATTCACAATCATGAATTTTGGAGGGATTATGGAATAATTGATGCATTTTTACGGTGTATTTTTACTCAACTATGAAAGGCAGGATGGCTGTGGCCTCAGGAAGACCTGGTTTGCAGCACTGTCTGAGATAATGTTGCCCTGGGCAAGTAACTGCATCTCTCAGTGCCCCAGGGAATGAAGACTTTAGACTAGCTTTAGATCAGTACAAGTGGAGTTTCCATTCTGGGAGTCCCAACAGGTGAGCTCAGTCATCCTGACCTCATTTTTTTAAACAGAATTTATAAGTATGCCTTCTGTTTTTGTCAAATGACAAATAATACATGATGATGCTTTCTAGACCTCTGCCAGAATCGTGGTATTGCTAGAGACTAGCTCTGGCAGGCTTTTACTTGCAAAATTCACATTAGGAAATGAGCAAGGGAGATAGATGTAGTTTTTTTAAACTTACACATTAAAATTCCATTCTCAGTTTCTGAACACACAAGGGATATGGGGCTAGAGTTTTTATATCTATCAAATAAAACTCATTTGAATATTAAATTTAGAAACCAGAATTTTATTTGGACAAGAATGTGGGTAAAATAAAGTGTTAATCTATGAGCCATACTTAATCATCAAGGACAAACAGGATTCATTCCTAAGGTGCTGAAGCCAAGGTGCTGAAATGCCACTTGTTCACCAGCATAAGAGGTGCCCAGACTGATCACATGCGCTGGCAGACAGTGGAGAAAGGCATCCACCCACTGTGTGAAAAACTGAAAAATGACTGACTCTAAGTAACACAAATTAAAGAGAAGTTAGGGATTCAATTTGAAACAACATTGTATGTAGAGTAGTTTTGAAAACCAACCAATAACCATTAAATCAGCAGCAGCTTGGCACACAAGGTAATCAGTGAGGGTGTGGCATGCTTACTTCCATGGAGACAAAATGGACCCAGTGGAAAGGAGACACAAGACCACAGACTAGATCTTCAGGCCAGTGGATTTACGGAGAGAATGGTTCTGGTCACAAACCAAATGGACACAAAGTCAGAGTTTTCCAAAGATGGATGGGGACCTATCCAAATGTCGCATTCTTTGTTGAAAAGTGTCTGTGTGTGTTAAATTATTATTTTCAGAGACATTTATAATCATTAGAAAGTAGGAGAATTTCATTCCTCTCTAGAACCTTTGGTCAATTTACCAAGCATAGACCTTAACACAGATCTGGAACTGAAAGAGATTTCAAAGGTGAAGCCACGTAGTCTAACTCCCCTGCTTACAGAGGAGGAAACTGAGGGTCAGAGTGATGGAATGATTTGTCTAAGATCACACAGCGATGGTGCTGAGGCCAGGAGGTGTGAAATGAGCAGCATAAGGACACAGGAACTAGCAGTCGGGCCCCTTCATTCCTGCCTACGGCGTCCACAGTCTTTCAGTCTGGTGGTCGTTGTACTTGAGGGGAAAAGTCTAAACTTACAAGTGGCGGTATTCCCTTTTTACTAGTTTGTAAGTGCTGTTTCTTATTTATATAACTTAAATGCAGCATGTTGTCATGGTACTTGGTAATGTTTGTGTGACCACTCCTGCAATAAAATTTTGTTACTTTGAATGCTTTTACTTGTAAAAATAAATTTCTGTGAAATTTGCTGATTGTCCCTCCCTCATTTTTGATCTCTTTGAAATGAAATTCTCTTTTTATCTCACAGCAGACTTAAAATTGAAGTGTCATGCCCTGGACGACAGTTATGATAGCAAACTATGTTCTGACCCTTTTATTTAGCATACTACCCTGATTCTAATGGAGGAAGACACCTCTAATGTTAATGGGAGATAAGATCTTCCCCACCCATTAATAGACCCCATTAAGGGAGGCTTGCTTGTAGGAAGACTTTCACACCTTTTGCTAATTTCTAATTAGGAGCTGAGTCATGAGGGTTGTGATATCTTTTGGCACAGAGAAGTGTGTGTGTGTGTGTGTGTGTGTGTGTGTACACGTGTACACACACATATACTACAAGTTGGTATTTTGCTGTGGGGATTCACTAACAAGAAGGGTCTTGTAGTTCCCTGGTAGAGATTCTGAGTGGTTTTATGTTCAGAGCTCCCCAACTGCTCAGATGTAAAGGCTCTCTTGATCCAGGCATGTATGTAAAGTGTATAGTTGATTCAGGCAGTTAGAACCTTGTCTTGGTATTTCTCTGAAGTTCGAGGTGCCGACTTTTCCCCTGAACTAGTGAATATAATTTTAAAAGATTGTTGACCCCTTAAACAGCTATCTTTACTAATAAAGCAGATCTAAGAACCTGTGCTAACAGCCACCCTGGGTATGCTTGTGTGGTTACTGCTACAACACCCCACAATTTTTACACTCAGGGACATACTATAGACTTTGTAAACTGATCTCAAGTTTGACTTCCAGGGTTTTGCAATGGAGTAAAGTTTCCATTCCCCTAAGCTTTTTACCATTGAATCCCCTATAATTAGGAAGTTTTCCTTAGAGTGGCATGATGGAACACATAGCCAACCAATATAAGCCTTACTGGCCATTTTCATTCTTTAAGATTCTTCCCGGGATGACTTTCCCTTCTTTGGGGGCATTTGGTTTATAATTGCCATATAAGAATTTATGATGTCAATACAAGACTATTCTATAACACCCTTATTCACTATGTCAGGCCTCCAAGAATGTAGAACAAGGCAATAAAGAACTTTCCCCGGTCTTATTTAGACTTCTTGCTGGGGTGAATTGGATTTACTGATTAAAGAGGAAAAGAGAGTCTGTCTCTGTCCTCAGGAATTTCCCTCAGAGCTTGTCTCTCATCAAGAAAATTTTAAACAGTCACTTTCCCAAATCCAGTTGCAAACAAAAAAGAATCTCATAGCCTTGTACTAAACAGTAGCTGCAAGGGAGGTTTCCTTCCATGGAATCCTGCGCTGATTCCTCATTGCAATGTAGTGAACCTAGGTTTTCAAAAGCCCACAAGTATGTTTTGGTAGGTTTTCCCATGTAGGATAGTCCTGGCATCAGATGATGACTGCTTTCCAAGGTCCAGCTTGGAAATATACAGAGGCTGTAGTTTTCCCAATAAGACAAGATAATTTACCCGAGTGCATTTAAAGATAGAATCGGAAGATGGTGGACATGGTTAAAACAAAGAGCAAGTTTTTGTTACCAATGTGTGTGAGTCATTTTAAAATAATCTGTGAGATCATAAACTTGACTTTATTGAGTAGAAAGGAAAGAAGAAAAATAGTAAGGATTTATTAGGTACCTACCAGGTACCGCTAAGTGCTTTATAAATAGTAGTTCACTTTATCCTTATAACACCCCTGGTAGGGAGGTGCTATTATGACCCCCATTTTACAGATGAAATGGAAATAGCTAGAGGTTTAATTTGCCTAGAGATACATTGCTAATAAGTATCTGAGGCCATATTTGAACTCGGATCTTCCCAACTCCACTTGATCCACAGAACCACTTAGCTGCCTCCAAAGGAGAAAAAAATCAAACTATTTCAACAAGCAATGCTACCCAATGGGAAAATGATAAAGAAACCAATTTGGACATGGACTGTAACCCCTTCCTACTGAAGTACAGCTATCTCTAACAAGGAAGGCTATAGAATCTGGAAATTTCCTTGTTTAGCCAAAGACTTGTCCTTGTGGAGAAGAGGAATGTGGCACTGCCAAGGAGAGGGCTAGTTTGGAATATGAACTTTATTTGTAAAACCTTAGAGATGGTTGGTAGAAGGTTGTAAGCAAGTGTGTTTTGTAAAACAAGCAAGAAATGACAGAGTGAACATTTTGAAGAATGCTTCTTATCTCCCAACCAGGAGCTCTTAAAATGCTTTTGCTTGCCTTTCCAAGAGAATCTGTTAAGTTGAGCTCCCATGTAGTTGCAACTTTCTTTTGTTTTCTGATTTTATTGATAATAAGGATGTTGAGACTGATTTTTCCAGCAATGTCTCCATTGCTGTCACTGTGTATTCTATTCATGATTTGTCAAGGGAGAATAGTTTCAGCATGCCAAACATCCATAAAAATAAAAAGAATATTTCTACACCAAAATACTATAATCTAGGAGAGAATAATAGGAAGGGAAGTTCCTTTGAAAATAACTGCAAATTGCAAAAAGAAAAAAGCAGGAACTGATCTATGAAGATACTCAAAACCTTTACATGCAATTAAAAGTGTGTGTGTGTGTGTGTGTGTGTGTGTGCAAGTGCCTGTAGTTACAAATGCTCCTGTAAGACAAAATTAAATAACTGGAGGCATATTCAGTGGTAGTGTTGGGCTATGCCAGAATGACAAGCCTAAGTACCTACATTCATTTGTAGGCTTGATGATATGCCAATAAAACTACCGGTGGGATCCCTGACTAAGCTAGACAGTTTAATCATATTCACCTAGAAAAACTAAATCCATGGGAAATGGATAATTGGAAAAAGTAAGGTTGATAGGAAGATTAAGCAGTTCCAAACTTCATATTGTAAAGTAGTAACCATCAAAACAATTTACCACTAGTTAAAAAATAAACCAGTGCAACAGGTTAAACAAAGAAGAATCATAAATAATTGAACTTATTAATACAGAATCTGATAAATCTGAAAACAGTATGGGGAAGAATTCCTTAATAATAATTGTCGGAAATACTGGAAAGCAGTTAGTCAGAAATTAGATTTAGATAAACATTTTCATATGCCATAATAAATACAAAATAAATATGCAAAGAGAATATTAAAGGTCCTAGCATTAAAATAATTAGAAGAGAATCAGATCAGGTACCTTTCAGTTGTGGTTAAGGGGGAAGATTCTCAACCAAATAAGGAATAGAGGTCATTAGAAAAGATAAAAGAGAAATTTCAGTTGCATGAAATTGCAACTAGAATGAAATGGAAAAAGCAAAAAACGAAGGAAAAGAATCTTGGTATTTAATATCTCTGAAAAGGATTTGATATGAAAGACATATAGCAGCCAAGAGGTGTATAGAAACTAAAAGTCATTCCACAACAGGTGGATTTGAACAAAGAAGAATTGCAAATGATTAACAATATGAAAGAATATTCTAATAAAAGAAATGCATAGTAGATATCTGTCAGGAATGATTCAAATTGTGGTAGGTAATTGTGTATATGTGTGTGTGTATCTTACTAAAATATATTTTATATATATATATATAATGTATTCCTATATTAGTTAGCAACTTACATGTTATATAAAATATATGCAATAACTGCTTCAATAGATGTGTATGTGTATATATCACGGTCACTGTCCAACTTTCTCCTATCCATGTCAGAACTGGCCTAACAAATCCATCAACTCATGTCTACCGTGAGGTGTCACTACAGATCATAAAAGCCATTCATGACGGGGTTTTTAAAAATCAAAATTACCCAAACCAATTGTGGTTTATTACCAGATAGTTATCACCATTTTACCTCTAAGAAAACTGAACCAGAGAGAGCTTAAATGATTTGCTTAGGGGAACATAGCTAGTTAGTGTCTGAACAGATTTGAACTCACATTTTCCTGATTCTAGGCCAAGCTCTCTATGTACTAAGACACATTTTTGTCTCAAATAAAAACTCTCTTGTTTGTCATTTAAAACCCTTCATAATCTGTCTTCAAACTGTTTTCAGTTGACTTATGCATTACTCATGTTTGTGCACTTCACTGTGTAATCCAGCCAAACAGCCGTCCTGTTTCTCACACATAACCTTTCATGTAGAATATATAGATTCTTGCACAGATTGTCCCCTGTGTCGCCCTTTAAATCCCTTTTCCATGTACTTAGTCTGTTTGAGTTTTTCCTTCCATCTTTATTTTCTGTATTTCTGTTTCTACTTCACTGTGGAACCCAGTAGAGACTTAACATTAGAATTAAAATGTGCCCCACTCTCACTGATGGAGAAAGTTTGGTGTATAATTATAAACAGATCTTTTCAATTTTTCTCCTTCTTGTTGTCCCAGTTTCATACTTAAATGATCTCAGGATTGCCTGACTTAGTTGGAGATGTTGCCAAACTTTCTCTAGCATTTTTTTCTTCCCACTATGTATCTCTTTTATGAAGCATTAATGTGGAAAATCTTTTTTAAAAATTAAATTGGTTTATTTACTTTTAGTTTGCAAGATTCACTTCCACAGTCTCTTGAGTTTCAGGTTTTCTCCCCCTTCCTCTCCCTCTCCCCTGCATCATGGTTGTGTGCACTCGGATACAGGATCTACAAATATCTTCCCATTAATCATTAGTCAGGTTGGAAAGAAGGATTATAACCAATGGAATGATCAGTGGGAAAGAGGAAACAAAACAGAACAAGAAAAAGAAACAGAGCAAGTAATTTGTTTCAATCTGCACTCAGATTCCGCATCTGCTTCTCTGGATGTGAATATCTCTTTAAATCATGAGTCTGTTGGAGTTGTCCTGTAACCTTCTATTGCTGATAGGAGCCCAGTCTATTGAGGTTAGCTGTCACACATATGTTGTGTCTGTAATTGTGTGCAAATTTCTTCTACTTCTGCTCTTCTCACTTAGCATCAGTTTACATAAATCTCTCCAGGTTATTATGAAGTCCATCTGCTCCTCATTTCTTATAGCACAGTAGTATTCCATTACGTTCATATACCCCAATTGATGGGCATCTCCTTGTTTTCCAGTTTTTTGCCACCACAAAAAGAGCCGCTATAAATATTTTTGTACATATGGGTCCTCTTCCCATTTCTCTGATCTCTTTGGGATATAGCCCTAGAAGTGGTATTTCTGGGTCAAAGGGTATGCAATTATTTATAGCCCTTTGGGCTTAGTTCCAGATTGCTCTCCAGAATGGCTGAATCAGTTCACAGCTCCGTAAGGTAGAAAATCTTTCACGGCTCGCTTCTATAAGGTTGTTCTGCTTTATTTTTACCTTTGGATGAACATCGCAACAGTTTCTGGATATGCTGCACTTCCTACCTCCCTTGCAATTGGACCCATTCTAATACAATGAGAAACAGACAAAATAACTGCACGCTGTTTGTGTACAACAATGTATGCAACACTGCTGTCTCTTTCAAGAGAATTCAGATCGGTTTTCTTACCTGTTCTCTGGAATCAAGATTAGTTGTCACAATTATTCAGTGTTCAATTTCCTTTTAATGTTCTTTTTATTCTCATTCTTGTAGTAAAATTGTGTGTATTGTTCTTCTGTTTTTACTCACATCATTCTGTATCAATTCATGCAAATCTCCCCGTGTTTCGGAATTCTTTAGTCTTATCCCCCCACAGTACTGTTGTTACCTTCATATACCGTATTTTGTTCAGCTATTCCCTAACTTATTGTTACCCACATTTTTTCCAGTTCTTTGCTACCACACACACACACACACACACACACACACGCACACAAGTGCTACTATGTATATTTTGGTACTTGTTAAGCCTTTCTGTCTTGGACTTTTGTGACTTCTAGGTTGAAGAGTGTGAATAGTTTAGCCACTTTTCTCACATAATTCCAGCATTTTCCCTAAATGACTGGACCAATGGTTCCACTAACAGGGCATTAATATCTGCTTTCCTGTCATCCCTCTGACACTGACCATCCTTCACAGTCCCATTCAATTTATTTAAGTTCTCTGTGTCAAATAAACAGCATTTGTTGGAAAGCATGTGTCAATTCATTGTACAATATTTCCAGTTATACTATCTTTGTGACTTCTCTGTCCAAATTGCTCCTCCCTAGCCCTGCTCCTTCCTATAAGTGCTGTTTCTCCTCTTTTCAACTGAGAGACGATTTTGCTCGTTTATATTGGTATTCCCAACACTAGCACAATGCCTGGCACATAGTAAAACTTAATGATGCTTTTTCATTCATTCATTGTTCATTCGTTCTGTTTGCTTCATTAGTTTATCTGAGTTTTCTTATGCTTCTCCATATTCATTACATTCACCATTTCTTATGTAACATCCCATTGCTACAAACACACTACAACTCATTTAGTCATTCCCAAGTCAATGGACTTTGTTTCTAGTTCTTCACTCCTACAAAAAGTAGAGCAATAAGCATTTTAGTGTACATGGGACCTTTCCTTTTGCCACTGACCAGCTTGGGGTGCATGCCTGGCAGAAGAATACCCAGATCAAAGCTTATGGACATTTTAGTTATTTTCTTCACCTAATCCCAAATTGCTTTCCAGAATGATTTGATGAATTCATAAGTCCACCAATAGTTTATTAATGAAACCATCTTTCCACAATCCTTCCAACATTGCCTATTCCCATGTTTTTCCATCTTTTCCAATTTACCAGGCTTAAGGTGAAATCTCAGAGTTTTTTGAATTAGTTGTTTGGAGCAGTATTTCATATGGTTGTCAATAGTTTGTAATTCTTTTGATAACTCCTTGTTCATATACCTTAAATGCTTTGCTCACCGGCCTTTTAATATCTTCTAGGCATTCTTCATTGGTGCTCTTATCTTAAACTATCTTTGGCTTTGTTTTGTTAGCTTAGATGACATTCTTTCAGATTTAGTATATTCAGTGGTATTTAAATATAGCACTTGGTTATGCTTAGAGACAGAATGGAAGAAGGAGCAAGAGAGAAATGCTACAAAAGAAGGATGTTTTACTTTTTTTCTTTTTCTTTGCTTTTTTAGAGGGGGTAAGGTAGGGCAATTGGGGTTAAGTGATTTGCTCAAAGTCATATGGCTAGTTTTGTGTTAAGTGTCTGAGGCCAGATTTGAACTGAGGTCCTCCTGATTCCAGGGCCAGTGCTCTATTCGCTGCACCACCTAGCCTCCCCAAGAAGAATGTTTTAAACCATCCTTTCTTTTTAAGGTTGCAGGTTCCAAAAGCCTATCCTTTTTTCAATTTTAGTTCTCTGTATCAAATAAATAGTGTAGCCTACAGGTGGCACTGTATATAGAGTCAATAATATAAGCAATTCTTCTTGGAAAAGATTTAACGTCCCAAAGCAAAACAAAGAAAAAAAGGTCACAGGATGGTATTCTCACTAGCCAGCACATGTCAATGTGGAGGACAGTTTGAATCTAGAAGCATGTTTCCTTCTTCCCTTTCACTGGGAATGTTTCAGGGCATGAAATTTCTTAAGTCCCCTATCTCTTCTCCGCTTGCTCCTCATCCTTAAAAAAAATTATTTCCCCCAATTACATGTAAAAATGATTGTTAACATTCTTTTAAAGAATTTTTGAGTTCCGAATTTACTCCCTCTCTCACTCCCCTCCCCACTCATCGAGAAGGCAAGCATTGGTTGTTAATGGGATTTTGTGACAGCAGCAATCAGTTTGGGTTCATTTTCTAATTTCCCAAATACAATCCAACTCCATGTCCTCTTATCACTAATTTCTGGGTGCAGCTCATCCAGAGTGCCTATGCAAGATGGATGTTGAAGATCTAATGTGATGGGTTACTTAACTAACTACATGTCCTAGACTGAGAAATATGTGTAAGTCAGGCCCCAGTATCCCAAGCTCTGGACTTACACAAAATGCCTTTGATCACTGTGACAAGAAAAATCATATATTTTTCAGTCATCCCTCCCCCCAATTTTTTCCTGAGGATTTTGGAAGAGAGTTTAAGCCTAAAAAGTATTTATAGCAGCTCTTTTTGTGGTGGCAAAGAACTGGAATTTGAGTGGATGCCCATCAACTGGGAAATGGCTGAACAAATTGTGGTATATGGTTGTAACGGAATACTATTGTGCAATAAGAGATGATGAGATCATGGTTTCAGGAAAACCTGGAAAGACTTACATGAACTGATGCAAAGTGAAGTGAACAGAACCAGGAGAACATTGTACATAATAACAGCAATATTGTATGATGATCAATATTGTATGATGATCAACTTTGAATGACTTAGATATTCTCAGTAATACAATGATTTAAGACTATTCCAAAAGACTCACAATGAAAAATTCTATACGCCTCCAGAGAAAGAACTAATGGAGTCTGAATGCAGATTGAAGCACACTGTTTTTCTCTTAATTTTTTGTTTTTTCCCATTTTCTTTCACAATATGACTAATATGGAAATATATTTTGCACAATTACACATATATAATCTATAACTGATTGCTTACTGTCTCAGAGAGAAGGGAGAGAAGGGAAGGAGAGAATTTGGAATTCAAACTTTTTTTAAATGTTGAAAATTGTTTTTACATGCAATTGGAAAAAATATTAAGGAAGAAAATTTTAAAAAATGAAGTTTCAGTCAAGTGAAAAAGCACTCCAATTCTTATCCAAATATTAAAGGAAATAATGCATACTGGGTTTATGATAGCTTTTCTTTTGTTCCAAAGATAGAATGCTGGAAACACAAAGGACCCGAGATAGTCCATAAACAATTGATACAATTCTCTTCCCTCACCAGGAAATCCTCCCATACCCATGAAGCTATACCATCAACTAGACTACAGACAACACGATATTTCACCTAAAAGAAAAATTAATTTGGCATAAGTAAGCAGCTAACTCCATTCAACAGCATTCTGTCTAAACCCCATCTATTCCACAAGATCCAGACTTACCATTGTAAGGAAATGAACTTCCCAGAAGTTCCAAGAAGGAAATGAACTTGATTCTGCTAGAGATAGAATATCCTTCCTTATTCTTTTCTTCCTTCTCCCCTCTCCTTTTTACTGTCTCCTTCAGGATGAGGTAATCTGTTTGACTTATGAATATTCCCTGCCTGGTATCATTCTCCCTCTGGAGAACTCACCCCCATCCCTACTTGCTTCCCTTGTGAGTTTGATGTCTTTCTAAAACAAAATGTTTTTATGCATATTCTCCCTTCTGTATGTTTCAGATAAGATTAAAGTTCTGATGTTTTCTCTTCCCACACTTCCCACACATACTCACATATCCCCATTACCCTCCTTGTTTCTGTGGTAGAATAGTCCTTTTCCCTTCCCTTTTCTTAATCTTTTTAAACCCCTCAAAAGAAAATCAATCTATTCCCAAGAACCTCTCTTTTTATAGATTTTAACTTCCTCCATGCATTTGAAGATATGAAAGTTCTGAAGGGATTTTTCCTCTTCTTTTTCTATATGAAAGTTAGCATCACATTCCCTTCCTTTCCCTTCCCATTGCTCAAATAAATGTACTTTTTCAGTTTTCTTTGAGTTCTTGCATTTGCATTTCAGAATTCCTATCCTGCTTTGGTCTTTTCATAAGATATGCTTGTAGTAGAGCTTGACCTAACACCATATCCTGTTAGTTCAGGTTTAATTTGGGGATGATATATAAGGCACTTGTAAGTCATTGAGCAATTAACAAAAGGTTTGTTTTTGCTGTAACACAGGAAGGATGTGTAACAAGGATACTGTCTTCAGTAGCTTCCATAGATGGAACTATTCTTATCTTCATGTGGAAATACATCTGGTCAATATTGCAGGGCATGATGACTTTCTCTTAGTCTTCAGATATCTCTCAAGCCAGGAATCCTGACTCATGTGTGTGGGATTTTTTTTTATGCCCTTACATGTCCAGGAAGCTGTATCAGAGGAGACAGGAAACAAATTAATTCCTCTTATAGAGAAATTGGGGAGGTCTTAGTCCTATTACAGGCTGAAAATCTTCCATTCCATTAGAAATCTGTTTCTTATCCTATGTAGAATTATACTCTGATTTATAGAGTAAGTTATGGTTCTATGTTCGTATTTAACATTTTTCTACTTAGAGTAATTTGTAAGCCTTTATCTTCTGCAATATTATATTCCAAAATCTCTTGTTTATAGTAAAATCTGCTAGATCTTATGTGATCTTGACTCTGGATACTTGGGACTTGAATTGCTTTTATCTGGATGCTTGCAGTTCTGGGTTTTAGTTATGATATCCCTGGGTATTTTTCTATCGAGTATTTCTTTCAGAAGTTGGATTATTTGTATTTCCATCTTGTCCTCTGGTACTAGTATGTCTAAGCAAATTTCATTTAAGATTTCTTCAGATACAGCATGTAGGATTTTAAAAAATTAAATAATGGTTTTCTGGAAGTTCAAGGATCTTAAATAATTTCTTCTTAACCAATTTCCAGGTCAATTTTTTTTTATATATCAGATACTTTAAATTTCCTTTTATTTTTGTAATCTTTTTACTTTGTTCTAACATTTCCTGCTGTAATATGGAATCATAGATTTCTCTTGGGTCTATCCTAATCTTTGAGGAATTCTTTCCTTGTTTAAAGTTGGGCACTTTCTCTTCTAAACTATTCACCTTTCAATTCCTTCCTCCAAAGCATTTATTTAATTATTTAATTCTTGCTTCTTATCTTCTAGGTGTTCATGTAGTTCTTGTGGAAAATCCATTTTTCTCTTTAAGTTATAGATTGCAGTTTTTATGGAGTTATTCTTGCCTATCTTGGGATGATCTCTAGAGTTACAATTGTTGATATTAAACATTGTTTTCTTTGTCTTATTCGTCTTTCCTATTTCTGTGCCTTTATTGAGACTTTGTGCCAGTTTCAGGCTTTGTCTCCAGTTGTGCTTTTGGCTGGATTGATCAGCCCTGCTTCTTCTCACCCTGGCTTACCTGGGTTCCTGTGCTGATGCCCATCTCCCTGGCTTAGGCCTCTTCCCATATCTGGATCTTTGAGGTTCGTGGCATCAGATCTTCTGGACCATTAGTATCTCAGAACAGAGTGCTAGGGACCTGACCCCAAGACATTTTCTTTTCTTTCTCATTACCTGGATGATACTCTTTCTTTCTACCTCAACCCCTGCCCTCATCCTAGGCCACTTCAACATACATATTGATATTCCTTTAAATACCTTAACTTTCCAATTCCTTCATCTCAGTTCCATGGCAAATTCCTTCTCTTCACATCATCTACACACAGAGATGGTCCTACTCTTTTATTTGTGATCCTTTTTATTAATTAATTAATTTTTAGTTTTAATGTTTAGTTCTGTAAGATTTTGAGTTCCAAATTTTCTCTCCCCTCCCCCTACCCCAAGATGGCATAAATCATCTGATACAGGCTCTACATATACATTCATATTAACATATTTTGTAACTTTATTTTTTAAATTAATTTATTTATTTACTTTTAGTTTACAAGATTCAGTCCCACAGTCCCTTAAGTTTCAAATTTTCTCCCCTCCCTCTTCCCCCCGCCCCATAGCGACATACAATCAAGTATAGGATCTGCAAATACTTTCACACTGGACATTAGTCTGGTTATATAGAAGGGTTGTAACCAATGGAGTGAACAATGGGAAAAAACAAAGAAAATCAAACATGGAAAAGAACAACAGCATGTAGATTGTTTCAGTCTCCATTTAAACTCTGTTC